>JAUPFT010000004.1:44541870-45228536 GCA_036936625.1 Parnassius smintheus behrii
TACTTAATGGCGTAATTTGACGTAGTTTCCCTCAGAGCCCTATCTCATTAGGATGCCATGGCATCGATGCCGGCAGTGCTTCCATGGCTACGGTTGGCGTCCATGAGACGCCAAAACTAGTCGATAAAGCCGATGTCAGGCGAAATTAGTATCGCTTGTTCATGCACCAGCGTGGCGCTGCTGCCAAGACAAGCAAGCGGGTGGGTTCAAGCTGGCATCGCCACCAAAATGGCGTCGACGCTAAGATGTCGCCAAGTGAGGTAAGGTTAAGTACGTTCTAATAGAATTTAATATGTTATAATTGGCGACGCTGCCGGCGTCGATGCCATGGCATCCTAATGAGATAGGGCTGTCATAGAGGAGATATTTGCCATAGTTACCATTATGTCATTAAAAAATTACACCGACAAATTGCATTTTAACTTTATAAATTCTAAATTGTATGATTAATTAGAGCCATGGTAGCTCAGGAGTAAGCGCTCCTTGTAAATTTCACAGTACCAAAGAATATATACACTACGCGAAACAGTACATAAGTAACCCACCGTGGTAGCTGTGGTAGCTCAGATGGTTAACGCTCGCTGTAAATATAACAGAACGCGAGTAACCTGGTTTCGATCCCCGCCGGCACCAATGAAATTGTTAGTTGCAATTTTAAGTGCTGATATATCACGTGCTCAGCGGTGAAGGAAAACATCGTGAGGAAACCTGCATGTCTGAGGAATAAGAAAAAAAAATATTTTGAAGACATGTGAAGTTCGCCAACACGCATTAGGACAGCGCGGCGGACACTTCCTTGCCCTGAAAACCCTCTCAGAAATGAGGGGAGGCCTGTGCCCAGCAACCTGTGCCTAACAATGTTAAAAAAGTTACAGCCTATATACGTCCGTATATAGGCTGTAACTTTACTTTACTATAAGCAAAGGTATCAGTGTACTTGTTTACTGCAATTTAAGAGCTGATTTACGACATGTTTGACGGTGAAGGAAAACATCGTGTGGAAAGCTGCATGTCTGAGAGATAAATATTCCGAAGACAAGTGAAGTTTGCCAACACACGTTGGGGCAGCGCGGCGGACATACCCTTGTACCAAAACTCTCTCAGAAATGAGAGGAGGCCTATGTCCAGCTGTGGGACGTATTAGGCCGTTAATTTTTTTTTAAAATGAGAATGTACTTGGCTGATTACATAAAAGACATTACAGTGTATATAAAAACTACAAATTATACAAAATGAATTGTACGGTAAACCTGTTATTACCAATCTGCTAGTAAAAGAGGACAAAAGTAATAAATTCTACTGTAAAGTTGCCGTTTGTCGCTACGTGCTATTTTAAATTACCATAAAACTTAATAATTTCTGTTCACTGCAGTTTTATAATAATATTCAATTTTCTTTAAATTGCAGTAATTTAGCTTACTGCAGGTTATTTGCAAGAAATGCATATGTCGTAGGATAATTAGATAAACAGGATTTTCCGCTCAAATCTAGGGATATCGTGAAAATACGGATAATTAGACATTTCTCAATTTTACTGAAAAATGATTAAGGGTTTTGCAACTTTGAATATACTTAACTGTGATTGGCTTGATTTTGGTTTATATGCGTATAGTTTGTGAGTAATGTTTTTTTTTGTAAAATCATAATCTCACTTTTTACACAGGAATATTCACCCAAAGTTACTTCTGTAACAGATTCGCTGCGGGAAGTGGTACCCTTTCGCTCTTGCGTAGCAAATCGCAGGAACCCATGCTAAGTTCCGTAGCTTTATCACTTATTGGTAGCGTTCGGCGACCAGCTTCAGCCGCTACGGCTACACGGGCGGGGGCTGCTCTCCCTCCGCGCCTAAGGCTTTACAAACACTCTAGGGATAGGGCAGACAAAATTACTTGTAGTCGAGGCTTGCTGATTTGGTTTTAGAACAGATTCGACCAATCGTCTAATTCGCGGTTACGCGATATCCCTAGATTTTTGCTGAAAATTCGGGTTATCTAATTATCCTACGACATATAAAAAGATTGTACGAATAAATAAAAAGAATCGTTACCTGAAAAACACAACAAGCAAATGTAACGTTATTTTAAACACTTACGGTACCTACCACCCGATTTTATTATTGACAATTTCCCGCGCCGTCTCTCGTATGTTGTCGAAAAATGAAAATATTGAACACTTAGCACACACGTCGCTTACAAAGCCACGCGCACTACTGAAAAAATTCAGTACGATGTAGTTGTTTATTAAGAGAACGATGCCCTGATCGCTGTCGCCTCTATCAAAATATAAGCACTTAAAAGAATTTTTATCTTTTATCAGTAGTTACGTGAACATTATTAAGACTGGGAAACTAGATTTGAAAAAGGTGAAAACAGGCAAGGTTAAAGTTTACGTCCTGTATCCCGTGAGGAGTTATAGAGCAGTTAAATAACAGTAGATTTTATGGATTATATCGCGTATATTAACTTATTTTATATTCCCGACGTTTCAATCACTTTACATTACCCATGGTCACGGGGGTACTAACCTTCTTCGGCGGTTTGAAGTATGTTTTAATGGAAGCACGCTTCAAGATGCTCTCTCAATGCAGTAAGTTTTTACCATCAGTCAAGTGTAATGGCCCTCTGCAAGATGCAGGAGTGTACAAGCTTGATTATGAATGTGGTCAGTCTTACATAGGACGAACAAAACGATCAATAAAAACCCGCGTTAAAAGAATAGCTGATGTGAATAATCGACGTTCCGGGAAGTCTATAGTCTATACAAACGTACAAGATAGGCCCTGTCACTAGATCAGATTTGATAGACCACAAATTCTCGCTAAAGAATACCAAATCCTTCCAAGGATGTTTCGCGAGGCTATTGAAATAAAAAAAAACATCTTAATTTCAAGAGAGAAGATGGCTGGGTCTACCATCAATTTGGGATGCAATAACTAATAAAATTAAATCCCAACCCAAGCATACAAGACTTTAAGATACTATAAGTTCATACTGCGTAGGACGGAACAAAATTTAATAATTTTAATCTAGAGGTAGCCGTGTTTAACTGTGACATTGGGACGTCGGAAACCTCAGTCCCCCCTGTGACCATGGGTGCTGTAAAGTGCTCAAGACGTCGGGAATATAAAATAAATTAATATACGCGATAAAATCCGTTAAAATTAGTATTATTTAGGTGTGTAGTGTTCGCATAAACATAAGAAATCATTATATAGAGCAGTTAGTTCGTTGCGCTGCTTCTGTACTTTCTTGAGGGCGTCACATTTTTGTTCATATTATAAAGGTTGACAAACGAGCACATATTCCACATAAAAGGGATGAATATAGCAGGAGATGATTATCACATCACATTGGTTGAGCTTACCAAAAGCCTTTTGACCTCAAATTGATCAACTAAGTAATCCGTTGAGTTTGAATGTACGAATATGGACAACAAGAGGTTAGAGATCTGCCGAAAATTTGCGTGGATTAAGCGAGTTTCAAAATGTATGCTGTATAATATTGTTAAGAGCTTGGGGATTGTGACAATAAAAACTGTCGATTGAATTACTAAAATTGACACTTTAATCACAGACCACCAATTACAACTTAAAACACACTAATAATAAAACACAATTGTACTACTGATCACTTTAATTCGCAGTTGTATCACTTCAAAGTATTCGCTTGTATAGCCAATACAGTACTGACCCGGGTCGCGGTCGATACCGGCCTTACATAGGGCCCCTTCTACTGAAACATCTGGAATCTTCGAGTACATACCGGTCGCGACTGACTAGGTGTAGAAAGTTCTGGCGTGGAAATCTATAGAAGGATCTTGACTCTCCTAGATCTACTACTCGATACCAGATAGCGCTAGTGGTAACTCGCCATGTACCAGGCGATTAATTATATATAGGCGTTTTTCCGCTCATGATCTTTTAGCATTATATACATATTATCCTATACTATTAAACGAGCAATTCTTGTATATATATATATATATATATATATATATATATATATATATATATATATATATATATATATATATATATATATATATATATATAATCGGGATCTCGGAAACGGCTCCAACGATTTTCATAAAATTTAGTGTCCAGGGAGTTTCGGGGATAATAGGAAAAGGCAAAAAGGATTTATTTTTAGAAAATGTCTTTTTGTCCGTGTTTTTAAGCAATGAAAAACTGCTACAATATCGTTAGAATAAGAAGGTAAATTTTGACGTGTGGTTAGTGATTATAAATAGCTTAATTGGTATAATGGTCTGTAACAGAATCTAAACCCCAGATCGAGCCCCGACCGACTTTTTTAAATTTTTTTTTCATGTTCTTTTCTTTTTTGAGAAAATCTATTTTTTCGAGCCCTTTTTTTAGTATTTTTTAAAACCACGAAAATTAAAATAAAAATAATTGCACTCATGATTTTTTATTCAAATAACCAGTTCCGTTTTTTCTGTTATGTCGCTAAGATCAAAAAATATTATTCGTATTTCATCAGTATGTAATTTGCATCTAAATGTAATTTCCAAAACACACGATTTAAAAAAAACCGAGCGAAAAATACCGAGCAAAGCTCGGTCAACCGGGTACTATACATTGGTAGCAGCAGTACTGTATAATATTAGAAGTCTTTTAGGTGTTTTGTAAGCGTTGAAGTTTACTAGATTGTTGTGTGTCACTAGATTGGTGTCGCCCCATTTGAAGACTGCCTGTAGTAATATACGCACACTTCCATAGCTTCTCTTTCGGACAGGATTTTATGTCGACTTATTATGTCTTTTGCACAGCTAAGGCGTAAAAAGTATTTGAAAACCTTATTTCTCACTAATGTAATTTCTGTCGGTCTTTTTCTATAGAATCGAGAATCCTTTTAATATAATCGAGTTATTTTCGTTTTAATTTAGAGCCAGCATTTTTATAATATTTTTCCTCTGCTGTTTTGTATGTACGAAAAAGCAGCAGATATTTACTTATATGTCGCCTATTTTTAAACATGCAAACAAGCTACTAACCGCAAGCAGAGCATTGTAAAAGTTATGAGGAAAGTTACTTTAAAACTACGGCAGTTATTTTGTTACGGTCGATAGTTGAATTTATTTAGGGTCATTGACAAGCACGAATATAAAATGACGAATTTCCATCTTATGTATTTTGGTCTCCATCTTATAATCTATTTATTACACAATATAATACAATAAATAAATTTATTTCAGGCATCAAGGACTTAAAAATGAAGAACATTGGCCCATAGCAATATCTATATACCTTAACCTAAAAATTGAAATAAAATATAAATATAATACTATTTAGGGAACTTTCTTCTTTGGCGCGTCCCTGTATCGGCGAAACACTACCCCAGAGGGCCAGGATTCGGGAGCGGGGAATGTCTCTTTATATTTTGCAGGAACCCGGAGTACATAGGATTTGAAGATCGTTGACCTATTAGACTCCAGACACTGCAAATGTATTGAGGTCGGATCCTCTATGCGGCATCGGTTTTGTTCTTCCAGGAAATGCAGAATGTCTTCTTCCGACGTACAGCTCTACATCTCCCGTTTGTCTAAACGGGAGATGTAGAGTTGTATGGTGGGCTCCACAATACCGCAGAGTTGTACTTACGTTTATTTAGGCGGTCCCGCCCTGGGTGTAGCCGCGTCTCGACCGACGTCTCTTTTCAACAAGAGTAAACCCGTCGTTATCTCTCTTGTTTCGGGTCATCACAGTAACTGATTTTATATCCACATTCTTTCGTTTACGACCACAAGAGGGTGACGGTTATGAAGATTTTTGGACAACATCCGCAAACTTCTTCCCTTATTGAGAGGTTGGCTTCAGCGGAGTAGTTAGTACTCAAGGTTTCATTCAAGAGCTGATGAGGTGATGATGCAACGACGATCGAGTTTGCCACAGTTTCACGGTCACCAACCCGTTGACAGACGGTATCGCGTGGCGCAGTCAAAATCATCTGCGATAGCGGTGCATTACTCCGTCAGAGTTCAAGAGGTCAAATGTGACCGCACCCACCCACAGCACTTTAACCCATAAATACTTATGTTTAGAGACTACTTTTCTATGAAGAAGTTTGGCATTACAGAATCAATTTGAAATTTTCTCGACCGCTCGGGATTTGCCAGGCGCATGCGACTGCATAGAAATTTTATGGGGAATGAAGGGTTAAAGTCCTTCAAGTAGTGACCCTGCCGTTGGAGCACTACTGTTTGATGGAGGTCCTGTTTTTAATCTGTACCTATAAATTTAGTGAAGCTGGGGCGGGTTGACTATAGGACTATAGGTGAGTTACAAAAGCGCTAGCACAAGTGCACTTTCTGTTCCCTACTCTCACAGTCCGGTACCGTAACTCTCACAATGCAGTCATGTTTACAGCCCCTAGACTAACTAACGTGTAGTTAAATCATCGAACAATGAAGGATGACTTACGATTTTTCATTAATATTTGGCATATAAATCAGAAGAAAAATCAATTCCATGTTTTTTTACTTTATTTTATTTATCTATCTTTATTGCACATAAAGCATATAATTGGCGGGCTTAAAGCCTCTAGGCGTTTCCTAACAGTCAACAATGATTTCATCGTCGTGGCTAAGTAGGGAAACTTAAGATGGTGTCATAAAAACATGAAAATATGTATACGGAATTCAAATATAAAAACATATTCATCCGACGTGTAAATACACACACACACACACACACACACACACATATATATATATATATATATATATATATATATATATATATATATATATATATATAATCTATACCTGATACATATCATACGCAATTTTTAAATAATGCGTACCTGTTAACCATACTTATAGTTGCCGACACGAAAGGTGAGCACAGATGAACTATGGTGGGGGTTGAGCCAGCGTAGGTACATTGTCGGCCAAAATTATTAGGTACTGTTGTTATTTCAATTCATAATTGAATATTTTCGCTGACTTTTTTTCGAAATTCTGAGTCGTTAACTCCTTTAACTATACGACGTATAGTAGCTACGTAGACATTAGTCGCCTTAGCAGTCTGTTTATAAACGTCTATCATGTTTTTCGCAATACCTAATTATTTCATGTAATAAAAAACTGAATAGACCGTTTGTCGGGATTGCCTATTTAACACCGAATTCTTTCTTTACTGCATATTTAGCTCAAAAACGAATGCTCAAATTATAACAAAAAAAAATTAATGACAAGAAATATCAAAAACAGTTAAAACAAGAAATACACAAACAACAATTAACAACAAGGTAACTCTACAATTAACAAAAATAAACTAATTAATAAGTTTTCACTAAAATTGCTCTGAAGTGTACGGTAGTCGAATGATACGTGCGAACCAAATAGACGACGAGAATCGGTTGACGAACCAATCACGTTGAGCGTCAGCATGGTCAACGTCATATCGACCAATAAAAAGTGTGCTCACGACTCGTGGCGGCTATTATACAACATGCTTTAAAAATATTATACAAAATCAACTTAAATAAATTATAATATCAAGCTATATATGTATAAGCAGAAACATTCAGATAAGAAAGTTAGGTGCTGGATGTTACCATGGGTGAATTTAATTTACAAGGAAGAATCACTGAAATCTTCACCATCGAAGAAGTTCCCGGTTTGTTCAAAAGGATAAACTATATCTTTAACATGGCGATGGCCTAATACTAATCTCCGTCTTGTTACAAAAAGTAATTTATAATTAGTACAACCACAGTACTACAGTTTGCTCGTTTATATCAGGGACAAAATGAAGAATAATAAAAAATAACGGAAAAAATAATTTGTTTCAGCATAGGTTACATGGTATACTAATTGAAAATCATTTGAACCTATACTATTGGTTCAGGAAATAACTTTCCCCGGGAAAAACCAGCAATAAACTCAGCAAGACTTTTAATTAAATCATATCTTAAAGTAGTTTACAATCCTTCATTAGAAACAGCATGGTAGCCCTTACCACATTCCCAGTGGTTATTATCGGTAACGTATTCTTTAATATTATTATTATAACTCTTATACAGCTTTTGCTTAAACATTTTTTTAAATTTTTGATAGATTTTGTGGGACTTTGTTGTAAAAGCGTATTTGCGGTGCGTATGTACATTGCCCCATAACTTATTCAAATTATGTTCTGACTTACATATTAAAAAAATTACATATCTCAGTTCCCTCTCGTTCACAGCGTTATTACAATCCCTTATATGTATCTTTATGTAGATCAAATTACAGGCGAAACTCATTCTTCTTAAGAGCATGTAACTCATTGTAAATTAATAACATCTAAATTCAGTAACACACACACACACACACACACACACACACATATACACACACACACACACACACACAAAATTATACACATATACAGAATTATATTATATACCATATAGTATTAAGGGGAAATATAATCTCAAATGATCCTTCGTTATGCCGAAAATATCGCAGCATTAATTTTGAAATAAATATAAGGTAAAGTTGAGGGTTAATGTTAAGGATTATGTTAGACGAAAACACGATTTCGTAAAATTTTCTCGATAGAAAAAAAATCTAAAGTTACCTCCAAAATAAACAATAAACCGCTGTTATTCATAAAATACTTTAAATAAGATCATGAAACTTTGCATACTAACTGAACTAACTATAAAGCAGTGCTTATGTTATTTACTTTTTTAAATACCATTATTTTCACTGTAAAAAGAAATTACCTAAACTATCCGCCTCTTGAAGCGTAATTCCTGCCGCCCGGTCACTTCGCTTCGGCCTTTGAATGGGGAGCTTGTGTTGCTTACGATCAGAATATACATTACGCAACAGGACGACGTAAAATTAAAATGGGAAATAACGGTAATAAAAATAAGAAGCGACTGGCTTGGCATTAAGAAACAGGCATAAATATGATAAACCTAATGAAATAAGTGTCTAACGACCTTTCTACTTACGGTATTAGTGATTACAAACATGTCGGTATATAGCATACGACGCGCGGGCAAGTGGGGACGAAATTAGAATTTGAGCTGACTTACTATATCCCCTTAATTAAACGCTGTAAGATTTCCTGTTATAAATAAATAAATAAAGGAATTACTTGCTAAGTAAGTATACTTGTACCTTGCATTTATTGTGTGGTAGCTTGTGTTTTTTGCTGGTATTGCCACTGAATAAATAATAGTATAACTAATATTACAGACTTTACAGATCTTGATTATTATGTATGCCTTCCCAAATGTCGAGTGCTAACCACAGTACCGCAACAGGCTACGGATGGTCGGTCGATGGATGGTTCATTCAGGTCCTTAGGCCCAACCAAGGAAAATAATGTGCAGAGAAGAAAGTAAAGTAAAGTTACAGCCTATATACGTCCCACTGCTGGGCACAGGCCTACTCTCATTTCTAAGAGGGTTTTAGGGCAAGGAATAGCCCGCCGCGCTGCCCCAATGCGTGTTGGCGAACTTCACATGTCTTCGAAATATTTTTTTCTTATTTCTCAGACATGCAGGTTTCCTCACGAAGATTTCCTTCACCGCCGAGCACGTGGTAAATCAGCACTTAAAAGTGCAATTAACAATTTCATTGGTGCCGGCGGGGATCGAACCCGGTTTGCTCGCGTACTGTGAAATTTACAGCGAACGCTAACCATCTGAGCTACCACGGCTGCAGAGAAGAAACAAGAGGTAATACAGAAATAAGTTCTTCATTGTCTTGAAATATTCTGCTATTTTGAAACTACGATAGATGATACGTCGTTGTATTCCTTTTTAAATATTTTAAGCCAGTGCCTACTCGTACCTGATGGTAAGTGGCGATCTAGCCGCGAGTGGTAAAGTGCTTTGACTTAGCTTAACAAAAAATTAATCACTCTCGCCTTGATAACATCTATTATATATTCGGCTAGGGGAACTTGAAATAAACTTTATATTTTAATGCATCCGTTAGTGATCGTGTAACTTGAACAACTAGACCGATTGATATGGCCTCTATACAAACGTTTGGTGTGTCGAGATGTACCCTGTAGTGGTAGTGTAAGAAAACCACTACCCCATATCATGAAGTAGCAATAGACCGATTGATATGGCCTCTATACAAACGTTTGGTGTGTCGAGATGTACCCTGTAGTGGTAGTGTAAGAAAACCACTACCCCATATCATGAAGTAGCAATAGACCGATTGATATGGCCTCTATACAAACGTTTGGTGTGTCGAGATGTACCCTGTAGTGGTAGTGTAAGAAAACCACTACCCCATATCATGAAGTAGCAATAGACCGATTGATATGGCCTCTATACAAACGTTTGGTGTGTCGAGATGTACCCTGTAGTGGTAGTGTAAGAAAACCACTACCCCATATCATGAAGTAGCAATAGACCGATTGATATGGCCTCTATACAAACGTTTGGTGTGTCGAGATGTACCCTGTAGTGGTAGTGTAAGAAAACCACTACCCCATATCATGAAGTAGCAATAGACCGATTGATATGGCCTCTATACAAACGTTTGGTGTGTCGAGATGTACCCTGTAGTGGTAGTGTAAGAAAACCACTACCCCATATCATGAAGTAGCAATAGACCGATTGATATGGCCTCTATACAAACGTTTGGTGTGTCGAGATGTACCCTGTAGTGGTAGTGTAAGAAAACCACTACCCCATATCATGAAGTAGCAATAGACCGATTGATATGGCCTCTATACAAACGTTTGGTGTGTCGAGATGTACCCTGTAGTGGTAGTGTAAGAAAACCACTACCCCATATCATGAAGTAGCAATAGACCGATTGATATGGCCTCTATACAAACGTTTGGTGTGTCGAGATGTACCCTGTAGTGGTAGTGTAAGAAAACCACTACCCCATATCATGAAGTAGCAATAGACCGATTGATATGGCCTCTATACAAACGTTTGGTGTGTCGAGATGTACCCTGTAGTGGTAGTGTAAGAAAACCACTACCCCATATCATGAAGTAGTTGTTTATGAGGCGACAGATGGAAACTGAAACTGGAGGTGGACAGCAGTACTTTCTTGATAATAACACGAAACAATTGGTTGTTTACCAAGCGTGATAAGTGATAACTATGGCAAAATCCGCCATGAGACAATCTATGTGAGAAGCCTGTGTTCGGGAGTGGCCTTTTGTAGGTTGTAATGGACAGGTGGTTCATAGCTTTGCTATATTCCGATAGATGGCGTTGTTTTCAAGCTGTTGCAAGCAAATAACAAAATCTATATATATAGACCAAAATGACTCTCATTTACAATACACATTGGTTTAGTGTCAAAAAAGTATATTACAAAATTTGGACCAGATAGGTGGCACCGTAATCGAGTTATTGATACATTTTATATTTTAAAAAAGCGGTCTAGGTGCGACGCGAAAGGACCACACGACTAACTTCCCAATGGAAAAAATTAAAAAATATCATATATTTTAATATTTTATACAATTTTTCATTCGGCACAAAAATGACTTGACCGATTTTGTTTAAAATTTAATAAGGTCTCAGTTACATAATTATACGTTAAATGAAACTGGTGCCATGTCAATATCACTCTTTGTTCTCGAGATACACGAGGCGAAAATTGAATCCGGACATTAATACATACATACGTACATGTGCACACATGGACATTCTCTTAAAAACCATACTATTCGACTCTAAAGACCTTGAAACGTGGAGATATTATGTTAAAATTTCCAATTTGCAAAATCGGACCCACTACAATAACTTCCCACTGGGAAGTTAACTAGAGTAAAACTCATCACGCTATCTAACAGAAAGGGCACAGCAACGACTGTCGCACCAGGTACCTGAGCCACCTGCATCCATCGACTTCCTGCATATCTTACCAGGTCGTCACTCCATCTAGTGGGGGGTCGCCCTACACTACGCCTACTGGTATGAGGCTGCCACTCGAGAACCTTTCTTCCCCATCGGTTATCGGTTCTTCGAGCTATATGGCCGGCCCATTGCCACTTCAGCTTACTAATCCGTTGGGCTATGTCGGTCACTCTGGTTTTACTGCGGATATCCTCATTTCTGAGTCTATCACGCAGAGAAACTCCGAGCATAGCCCTCTCCAAAGCTCGCTGAGCGACCTTGAGCGTCCTCATACGGCCAGCAGTGAAGGACCACGTCTCAGATCCGTAAGTCATCACTGGCAACACGCACTGGTTGTACAATCTAGTTTTTAGAGATTGAGGTATACCTGACGAGAAGATATGTCGTAATTTCCCGAACGCTGCCCAGCCGAGTTGAATCCGTCGATTGACCTCTCGGTCGAAGTTGGACTTACCTAGTCGGACTATTTGTCCCAGGTAAACGTACTCGTCAACAACTTCGAGCATAGTGCTCCCAACAACTACCGGCATAGGTGTGACATGGACATTAAACATGATCTTTGTTTTGTCCATGTTCATCTTAAGACCTATCCGTTGGGAGGCACTATTGAGATCATTGAGCATAGTGCTTAAGTCCTCCAGCGATTCTGCCATAAGGACTATATCGTCGGCAAATAGAAGGTGAGTGATGTACTCGCCATTGATGTTAATACCGTATCCTTTCCAGTCCAGTAGCTTGAAAACGTCTTCCAAAGCAGCGGTGAAGAGTTTCGGGGATATAACGTCACCCTGTCTTACACCTCTCTGCAGTTGGATAGGTTTCGAGCTCTGGTTCTGTACTCGGATAGCCATCGTAGCCCTACTGTACAAACACTTCAGCACTTCGATATACCGACAGTCAACTTGGCACCGCTGAAGGGACTGCAGCACCGCCCAAATTTCGACGGAATCAAAGGCTTTCTCATAGTCCACATACGCCAGGCAAAGTGGCAAATTGTACTCTTCAGTCTTCTGTACAATCTGCCGCAGGGTATGTATGTGGTCTATGGTACTGAAGCCTTTTCGGAAACCGACTTGTTCGGGAGGCTGGAAGTCGTCGAGTCTGCGTGCGAGACGATTCGTAATGACTCTCGAAAACAGCACGTAGACGCGGCTCAGAAGGGAAATCGGTCTGTAGTTCTTCAAGAGACCGTTGTCGCCTTTCTTAAAGAACAAGACCACCGCACTTCTGCTCCACGCCTCTGGAGTAGTGCCACCATGGAGGACGGAATTGAAGAGCTTCTGAAGGACTTCAAGTACCGGTGTTCCACCCGCTTTCAGAAGCTCCGCTGTAATTCCATCCTCGCCTGGGGCCCTGCCGTTTTTAAGGTGCTGGAGAGCCATTCTAATCTCGCTTAGACTGACGTCCGGGATATCATCGGAATAGTGTCGGATAAGACTTGCTCTTGGATCGTTACTCACACTTGCGTGTGGCTCCAACGATGATGTGTACAGCTGCCCATAGAACCTCTCAATCTCACTCAAAATCTCAGGTGTCCCGGAAACGATGCTGCCACACTCAGTCTTCAGCTTTGACAGTTGGCTCTTACGGGCAGACAGATCTCTGGCAAAGACTTTGGAGCCCTGGTTCCGCTCGATCGCTTCTTTAATACGAGCAGTATTAAAGTTGCGTAAGTCTCGCCGCATGCATTTGGAGATCTGTCTGTTCAGTTGCCTGCATGCTGTCAAATCTGTTGACGATTGCAGCCTCATCTCCCGTCTAACAGCCATGAGATTAAGAGTGTGATCGGAGAGTTTTTGTGTTCTTCTGCGGCGGGTCTTGCAGAACTTAGCTCCGACCGCATGGACAGTTTCCACGAGCTTGTCATTCATATCGTCCACTGCATTTCAATCTTGTAGGCACTGAAAGCGGTTGTGTAACTCGAGCTGAAAGTTTTCGGGATTCTGGATTAGAGCACGAGGGGGACGGAGCGTTGACTTCATTAGACGAGACCTCTCCAACTTAACGTTTAGGTTCAGTGTGCCTCTAACCATTCGGTGATCGCTGCCAGTTTTCACCCTTGCGATCACTGAGACATCACTGAACAGCTGGCGTCTGGTCGTCATAATGAAGTCAATCTCATTTTGTGTCGAACCGTCGGGGCTCGACCAGGTCCACTTTCTGTGGGGCCGCTTCTGGAAGAAAGAGTTCATCATAAAGAGTCCCTCTTTCTCCATAAAGTCGGCCAGCTGCTGGCCCCTTCGGTTCCGTTGCCCTACTCCAAATTTCCCTAACTTCAGCTCACCGCTTTCTCTTGTGCCTAGTTTTGCGTTGAAGTCTCCCATCAACCGTGTAGTGGGTTTTGGAGGAATGCATGGCTTTGGAAATATCCTCATACATTTCCTCCACCTCCTCATCGGGATGTGCCGAGGTTGGTGCGTAAACCTGTATGACCTTCAGCGAATACCGTTTGGTGATTCTGAGTATCAGGTACGCGACCCTCGTCGACACACTCCCAATCTTTACAACGTTGTTGACGAGAGACTTGTGGAAGATAAATCCGACACCTCCTTGGGACAGATGGTCGCCCTCCCGGTGATAGAACAAATTGCCGGATTCGAGAATCACCGTGTCCTCCCCCTCTCTTCGGACCTCGGATTATCCTATAATACTCCAGCGCAACTTGTCTATCTCTTCTTCCAGCTCCAGGATCTTCTCGTCAGTCCTCAGTGTGCGTGCGTTAAATGTTGCCAGGTCGAGTCGTCGTAGGTGGCAACCGAACCTCCACCGGAGATTCTTAGCACCCCCTGCCCCGCCGTTAACATGGTCGCCACCGTAGCCAGGAATAGCGGGGCCGCCGGGGACTGGGGGCCGTCTATTTGTGTTATTGTTCACGGGGGGTATATTGCCATAGTTGCCACGCTTGGCGAGCGGGTTGGCAACCGCAGTTTTTTTTTGTGTAATTGTTGTTATCAGGAAGATGCTGCTGCCCATCTCCTGCCTGTTTCCCTCTGTCGCCTTTTACGACACCCACGGGAAGATATGGGGTAGTGGATATTCTTAACCGCCACTACACGGCAAATATATATATATATATATATATATATATATATATATATATATATATATATATATATATATATATATATATATATATATATATATTATTGTTATTTTTCATTGAATTTACGTTCTATAAGTGAAACCAAACCACTGGTTTCAAGGACAACGGTGTTTACAATTACACCCTGTATATATATATATATATATATATATATATATATATATATATATATATATATATATATATATATATATAATTGTATTATTCAAGACTAAAGCAACACAGAAACGTGAAATGATATCACGTTTTAACATTAAATTGAACAGAACTCAGTACACAGACGTACAATGTCTAAGAAATTATGGATGTTAGGCTAATAGCACAAGGTTGGGAATCAGTCCTACGTGATTAGATTAAGTACTTTATAGCAGTTGGCATTTAGAGATGAGACACAAAGCGCTGTCTCGATACTAACATATTTTATGCATAACAGGGGTGAGTTTCTATAAGTAGGGGAAAATATGATAAGCCCTCCAGCCTGCAAAGCTTTGAAAAATATCCGCTATTGGGTTGCAAAATTTCCCATTTTGAACATAATATGGACGATATTGCTGGCCGCATGAGGACGCTCAAAGTCGCTCAGCGAGCTATGGAGAGGGCTATGCTCGGGGTTCCTCTGCGTGATAAACTCAGAAATGAGGATATCCGTAGTCGAACCAGAGTAACCGACATAGCCTAACGGATTAGTAAGCCGAAGTGGCAATGGGCGAGCCATATAGCTTGAAGAACCGATAACCGATGGGGAGGAAATGTTCTCGAGTGGCAGCCTCGTACCGGTAGGCGTAGTGTAGGGCGACCCCCCACCAGATGGAGTGACAACATGGTAAGGCATGCAGGAAGTCAATGGATGCAGGTAGCTCACTTTGTGGGACCGTGCTTTGTGGCATTACTTGGGGGAGGCCTATGATCAGCAGTGGACTTATAAAAGGCTGTAATGATAATGATGATGATAGATGATATGTAGAGATATTTTACGGCCTAACAAGCCAAACATATTTTGTACGGTATAAATGAATACCGTACTTTTTAATGTTTTGTACTAAACTCAGCAAAACGAAACACTTAAATAATTGTTTCGGTGAATATTGCTGAACATAGGCCTATCCTATTATTTGCTTCATGATATTTGCCTTAGTTGGCACGCTTGGCAGCTGGTTTGGCAACCGCAGTTTTTTTATTTTTTAGTTGTTATAAGAAATACCCTTCTGCCCATCTCCTGGTTTGTTTTTGTCTGTCGCCTCTTACGACACCCACGGGACGATGGGGTAGTGGATATTCTTACAACGGAACTACGCGATCAACCTATTCTTCCAATCTGTCCCAGAGGATTATCTTTTCTACACAATGCACCTGAAGGTAAATGCATTGCAATGGTAATGCAGCCCATTGACATCTTCATCTATTCCCGAATAAAGATCTAAATGCATAGGCGATGTCACCCCTGAAGACTAAAATGAAACTTCTATGTTTAAAAAAATAAAAAAAAACTTGAAGAATGGAAACCCTGTATATAAGATTATTAATTACAATGTTAGAACAAGGAATGTCGTAACGAGACGGATGTTATGTCTCAGCTTCGACTGACTGTTGGCACTAACAATATTTAGAAAACTATTTTACCATTCCAGGTTCCGGCCTACTCAAGTGGTGTTTACAACTAAGACATATTTTTAAAGGCGTCTGCAGGGTACGACAGAACGTCATCAGTATCATACGTCACAGAACCATTTTGTTGCCATTTCGAGATACAGTCTAGCTGCAGTATATAATATATAACTGTAGCGGAGCTACTGATGATTCAAATTTGGCATGGTTTTAAAATACGGTTATCCAAAACATACGTTGGCTTAAAATTCTTATATACTAATTATTATACATATGTATAAGAGAAATGCCACTGACTAACTGTCTCATCATGAGATCGCTGAAACTATAACCCGATTGACTTGAAATTTTGTAATTCCCTTCAACAGTCAAAAACGCCGCGATGGCGCACCAGACAGCTGAAAACAGCTGCTGTCGCTGTCCTATTAATTCAATGTGTTGCCAGTTTCGTAACCTGTTCATATTTGTGGAAAAGCTTGTTGGTAGACAAATCTAGATAACAAATTATTTAAACTGTAATTCTTTGAAGAATTCGAAGATTTACCTGTAGAAAATGGTCAATTAAATCGCACAAATTCAGTGCTTGTTCATTTTATTTCGTATTTATAGATAGATAGATAGATAACTCTTTATTGCATTTTAACAAAGTTATTACAATAACGGAAAACTTATCACTACAAAAGGCGGTAATGTCGCTTTAAGCGATTTCTGCCTGACAAACCGAACATATAAGGACATTATAATTTTATATTTTGACGGATAGGTGCAACGTGCAATATGAAGTAAACAGAAAAAAAATATTAAAAAAATATTTATAAAAATATCCTATCCTATACCTTTAAACGAGCAATTCTTATATATATATATATATATATATATATATATATATATATATATATATATATATATATATATATATATATATATATATATATATATATATATATATATAATCGGAATCTCGGAAACGGCTCCAACGATTTTCATAAAATTTTGTGTGCAGGGAGTTTCGGGGGCAATAAATCGATCTAGCTAGGATTTATTTTTAGAAAATGTCCGTGTTTTTAGGCCATGAAAAACTGCTATAATATCGTTAGAATAAGAAGGTAAATTTTGACAGTTTATTAATGATTACAAATAGCTTAATTGGTATATTGGGCGGTCACAAAATCGTAATACCATGGTTGGAGCCCTGACCGACCGCCTTTTTTATTTTTTTTTCAAGTTCCTTTCTTTTTTGAGAAAATCTATTTTTTCGAGCCCTTTTTTTAGTATTTTTTAAAAACACGAAAATTTAAATTAAACTAATTGCACTCATGATTTTTATTCAAATAACCAGTTCAGTTTTTTCTATTATGTCGCTAAAATTAAAAAATATTATTCGTATTTCATCAGTATGTAATTTGTATCTAAATATAATTACCAAAACACACGAATTAAAAAAAAACCGAGCGAAAAATACCGAGCAAAGCTCGGTCAACCGGGTACTATCAATAATGTATACAATATTTAATGATTATAAATATATTATCTTTATATACATACTCATAATATATATACATAGATATATACATACATATATATGTACAATAATTTTAATTTAATATATTCAAACATATACTGCAGAGAAAATTTAACAAAAAAAAATCAGGTATATATGAAAAGAGGAAATACATATTATAATTTATTATTATGACGGGAACTTCAAATAATACTCCTTAAGTAGTTTTTTAAAAGACTGTAAAGATTGCGCTTTCTGAATGTTAAGTGGTAATGAATTCCAAAGTCGCGTTGCTAGTGAAGTAAATGATTTATTATAAAATGAAGTTACGCTGTAAGGAGTATTTAAAGCCAAGCTATACACTGAACGCAAATTGCGGTTATAAAATTCATGTCGATAGTGAAATTGTTCCTTAAGGTATCTTGGAGATTTCGGATCAAACAGTACACAATAAAGTAAAGAGAGTATATGAACATCCCGGCGAAGGCGAATAGGGAGCTACTTGAGTTGATTAAGAAACTAGGATACATGATCATATTTGCGTAAACCAAATATGAATCGAATGGATATATTCTGAAGATGCTCAAGCTTGTTTAATTGCTCCATGGTAATATCAGTGTAGCATATATCAGCATACTCTAAATAGGTAGCAAAATGGAATGTGCTAGCTCAATTTTGGTAGAAATGGGCAGGAAATTTTGGAGTCTCTTAAGACTTCCACAAGCTGCAAACATTTTCTTGCTTATCTGTTCAATTTGAGGTGCCCAAGACATTGTACTGTCAATTTGAACCCCTAGATTTTTTACAACCTTACTATAAGGAGTAACAGAATTCTCAAAACAAACAAATTATTTAGTATTTTCTTGTGTATTATTGCTGAAAACTGATAGTACTGCACTATCAAAACATTTTTTCTTAGTAGTTTACATCCAGCTTATGCAATAAAATATTATCGTGCGCCCAGCAAAGCCATCGGGTATCAGTATAACAATAAAATGCCTCAATTATTATTTTATATTGTACTAAATAAATTATTCAAAATTTTACTGTTAAATAAATATAATATATATATATATATATATATATATATATATATATATATATATATATATATATATATATATATATATATATATATATATATATATACTAATTGCACTCATGATTTTTTATTTAAATAACCAGTTCAGTTTTTTCTATTATGTCAGTAAGTTCAAAAAATATTCATATTTCATCAGTATGTAATTTGTATCTAAATATAATTTCTAAAACACACGATTTCAGAAAAAAAAATACCGCAAAGCTCGGTCATCCAGGTAGGTACTTACTTTTTAGCCGAGTTAGCTTCGGGGCTTAGCGCTTCCCATAAATTTTACTAAACGCTTGCAACCTAGCTTAGATCTCCGCAGGCAATAAAATTGTTAATTGCAGTCTGAAGTCCTGATTTATCACGTGCTCGAGGGAAAATGAAAACGTCGTTAAGAAACATGCATCTTTTAAGAATAAAAATATTTTGAAGACTTGTGAAGTCTTAGGAAGCATACAAAGTAAATAGTACTCAGTAGTGAAGTGGCAATGCAAAATAATCCACTACGACCGCGAACTCAAAGGGTCGTGGGTTCGAATCTACCATTCGACTACTGGCGTGAATCACTCGTAACACAAGTAATTTAAGCTTACTATGAGTGGTTAAAGGGAATATTAGTAATGATTATAGCATTGCTAGAATTTTAAAAAAAAACATACACTACACAGGCTGGTGTCGTATGAGTGGGCAGAAGGAAATCAAATAGAAGATGGGCACGAGTTTCTTCGCAATAAGAAATCAAAATAATATTAAATCGCGGTCAACCCGCTTGCCAAACGTGGTTATTATGGGAAATGGGGGCCATTTCCCAATGTCCCCCATTTCCCATAATACTGTGTCTAGGAGACAATTGATGGGGTAGGCTGAGGCGGATGATCAGTAGTGCCTTTCATGGGCTGTAATGGATGTATGGAAATGTGAAGTCCGTCAACACGCACTGGCATAGTGCTGCTGAATAATTAGTTACTCCATAGTCTTCAAATCACATATTGACACCTGCTGCAATATTTCGATGTTTCATTTTTTTTATAGAATAAGCCTGACAAACGATCACAGTCCACCTGATGGTGAGTCACCGACCTCTATTTATACAAGTACGTTGGTACGTGGATGTTGTGGCCCATAGACGCTGGCAAGCAACAACTAGCAACGCAGATGCGTTGTTACCCTTGAGGACTCAAATGGAATGTCTCGTTTCCAGTCAAAAAGGGTCTCTGAATCTCGACACTCACCATACGAAACACAGCAGTATTGTGGTCTTGGTCCTTCCCCGGTCGAGCCGACCCATTCATGCTACCACCATAATATAGCTGCAGCGTGACTCTACCACGTAAAAATGTATATATATATATATATATATATATATATATATATATATATATATATATATATATATATATATATATGTTGACAATGATAGTAGGCCGGCCATATAGCTCCAAGAACCGACCGAAAAGCCTTATACCAATAAGTGAATAGAAGGTAAAGATGACGTGATGAATTGGTAAGTTATACAGGAAGTCTATGGATGCAGGTGGCTCAGGAACGTAAATAGAAAAGAATAATTCAATATAGAATACAAGGATACTCATTGAAAGTCATTTATGTTTTTACATCCGTGTTTTATTCATTTGTATTTTGTGGCATTCCTTGAAGGAGGCCTATGTTCAGCAGTGGACGTGTGAAGGGCTGTAATGTGAATGATTATGACTAACCAAAGAATTTCTTATGATCTGGTGTCATTTTACACAAAAATACAGTCCCGGAATAAATTTGAAGGCTAAACAAATACTGCCTGCAGCGTCACAGCCCGTGATTAACGCTGCGCTACCGAGCTATAATTGTAATCTGTTAATGTGTTACTTATAAAAATGATAGACATAGTATTTTTATATTATGTCAGTTATTAAACGCTTCTTTCTAAACTTTTTTCTATAGCACCTTGAACTTTATGTGGTGACTGACGCGTGCAGCTAGGTATGTCAAAAGTGTAAGCACTCCTTGTATTTCATGCACTTGTTGGATCTATTACAAAGGATATTTACATAATATATTAATAAGAATTAAAATGTTTGTCTGTAATATACCTTATATTAAGCTAAAAGAGTTTTTTTTTACATATTAATAAGACATGAATAACTTATTTTAAAAAGTTTTGCCCTTCTATCTGTCTAGGCTATACTTCGGAATGGCTGAACAAATTGTAATGAAACTTTACAAACAGATAAAAAGCAATGCCAGGAGGGATCTAGGCTAAATTTAACTAAGAAATCTTGGGAGTTTTTTGAATAAACAATTTTGTGAATAAGTAAACGGTTTTTGTTTATCTTCAATCTAAACTAACTAACGTCACATTAATAGATCCTAAACAGGCGAAGCCATGGTGCTAATTAGCGATCTGCCCCGACTACGTACGGGTGGTATTTGGATTCTACAACAGCGCCCCCTAACGGTTCCAACTACGCATATAACCTTCATGTAAGTGCAAGCAATATGTTGTCAAAGTTTTACCGCATTCTGATGAACGGTATGGCAGCCTTATTGTTATTATACTTCTTATACTATATTTTTAATAGTAAATTAACTATAAGATTACAGTCATATTTATTATAACATGTAAGCATTTAGATAGAGCCATTTAGGTAGAGCCATGGTGCAGCTATATTATGGTAAATCAACCAAAATTTCAT
Source organism: Parnassius smintheus behrii (assembly GCA_036936625.1). Classification (NCBI taxonomy): domain Eukaryota; kingdom Metazoa; phylum Arthropoda; class Insecta; order Lepidoptera; family Papilionidae; genus Parnassius; species Parnassius smintheus. Next base: position 44,563,715 of record JAUPFT010000004.1, read on the forward strand.
AAATCGAAAGCATTCATCCATTATAGGCTATAAAAATAAAAGTATACTACTGTAAACATGTCTCCCACATAGACTGTATTATATTCTAGGGCTTTATGCCTTAGTTGCAGCTGCTGGCCGGCGGGTTGGAAAAATCAATTGACAATGAAAACAAGACATGTGAAGCAGCATTTTCCTAATAACATTTCACTCAGTCGTCTTTTACTTACCCACAGGGTGACATAGGGTAGTGAATATTCCTACACCGCACCATCAGTACGCTATAAAATACTTCATATATTTCTTATCTTTAGACGCTACGTCCACTAGGCGATTTCCTTTATTGCGGCTGCCTTTGATAAAAGTAATGCATGCAGGCAGTGCATTCTTGGAAAGAACTTTGTAAACAGTACAATTTAAATTTCCAGCATTTTTTCTGTTAATCTGTTTTTTTATATAGGATAGGGTGACAAACGAGGACACAGTCCACCTGATGGTAAGTGGTTGCTGTGGCCCATAAGCATCTACATCTATCCTCGATTACGAATCAAAATGCAGATGCGTTGTCACCCGTGAGGACTAAGATGGAATGCCTCGTTTCCAGTAAAAAGGGTCTCCGGTTCTCTACACTCACCATACGAAATACAGCAGCATTAAGCTACTATTTCACGTTGGTATTCTGTGAGAGCGTGGTCCTTCCCCGGTCGAGCCGACCTACTCGTGCTACAACTATACTACTAATATAACTGCAGCATTGCTCTACCACGTATAGAGTCTGTGTTAGCTCTCACGATACAGATCTGCGTGCATAGTGTAATCACTGGTATACATTTGTAAAAAGTAGTTTGCACCTCTAGCTTGCGTCAAATAAATTATTTTCATTTTGAAAAAGGTTGTTGTGTTGTTTTTTTTATAAACGATAAGGGTGACAAACGAGCACCCATTTCACCTAATGGTAAGTGGTTGCTGCGACCTATAAACATCTACATCAATCCTCGAACACGAATCAAAATGCAGATGTGTTGTCACCCGTGAGGACTAAGACGCCTCTTTTCCGGTTAAAAGGGTATCCGGTCCTCTACACTCACTTTATAAAACACAGCAGCATTAAGTTGCTATTTTATGCTTGTATTCTGTGAGAGCGTAGTCCTTCCCCGGTCAAACCGACCCACTCGTGCTACATCTATACTGCTAATATAGCTGTAGCATGGCTCTACCACGCGTTGTGTTGGATATCTAATATTATTGTAACAAGTAGTCCCCAGAAGTGTTCATCACTATTTAGTACAATATAATTTACACCCTGTTTGTAAGTAGGTCGAAACATAAATGTCAAGGCAGAGGGCATGTAAAGGCACGTTTCAACTATGTGTAGTTGTACAGTGTACACACATTGCATTTGTGTGAACAGAGTTAACCATGTAGTATAGTTGTAAAAATATCAAGGAGGCAAACGAGGAGTCTACTTCCCTTTAAGGATCACCTCATAGTACCCTCCTCATGGATTGTTATGGGGAGGTCTATGTTCAGGAGTGATTTTTTGATAGGTTGTAACGGTATACCGAGTAACGTTCAGTTCCGCGCTCATTTGGCAGGACTAAGCAAATTGGCTCCTAAACTTGTTTGTAAACAGGACACAAGTTCCGCCGCACTTTAAAAACTGTTCTTGGGTACTTGAGCCCGGAGATGAGAACAGTGCCAGTTCCTTCCACTTCATATTTTTTGTTTTTATTTTGTTTTATAAAAAAAGGGTGACAATTGAGCACACTCCACCTGATATGACCGATAGATACCTAGGAATGCCTGGTTACCAGTAAAATGGGTCCTCGGTTTTCTACACTCACCATACGAAACAACAGTATTAAGATGTTATTTTATGCTGGCACTTTGTGAGAGCGTGGTCGTTCCTTGGTCTAGCTGAACGCTTCGTGCTGCAGCCATAAAATAGTTAGCGTACGTAGCTCTACCACATAGAATTGTTTTGACCGCAACCAGCAAACAGCGCAGCGGCCTGAATGTTCAACGATCGAGTTTGATTTTCTCTTTGCATTTTTATCATATTTACCTCGAGAAGTACTCTGAAGAATTGTTCAGATAAGCTTCAGCCGCCTAATTCCACCTCGCACGTCACACAAGTACAACACACTGTGACGGCCCAATATTATTATTAATAATTAAATTTAATATAAAGGGGGCATCAAAAATAGTCTTAAATATATATATATATATATATATATATATATATATATATATATATATATATATATATATATATATATATATATATATATATATATTAAGCAATAAAATTACATTAATAAGCACAAAGTTAATATTGTTACGAGCTTGAGGTTCGTGACAATAAAAAATGCCGATAGAATTACCTAAATTAACACTTTAATTTACTTTACACAAATTAAAGTTAAAAACACTAATAATTAAACACACTAAGTCACTTTATTCCGCTCCGAAGCTTCGCTTGTCTCGCCAAATCCAATACTGCCCCGATCACTTTTTTTTTTTTTTTTTGCGCCCGAAGCAAATATGGGCAACCCTCCGGAAAGCGGGGGAGGGAGGCGGTGAATGGCATACCACGCAGCCGGCTGCGTGGTTATGTGGAGACTTTTACCCACTAAACACCGCTTTTTAGGAAATGGCTTAACGATCTGACTAGAGATCTCTAAGCCGTATACGAACGCGACCCTCCTTGGCAGAAAGGAGGGCGCAAGCGGCGAAAAGCCGCTTAGAAGAGTGCCTAACTAAGGCAGATTAATGGATGTGTTATGGAGGCTCGGCCTGAGCCGCCAGGAGGCAGTTCAGGTCAGCCGAAAGCTTGTTGGGGGGGTCCGAGAGAGAGTTTCTCGGTCTGCGCACACTATAGCGAGTGTGAATAGGGGCTGCATAGGCAGCTGTCTCACGAATGAGATGATTTGGGTTGGACTCTGAGGCTTTGAAAAATCTCTCAGAGAGTGATTTAAGAAACTGTTGGATTGTTGGGAGCTCTAAGTCTCGATGTAGGTCGGCATTACGGACATAATAGGGCGAGTTAGTGGCCCTACGACAGAACAGATTTTGGACTATTTGAAGTTCATTTATAGCTTTGGGCTTAGCATGTGCAAAAATGGGGGCCGCGTAGGTCATGACAGGTCGTATGCAGACCTTATATAGGGTTCGCTTGTTGCGGAGGGACATTTTACTGTGTCTGCCCAACATGCTGTTGAGCCTACCCATGTAAAAACATGCGGTGCGAGTAACCTTCTTGATATGGGGCTCGAAAGTGAGCCTTGCATCAAGGGTGACGCCTAGGTATTTGGCTTTAGTTTGCCATGGGACAGGGGTTCCTAACATCCTGATTGGCGGAGTGGTGGTGAGACGACGTCGTTTATATTCGAAGCAAACGGCGGAGCTTTTCTCCGGGTTTACGTCGATACGCCATTTTTGGAACCAAGCTCCTAAGTCGCTTACTGACTTTTGAATCTTGTTCCGAATCTGTGGTAGTGAGTTGCCTTTGGAGTAAAGGGCTGTGTCATCTGCAAAGAGGGCTAGTTTGACACCATTCGACGGGATAGGGATGTCGTTGGTGAATAGTATGTATAGGAGGGGAGCAAGCACAGAGCCTTGAGGGACACCGGCTTTTATTTGACGGGTAGAGGATAGCGTGCCTTCGTGTCTAAAACGAAAGGTACGATCCTTCAGATAGGAGGCTACAAGGCGAACGAGGCGATCTGGGAGGCCTAAGTCGTACAGTTTGTAGATAAGGCCCTCGTGCCAGACTCTGTCGAATGCCTTGGCAATGTCAAAGAAGACCGCGATGGTTTTTTGACGGCGAGGGTAAAAACCGCTGAGGATGTATTCCACTATGCGGTGAACTTGTTGGGGGACCCCGATCGCATCTTGCAGCGCCTATATATACAAATTAGCAATGAAGCATCCGGAATATTCAAGTAAATGCGCGCAAAGTGACGAGTGTTCGAGTGTAGATTTTCTAGAAAATTAGTTCTTCGGATGGCGCTGTCGGTTGAAAGATTTGTGATGTCATTTTCTGCAAAGCTCCCCTCGCTCTCGTTCCTGACACTAGATGGCACTAGTTGACTTATTCACGCAACAATATAAATACATTTCAGACATTAGACCAATAACATACTAAATTGTCTCTTGTAATTGTATTGTCTTCCATAATAAATAAATTTATTATAAAAACTTGTAAAAGTATTTAAAATATGATAAACAATAGAAATACAAGTCGAAAATATTATAAAAATAAAGATAAATAACGTTTATAAGATAATTGGAAAATTTGTTAAAAATTGTCTAAGTTGTAGAAGGAGTTCATGTATAAAAGAAAATTTTTCTAAGTTATGGAAGGTGTTCATGTATAGATGTCTTGTATGGAGGAGCTGCCGAAGATACATTCCTGCAGTTGTACATATATATGGGGTGGTCGGGAGCCCGACTGCCTGAAGTACTGTAGCACAATGACTAGTCCTATATTAGGGACTTAAGATAATAAACTCAATGATACAAAAGCAATACTATAGAAAGTCTCCATGATGAATTTGCATTACAATAGTGGGGTCGTGGGTTCGAACCCTATATATTAATAACTTATGAAAGTAAGGTCTATGATACAAACAAAAAAACAAAAACAAAAAACATTATTATTGAAGGTCTCCTTGATGCATAAGCATTGTATGGAGTGGTCGGGTGACCGACTGCTCCTAGTACTGTAGCAAAATGACTAGTCCTTATTAGGGACTTCAAAAGGAATATTATGGTGGCGTGTGTGCTGCTTCACAAGCAATTGGTCCGAGGTAAACTTGAACTCGCTAACCGATGTGTCCTAGACATATCATCTTAGTGCTGGTGGTAAGCGGGTTTGTTGTAGCAATACGGCTTTCCCGTGGACATCGCACACACATACCGTTTGTGGGCGACGTCGTAGCGCATAGCGATGCGTCGTCTATCTTTCGGATTGGGATGATGAGTGTGTTTGTGGTGGAGTGGAGTTTTGTTCCTTGGCGTCTTAGTAGCGTGCTATTTTGATACGTTGGTGATGTTTTTTATATAACAACAATACAAACTTTGTTACCAAGGTCGATAGGGATCATGTGATTGGATGCACTCTTGTGGTTCTGGTCGATGGAGGTATACGGGAGGTGATGTCTGCTGGGATGTATGGGGGACCTTGGGATGGTGTAAGCCCGAGGATAGTCGTATTGATGCTTGTTGCATTCTGCAGAATTGCATCTCTGCGATGGTAGTTTGGTGGGACGCTATTCTCAATGGCGCTCTCTGCGTCTTGGTTTGACTCACGCCTGAGTAGCTTTGCCCAAGTCGGGTTCCTTTATTACGGGGCTGCAGACTGTCTGCCCTCCATGATGTTTTATATAACAACATAATAATATATCTCTGTAACTTTCCCACCTTTGAATGATTGAAGGCAACTTGTTGGTGGGTGAGACAAACGCGATCGAAAATGCATTTACTCGTCAGTGACACAAACCCTTTCTGATGGCGAATTATTACTCTTATCTTATAACTGCCTTTTGGCTATATCTGCCGTTGTATTGGTTGGTGAAGCATATGTGTCGACCTCGTGCGGGTGGTAGCTGGCGGGAGGATCTGAGGAGATTCTCAAGGCTGCGGCCGAAAGCCGCACAACGTGGGACCCCATTCCCTTGAGGTGAGCGGTAGACTCATGACACGCTCTGCGGCTAGTAGCCGTGCTGATCATGCAATTGGTGGTGATGCCATACACTTACATCACGTCTGCAGGAGCGGCAGTCTGGCAGGTGGTGGTGCTCACGGAGGGTTTACGGCCAGTGTGCCTTTTTGCCTAAACCGTGTGACGTACATTCACTGTGGCTGGATTCGTTCGTATTCTGTTTGGCGTTTACACGCATTGACATGCGCGACTTCGGTCGATGTTTGTGCTTACGCACTAACAAGGGGCCAAGCCTCTTTTACCGGTTCGCCAGTTATTTTGCTGTGGACTACGGTCCAGTTCCCGAATTAGCGTTCCCTTCGGGGGGAGTGCATCAAAATGGTTGGCGCTCACCGTGCACGGCGTGTGTGGGGCCGTGTGCCTCCCCAACATTTTTTTAAATAAATGTAGGAGAGCGAAGCCCTTGTATCGGGTATTTTGTATAAATATATTGTGAGCCTTTTCCAATCGGGAAGGGATAATTAAAAATAAATTAATAATGTAAACCTGATACAAGTGGAATAGGGACATTTTATGTTCTTAACCTTTCTCGAGCCCTGTCTTCGTGAACGTGGTTCACTTAGTTTATAAGGCAATTCCAACAGCTTTCAATTACTCTAGTGAATATTCAGTCTTCCAAAAGTCACCTAAAAGAACTAAGTTACTAAACAAACACAACGTAAATAAGGGTCCTAACTAAGACGATCACGACAAAATATTACAAACGGCCTATATTAAACCTTTAGAAAGATCATTTAGAAAGATCAAAACTTATCTTATTTATCCTGGTCACACATATATAATTTTTATTATAAAATGGAACTAATTATATTCCATATCATACATTTTTATATAGAGAGGGGGGGGGGAAGCGTTACAACACGTGAACATAGCAAAAAAAATACGACAGCATCTACGCCATCTGGATGTTTGGCTTAGGGACTTTCAAGAAGAAAGCTTACTTTTAAAAAAAATTGGCAATACACCTGAAATTTCTCTGCTGTTCCAATTATTCATGGATATCAGTAGACACTTACTATCAGGTGAGTTGGTGCTCATTTGCTCCTTCTTCTACAAAAGAAATAAATAAACGTACAGTTTCCGATTCTTGTCATTTGAACAGATTTAAAGAAAATATTGTATGGAGAATGTAATAATGTAAGTACGACAATTCCTTTAAAAAATTTACTAAATTAGTTTTGCATTACAATAAAACATAATTGAGCATACACACAATAGTAAAAAGAGTTTGATCAAACCTTTTACTAAAACAGAAAGGGTTGTTATAGTGGCTGACTTGTTGAGAATGTATTATAAAATTTGAATTTAATTAAGTATGCCCTTTTTGTTTTTATAAGAATGCAATAAGGATTAAATAAATAAATATATACATAAATAAACGAAAAGCTAATTTAATTTTTTATTCATTTTCGCAGTTCTAATCAAAAAGATGCTGTTTCAAATCTGTTTCAGTTTCACTCATGGGATGATATGGGGTAGGGGGTCCCCTATCGGCACCGTGTATTGACGACCCATTAAATTGTACCTGATATAAAAACTAATGTTTGACGAAATTATAAGTGTTACTATTATATATTATATTATATTATTACTGTATATAAATTAAGACAAAAAAATTAAGAGTGACTTTCTCCCTATTTCGTCCTGTCGTACGTTTATCTGTTGCGACTGGCCTGACAAGGAAATTGGAAATTATAAAATAAGAATATTTAAAATTAATTTAAAAATTACGAACTTATTTGTAAAATGTACGCATGTAGCAAATACTTTTAAATCTTACTTTACTAATATTCCTTTAGTTACTACTGCACCCTCAAACTCTTCATTCGATGATTGATGTTTTCTTAAAAAGTAATAAACCTAAGTGCAACACTCCATTTAAATTGGAATACATAAATGCATTAAATATTGCTATTAGATACATTTAAAACTCTTAAAGTAAAGAATACCATAGATTTAGGTGGAATGTCGGTAAAGATTCCACATAATATTATAAACAGTATTGCCCCTTATTTGATTAGTAATCTTATGAAATACAGTAATGTCATACTCTTGTAAAAATCAGGTGAAAAAAGTGAACCTGGCAATTACATATCTGTTCCTTGTATTGACACTACAAAAATATGACAAAAAATCTGAACCAGCATGAAAAAAATTTTGAGTTGAATGAATTGTTTTATGTTAAGCAATACGAGTTCACAATGAAACGATTTACAACTGATGCAGGGGTAGCATTGTTAAGACACGTTTATGGAGCTAGGGAAAATAATCTCTCTTCTATCTAGTTTCTAAGGACTCTTGTCTCAAAATTGAGTTCTGCTGCATTACGTAAGATTAGACAATTAACTAATACGGAGACTCCTCGTCTTTTGTTTTTTTAATTGATTTCATAGCGTTCCATCTTACTATACTCTGGGGAATGGCAGCGGACATCATTATGATTTTTATTTTGCAAAAGAAAGCTGTTCGTTTATAACTTGGGAACACAAGTATCTCTAAGGGAACGATTTACAGAGTTCGTCATATTAACTGTTGCTTCACATTACATATTATAGTCTAATATATTATCTGTAAGGAAAAATAAGCAAACGTATAGTAAATATAGTGGCACACATGACCTTAATAGTAGAACCAAAAACAAACTTGTTACACCATTGTTTAGACTGAGGAAAACTTACAATTCATTTGTGGCACACAGCATTTGATTTTAGAACAAAATACCTGATTGAGTGCTTGCCTTTACATAAATTTAAAAAGTATGTTACAACAATTAAATGTTGACATTCAATTTACATTTTTATTTGTTTGATTATATTGATTAAAATGTATGTTTTTTTTCCTTGTAACTGACTATTTATGAGGGCTTGTTAGTGGATCTAAATGAATAAAATATGTAATTTGAACATAGATATTTTTAACATAGTTGTTTGGACTTTCCACCATCATCTCATCCACATCATCTCATCATCACCATATTTTCTGCTTAGCTTTTAAGTAGATTGGTAGAGACTGCCTTCTTGCATGTAGTATGCCTTTTTGTACTTAGTGGTAAATAAAACCATAATATAGTAATATAAATTATTCCTTGCCTACTATCGATATTTTTTAAATAATATCAGTATTTTTGTTAAAAAGCCGTTAATCTTAATATATATAAATTACGTGTCACGTTGTTCGTCCGTGATGGACTCCTAAACTACTGAACCGATTTTAATCAAATTTGCACACCGTGTGCAGTCTGGTCCAACTTGAGGGAAAGGATAGTTTTTTTGCCCATGAGTGATCTACAATTTCTTTTTTTGCGAATTTAAGGATTTTTGATAGGACATGACAAAGGGTCGTCGAAAAGGGCAGAACAACGTCTGCCTGGCAAGCTAATATATTACATAATTAAAAAAGTTAACTAATTTGTTAATTTGTTTGTTATATCCATCTATCCTTTACATCTCCCGAATACCCCTAATTTTTATGTTGCGTTTCACTTAGGGGCATTACCTCACTAGAAAGATATGTAGTCTTATAATTTATATATAGTGAATAATAGCCCCATTAATGACTCGAGGAAGAACACGTGTCATTAATATAAATGACGGTGCAGTCCCGTAGCGACGCCTGAGCTGTAATTGGATAATCGGTGATAAGCATCTTTAACGACCCATTGTCTTTAAACATTACCGATCGCTTATAGATTATGTTAACCGATCTAATAGAATATTGATTGTGATTAAAATATGTGTAACTATAAACTTTATGAAGTTTTGATCAAAAAAAAATCATTAGACGCTACTCCTGTTGGCCGTTCTGGATATTACACGTCTAGCGTAAACGATATGGTTAACCGTCATATTGGAGATCATAAGACCTTTTTTATAGGATAGGGTGACTTTTCGGCACTAATTTGATTTATTGCGTTATTTGATCATAGTCATCTCTTACGATACCCACGGTACGAAATGGGGGAGATGGATTCATTTAAGCTGCTATCACAAGAGTATCTAGTGGAAAATATATGACTTTTTTATAGGAGATCATACGGCTCACCTGATGGTAAGTGATTACCGCCACCCATGAACAACTGCAACACCAGAGGAATTGCAGATGCGTTGCCAAGGAGTAGGCTCTTTTCTTGAAGGTCCCTAAGACATATCGGTCTGGAAAAAATCACTGGTGGTATTCGGTTAAACAAGCAAGTTATGCGAGGAAGAAAACTTCTTTTAATTCGCACAGTGGTTGACATCATTTTCTTAAGTCGTGTTCATCTGGCTGTAAACCAGTCGTTACTCAATGCTGAAATTCGCATCTCCCGTTATAGAGAGGATTTTTATAATCACCACCCATGACAAGTATGTGTATGATCATACCAGTTGACCCGCATCTTTGCCGCTGCTCGGTATGTTATTTGCAGTAAGTGAGATAGTTATTTATTTTTATAGAATAAGGGTGACAAACGAGCACAGTCCACCTGATAGTAAGTGGATGCTGTTGCCCACTGACATCTACATTTATTCTAGATGAAGAATCAAAACGCAGATGCGTTGTCACGCAGAGGACCAAAACGGAATGCCTCGTTTCCTGTAAAAAAGAGTCTCCGAATCTCTACACTCAGCATACGAAAGACAGCAGTATTAAGCTGCTTTTTTACGTCGGTGTTCTGTGAGAGCGTGATCCTTCCCCGGTCCAGCCGACCCATTCGCGCTACCACCATGGTATAGCTGCAGCGTGGCTCGTGGCAGCGTGTTAACCATCATCTATCAAAAACAATGTTTTTGGATGTTTTAGGCATTTGCCATAGCTTAACGATATTGCAAAACAGGGCCGTATTTTCAAAGACCGAAAACGAATCTAATTAAGAATACTTTCTATCTTGTCGAGAAGATTTTTGTTTAGATCCGGATTAAAACGTCTGCATAATCAATGGTTTGTAGAATAAGGTTTAGACTTTCATGGACTTAGTCTAATTGGATAAAGTTCTTAAATGGGAGAAAGTTATTTAAATGAATAGGATGATGTTAAGGTTGCAGTTCCACTGCTAGTGATTTCAGTAACCTGTTTTTCACAGTTCAATGTATGATCCAAGTACTATTCAATATTTTTCATGCAAGCAGAGAAGAGATTCATAATATCATTGAAATATACCATCGAAAACACCATCATAGACTGCTTTAAAATTGTTCTCTATTCTTGAAATTAAATTATGTAGATTATTAATTTCAGACTATACGTAAATTTAAAGATCGTTGGCATGTAGACCGGCAAACAGTCGTAAACTGAGAAGACAGAGTTTATGAAAACTGCGAATAATATTAGGGAAAAAATAACGCCTAGTGGCATTCCTAAACCAAGAGTTAGCTACTGAGAAATCTTATTTGCTGTATGGACTGATTCTTGGCGGCCGTAAAGATTTTAATCTAAGATTAAAACCATACCATTTCAAAGATAGGAAAGATAAGATAAAGAGATATCTTGATCTTCTGTATTAAAACCGTTTTAAAAGTCAATAAGCATCCTCACTTATTATCTATTATATATCTTACTGTCCATTCTTAGTTTAATATCATCTATACTAAACCAGGAATAGATAATTGATACTTTTAGTAAAGCAGTGATGGTGCTATGACCAGAGCGGAAGTCAAAATGGTATAAACTTGGATATTTGCTCAATACCAGAAGAATCACGCATTTGAAACTGCTGTGTGTTGTTCTGGGTATTTTACGTCTTTCAATCAATAAAATCTTTTGGTTCTTCTACTTCATATCGTCTCTTACGACATCTACTGGACGAAATGGGATGATGGATTGTGATATTAAAGTTCCATCTTGACAAAACGGTAATAATTTGCGATCTATAAACCATGACAAAGATACCGAAATCCCTTTTATTTGGTACACGCAACATTTATTGCAGGCACAGCTACCGTATTGACTCGAACATTAGTATGCGGGTGACGATCGCCTCCGTTGTCCGTATGGTCTTGGATTATGCAAGAAGATGTCCCACGGGAATACTAATTGATACTGTGAAAATGAACTACTTTTATGCGTTTCTGGTAGCAAACATTAGCTAGGCATATTAAATAGACCCTAATACAATAGACAATGAACAATTGTTCTTAATATAAATAATCTTAATTAATATTACAAATGCGAAAGTTTGTGAGGATGGATGGATGTTAGTTACTCGTTCACGCAAAAACTACTGAACGGATTTAGATGAAACTTTACAGTAGTACAGTATATTATACATCATAATAACACATAGACTACAATTTATAAAGATTTTTTGTAATTTGGACATAATATAACGATAAGTACCAAGTAAGTCGGAAAAGCTGTATCCTGAATGATGAAGTGTTGAGTCTAAAGAGATGGAAGGAATATTTTGAAAGCGTATTTATGAATGTGGAGACGTGTGAACTAAATGAAGTAGAAATTCCGAAAGAAGATGAAAGAGATAGGGAGATAAGTATAGATGAAATAATGAAAGCAATGAAAAGCATGAAAGTAGGTAAGGCAGCCGGATATGATAGAGTTTCACTCGAAATGCTAAGGGCTGAAGAGGACGTGGTGGCAGGCCTGCTGTACACCTTGTTTAATTTATGTTGGGAACTAAAGCGGCTCACTGCCGATATAAAAAAAACTTCAAGAAAAAAAGAACATAGCGAAATCTAAATATCGTATGAATCCTAATGATTCTAACCGAGAGAAATATAACAGGGCACGAAATCGCTGCAATATGGTGTGTAGAGATAGTCAACGACGCCATATCCATAAATCTGTTGTTGAGGAAGATAACTCAACTAAAGTTTGGAACTTTCTCAAATCTCTAGGGGTTGGAAAAGCAAAGCGTAATGTAGAATCTCTTAATTTGAATTTAAATAAGCTTAATGCTCATTTCCTCTCTAGCGCCACTATAGACAGTGCTACGACGAAAAATACACTTGCTCAACTTTCTGCTATATCAACTCCCAATTTTTCCTCTTTTGTCTTTAGCCAAGTTACTGTCAGTGATGTTAAGAAGAATATATTAGCCATTACTTCCGACGCAGTTGGTTCTGACAGCATTAGTCGTAAGATGATTATCCCAATACTCGATCTTTTAGCTCCTATACTTACACTTATTTTAAACCGTTCCCTTGACACCAGTGTCTTTCCCTCACCCTGGAAAGACGGCCTAGTAACTCCACTCCCTAAAAAATCTAATCCGACATATGAAGATTACCGTCCTATATCCATCCTTTCCTTTCTCTCTAAAGTACTCGAGCGCCTAATATACCAACAGCTGAGCAAATTCCTGTCCAATCATAACCTTTTGAATTCATTCCAATCTGGTTTCCGTCCCGGTCATAGTACGACTACGGCTTTGGTTAGAATCACTGATGATATTCGCCTGGGCATGGATAGTCAGCAGGTTACAGTATTGACATTGCTTGACTTTAGTAATGCCTTCAATACTGTAGACTTTGATGTTTTACTCGCTGTCCTAAGTTCTCTTAACATATCTCCTGAAGTAATTGGTTGGTTTCATAGTTACTTGCAAGGGCGCCGGCAACGTGTACAAATTCAAGACATGTTTTCTGACTGGTCTGCTGTCAAAGCTGGCGTCCCACAAGGTGGCGTGTTGTCTCCTCTATTGTTCTCTATTTTCATCAATTCGATCTGTTCCCACATAACTTCTCTTTACCACCTTTATGCAGACGATTTACAAATCTACTCTCAATGTAAGATTGTGGATCTCCCCAATACAATTAGATTAATTAATGAAGATCTTACTCGTATTTCTCATTGGTGTAATTCATTTGGGCTTAAAGTTAATCCACTGAAGACTCAAGCCATTATTATTGGGAGTTCGAAATTAATCTCTCGGTTAACTTTTTCGCTGCTCCCGCCAATCATATTCGATGGGACACTTATCCCATACAGTGACAAAGTTAAGAATTTAGGCATTATGTTCGATCAGACTTTGTCTTGGGGACCGCAAGTTAGTGAAATAAGTAAAAAAATGTTTGCCGCAGTTGGTTCACTTCGAAGATTACGCAATGTTCTCCCCATTCCTACTAAAGTTGCGCTGGCTCAGTCTCTTCTTTTACCGATCCTTGACTACGCGGACACTTGTTATCTTGACCTAACATACGAGCAACTTAATAAACTTGAGCGGCTTCAAAATTATTGCATAAGGTTTATATTTGGGTTACTAATGTATGACCACATATCCGAATTCCGCCTTAAGCTCAAGTGGCTCCCGATTCGTCTTCGCAGGAATACTCATATTCTTCATCTTCTTTACTGCATTCTGTTCAATCCGACCACTCCTTCTTATTTGAAAGACCGATTTATATATTTAAGTAGTTTACGATCTCAAAATAATCTCCTTCTAAGTACCCCTAGACATTCCTCTTCCTTCTATTCTAATTCTTTTACGGTTACCGCTATACGACTATGGAATTCTCTCCCCTTACATATTAAAAAATCTAAATCTCTTCCTATATTTAAAAATAAATTAAAACTTTATTACCTTTCCTCTTAAGTTACTACCTGTCGTCATTCATTTTTTCTTTAATCATTTATGTTCTTCTATTTATCTTTCTTTATCATATTCTGTACACCCCTTCCGCTATCTTTAAAATAGTATCCTCTGCCCTAAGGTTGCCTGGAAGAGATCGCTGTTTTAGCGATAAGGCCGCCTGTTGTACCAATGTCCCATTAAATATATAAATAATGTAATATGTTCCTTGGTGTACAATAAAGTATATTTTACTTTACTTTACTTTAAAGCGGGTACCGGGAGACTGGTGCAAAGCCGTGATAGTCCCAATATATAAGGGAAAAGGGTCACAGCAGGACTGTAAAAACTACCGTGGTATCAGCCTTCTTAGCATTGTGGGAAAATTGTATGCTAAGGTACTAGTTGAAAGAGTTATGAAAGAAACTGATGAAAAAATTTGTGATGTGCAAGCGGGATTTAGAAAGGAAATGGGGTACACAGATCAAGTATTTTCCATGCGCATGATCGCGAAGAAGTTTTTGGCGAAAAACCAAATAGTTTTTTGTGCGTTCATGGACTTGGAAAAGGCTTATGACAGAGTGGACAGGGATGTGTTATGGCAAACGCTGAACGCATTTAGGTTGAGCGCTGGTTTAATACAGGCATTAAAGTCTCTATATCTATAGGGACTCGAGTGCTTGTGTTCAGAATCTACTCCGACTGGTTTGGCATCCATAAAGGTGTCAGACAGGGCTGTGTAGCTTCCCCGTGGCTGTTCAACCTATTTATGGACAGTTGTTTGGAAAATTTGAAAGTTGAAGAATGCGGGTTAAGAATGGGTGAGTTAACCATCAAATGCCTTTTGTACGCCGATGATCAAGTCATACTTGCGTCGTCGACGGCCGAGTTGCAAATGATGGTCACATTAATGAACAGGTTATTAAAAGAAAGGGGAATAAAAGTGAATGCAAGTAAGACGAAAGTGATGGTTTTTGAAAGAGAAGAAAGCAAAACGATATGTGAAATAAGAATAGAAGGAGAGTTAATTGAGCAAGTGAATGAGTTCGTATATTTAGGATGTGTATTCAGCAGGGATGGGAGATATGATTAGGATATTGAACGACGAGTGAATGCAGGAAATAAAGTAAATGGGGCTCTATACTCTATTGTGAAAAGTCAGAATGTGTCCAAAAAAGGCACGTATGGCAATTCACAGTGCTGTATTAGTCCCTACTTTAACGTATGGTAGTGAAAGTTGGGTGTGGCAGAAGAAGCACGAGAGTAGAATAAATGTAGTAGAAATGCGGTCGCTAAGGAGTATGTTAGGGCTGAATCTGAGTGACAGTTTGAGAAACTGTGTGATAAAAGAAGAGTGTGGTTTGCAAGATGATGCGGTGACCAGGATTAAGAAAGGAATGCTTCGGTGGTTTGGTCATGTAGAAAGAATGAATGCGGAAAGACTGACAAAGCAAATATATATTGCAGAAGTGAATGGAAGAGTCGGAAAGGGACGTCCTAGATGGAAGTTTATCGACCAAATTGGCGATATACTAAAAATGGGCTAAAGTAAGAGTACCCTTAACCGACGAGCATGTATGCATAGGTATATGGATGTGGAAGAGGCGAGAAAGGTATGTCAGGATCGTGCTAAATGGAAGTCTATAGTCTTTGCCTACCCCTCTGGGTGACAGGCGTGAGTGTTTGTGTTAATGTTTATGTTTAAATCGGAAAAATTCCTGCCCTCTGAGAGCTATCTCGGCGTGCGCTGCCTAAACCGTTGGAGTTACACGAAGATAATGTACCGTGGGATTGTTTGTCTTAAATAATTCTAAATAAAAGTCCGCGACGGCATATATATTTTATTATACCTTTTATGGGGAAACCATCATATCTAAAATAGTGAGCCATAAATACAAAAATTGGATACTTTTTTTACAATGCACATTTTAGAGGATTCATCAAATTTTTATTAAAATTGATACATTTGTCGCTTTCAGTATTTAATGTAGATTAACTTTGTCTTTTACAAAACTAATTTGGACGAATAGTTAAAAGTTATCACGATAAAATTGACATGAATGGAGCGCCAGCGCAAAGCGGGGAGAGAGAAAGAAAAGAAAGAGAGAAAAGAGGGGTTGAAACCTGAACCCGAAGTCCCGAGCGGCAGACACCACAGAGACAGACACGTAAGGGCAGAAGTCGTAGACGGTTGTGTTCAATTTGCGTCCTTTCTCATAGCTAATTCGATTCTCGAAGAGATTTTTTATTTAGTACAGTAGGTAGGCATAATAAAACAGTTAGTATATTTTAAGTAGAAATATAGATTGAATAAAACTATATTGACGGATTTTATCGTGTTTAAATAACTATTTAAACTTATTTTTAATTTGTTTAAAATTCCCGACGTTTACGGCATAGAAATATAGATTACTTTTTATTTTAATTTCAGTCGTATTAGAATTCATTTAGTTTTGTATAATTGATTATAGGAATGCAATTTTAGTTATTTAGGTTGTATTTGTAAGTATTACATTAAGTATATATTCGTTTTTGTTTTCTTTAGAATATTATAATTTTATTGGGTTAAGAATAACGGTTAGTTTTAGTTATTAGTTAGCTATTGTTTTAGATTTTTATTTGTAAATTACTACCGATTTCTTTTTTTTCATTAGTACTTACAATAAAGCCTCGAAAGCGTAAGTCAAATATTTCAAGCAAAGCTCTAATAAAGCCCGAGCTATGAAAATAGCTAGACCTAATGAGACATCTCAAAAAGCCGACCTACGAAGTCTTGAGAAGGTGGTGAGTGTGGCTGCATATAAAGCTGCGGAGACACCAGAAGAGGTCCAAGAGCGGCGTCAACAGCACGCTGGGTATCTGGCATCTCAACGAGCTGCTGAGACTCCAGAATAGTCCCAAGCTCAACGCTAACGGCATGTGGAGTTTCTGGCTTTTCAACGGGCTGCGGAGACACCAGAAAAGGTCCTGAATCGGCGTCAAGAGCATGTTAAATATCTGATGTCTCAGGTAGCTGCAGAGACACCAGAACAGTCACATGTTCGACGTCAGCAGCAGGCGTCTTACATAACGTCCCAAAGAGCCACGGAAACGAATTCCGCCTAGCCGCGATCGGCTGACGTACTGTACAAGGTAGTTTTGCTATTTTTTGTGATATTTATCTTACTGGCCAGTTGACTTTTACAGCTTCATATCATTTAGGGTTATAAAAAACCGCGAGCTATTAAAGACCGCGAGTTATTAAAGGCAACGAGGTATGGAAATGCCGCGAGTTGTTAAAAATAGTTATATACTTTACGGATATATAAAGACACTATACGTAGTTGCTTTCGTTTGTAATTGAGTAGAGTGATGAAGAAAACGGCACAGTGGCGGTATGAAGGTACAATGTCGTTTCGTAACTTCGTTATTTTCTAAAAACCTCTGTGACATTCTAGGCAGGTGATCGCGGTGTTTTTTTTTACTTTGGCATTGTGTTATTGTACATTATGTTAGCCTTTAGGGCGGCAGTTATCTGCGGTTTGTCTGCGTAGACCAGAGATTTCACGTAGCCCCACACAAACTAGTCAAGCGATGTTAAGTCACACGATCTCAGCTGATGTCACGACCACGCGAGATGATGGAGCCCTCGAACTTATCGTCCAATAAATTCAATGTTTCCCGTGCAGTACGGCAAGTGGCGCAGTCACATCAAATAGTGACTTTACTGGAGTCTAGATGATGAATCTCCCGTGGATTTTCGTAGCTACAAATCTGGCAATTTTGTTTGTGAACAAAACCACGCAACCAGAAATAAACCTCAATACTGAAAATGATTTTTCAATCGAAATCAGGGTCAGCCGCCAAATGATCTAAAGACTAATTTAAATAAATTACATCAAGTAAAGTTTTATAAAAAATTGCATCAAGTAAAGTTTTAGCTCTTGAGTTAAGTGCACTTTGTATGGATGAAAACCTGTTTCGACGCAAAATCCACCAAGTTGTTGTCGCAGAAAGATCCAGCTCTTGCGCAAGACACGTAATGGACTGTCTGGTGTTTTCTCGCGCACTGTTCTAAACGGCAACAATATTCTCCAACGATCTTGCGTTTCTTTGACATACGATCATCTACCCGAATGTCTCAAGTTTATTCATTAAACGATGGATTGTGTACTTTGCATGAGTGCCATGAATGTCCATGATGACGTAAGAAACGTCAGACGAACGCACAGCACTTTTTTATATTACGAGGGTGACATTGAAAGTTCTTAGAAAATCAAAAACTGAACAAACCAGCAAGTTATTAGTTTTATTATATCTTTTCAAAATAGTGTCCATTTGCATCACTACATCAAGTCGAGTGTTTGCTTGATGGTGTGCGACAAGGCGTTGTCGTGGTGAAGGAGGATCCTACTGTGAGGTTGTTTCTCCCGAACTTTTTCCAAGACAAGTGGCAAACAATTGTTAGTGTATCACTCTGCAGTAACTGTTTTTCGATTCTCTAAAACAATTGTTGTGTAATGACCTGTCTTTCCGAAGAATGAGGCCACCATCTTTTTTCCTAGGCTTCGATCTCTTCTCACTTTAGTTGGCAGCTCCTCGAAAGGAAATACCCAGACAGCAAACTGTCTCTTAGTTTCAGGATCATAACAATCAATCCAGCTTTCGTCAACCGTAAGTATGTCGAACACAGCATTTGAGTCCCTCCGTTCAATCCTGGACCTCTGTCAAATTATGAGGTATCCACCGGGCACAAAGCTTCCTCACCGCTAAATGTTAATGGGGGATTTTGTGCACTTGACTCATACCGATGCCTAAGTTTGTCCAAATCTGCTAATAAGTCACTTTTTTGTCAGTCTCTATCTTACGCCGCACAACACTGATGTTATCTTCTGTCGTCGCCGTATAAGGTCCTCACGCAGATCATCTGTAAGATTAGTGCGACAACGTTTAAACTCATTAAACCAGATGTAAACAGTGGCACGAGATGGAGTTTCATCGTGAAAGGCTAATCGAAGTCTATCATAACTTTATTGTTGACTTAAACGAAATCGAAAGTCATAAAAAATCATGGCACGAATTTTTTTTTGCGGTAAACTCATGCTGACGTGACACAAACAATTTTCAATTTGCCGCCAAATCGTAAACAAATGACAAATTAATAAAATACATACACAATAGTATTGGAAAAGAGTTCCATTTTCAAAATTTGACTTATTTTTTACTATATCGTTTACAAGTGGGCAGTTATAAAAACTTTCAGTGTCGCCTTCGTACACTTTTACAATCTCAATGCGTTGTTGAAGCGTTGCATGGTAAAATGTCAAGACTAAATTAGTATTCTTGTCAAATTTGACAGCTATAGCTTTACCAAGATGACCGTTATACGCTGTTCAAAAGTTCTAACAAAGTTCGAGCGTCCATATTGAAAAACCCCTTAATATACTTATGTCTAGTGTGTGGTTCCCTCTTTTAAAATAAAAGAGTTTTATACGTGGTAGAGCCACGCTGCAACTATATATGGTTGCAGCACATATGGGTTGGCCCAACCGGGGATAAACCGCGCTCGCACTGAATGCCAGCGTAATAGCAGCTTAATGTTGCTGTGTTTCGTATGGCGAGTGAAGAGAACGGGAGACCCATTTTACTGGAATCGAGGCATTCCATCTTAATCCTCAGGAGTGATAACGCATCTGCATTTTTATTCTGAGGTTAAATGTAGATGTCTATGTGCCACAGCATCCACTTACCATCAGGTGGACTGTGTGCTAGCTTGTCATCCTTATTCTATAAAAATATAATAGAGACAATATATAGCAAGATGATGATACACTGTTTACTTTTGACATGCCAACTATTTTCGAATGTAGTAAGTATTCCACAATAGGATGTAGTAGCGACAGTTGCCTAATGATAATGGCACGGACCGCAAACTTAAAAATTTGTGAGTTCGAATCCACTATTCTTCCATTATCGTGATCCACCTTTAACATAAGCATATTAAGCTTACTAACGGTAATATTAGTAAGGACAAAAGTGTTTAAAGTGTAGTGTCCAAATATATTTGGATTATAAGCCGAGCAGTGGCTCTGCGGAAAATCTTTCACCTCGTTCTTTCCATGGGTGTCGTAAAAGGCGACTATGTCATATTTCAAAAAGAGCTTATAGCACCCTATAGATGGCGGTATTGCTTAAGCTAGCGGAGGTATATACAAAGTACTCTGTGAGCCAGCGCAAAATACTCACATTAGTGAACTGCAATTTACCGTAATTTAATAATGTGATACAGCGATCGTCAATTCGCTTGCCAAGCGTGACGTTCAACGCAAACCTTTCCAACAATTAGCCAGGCCCATGTCCAGCTGTTGACTTATAAGGGGTTTCCTTCAATTTATTTGAATTGCCAACACAAGAAGCAGTAACGAATGAATGGTCACATTATAGTATTATAAATTTTACATTATTAACTTCTCTTATAATTATTGTATACTATCATAGTATACGTTGTGTTACAAAAAGTTAAACAAAATGAATTAATAATCAAAAAAAAAATAAAAAAGAAATAAAAGCTGATTTATACTATAGCAGTTTAACGTACGTCAACATCCTTAAGATTGGTAATGAACTGGTGAATGTCAAGTTCGATCGAACGATTCGTTCGATCACCGGGAAGTCGTAATCCAAGTTTATTCTACAAAATTTCGTTTTTAAAAGACTGACTAGAAATTGTAATTGTGGTAATAAAGGGGTTGGTGGAGAACAAGCCACAAATATACGTAATATACAGAGTTACGCAGCACGTCCTAACTAAACAGAGCGACAATCTGCACAACTGGATGCGTAAAGTAGCAAATCAAGCAAGTGTCATGACTCGAGCTAGTGGCTTTACTTCGAAAAGGCCAGTGTCCATAACTATGATGATGGTGAAACAGGAGCAAGGACCAGCGAGGTCCTTACTTCTTCAATCTGTTACTACTACTTCTTTATACTTCTCTATCAAAAGTAAAGTTAGGTGATGCAATGATGAGGGCACTGCAATTAAATAAATTGTCTAAAAAATGATAATAAGGTTCTCGGAGAGGCATCGCAAAGCCATAGGTTAGAAGTCTATGGATGCAGGTGGCTCAGAATCGTATTTTTTAGCTTTCCTAGGGGTATACCTATGTGCAGCCCCTCTGAAGGGGTTCCCACTTTGTCATGACCGGGGGGCTTAGTAGGTGGTCACCGAGGGTGAATTAAGAGGAACCCACATGGCTTGCCCGAGGTGTAGGGCCGGCCCGAGTGGGTTCGCCAAGTTCGAACCCACTTCGGATGTGTGTTGGTGGGCTGTGGCGAGAGGGGTGCCCTCTTCCCCTACTGCTGCAGTCGAGGTGGAGTCGCGCAGGAAGAGGAGTGTTGATGTGGCGATGCGCCACTCGTCCTGTACTACGCGACTCTGACGGGGCCGCACTGTTAATTGATGCGGTGGCGTTGTGGCTGCAGGGGGAGATCAGTGTCGGTATTACAAGGTACTGCTCTTCCTACAGTCCGCAGCCGAATCTTGGTTGGCGGTGGAGCCATAGACCAGATCCACCGCTGGGGTCAGGAAGGCTAGTGCTTCTGAGTGCTTTTTCCTTCCTTACCTCATGGCCTTCGTGCATCGGACACGGGGGCGTCTGTTGCGCATGTAAAGTTCAAGGCTGCGGAGGAGGGTGCGCCATATGTTCTGGTGCGCCTTACCTGAGAAAGAGATGGAGGATGAGTAGTCCTCTCCCAAGGAAGGGTCTAGAACAACCAGCGCTACTGAGGCCGCAGATGTTTGCGAAAGAAGAAGTGAAGTTCCCGTGGCCCTGCCAATATGCGGCGAAGGTGGAACACCGTAGGGTTTTATTCAGTGCAAGTCCGACATAACCCGTCCTTGCTCCTGCGAGCCGGGTATAGGTACGTAGGCATTTCCGCATGTAAAGAAAAAAAGGCCTGAGTGCAGCAGTGGACTTGTGAAGAGCTGTAATATTAATGATTTCTTATAATGACGCAAATACTACTCATGGAACAAAACTTTCCCAGGCAGGTGCTACCATCTGCTTGGGATGCTGTAATTTCGTTCTGCGTAGATCGGACCAATTATTAAAAATTAAAAGGTAGCTTTCATTAATTATGACACCAGGACGTCAAACACCTCAGCCAACCCCGAACGCTCCGTAAATATGGTTGCTAAAAGTGATAAAATCCGTAAAATTAGTATTATTCCAGGCGTAATGATCGTGATTATCGCAAAACCAGTTGTCTTCTAGAAATAATTATGCGTATAAATTACAAAACTATAATTATTATTGTTTATTTCAGTTTGTTCTTTAACCTTCTTATCGTTACTCAAAACATTACGATAACGGAGTTCATCTTGGATACTTACTTTCTTATCAAGAATGTGTAAAATAATTGACATTATGGTTTCGGACAGAAATTTAATCAATTCGTATTCGTATGTTCCCTATTTTTTTTTTGAAAATTCTTATATCTCTAAATATAACACAGATGTAACAGAACCACAGTCGGTCTGTCGCATCCGAAGCTGGAAGCTTCGGGAAACGGATACTAGGGACAAATATCACACGAGGGTAGCCGAAAAGCTTGACACCATCGATGGCAGGAAAGAATGTGTGGAGAGAACATGGCAGAACCTTAGGGATGGAATGGTAAGTGCAGCGGAAGAAGTATGTGAAACGACAAAAAGAGGTAGTAGTAAAAGAAGAGATGCATGGTGGAATGATGAAGTGAGAGAAGCTGTAAAAAAGAAGAAAAAAGCATGGTTAGACTACTTAGCCTCTAGTAACGATGAGCATATGAGAGAGAAGATGAAAGAAAGATATAAGCTGCAGAAAGTTCATGCGAAAACATTGATTGAGGAAGTACGTGAAAGGTGTAGAATAGAAGCGGACGAGAGGTTGTCGCGCAACTTTAAGGAAAACTCCAAACTCTTCTGGAAAGAGGTTGGAAGGTCACGGAGCGGTGCGACAGCCTTAAGAGTGAACAAAGTGCTTTCGAGAACTAATGACGTCCTCTCAGAAAAATCGGACGTCATGCAGCGATGGAGTGAATTTTATAGAGAAATGTATGCGTGTCATGATCTTAGTGAAGGATCCGGGGGTGACGCCGTGACTGGCACGCCAGACACGGACCTCGATGACACTGAGGTCATCAGCATGAAAGAGATTGAACGTGCGATTCGAAGTTTGAAATGTGGTAAGCCTGCGGGACTAGACAGAGTTACTGCTGAAATGGTCAAGTACGGTGGGCCTCGCGTATGGGACAGCTTTCATCTGCTGTGCAATTTGTGCTGGCGGATGGGAGATGTCCCGGATGATTGGCGATCCGCAGTCATTGTGCCTTTATATAAAGGTAAAGGTTCACATTTTGACTGCGGGTGCTATCGGGCGATCAGCTTGACCAGTTTAGCAAGTAAAGTTTACTCGAAGGTTTTGACACGTAGGATGCAAGAGAAATCGGAAAGATTCTTATGGGAGGCACAATGCGGATTCAGACCTGGAAGAGGATGCACGGATCAAATGTTTCCTCTCCGCATGATCACGGAGAAGCTTCTGAGTGTTAACCAGAGGATTTTCTGTGCTTTTGTGGATCTGGAGAAAGCATTTGATAAGGTTATAAGGAAGAAAATGTGGGAACTGTTGCCGGGATATGGTGTGGATGGTCGATTGTTAAGGGCTGTGCAGTCACTTTACTATGACTGTAAAGCCTGTGTGCGGGTAGGGCATGACCTGTCACCCATGTTTAGCGTCCAAGCGGGCGTAAAACAGGGTTGTGTCATGTCTTCCTGGCTGTTCATACTGTATCTCGACAGCTGTTTACAGAAGCTGAAAGATAGCTGTTTGGGTGTGAAATTGGGTGACATAAAAGTTAATTGTCTGCTGTATGCTGATGATGCAGTGCTTATTGCACCATCAGAAGCAGAACTGCAGGCATTAGTCACGTGTATGAAAGAGGAATGTGAAATTAAAGGTCTCCGTTTGAATGCTAATAAAACTAAGGTTCTGGTATTTGAAAAGGACGAAGAGAGAACGAAATGTGAAATATGGGTAAATCAGGAATGTCTAGAACAGGTAAATGAAATTGTATACTTGGGGAGTGCTTTCAGCCGGGATGGAAGATGTGATTTGGATGGAAACAAAGTCAATGGTGCCTTGAATGCATTAGTAAAAAGGCAAGGCGTGGTGAAGAGTGCACGCCTTGCAATACATAACGCAGTGTTGGTACCGACTTTGTTATATGGCAGCGAAACCTGGGTATGCCAGAAGAAGCATAAAAGCAAGTTGAATGCAGTGGAGATGCGATCTCTTCGTAAAATGTGTGGCGTTACCATAGCCGACCGAAAGCGAAACGAAGAGATTCGCAATATGGCAGGATTGAAAGATGACCTTATCACAAAAATTGATAGAGGCGTACTCCAATGGTTTGGGCACGTTGAACGAATGAGTGAAGACCGAATGGTGAAGAAAATATATAGAGCGAAAGTTAATATTAAAAGGTGTCGAGGTAGACCGAGACTAACTTTCGAAGACCATGTGAGCAAATTGCTCGAAGAGGGGAGGGTCAAGTGTACTCGGATACCTAGACGTGCATGTATGAAGAAGTTAATGAACCTGAAAGAAGCGAAAGAGGTATATAAGGATCGTGACACTTGGCGATCTGTTCTCTCTGGCTACCCCGTTAGGGATTGTGCGTGAAGATAAGTAAGTAATAACACAGATATCTTATATATAAAATAATCGCATTTTTGCCTTGAAGTACACTCCACAAACAATTGAAAAAGGAACATTAGAAATCACACAAAATTCACAGCCCATTCCGTCAATCTGTCGGTGATTATTTTGTTGGCAACATTTAAAACTTAACTGGCGACTATCTCTACTCTATGGGACTGCTTGACTATAGAATATTTTGTGTATGAGAATTGACATTGGCAGTATGAACATAAAAAATGAATATTTTTATGTTATTTATCATAGAATATAATACACCAACCTTATTTTGTACAACGTTAGGCGTCGCCGGGAGCACACATACAAGCAATAACGTCGTATTATCACTACTACAAAACCGATTCACTGTGTTGACTGACATATTTTAATACATATTTAATTGTAAATAGAATTTATCAATTAGGTATTTTCTAAATAATTTGCATGGGAAGTTTGGAAACGATTGTAACGTCAAAACACATCTCGTGTGGACATTTATGCGTGTGAGTTGACGTGTTAGTAACATTTTAGTAGCAACTTAACTTCACGGGCTCCGCCTACTCCCCCGTTCTATTATGTATGTATTATAGTATTCTATGTTATTTGTTTATGCTTTATTTGCACGCCAAGTACAAAAAGGCGGAATTTATGCAATAGGGCATTCTCTAGCAGGCTATCTTATCCTCTAGGCTAATTATAGAATGTATTGTGGGTGCGAAAATATCTATGTCTACATAATATATGTATAACAATAACCATAACTATATACTAAGATACATAATATTATAAACATAATTACACAAAGATATTATATAGATATATAAATATAACCAACCAACATATACGTACATAATTAAATATAACAGTTTATGATTCAAACACGTACAAAATATGTATAGTAAAAATAGGAAGGGGAAAAGTAGGAATTTGAAGGATATAAAAAAATGAAAAACCACAGACTATATACAATAATGACATAATGCCCAAGTGAAACGACTTCGCTGGCGACTGGGCCGTGGGTGCATAAGAAATAAATCTATTGTTACTTACTTTTACTTTATCAGCCATATTGGACAGATTTGCTAATAATAAAAAAATATTGTTAGGAAGCATAGACTTATTATACTACTGCCTATATCGATGGTAGGTAGTCATAAGTTTATATAATTTATTATTTTGTGTTTACTCATATCGTGAAACTTATGTTTCGAAATAGTTGAAGTACAACAGCGTTTAAAACTAAAGTACAACTGGTTTTATGATTCTGATGTGATGGGCAAGTGGCACTCGTTTGCATAACCTTACGTGTTTTCTGCAAGAACAGTACAGCTTCCCTTTGTCAGAAGCATATATTTCTGGATAGATCAGATGGAAATGTCTTCCTTTTTTCAAATTAGCGCACATTTTACCTCAAGGTAGTGAGTACTGCGGCCGATAAGGCTTATTTCACCGGAGAACTAAGACGAAATGCCTCATTACCGTTAAAATAGTTTCCGGTTCTCGTAACTAACCATACAAAACGCAGCAATATTACGCCCTTGGGTTTGGTCCTTCTCCATTCAATCCGACCCATTCGTGCTGATGTCATAATACGTACAGTGGCTCTACCGCGCAAAAAGGCGAATGGGATCAAGAATAGTTGAAAAGCAGTCAAGCAATTAAATTCAGCAAAATTGAATTAGGAGGGCTGTGAGCCTCTTTTCTCTTTAATCTTATTAAAAAAAACCGGCCAAGAGCGTGTCGGGCCACGCTCAGTGTAGGGTTCCGTAGTTTCCCGTCCGTCACAATAAGTGTTCTCACTTATAAGTTTGTACAAAAACTGTTGTCTCCATCCAAGTTCAAAATAATTTTCCTAGAAAGTCCTTATAAAGTTCTACTTTTCAGATTTTTTTCATATTTTCTAAACTTATGGTTCATAAGTTAGAGGGGGGGGGGGACACATTGTTTTTTACTTTTGGAGCGATTATTTCCGAAATTATTGACATTATCAAAAAATGAATTTAGTAGACCCCTATTCATTTTTAAATACCTTTCCAACAATATATCACACGTTAGGGTTGAAATTAAAAAAAATCACTTCCCACTTTATATATACCCTAATAAAATAATTTTTTCCAATTTTTATTTTACCACTTTGTCGGCGTGATTGATACTCATATTGGTACCAAATTTCAGCTTTCTAGTGCTTACGGTCACAGAGATTAAGCGAGGACGGACAGACGGACAGACAGACATGGCGAAACTATAAGGGTTCCTGGTTGACTACGGAACCCTAAAAACGATATTCTGTTCATAGGAAGCTTAAAACTTTCAAATTGTCTTTAAGAAAGTACTCGATTATCAGTTATACCTTTTTTGTTTATGTGTTACAAAATCTCAATGAATTCAACCTTCTTACAGTATGAAAAATATCTAGCGAAGTGTTTGTGATCAACATTAATCTTCGTAAAGTGAACAAAATTTAAACTGGAGTAAACGCCGCTAGATCACCTTATAGCTTAACGTTTAATAAAATCTACAATTTTTATCAGTTTGAAGATAAGTAAGTTAATGATGGTAAGTTAAGACATACATATTTTATATAACAGTTATTTATCAATTATCAGTAAAACTAGCCTTAAGTTCGCGTATCATTCTTTTAATTTGACAAAAATTCTATGCGGGTTAATTATTACAGTAATTTTTGAATACATTTAATATATTGAACGATAACTTTTTTATATTGTTCACTTTGTAAATTATATTGATTTATATTCTACACATATATTGTATCATTACAAAACTAGGTTCACAATACAATAAAATAGACTTGATAATATATAAAATAAGATGCAGTAAGAGCTACTTGACTTTAATGCGGTATTATGGGACATGGTCACATTTATGAAGTCCAAATATGAACCGTATAAAGAGATTTTGGAGTCGCTTCAGTTTGTTAAGTTGCTTCTAGGTGATATCGAGATAACAAATGTTAACATAGTCGAAGATAGGGAGTAGTAAAGATTAAGCAATCGTAATTCATTGTATCTGGTTTATTTTCGGTAAAGTCAAAATACTTATTTAAGCATACTGCACATCTTTTTAACTTTTTACTTGAACGGTCGGTGGGTAAGGTACATTATACGAGCTTACGATGTCCAGTATGTTTACTAAGGCGCGCGTGAACGGTTGCCAAGGTTCGGTGCAAGGTCGCCCCTCTTTTCCATTGGTGTACACGGCAATAACAATATAATCCTAAAGGCGATTGTAGCTAGGACTGAATGTCCCTATACTGAAATTAGGTTTGTATGTTATGTAGAAGTATAGGATAGTGAACCATTTAATGAAATTGATTATACTCTTAGAGTCTATTATAAAGTCTACCGTTTAACATAGGCCCCCCCTTAAATCACCTCACAGGGGGGCTATATGCCATAGTTGCCACGCTTGGCAAACGGGTTGACAGCCGCAATTTTTTTTATTTTTAGTTGTTATCACGAAGACGCTGCTCTCGATCTTCTGTTCATCCTGCATCCATATTCGTGTATGTTATGTCTTTGAGCAAATATTAAAAATCATTTAAATGTTCACTCCTTTCCCGACGATTAGGCGCGGTCCCGAGTCACTTGTATTCAAAGGCACCCTTCATGTTCCATCAAGTCGTCATCCATTTTGGAGTCGCCCAAGGTTGTATTTTGTCTGTGCGCGGCTACGAGAAAATCTCTTTTCTAACGGTTTGCAGCTGTTCGAGTTCTATCTATCTAATAAGCTATAACTTACACGACGTGCACAATTAAGGCTGACTTAGGTAACATGAACCTGCCGATCTGTTTATGCTTTATTTTTGTTATGAATTTTATCTTATATAATTAATGAAAATGAAAATATAAAGATCTTGAGCCTAGTTCGTTGAATTAAAAATGTAAATATTGTGCTCATATAATGCTGTTTTCTCTATAATTTAAGGTCAATATCTTAAGAACATGGCGTTTTCACGCTGGATTCGTTTGGATGATTTACATAGATGAATAGGGTATTTGCACGACTGAAGTAGGACTATATTATTCAACGTCTTGAATATTTAAAGTAGCACACGTACGTGCTCGTTACATTTCCTTTACATTTCACTTCACTTTAGTAAAATTTACCTTTTCAGAGAAGAAAAAGCAAGAAATAACGGTCTTTTGTACTGCCATCTTACAATTTGTTTTAATATCAATTATAACAAAATAATATAAGTACCTCCCCTAGGTACTTACAAAAGCAGTCAACACATTATTGTCCTCGTGATTATTTTTATAGTGGGCCTTTTTTATTGAAATTTTATTTTCAACCTAAACGCCTCCCACTACCATCCCGAGACGGAGGCTCTGCTCTTTCTGACCAAGACGCAAGTAGGACACTTGCGTCTTGGTCTCTCCGGCTGATACTTCGCATCTCTCCTACCCGGGGTACAAACTGGAACACTCCTTTGTGCCTCGCGCTGGAGTTTGCGTATACATCACAGAGGACATCTGTTCTCGACGCCTCAGCAGTCTTGAAGGTTCGGTGCGGTACATCCTTTGGCTACACATAGACAGCGACGACCTTCCGCGCGTCTACGGGTGGCATAGGCTATAGGTCCCATAGCGTTAATGCCTAAACAGACCGACTCATTGACCTCGTACAAATGGTTACAGATTCCTTGCTACAGCAGATAGCCCCTCCGCAGAGATCGTCATCCTCAGTGATTTTAAGCCCACCACGCCAACTTTCACGTTTAACCAATCATGCGAGGAGATCCGTTCATGATTTTGCCTTGACATATGTTCTGACACAACTGGTTACTTCGCCTACGCAGATTCCAGATGTGGAGGTTGATGTACCTTCCCTGTTGGACCTTTTGTTAACTTCTTATCCAGATAGATATCAGGTCTCCGTTGATGCCCCTCTTGGCTCCACGGACCGTTGTCTAGTCCGGAGTGTGGTGCCACTCACGCTGAACTCGCAGTTGCATTCTGCAGGCTGCCGCCGTGTTTGACGTTATAGGTCGGCTGATTGGGATGGAATGCGGTCTTTTATTGCATCCTACCCTTGGGGGCGGGTTTGCTTCTCGCCGGATGATTCGAACGTTGTTACCGATTCTGTCGCTGATATGGAACTTAAGGGTATGGAACATTTTATTCCTTCCTCTGTGGGGCCCATCGGAGGCAGGTCTCAGCCACGGTTTAGTCGCTCCTGTAAAATAGCATCAAGCTATAGGCAGGAGTGCTACTGGGCCTGGGCGGACGCATCAACGTCCCGGGATGTAAACACCAGCACTCTAAAAGAGAAGTATAATACCACCTCCAGGTCCTTCAGAAGAGTCATTACCAAGGCAAAGTCAGAGCACATAAGCAGAATTGGCAAGAAACTAGTTCACCTTCCTTCTGGAACCCGTGCATTTGGGTCTATCGCTACGGCTGTTCAAAGAAATTTCTGTCAACCTGAAGTGTAAGAATAATATGTATGCTCCTTTAGTTTAGTAAGTAAGTACGCTACTTTATAACCGTATGTATGCTGAGTTTGCACTATACCTTATATGCATTATTTTAGAGTATTACCAGCGCATTCATTAAATAGTACGTAACTAATGTGGTCGTTTCCTTGAATAACACCCATTAGGAACCCCAACATTACATGGCGACCCTGCCAGGATGACTCTGCCAAGGGGATTGTTAGTTTTAGTATAGTTAACATAACTACTTAATAATATATTATAATGTGTCGGTCAACTGTGGAAAAAGAAGAGGTTTTCCTCAGCCAAAACGCGACTGGAGGCAACAATGACGCCACGTTGAAAGAAATCGGAGGCCACGTGGAGCGGCTTAGCATTGTGACCTATATTGTTCTGGCCATTATTGGACTCGTAGCAGTTTATGTGGGCCTGCGGATGTACAGGAGCTGCGACCGCACATGGATCCAGCAGGAAATTGGGATGAGTACCGTGCAGAGAATCAGATCATCCATCAGAGGGCGCACAGAAGGTAACCAGAATCAGTAATTAGAAGTGAATGCATAGTGAAAGTGAAAATAAGTGTTGTGGGTTGTTTTTTTCGTAAAAATAATAAATATCAGTGAGTGAGTGCCAGTTATGCGGTATCATATTTCATAACGCTATAATTCTAAAGGTGCTAAAACCGCGCGCGGACATTCAGTAATAAGACACCAAACGGAAACAAAAGGCAACGTCGGACTTTTTCTTCGCAATTATGTAGAATGTGTTACATTTGTGCAATTCTATTATTAGATTAAGAATATTATGTTTGATATTTTGGAACAAATACGTAATTATTTAGTAAAAAAAGGGACAAACTAGATATAAGGGTAATGTTATTTCAGCTAAGTTAGATCAAGCAAAAAGCGCATATGAAAACTGTTGTAAAATATATTTACTTATTGAAAAAAGTAAAGATATTAAGTTGAAATCGGCAATAGATCTTTATCAGAAAATAAAACAAAATACGAGGAAATAGAAAAATTGTGTACTTTTCCCGTTATAGTAGATTTAGGCAAAAGGGATTTTGACATAAAGGTGGCGTATAGTTTGATTCCAGTTGTAGGGGGTATTTTGTGAATTGTGACCCTCTACATATAATTGATATGTAGTATATTAATGTAGGTAGTATCTTCTACGTTACGGGATGTGGTAATTAAAACTGTGTCCGTTTCCGTAGAGAGCGTTTATTGTACTCAAAATACTTATGAATAAAAAATGTAATTATAGTGAACGTGTCGCGCGCGCAGGCGCGATATCAGCATTATTTTCTAAACTGTTGAAATATCATGTACTTGCTCGTACACCAGTACTGGACGGTGTAGAGGTCACCACTAAGCGCCTAATAGACTCAGTGGAGATGTATGCTGACATGCTGGACAACCCAGGTAAAGTATTATTAATTACTTTTGTTTTGAAAAGTCGGTTGAATGAAAATGCAAAATTACGAATTGCAAGCTCATACAAAACTATGCAAGAATTAATGGATGATATGAGGAAATATCGTTTACCCAAAAAATCATTTATGGCTATACAGACGAAGCTTCAGAATATTCAACAAGGCTCGAGATCCATTGAGGATTATGGTACGGAGGTAGAAAAGTTATTTACAGAGCTGACAATTACTCAGGCAGATGGAAAAGAGGAAGTATTCTCGATTTTAAAACCAATCAATGAAAGTTTTGCCATAAAATGTTTTTCAGATGGCCTGCGTAGCGCAAAAATGAGCACCATCATCTCAGCACGCGGCTTCAGCAGCTTGAAAGATGCCATACAAGTAGCAAAAGACGAGGAGTGCACGTCTTTCCAACCACCAGGTAACATTTTGTATGCATCTAAAAATGGACGCCACTCGGCACACAAATTTGTATGGAATTGAAATGGAGGAAAGTACCGTAGTCAATATGATAACAATTACCATCGTGGGCATAAATTTAATAACCACTACAATCAAGGACAAGGTCCTAGCGGAAATTCTAGAGCAAATTATCGTCCTTCATATAATAATCAACGAGGAAGTAGAGGTTCTAGATATGTTAGGAACCGTGGACGAGGTCAAAACTCATTTCCAGTAGAAAAAGTAGCTGACACTCATCAATGCGATAAAGACGACAATGCAGGTACATCGAATCAGTTTTTTCGATTCTAAGCACTTTATATTATCATTACAAGGTGATGCGAAATATGTTACTTCTTATATTAAAAACATTAAATACTATTGGCTTATTGATACGGGTGCAACATTGTCAATTATTAAAAATGAAGTACTGCCGAAAGATATCATTATTAATAGAGATAATACTATAATAAATGGAATAGGTGGTCAGCGACGATCTCAAGGTTCTGTAAATTTAATATTAAAATACGAAAATGCCACGTTTCAGCATAATTTTCTTGTTTTTGATTCGCTACCACTAAAAGCAGACGGAATCATAGGCTTAGACTTTTTAGGAAAATTTAGTGCGAATATTGATTTAGGTTCAAATAATTTAACACTTTTTAACAGTAATAAACAACATTATCTACATTTTGTTGATGAACATGATAGGATGAAAAATTCTATGATTATTCCAGCACGGTCGGAATTAATTCATTTTATTATTGTGAATGAGGATGTAACTGGAGAAGTAGTAGTATGCAGTAAAGAGTTAACGAAGGATGTCTTTATAGCAAACGCAATAACTACAGTTAGTAACAGTAGAGTTCCAGTTAACATACTTAATGTTAGTGACAAGGAAGTAAACTTGCCATCTTTCACACCAGATTTGAAAAGTTTGTATAATTATGATATTTGTCAATTTAATAAGACCAATATTGACGTTACCAGGGTTAAAACTTTGCTATCTGAATTAAATTTAAATTATTTAGACGGAGAAGAGAAATAATCAATTGAAGCAATTTGTGCAAAATACTCTGACATTTTTCATTTAGAAGGAGATAAGTGAACGACAACTAATATTTATGAGCAATGTATTGTTTTAAAACAAAACTCTACTCCAGTTTACGTCAAGCCTTATAGGTTACCACAGGCATTAAAACCAGAAATAACTAAGCAAGTTGAGAATATGTTAGAAAATGATATAATCGAAGAGTCAAATAGTGAACGGTCCAGTCTAATATTATTAGTACCTAAGAAAAGTAGCAAAGGTAATGAGAAAAAATGGCGTTTAGTTGTAGATTACAGAAAATTGAACGAGGTTATTTGTGACGACAAATTTCCTCTACCAAATATTAATGAAATTTTAGATACGCTTACTGGAGCCATTTATTTTACTCATCTTGACCTTCACCAAGGTTACTATCAGGTAAGTTTAGAGCCTAGTAGTCGTAAATTAATAGCTTTCACTACAAATACTGGTCAATATTGCATGAAGCGTTTACCAATGGGTTTCAAGATCAGCCCTAATGCCTTTAGTCGTATGATGTCTGTAGCGATGTCTGGTTTAACTTACGATAAATGTTTAGTATAACAGGACGATCTCATTGTATTTGGAAGAAATCTGTCTCCCCATAACAAAAATTTAATAACTGTCATGGAGAGATTGAGAAAAGTAAATTTAAAACTAAATCCTCAGAAATGTGAATTTTTAAAGAAAGAAATTCTTTATTTAGGACATTTGGTTACAGAAAAAGGTGTTTTACCAGATCCAGAAAAAACAATAGTATTACGAAATTATCCTACTCCCAAAAATGCAGATGAAGTAAAACGGTTTGTAGCATTCTGCAACTATTATCGTAAATTTATAAGAAATTTTTCGGATATAGCAATACCTTTGAATATGTTAAGTAGGAAAAATGAACCATTTATTTGGTCTGATAAATATCAAAACGCTTTTGAATTTTTAAGAAATGCTTTAATATCATCACCAACTTTACAGTATCCCGATTTTTCCGAAAATCATGAATTTATTTTACAAACAGACGCCTCGGGTACGGCTATTGGTTCTGTATTATGTAATAAAGATCTCAGACCAGTTGCATATGCCAGTAGACCCTTGAATAAAGCAGAAAGAAACTACCCAACTATTCAAAAAGAACTTTTGGCAATAGTGTGGCCCGTTAAGTATTTCAGACCATACTTGTATGGAAACAAATTCACCATAATGACAGATCACAAACCATTAATATATTTTTTTGGTATGAAAGATCCGTCAAGTAGATTACCTAAATTTCGATTAAATTTAGAAGAATATAAGTTTAAAATAGTCTATGTGAAAGGAAGAGACAATGTTGTGGCAGATGCTTTATCGAGAGTTTGTATAACGTCTGATGAACTTAAAAGTATGAATGAACAAGTAATGGCTGTAATGACCAGAGCGCAAAAGAAAAAGCTGAATGAGTTAAGTAAGAGTAAGAATGACGATGAAAAGAAGGATCTTATAAATTCATTAACAATTGGCCTGATCAACCAAGAGTTGTGGATATATTAAGAAAACCGTGTGATTCAGTAGAAATGTGTTTGATTGAAGGCAACAAATTAAAACAAATTAGAGATAATGGCTTGATAACTGAAGAATTTGAATGTTTTACATTTATAGAGGGTAAAAAGACACTATACATTAATCTTGATTTCAAGGCGCATTTCTCGCGAGCCGAATTTGTGCAGAAATTAAGCAATTTTTGTGAAAAGATACGTATCAATGAAGTGTGTATAATTAAAAATAATGATAATATAGAATTTATCAAAAGTGTTTGTGATGAAATAACAACACTTAGTAATTGGTCCGGACCGCGAATATGTATATTACGAGGTGTAAAAAGAATAGATGACGACAACGAAAAGACACTTATTATGAATGACTTTCATTTACTGCCATCCAGCGGTCATGCTGAAGTGCGCAGAATGATAAATACAATCAAAAGTCGATACTATTGGCCAAGTATCGACAAGGATGTCCAGGAATTTGTTAAAAAGTGTACAAAATGTCAGAAACATAAATATTTTCGTAACATAAAGGAACCGATAGAAATTACCACAACAGCTTCCTCGGCTTTTGAAAAGATATACTTAGATGTAGTAGGACCCTTAGATAGAGACGAAAATGGTAATTGTTATATATTGACTATGCAATGCGAGTTAACAAAATTTGTACAAGCTATTCCTTTGCAAAACAAAGAAACAGTGTCCATTGCAGATGCATTTGTTAGACAGTTCATATTAAGATTTGGTATTCCGACGACAATAGCTACAGATCGAGGAACAGAATTTATTTCTGCAACCAATGAAACAGGTTTGTAAAATACTTAATATAGAAAAATTATCTTCTACAGCCTATCACCATCAGTCGATTGGAGCTCTTGAAAATGCTCACAAAACTTTGGGTGCATTTTTAAGGATCCAGTGTGACAATCATACGGATACATGGAGCTATTGGTTACCATTTCGGTGCTTCAGTTTTAACAGAAGCTTCAGTTTTTCAGAAACAAATTACACGCTATATGAACTTGTTTTTGGAAAACTTTGTCAAAAACCCGATAGCATAAGTAATACCGTAGAACCATTGTATAATATAGATAATTATCCATTACAATTAAAATACAGGTTACAATTAAAATACAGGTTACAATTAGCTAAGAAAAATTTGTTAATTAATAAGCATGAACGGAAAGAAATATATAATAAGTCTGTCAATTCTGCAAAATATGAGAAAAATGATTTGGTTTTAGTAAAAAATGAAGCACGTAGTAAATTAGATGCAATATTTAAAGGTCCCTATACGGTTATGGAAGATTTAGGTTGTAACGTAAAAATAATTAAAAATAATAAAATTGAATTAGTACATAAGAATATGACTAGGCCTTTTTGTCAATAGATTTGAATGTAAGATTTAATTTTAGATACCATTGCAATGTATAGTGATAAGGATAAACGTATGTACCATTTTATTTATAATAAGGAACTTATGTCTATTAAACACTATTATTTTAAAAGATGATACTTCAAGTAAATATCTAGTAAAAATTATGTAAAAAAAAAAAAGAATGTACCTAATTCTTTTTTTTTCTATGTCCTCGGGAGGTGAAGTGTAAGAATAATATGTATGCTCCTTTAGTTTAGTAAGTAAGTACGCTACTTTATAACCGTATGTATGCTGAGTTTGCACTATACCTTATATGCATTATTTTAGAGTATTACCAGCGCATTCATTAAATAGTACGTAACTAATGTGGTCGTTTCCTTGAATAACACCCATTAGGAACCCCAACATTACAAACCATCTCTTTCATCTCTGCACAGGGGGGACGACTCACTGACTCATGCCGCAAAGGAGAAAGTCGATCTGCTAGCTCTTTCTTTGCACCCAACTCATCTTTCGACGACGGGGGGAGCACACCGCCATCATTACCATCCCGCGGTGTGAGTGTTTCATGCCAGATGTGCGATTCTCACTTTTTTATTCACTCCTCTCTCTGGACTTACACAAGTCAAGTGGGCCTGACAGAATAATAATAATAATAATAATCCCACACGTCCCACAGGATGCATCATCCGAGATCGTCGGTAATGAGGCTGTACTTGCCGCGAAAGCATGGTGGGCGTGGTTTCTTGAGCGCGCTCACCATGCATAATCGCGAAGTGTGCAGCCTCCGTAATTACTTCCTGGCGAGATCGGATGATCCATTCTATAAGGACGTCATTTCTTGTGATAAAGGACTTACCCCTCTATCCTTAGCCAACGAGCAATGGCAAGACCCGGCAGTGCAGACAATTTCCGACCGGGAGACCGTATGGAAGGAGAAGGAGCTCCACGGGAGGTTCTACAAGTCTCTACATGGGCCTTTCGTAGACACAGTAACCTCCCTCAACTGGCTACGCTTTGGTGACCTCTTCGGGGAAACCGAGGGTTTTGTCTGTGCAATACAGGATCAGGTTATTAAGACCAACAACTATCGGAGATACATCCTAAAGGATGGCACCATCGACATCTGTCGAGCTTGTCGCCATCCCGGTGAGTCACTTAGGCATGTCATCTCCGGTTGTTCGGCGCTTTCTAACTCTGAGTACTTGCACAGGCACAACCTAGTAGCCAGAATTCTACACCAGGAGCTCGCTGTGAAATACGGTCTCGTGGATCGGAAATTGCCGTATTACAAGTACTTGCCGGAAGCCGTGCTCGAAAATGATCGCGCCAGGCTCTATTGGGACCGGGCCATCATCACAGACAGGACTATTCTTGCGAATAAGCCTGATATTGTGCTGATGGACCGGGCACAGTCAAGGATATTTTTGGTCGACATTACCATTCCGTGTGACGAAAACCTCGTGAAAGCCGAAACAGATAAGCAAACAAAATATCTGGACCTGGCTCACGAGGTGACCGACATGTGGGGTGGTCTGCCGACCGAAATTATTCCTGTAGTCGTCTCTGCAAACGGGCTAATCCCAGTCAGCCTCTCGGGTCATCTGAGGCGGCTGGGTCTACGTGGCGGACCGCTCCAGGCTCAGATGCAGAAGGCGGTGCTCCTCGATACCGCCCGCATCGTCCGCCGGTTTCTTTCCCTTTCCCCCTAACCCTCGGCCGTTTGATCTCCCCTGCCGAGGGCCTCCATCTGGTTGGGCTTTTATTTATATATGTATTTTTATATTTAGTTTATGTTATTGATATTTATGTATATTTATCTTTTCATTTCCATTTATAATTATATATTTATAGAACCCAACCAGATGAGAAAACTATATTGATAGCCCACATAATAATAATATTCCACAACAATCACACAACGCCATCTAGTCCCAAGCTAAGCAGAGCTTGTGTTATGGGTACTAGACAACTGATAAACATACTTATATATTTCTAAATACATAAATATTATAGATAAATTACACCCAGACACAGAACAAATGATCGTGCTCATCACACAAACATTTGTCCTGGGTGGGAATCGAACCCACGACCTCCGGCATAGCAGTCAGGGTCACTAACCACTAGACCAACAGGCCTGTCAATACCCCTAATTATGCTGAAGACGAGTGCTCTAGAGTTGGCACTGGTTCTAACGCGTCTTTTCCGGTACTCCTACTCCCTAGGCGTGGTCTCGAAATCGTGGCTGACGGATTTCCTCCACCTGATCCCTAAAAAAGGCAACCGCCCGGATCCGTCTATCGCAATCACCTCCTTGCTCTCCAAAATAATGGAATTAAATATAAACTGCCAGCTCATGAGGTACCTTGAGGATCACCAGCTGATCAGTGATCACCAATACAGTTTTTGTCGGGGTCGATCTTCTGGTCGGTGGTTCTTCAGCGGGATCGTCTGGTCTACCTGACTAATAAATGAGCGGATACAGTAGACTCCAAGGGGAGGCATTGGTCGTTAGTTTGTAGATAGAAAGGCCTTCTATCGGATTTGGCACAAAGCGCTCCTTTCAATGCTCTCTTCCTATGGACTTCCCGAGAAATTGTGCAATTGGATCACCAGCTTTCTTATAGATCGAAGCATCAAGGTCGTTGTAGACGGTGAATGCTCCGATTACAAGCCTATTAATACTGGTGTACCACAAGGCTGCATGCTATCACTAACACTATTTCTTCTGCATATTGTAACGGCCCATTATTATTATAAATAATTAATAATTAACTTCTATATAAAGCCGTCAAAAATTATCTTAGAAGTAATACTCTAAATCATTATTTATTAATAAGCATAAAGGAAAAATAAATACATTTCGGAAATTAGGTATTATAGTAAATGAAAGGCTAAATTTTGCTTCTGCTTTTTAATTTTGATTTTTAAAAAAATTAAAAACTTTCTAAAATATTCGAAATGTATTAAATAATAGAAATACAAGTCGAAGATTAATTAAATTTATAAAACAATTGGAAAATTGTTCAAAAATTGGTTATTGAGCGTGTTCGTGTAGAGTAGCAGCGTGCTCATGTATACACGGAGGGTTTTCGTGTAAATATTGCACATCTATATAGGGACCGGAGACGCATACTCAAGGGCGTACATACTCGTATATATGGAGTAATCGGTTGAACAATTGCTTATAGTACTTTAGCACAACGTATAGTCTTATATTAGAGACTGATGATGGTAAGGTCTATGATACTAAAGCATTATTATAGAAGGTCTCTATGATGCATAAAGCATTAGGTACAGTAGTAGAGTTGTGGGTTGATGTCCCATATATTAAAGACATAAAATTTGTAAGGTGTATGAAATAAATTAAATATGTGGAAGGTCTCAAATATGTAAAAGCATTACGTTAATGGAAATGCGACTTGAAAAGAATTATTATAGTGGCATGTAGACTGCATCACAAGCGTCCGAGACTGAGGTAAACTTGGACTCGCTAACCGATGTGTCCTAGACATATTATTTAGTGCCGCGGGTTTGTTGTGGCAATAGGACTTGCCCGTGGACATCGCACACCCATACCGCTTATGGGCGGCATCTTAGCGCGTAGTGTTGTGATACATAGGCTATATTTCGGATTGGAATAAGTGTATTTGGTAGCATTTTTAAGTGTAACAAGCATACTCAACTTCATGTCTTAGTGCATTATCGCTATGATACGTAGATTTTTGACTACTGGCGTCTTAGTAGCGTGCTAATATAATACGTTGGTGTTGTTTTTAGTTAACAACAATACAAATTTTGTTACCAAACTCGATAGGGATCATATAGGTCGATAGGGGTCATCAGGGTGTATAGTGAGGGGATCTGTATGATTATTGCATTGATGATTACCACTAATTGCGGTATTGCATCTTGTGATGGATCTGATTCGACGCATCTTGTGGTTCTGGTCGATGGTGGGTGGTGATGCCTGCTGGGATTGTATGGGTGACCTTTTGATGGTGTAAGCTCGACGATAGTGGTATCGGTGCTTGTTGCGTTGTGCAGCATTGCGTCTCTGCGATGGTTGTTTGTCAGGTCGCTATTCTCAATGGCGCTCTCTGCGTTTTGGTTTGACTTACACCTAAGTAGCTTTGCCTAAGTCGGGTCCCTTCATTACGGAGCAGCAGACTGCCTCACCTCCACAATGTTATATATAACAACATAATAATATATCTCAGTAACTTTCCTATATTTGAATGATTGAAGGCAACTTGTTGGTGGATGAGACAAACATAATCGAAAAATGCGTATACTCAGGGTAAGTGACACAAGCCCATTATGATGGCAAATTATTACTATTATCTTATACCTGCCTTTAGCCGTCGTATTGGTTGGTGAAGCATATGTGTCAACCGCATGCGGGTGGTAGCTGGAGGTAAGATCTGAGGAGACTGTCAATGCTGCGGCCTAAAGCGCAAACGCGGGACCCCATTCCCTTGAGGTGAGCGGCAGACTCATGACACGCTCTGCGGCTATTAGCTATGCAATCGATGGTGATGCCATACACAAACATTACGCCTACAAGAACGGCGATTTGGCAGGAGGGCTTTTTATGGCCATTGTGGCTATTTGCCTAAACCGTGTGACGACATACATTTACTGTGGCTGGAGTTGGTCGTATTATAACCTCATATAGGTTTACACGCATTGACATGTGGCCAAGCCCTCTTTTACTAGTTCGCCAGTTGTTTTGCTGTGGACTATGGTCCAGTTCCCAACTTAACGTCCCCTTTCGAATGGAGCGCGTTAGTTGGTAGGGTAGGCGGTCACCGCACACGGCGTGTGTGGAGACCGTTGTATCGGGTATATACATATATATAATAATAATAATAATAATATTCCACAACTATCACACAACGCCATCTAGTCCCAAGCTAAGCAGAGCTTGTGTTATGGGTACTAGACAACTGATAAACATACTTATATATTTCTAAATACATAAATATTATAGATAAATTACACCCAGACACAGAACAAATGATCGTGCTCATCACACAAACATTTGTCCTGGGTGGGAATCGAACCCACAACCTCCGGCTTAGCAGTCAGGGTCACTAACCACTAGACCAACAGGCCTGTCAAATATATACACACACACACATATATATATATATATATATATATATATATATATATATATATATATATATATATATATATATATATATATATATATATATATATATATATATAATTAATGAACGCACATCGCGGCAAAGCTCCTGATACCATCCACGCCATCTGGATTTTGGCGGTCCACCACTGTACCTTTCACTAGAAGTTTTCTTCCGCGTACGACCTGTATGAGGCATAGTTTACCAATGGCGATTTTTGCGGACCGATACGACTTAGACACCTTCAAGAAAAGAACTTACTCCTTTCTAAAAGGCCGACAACGCACCTGCAATTCCCCTGGTGTTGCAGTTGATCATGGGCGGCGGTAGTCACCTAACATCAGGTGAGCCGTATGCTCGTTTGCCAACTTTCCTATAAAAAAGGTCTTTTAAATTCTATGTAAGACTGTTGCACTATACAGTATTATTTTGTAATGTTTGCCCAAATTTGCGGAGATGGTTCAGAATCAGAATAATTAATATAGGCGACGAAAAAATTAATTAAAAATATGTAAAATTCTGTCTTTTATATTCGGAATGAGAGAGAGAGAGAGGAATGTGATTCATAAATACCTATCTAATTTACTACGCATACATTCATAATGGTCGCTTGGCTACAGTTTTAGGTACTTTGTCGCGCGTATTCCCAGTAGCGCACATACGAGTAGTTGTTGTCCATAAATCACATTCAAAGGATAATTTCAAATAAAAGTAGAAACCTTATTTACTCGTTTTTAAAAAAAGCACAATAACGGTATTTCATTATTGATATATTTAAACTTATAGTCAACCAAATCTAAGAAATACCTTTTGACGTTTCACATTAATCATTCCGCAATAACTTTGCACAAGCGTACTCACACGATTTAAAATAACCTATTTCGTAAATCCGAAGAATTATGAAGTTATCTATATTTCATTACAACGTTTATAGTTTTTTGTCACTAATTTAAATTTGAACTTCTCAAACAAATCAAAATATTAAAAAATTACCAGTGTTAACTTTTTTACTGGTAATTTTTTTGACGTCTTTCAATGATAGGTCGCTATGTATATTACCGTAGTGTTTGGATGATTAAAATTGATTGTTATGCGAATAATCGACGAAATATTCAAATAATCGGTAAAATGTTCTAATAATCGAATCATTAATTTCTTTAATGTATTATTTGTTTAATTTAATTTTTATTTTTAAAATTC
Organism: Parnassius smintheus behrii; assembly: GCA_036936625.1. Taxonomy (NCBI): domain Eukaryota; kingdom Metazoa; phylum Arthropoda; class Insecta; order Lepidoptera; family Papilionidae; genus Parnassius; species Parnassius smintheus. The sequence goes on from JAUPFT010000004.1 coordinate 44,606,288, forward strand.
CTTAAATTACATGAATCATGAATAAAACAAGTTTATTTTTTTTACTTTCTCAAAGTAAATTTGTGTAGGCAAAAAAGTCACATACAAGGCCGTGCTAAAATAACCACTACATAATTTCAATATCCCGCCATTTCGGTACCATTTACTCGACTCATTAGTCATTTATTCTTGGCGCAATATATACGATTTTACAACAAAATCCCAGAAAATATACAAAATTTGACGTAAGTACACAAAGTTCAAAAACATCATAAACCAAGTTTGTATAAAAAGGGTTACTTTAACATTAAAGAATTTATGGATGATAATAACCCCTGGAAAGGGTGATCGCTACCAAGCTATTTCTAATTTGTTTTGTGTTGTAATTGTAACACGCATGATTGTAAGCATTTATTTTTAAAAAAAGCTAGTCCCGTTGGGTTTCTTACTGGTTCTTACCAGGACAGAATTTTTTTTTGCGAATCAGTGGTAAATGAAAAAAGTGACTTTCAATAAGTATTATTCATAATCTATATTGAATAAAAAAGTTTACGCTTCTGTTTCGAGAGCTTACTGTGTGCAATTTTGTAATTTTGTGTTTCTTCTTATTTTGTGACGCGACTTTAATTATTTAGACTGTTTCTTCTATAATAACTTTTTTGTATGTGGTAGAGCCATGCTACATATATATTATAGTTGTAGCACGAATCGATCGGCGCAGGCAGGGCAGGACCACGCTCTCACAGAATACCAGCGTAATGCTGCTGTGTTTCATATGGCGAGTGTAGAGAACCGGAGACCCCTTTTACGGAAATCGAGGCATTCCATCTTAGTCCTCAGAGGTGACAACGCATTTGCATTTTGATTCTTAATTGAGGATAAATGTGTATGTCTATGGGCCACAGCATCCACTTACCATCAGGTGGACTGTGTGCTCGTTTGTCACCTAATGCTACAAAAAAAATATTTGTTGAAGCATGTGCCCATGTTACAAAGGTTGGTTGGGCAAAAGTGGTAGAAAAAACAAAAAAAATGATTATGGATGACTTTGAAAGAGACATTAATTTTGACCGCATTATTGAAAATTAAATAATAATTAATATAAACAACGACATCTCTACTAGTTGTACTAAAAATTATTGAATATTGATCTTAAATTTTTATAACTAGAAATAAGCAGTAACTATAAATTTATTTTTATTTAATAGAATGAGGGTGACAAACGAGCACAAAGTCCACCTGATGGTATGTGGATGCTGTGGGCCATAGACATCTACATCTATCCTCGATTACGAATCAAAATGCAGATGCGTTGTCACCCGTGAGGACTACGATGGAATGCCTCGTTTCCAGTAAAAAGGGTCTCCGGTTCTCTACACTCACTATACGAAACACAGTAGCATTAAGCTACTATTTTACGTTGGTACTCTGTGAGAGCGTGGTCCTTCCCCGGTCGAGCCGACCCATTCGTGCTACAACTATGCTACTAATATGACTGCAGCATGGCTCTGCCACGAAAAAATTACGAAGTAAAATACGAAGAAACTGATAAATCTTTTGTTTTAAATTATCCGTTTTTAATTTATTCTGGTATTATTCAAACCAAACTGTAAATGATTACCAACTCTAAATAATCGATATCGATTTTTTTTAAGAATCGAATATTGTACGTTCCCATTTTTTGGTTGGCATGCTTGGTGCAATAAGTCTGACAACTGTCAAAATGTATCTTTTAGATTTGGTTGACTATAATGTAAAATTTGGATACTCTTTGAACACGTAAACGTACGTTTTAAGTACGTACCTAATGCTTTTAATAATAAACAACGACGGAAGTGTTATAGTAGGTAACATTCCAGCTGGATGTTGAAATCAATAGTAAGTTTAAGAAATACGACTGCACTTTCAAAATCCAAATCAATATTTTCTAAATTAATTATGGTTTTCCGCGATCACTTAATGTAAGCTGTAAACTTTTTGCTTTTTTCTGCGTTTAAAAGAACATTGTTTTTGCAAACCATTTGGAAACTATCCATTACTTGTTGTCATGTATCGACGGCTAAGAATATCTCTATCCCATATCCTTCGCGAGTGTCAGGAGAGGTAATAAAGTTGAACTGAAACGGGTGACGGCCAGCAGCATCCACTTGATAACAACTCAAAGTTATAAAAGCCTGCGGTTGCCAACCCGCCTGCCAAACATGGCAACTATGGCAAATCCATGAATGCAATTCATCCAGATTTTAGTTGGGCCGTTCACTTTGCCACAAATATCACAATGTTCTAGCTCTTAGCCTTGTCTGTCACAGGCCGTAGTACTAGATTTCGGTTTGAAGAGTAAAAACATGTAAGTACTCAGAGACGACAGTACAATTGTGACTTCTCCATGGGTATGCGCATTCATCAATCTAAATCATTAAAAAAAACGCAAATGTTTACATTATTATGTATATTATATTAAAATGTTGCGTTTATTTACAGTAAAAATTAAAATATTTATAGTCTATAAATTTTCTTTAGCATTCAAACCTTATTAAATTATTGCGTTTATTTACAATAAAAATTAAAATATTTATATTCTATAAATTTTCTTTAGCATTCAAACCTTATCTAATATTTGAAAAAATATATTTATTACCAATTACGTTTAAAATAAAATCAGGTAAAACATGTGTCGACTTCGAATTCAGTATATTCAGTCACGTGTTAGCTGCTCCCATCTTCAGAGTTCAGTGTTTCAAAGATGTGTTTGTACCAGAAGCCAACAGCCTTGCCCCACGCGCCAAGTGTTGACTCGTCCAGCTTTAATACTTCGACGAACATCTTTACTATAACTTCTTTTAAGTCCTGTAAAGGTAATAATAAATATCGTTTATTTTATATAAGCGTGTAATACGGAGTTGATTATCATACAAATCCTGTTCACGTTTTTAAGGCTTAAATTATGTATATTTAAATACTTAAAGATGCCTCTTCATATCTCGTTTTGTATTCTTTAATAGGCCGAAAATATTATTTACACGATGTATTAATTACAGCAAGTGTTGATTTTTAACACAAGTTTACTTGAATAAGTTACCATCTCTTATTATTTAAGTTGGTAATGTATATTAAATATTTACACTATTTAAGAAGTCAAATTAGAAAAAAAAAACAGTTGATACTGGAATTCGTAACAAGATAAGTACTACCACCAAACGAGTGGCACTTTAGTCGCGTGGTTTTGTGAAAGTTTTGATTAGCTTACTCAAATAAATTATATTATGTTCTATAAGTTTTAATATTTATTGAGAAATTCAAACCCGTATTAAAAATATTTTTATACGGGCTTGAATTGGAAAGAATTTTTTCTTTTTATAACTTAGGTACTTTGAACGAAAATTATATTTCCATTTCTAAATGTTTCAAATGAGACAAGGGAATTATGCTAATAAATTAAAATTAACCAATTTCCATCAATTGATAATATATAATTTATGTTTCTTATCAAAAATCGTTGACGGAATAGCCAATTTTTTAAAAATCTTATAGTGCTATATTTTGAATTGAAGCTTACAATACGTGTTTTTATCTATTATTTACTAGCGCTCCGCCTTAGCGTCGCACGGGAAATTTTTGGATCTCGATAACAGCAGCAGTAGCAGTCACTTATCGGGTCCTAATGTGAACCTAAACCGTCTGGGGACTCATTTAAACACACGCAAAAAATTCATCATAATCAGTCGAACCGTTGTTAAATTTTAGAAAGACTAACGGACAGAGAAGAGAATGGAATAGAATAGAATAGAATAGGATAGAGTAGAATATTTTTTTATTCAATATAGATTACAAGTAATTCTAATTGAAAGTCAATACTTTACGTTACCACTGGTTCGACAAAAACCTCTTCTCTTTCTCTTTTTTTCTTATATAAAGAAATGTGTCTATGTAAAAAAGAATCCTTACGTGGAAATTTTGTTCTTGAATTTTTCTATTGCGATGTGACTCCCCGAGCTTGTTCATCATAACAGCGACTACCTCCGGCTGGTTAAGGTTAGTGACGGCTTGGTTGAGTGCAGACATTAAGTTGATGACGTGTGCCTTAAACTGGAAGTTTTGTGCATACTCTTCTTCGGGCAATTTTCTTATCATTTTAAAGAACTCTTTTGATTGAGGATAGGCTCGGAAGAATCTGTAGTAATTAGAAGAATATAAATTATCACATGAACAAATAAGGTTTTACTTATAACTTTAGAGTGACATACGAACTAATAGTTCATCTGATAGTAAGTGACTACTGTTGCCCATGGGCACATGTATAACAATAAAAGGTCACATCACATGCTTTGTTAACTATGAGAACTATGACATAATACCTCGCAGTTTTTTTATAGGGTAAGGGTTACAAACGAGCACGCAGTCCAGCTGATTTTAAGTGGTTACTACAGCCCATAGACATCTACATCTATCCTCGATAACGAATCGAGATGCAGATGGCGTTGTCACCCGTGAGGACTAAGATGGATTGCCTCGTTTTCAGTAAAAAGGGTCTCCGGTTCTTTACACTCACTATACGAAACACAGCAGCGTTAAGCTGCTATTTTACGCTGATATTCTATAAGAGCGCGAGCGTGGTCCTTCCTCGGTTGAGCCGAATTATTCGTGCTACAACCATACCAGTAATATATGAAATATATATGAAATATATATTTATGTATATTTATCATTTCCTTTTATATATTTATTCAGCCCAACCGGATGAGAATACACTACTAATACCAATAATAATAATGCTTTATTTCACTAATACATTTTAACAAATAAATTTTTAATTAACAAATAGATTATATATGTTGACAAAAATAAAAAATCTATTAATAAAAAAATAATTAAAATATTTATGTATAGAAATGTGTGTGTACGTGCGCGTATTCGTGTGAGCGTGCGTGCTTGCAGGTGTGTGTGTGTGTGTGTGTGTGTGTGTGTGTGTGTGTGTGTGTGTGTGTGTGTGTGCGCGTGTGTGTGTGTGTGTATGTGTGTGTGTGCGTGTGTAAAAATTGGTATAAGAAGTTGAATGTTTTTTTTTACTATTATAAGCCAGTGCTTAACTAACCCACCCGATGCGATGGTACGTGAGGATGCAGCCAAAGATGGTAAAGCGCACTGATTTAACAAATGTCTGTTCACTCTTGCCTTGAAGATTCAAATTAATTTTTACTATAAATTATTTTCTTACTTTAAAATACATGAACCATAATCTTATTTGGGTCTTGATTAGATCAGTTTATTAGTAACGTGAGGATATGAACTAGAAACCGATTTAAACTTCATTTTGTTTTATGTGTGACCACTCAACACTTCAACTGACGATATGTCAAGTCAAAATTATGTCTCTATCTAACACACATCTAAAATCATGCGTAATTAATTACGTGATTTTAGGTGCATGTGTGCGTCCAGTAGTCAATATTAACAGGTTAATGTAGAAACAAAGAAGAAAGATGTGTGCGTGTCAAGAAGTTGGGCATGGTATTGGCGTCTTGAAATGTATTTCACGTAAGTACGCAACACGCATACGTAAGAACTCATTCTATTTATCTGTTTTGTTGGTCTGAGTGTGCGTGAGGAATGCTATTCACAAAGGGTCAAGATTGAATTCCGTCGTTCGTATTGTGAAGCACCTACAGCGAATCACTCAATTGAGTGCCTGTCAAAAATAAATAAGTCGATTTAGATATACGGATAGGTACATTTTGCTTTTATGATCATCGCTAAATTAAATTTTCGTCGTATTAGACTAAAGCGAGGCACATTGTTGTTAGTTATTGCGTATGCCCGCTGTAGTACTATACGTCAGAGGATTCACAGAAAAGATTGGCCATCTTGAAGCGAGCTTCAATTAAAACCTACTACAAGAAGATTAGTCCATTTTTTAACATCCGTCAAGTGCAATATCCCTCCTCAAGATGCAGGAGTGTACAAGCTTGATTGTGAATGTGGTTTCTCGTACATATGACAAACAAAAAGATCTATAAGACTAGAAAATCTGCAGTCTGTGAAAATGTTCAAGGTCGACCCCGCCATTACATTAGATTTCATACACCACAAATGAAAACACGGAAACAAAAGAACAAAACAAAGAACATAGATTCCTACCTAGGATGATTCGCGAGGCTATTGAAATTAAAAAAAAAAAACATCCTAATTTACATAGAGCATATGAATGTATACTACCATCTGCTTGGGATCCTATAATTAATAAAATTAAATCCAAACATAAGCATACCGTTGCAAGACTTCTAGATATTAGCTCATTCTGCTTTGATGACATCAAACAACTTAGTCTTCCCGTGACCATGGGTCTAGTAAAGCCCCCGAAACGTCGGGTATAAAGTTAAATTAAACGCGATAAAATCCTTAAGAAATAGTTTCATTTATTCTATTCTATTCATAAGTCGATGATTTTAAATTTGGAATTGAAAATTTTCAATCTTTATTTTGTTTCTTAAATGTAAAACTGGATAATTTTATGATATTGTTAAAGATAGTTGTTGATTCATATTTATAAATCTAAAGTCAAACCTTTTAAGAAGTTCGGTGCCAGTAGCCACGGAGTCTTTGTAAACAGGAGCCCAGGAGCGCTGGACGGCGTAGACTTCCCTTCGTGTCATACCCGAAACTGGGTTTACTTCATCGGGATCACCTCCCCACCATAAGTGGCTTAGCCATCCACCCATTGTAAAAAACTAAAGTGCAAAACAAATCATTAATACTCTACTAACGTCTAGTTCGAAATATTAAAAAAAGGATTAAGGAGAATAACATAATTAAAATAATGGTTTAAAAACATTTATATTTAATCGTTTAAGGTTGTTTCATTTATACGATTTAATTATGAAAGTCTTAGCCATCCACCCATTGTAAAAAACTAAAGTACAAAACAAATCATTAATACTCTACTAACGTCTAGTTCGAAATATTAAAAAAAGGATTAAGGAGAATAACATAATTAAAATAATGGTTTAAAGCATTTACATTTAATCGTTTCAGGTTGTTTCATTTATACGATTTTATTATGAAAGATTAAATGTATTTTTGAGAGAATATTTGAGAAAATATTATATGATAACGTTATCTTTAGATTCTGAAGGTCGGACATTAAAATTTTACGGGGAGGGGTATAATTTGAGACAACTTTTAAATGAATAATAAGAATTTTACCGATTTTATCGCGTTTAACTTCACACACTATTAAAGCCTATTTTTATCTCCTGACGTTTCTTTTTATAAACAAAACACCTTTTTTGAACAAAATAACATTCTATGACTAACGGTCAAACGGATACATTTTTCCAAGCAACTAACGTTTCCTTAGTTCAATTACTGTAAAAAGAAAATAGAGAAATAAAAATGGAGCACATCCCTATAACACAGATGAAATTTTGTTTTCATCTGTGTTATAGGGAAAAGTGATATTAATTTCTCCTCGATAGCGATATCGTTTTATTAATAACTTAATGTTATATAAAAGTTAATATTTGTTTATGTTTAAAAAACTTTACAAGGATTTTATGCTATATCAGAAATAATTATTTACTGCCACTGGTTGCGCGAAAAAAAAAAACCATTGGATTATTATATTTGACGGTAGAGGTGCCAAGCCGCTTGTTCCTTTCCGACAAAACGATATCATTCATACCCTCCTCGATCCTCCATCGACAAATCGGGGTGGTGGGGTGGGAGGGGCAAGAAGATGATTCTAGAATGTCACGTAATCATCGGGGCCGAGGACATATAAGGCACGCGCGACCGTTGCGCGGCCTCTTTCCACCGCAGTCGTCGCTGAAACCACAACGCTTCTCTCCCGACGCACCCCTGGGGCCCCAGAGTGTCTGTCTAGAAGAAGTTCCCTCACCTCGTGTGAGATATAGTAGCGCACCGCCTCTCTCCGGAGTGTTCCAGAAGAAGTTCCAGAAGTTGCAGCTATAGTGCTCAACAGGATAGAAGAAACCCCGGTGAGTCAACATTCCTTAATTTAGCTCCTGCCTTACATAGTTTTAACCCGCTCCAATTTTTTTGTTCTCCTAATAAGGCAGGATTCCTTTTCAGCGATTTGGCACAATAATAGTTTAGTTTTAGGGAAGAGCGAGTGCATTATACCGCATGCTATAGTAGTCGCCTTTACGTAAGCGTAGAAGCAACCGCATATACAGTCCACTTTAGTTAATATCTCGCGTAATAGGTTTAAGGTTCGACCGGGGAACTAGACTTCGGCAGCCTTAAACACGTGGCTCCACCATTTTATGGTCACTTCGAGCAGGATTTTGATCGAATTGTTGAATTAATTAATTAGATAATGCACTCCAATTTATAGAATAGACTTAAATAGTGTTCGTTTAAATTTAAATTTTGATTAGGTACTCGCAAACAGAATTATTCGTTTTATAGCGCTCGTATTTGATTAAATTTAAAGCCTATTAAATAATTGAAACAGTGTAATAGGAACCGTTTGATACGCTTACCCACAATCTTGATAAAATTATTGAGTCTAGCAAATGACGCGTCACCTCGACTCGCTGCGCAGGTGTTCGATTTAATTACGTAATACGGCATACCGAGTGTCCATCCTTTATTGTTTGTGCGTTGTGAGATTAATTGTGATTGATATAACTTTATTATAATAGTTTAAAACAGCAGTTAGTGGAAGTGAAATCAAAATTAAAACGCTTCATGCTAAGAGGGACATACTCTTTTCGCGTATGCAGAATATAAGTGATTATATAAAGAACATCCATATAGAAGCAGTGCGGGAAACTTTTTTGACCGAAATCGAAACGATAGATTCTTTACGAATAGATTACGAAAAAATATTAGACCAAATTAATCATTTGGAATTACAAATCGACCCGAAATACATAGTGAACTACCAACCGCTGCTGGCATTCGAAGATATGTTGTGTCGCGTGAAAAGAATTGCGAGATCCCTATCTCAAAACGAAGCAAAGCCGGAAAAACAGGTACGTCCAAGCGACTCGATTAGGTTGCCGCCAATAGATATTCCGGTATTTAATGGTGATATTAAGACGTGGCCCTTCTTCTTCAGTAGTTTTCAAAACAATATACACAATAACCCATCGTTATCGGACGCCGAAAAATTATATTACTTAATCAGTAAACTTAGTGGCAGGGCACAGTCGATCTGCTCTGGTTTTACACCTACAGCAAACAATTACTTATTAATATTCGAAACGCTTAAAACTAAATATGAAGATAGGAGAATGTTAGCTTCCGAATATTTGAACCAGATATTCGATCTTAAATCTATATCATCCGCGAACATCAACGGCTTAGAGCAATTTCTAGATAAATTTGTGGCATCGGTGGCTGCACTTAAGAATTTGAAATTTAATGATCTTATGGGCGTGGTGTTTCTCCATATTGCACTGAAGAAGTTGGACCCCGACACCGTGCGTGCGTTTGAAATGGAGCATCGTAGCTCGGAGATGCCTTCCTTTCATTCATTAGCATCGTTCGTGCGAGATCAAATAAAGGTGATGCAGCGCTCTCCGAACGTTAAACAGGAGATTAAAAGGTGCGTCGACCGTAGACAGCCTCAACCATCTAAAATAGCAGGGTCGTTAACTTACGTAACCGCTACGCCAACATCACTCCAGCATACTTGTTTAGTATGTAAAGATAGACACGGTAATTTATATAATTGTGCGACTTTTCGTAAATATTCACCAAGCGAGCGTTATAAATTAGTAAAGACAAACAACCTATGTTTGAACTGCTTAAGCGATAAGCATTTAGTTGCAAAATGCAATTCGAGTTCCGTATGTAGCAAGTGCGCCAGGAAACATCACACGCTATTACATTTTGAAAATAGCAACATAGCGGCGTCAAGTAAAGCGGATAAGGAATTCGCCCCTACTAAGGTCAACGATTCTAGCGGTCGACCTGGTGATGTCGCTCTGTGCTCATTGGCAAATATGGGAGCACAACCTCCTTCAACCGTGTTACTGGGTACGGCACGTATTTTGGTTAGGGATTCGCGTGGAAACGAACAAAGCGTCCGTGCACTGCTGGACAGCGGAGCCCAAAATAGCTTTATAACGCGACAATGTTGTCAGCGCTTAGGCTTAGTAATAAATAGGTCACTTTCATGTCCTGTAATTAAAGGCATCGGAGGCACTAGTAAATCGACACAGGGATATATAAATTTAAAAATTTATTCTCGGATAGATCGTAATGTTAACTTTGATATAAATGCACTAGTAGTAGATAGGGTCACTGAACGGTTGCCAACCGTTTCGGTTGACACCTCGGCAATGATTGAATTTAAGAATTTGACTCTGGCGGACGACACTTACGCCGTTCCTGGAAACATAGACATGCTCATTGGAGCATCGCTTTTCCCTTATCTTTTGTTAAACAATAAGGTCAGGGGCAACTCTTCGCATACCGCGCCTTACGCACTGGAAACCGTATTGGGCTATGTGATCCTTGGCTCCGCCCCCATCATAGATAGTATTTCGGCAACCTCTTATTGTGGTATGGCTGTCGAACCGCTCGAGTCGTTAGTCCGCAAATTTTGGGAGATGGAGGAGGTGAACGTTCCACCCATAGCTAGCTCAGATGATAGGTTATGCGAGGAAATTTACGTCCGCACGACCGTTCGTGATCGCGACGGTAGATATAGTGTAGCGCTACCCTTTAAAGGAGATGTTTTATCTCTCGGCGATTCGCGTCAAATGGCGGAAAAACGTTTCTACAGCTTGGAGCGTAGGATGCTCGCTTCACCCCAGTTAAAGGAAGCTTACGACGGCGTCATTAACGAATATATAAGAGAAGGTTACATATCACTTGTGGCTTCGAAATTAGATAACTACGAAGACACACCGTCGTATTTCATACCACACCACGGAGTCATTAGAGAAGACAAACTTACATCTAAGTTACGTGTAGTGCTCGACGCTAGTGCTAAAACTAGCACTCACCTGTCGCTTAACGATATCCTCTATAGTGGGCAAAATTTACAGGGCAGTTTATTTAATATAATAGTCAATTTTCGTTTGTTTAGTATAGCACTATCCGCCGATATTCGTCAAATGTTTCTTTGCATAGGGGTCCGTGAATGCGACCGTAGATTCCAACGCATTTTATATCGTTTCAACCCAAAGGAACCTCTAATGGTGTTTGAATTTAATCGCGTTTGTTTTGGTTTAAAGTCGAGCCCATTTCATGCGTTACGCACGGTGAGACAGCTCGCTCACGATGAAGGTCCCTCTTATCCTAAAGCTAAGAGGGCAATTGAGAGCGGATTATATATGGATGATTTTGTGTACTCGGTCGATAGCGTGGAGGAGGCAACCCTAACCACCGCCGAGGTTATAAGGCTCATGAAATCGGGTCAATTCGATCTTGTGAAGTGGACTAGTAATTCGCGTCCGGTTTTGAATACAATCCCACTATCACACCGTCTTTCGGCGATAAAGGAATTCGACGATTCTGATACACACAAGGTGCTCGGTCTATGTTGGTCACCAGAGTCCGACGTGTTTAGCCTTAAGGTAAATCCGCCCGTAGAGAAATGCACAAAGCGCACAATACTGTCATGCGTTGCTAGATTATGGGACGTCATGGGTTTCGTAGCTCCGGTGGTATTATACGCTAAGCTTTTAATTAAACAACTTTGGTTATTGGAATGCGACTGGGATGACTCGCCGCCTGACAGCATTGTTCGGTTGTGGCAGCGCTTTAGAGAGGAACTTCCTTTATTAAGAGAAATTAAAATTAAAATACCGCGTCATATAAACGTAGATAGAAGTAGCGCCATAACAGTCGTTGGGTTTGCAGACGCCAGCGAGAAGGCTTACGGGGGCGTTGTATATTTCCACGTCCAGAATAATGGTAGAAATTCGATTAGCCTCATTAGTTCTAAGTCAAGAGACTCCCCCCGTAAGGTTGTCTCTCTGGCGCGCTTAGAGCTTTGCGCAATATTAGTACTCACCAAGCTTATTACCGCAGTTATCAGCGCATGTAGGGATAGAGTTCACATAGAAAGGATATTGGCCTTTTCCGACTCCACCGTCGCCTTATGCTGGGTTCATTCTTCACCCCACCGTTGGGATACGTTTGTTGCGAACCGAGTGGCCAAGATACAAGACGAGTTAGAAACGCGGAACTTTTATCACGTGTCCGGTACGGAAAACCCCGCCGATTGTCTATCCCGTGGACTCACCCCGATGCAAATAATGGACCACCCGCTTTGGTTCCACGGACCTGCTTGGGTTCACTTGGATCCCTCGCAATGGCCAATAACCGACTTCGAACCTTCGTCAGTGTCACAACCGCCGGAAGAGAAGAGACACGCTCTAGTGGCGAACGTTTCGAGTGAGGTTTCTCCAATCATTGCTTTGGCGAACCGCTTGTCCTCTTGGTCGAAATTATTGCGTAGCGTAATTTACGTTTGTCGATTCGCGAAGCTGTTACCGCGACGTTCGTATGTCTTAGCATCCGATTACAACTATGCCGAGTCGCTAGTATTGCGTGAACTTCAACGTGCGCACTTCTCTGAAGAAATTAGAAGATTACAATCGAATAGAGCTTGTAGTCGCACCTTTCAACGCCTTAAGCCATTTTTACAGGATGGGATTGTAAGGGTGGGTGGACGCTTGTCCAACTCGCAATTGAGTTTCGACCAACGGCACCCTATTGTTTTACCGCGTAAAGACCATATCATGAACTTATTAGCCGATTACCATCATAAATTGAACTCGCACGCTGGCCCCGACTTGTTGATGTCGATTTTGCGTCAGAATTATTGGATTCTTTCTGCACGTAGTTTAATACGCAATCGGGTGCACCGATGTATAGCTTGCTTTCGGGCACGCCCCAAGCCGTCATTTCCGGAAATGGCGGAACTTAGATCTTGTAGAGTAATACAATCAGTAAAGCCCTTCACGCACACCGGGTCTGATTTCGCTGGTCCGTTTAAGGTCACGCTCACTCGCGGGCGTGGTATAAGATCCACAAAGGCTTACGTCTGCATTTTCGTATGTCTAACTACTCGAGCGGTGCATATAGAACTCGTTGGTGATCTAAGCACAGCAGGCTTTATGGGTGCATTTAAAAGATTTCTTTCCCGCCGTGGCCCTGTAAGTAGATTGTATTCGGATAACGGTACGAACTACGTCAGTGCAAAACGTATTTTATCGGAACTACATGAGCTCTTAGCTAGCAAATATTATAATTCGGAGTTCGCTCACATTCTAGCCGAGAACCGCATTGAGTGGTCTCTGAACGTCCCAGCCGCGAGCCATTTTGGGGGCAATTGGGAGACTAATATCAAGAGTCTAAAGAGTCATTTATACCGAGTAATAGGAGATCAAATTTTGTCTTTCGAAGAGCTAAGTACGGTGCTCGCTCAAATTGAATGCGTCCACTTTGTCGTACGTTGTCTAGTGACCCCTCGGAACCGCTGGCTCTAACTCCAGCACATTTTTTGAATTTAACGCCTTTAAAGTATTTGCCAGCCGCAGGTATGGATGAGAACAGACTTAGCATTTCCGCACGCCACAAATTATTAGATCGGTTAGTGCAATCGTTTTGGAAGCGATGGAGGATGGAATACTTGCATACTTTGCAGTCTCGGCAAAAATGGAACACAGCAACTGAGCCTTTAGCTGTAGGAACTGTAGTTGTGCTCACCAAAGAGAATACGCCGCCTCTCCACTGGCCGTTAGGAATTGTCGAAGAGGTCTTTCCCGGTTCCGACGGAGTAGTTAGGATAGCTCGCGTTAAGACCAAGGTTGGGTCTTACTTGCGTCCGGTTGTCCGTTTGTGCCCCCTGCCTCTTCCAATTAAATTAAATTAGCTTTCTAGATTAAATTGTAGTTGAATTTAAGTAATCTTAGCGTTAGTTAGTTATTTTGTTAGTTGATCTTAGCTCTAGTTGTATTAGTTAATTTTGAAGGAAATCCTTCAAGGGCGGGGGAGATGGTTGCGCGGAAAAAAAAAACCATTGGATTATTATATTTGACGGTAGAGGTGCCAAGCCGCTTGTTCCTTTCCGACAAAACGATATCATTCATACCCTCCTCGATCCTCCATCGACACATCGGGGTGGTGGGGTGGGAGGGGCAAGAAGATGATTCTAGAATGTCACGTAATCATCGGGGCCGAGGACATATAAGGCACGCGCGACCGTTGCGCGGCCTCTTTCCACCGCAGTCGTCGCTGAAACCACAACGCTTCTCTCCCGACGCACCCCTGGGGCCCCAGAGTGTCTGTCTAGAAGAAGTTCCCTCACCTCGTGTGAGATATAGTCGCGCACCGCCTCTCTCCGGAGTGTTCCAGAAGAAGTTCCAGAAGTTGCTGCTATAGTGCTCAACAGGATAGAAGAAACCCCGGTGAGTCAACATTCCTTAATTTAGCTCCTGCCTTACATAGTTTTAACCCGCTCCAATTTTTTTGTTCTCCTAATAAGGCAGGATTCCTTTTCAGCGATTTGGCACAATAATAGTTTAGTTTTAGGGAAGAGCGAGTGCATTATACCGCATGCTATAGTAGTCGCCTTTACGTAAGCGTAGAAGCAACCGCATTTACAGTCCACTTTAGTTAATATCTCGCGTAATAGGTTTAAGGTTCGACCGGGGAACTAGACTTCGGCAGCCTTAAACACGTGGCTCCACCAGCCACTAACGACAGTTCGTTGTCAGCATTGTATGATTATGATGCTATTATATTATTTCATTTACAGCGTTTCAAGTGATCACATGGTATTCTCCCTGTGGTAATTTATTTTGAAATAGGAATTTAAAATACAATAAATATCACAAAATTAAGCTTATTTGACGTGTAATATGCCTGTTTATAAAAAATATTGAAAGTCTCATTCTATGTATCGTAGACATGTCGAGAAATGTTTACTAAAGTAAAAATTTTTGATCAGAGATCCATTTTTTCGCAACGTCGTTTAAACAAAAAACTTCTGCGATGAACATTTAAATCGATTGTAAATATATTTTTAGAAATATTTAATGTAGTAGTTATTTTTTTATTTATATATGTACGAATAACTGGTAAGAAATTCGCTGATAATAAAAAAATGGGACTTACTGGATTATTAGCTGTAATACTTTAATAATTTACATAAAAATACATAAACACTCACGCCTGTCACCCAGAGGGGTAGGCAGAGACTACGGACTTCCATTTGGCACGATCCTGACATACCTCTTTCGCCTCTTTTACATCCATATATCTACGCATACATGCTCGTCGGTTAAGGGTACTTCTAACGTGGCCCATTTTCAAAATATCGCCAATTTGGTCGATAAACTTTTTCCTAGGGCGTCCCTTCCCGACTCGGCCGTTCACATCTGCCATATAAATTTGCTTTGTCACTCTTTCCTCATTCATTAATTAATAATTAATAATTTAAAAAATAATAAGGAATATGAATAGTGAAGCTAAATTATAACACAAAAATGACAATGAGAAATGTGAAATGATCTCCGTAACTACGTTTCAGATACAATCTTTTACAGTAAAAAATAACATACGAGTATAGATTGGAAAGGACAGTTCCGCCAATTATTATCGCGTATACGTTAATAAGACCCAATATTGTCTCTTCATCGAAATGATTCAGCATTTATCAAACTTAGTGATATCTGGTTGGCCAGAGTAACGTACGTGTTATTTTCCTTGACGACGTCGCTTCGAATTAAATTTCCTTGTTAAGTAATTGTTTATAATATGTTACGTAATGCTGAGATTTGAGAAATTATTAACGGTTTCATATTTGGACCATAAAATAGACAAGTAAAGCGATTATTGACGTCTTACTACAAAAAGTAGTTTGTACTCAGGTTTAGACTAGATAATCTATATATCTGTTACTGGAAAGAAGTCCCACGTATATCAGCGAACTAAAATGTAAACTATGGAGTTTGACAGCAAACATAACATTTTGTTTTAGTGAGAAGGACTCATCTTAAACCATAGTTTAAGCTCGAGAATATCAATAAACCAGGATTTTTAATAAGTCGGTATATGTCTAAAGTACCAAATACCTGGAACCGCGCTCTTCTGTCTATTTACCATTATCCATGTTTAAAATGCTAAATACCCGGAAATGCGCTCGTCTCTTTGTCTACCATTGTCCATATTTGGAATAGCTTAAGTCGAAAGAAGATCGAATAATTTTACGAGGCGACTATAGGAAACGGATTACAGATTAGTAAGCTGAAGTGGCAATGGGCCGGCCACATAGCTTGAAGAACCGACAACCGATGGGGAAGAAAGGTTCTCGAGTAGCAGCCTACTAGATGGTGTGACCTGGTAAGACATACAAGAAGTCGATGGATGCACTTGTGTCATTCTTTGGGGGAGGCTTATCTTCAGCATTGGTCTTGTGAAGGCCCTGTAATGATGATAATGATAATGATGGGTCACGCCAGAAATCAAATTCTTAAAATCATCACGTTTACGCTAGAAGTAAAATATCTAGATCATTAACAGGGAACAGCGTCAAAAGTGGGAGAGGTCGGATACTGTGATTGAAAATCCACCTACCAAGCATAACAATACAGTACAACCTTTCCTACAACGTGGGAGGCCATGTTTGGAAATACACTTTTAGGCGCTGATAAAAAACAAGAGGAAGAAATACAGGATGAGTCCTAGCTGAAGCAATGCAAATGTAAAAATGTGTGAAAAAGTATTATATCAAGCAGATCATAGACACTAATGCAGCTTGACGTGCACTATGTGACGCTGTATGAGTATGACGGACCTAATGCTTTATAGCATCAATCATTTTGTCGCATTTTAGTATTACGGGCATGTCAGTCGTAAAAAGCAAATGAAAACGATAAAAAATTAAATAAATAAAAAATACCAAAAACCAGCCAGCATGAAGTTTGCGTGTCATTCGATAATTTATTTGATATATGCGGATTTAATGCCCGAAGCGTTACCTACTCGTCTACCTTTGTTTTCGTAGGATAGGAGGCAAACGAGCATAATGTCCTCCAGACCGAATTTCGGCCACGGCGGCCTGCCTCAACGGATGCTAGCCATCGGCGCAGGACAGGATTATAGTGCCCAAGTGTATGCGCAAGCACAGGTGCACTCACTCTCATAATCCGATGGGACGGTAAACCGACACGACCGGAGAGAGATCAGGCGCAGGACCAACGGGCTTTCCGAGGCACGGGGGTGAGACACCACCAACTTCCTGACTCGGGGCAGCTACTGAGAATTTCTTGACGAAAAACTCAATAATTGATTTTGTTGGCCCGACCCGGGATTCGAACCCAGGACCTCATGTTCAGCAGTCGCACTACTACAACCACTAGACCAACGAGGCAGTCGCAAATGAGCATACGGTTCACCTGATGACAGGTGACTACCGCCACCCATGAACAACTGCAACACCAGGGAATTTCAGGTGCGTTGGCGATGCCGGCCTTTTAGAAAGGGATAAGCTATTTTCTTGAAGGTCTCTAGGTCGTATTGGCCCAGAATAGTTGCCGTTAATAACTATTAAACAGAGAGGTCGTACGCGGAAGAAAACTCCTAGTGAATCGTACAGTGGTGGACCGCCAAGCATCCAGATAGTGTGGATGGTATCGGGAGGTTTGCCGAGTAGTGCGTTCATGAAATTTGGCGACTGGGATTAATCCGAACAATTCCTCAGATCAATCCCCGTGTTACATGCTAAATATAATGCAAAGAGATGCAACATCTCTTCCCAGCGCTAGTGAATCGAGTCGATCGGAAAGCACTCGGTCGCCGACGATTCGAGCCGCTCTGCGCTGGATGCAGTCAAGTGGAAGTAGCTGACACTGGGGAGGCCCAACCCAGAGATGGGAACAGTATTCCATATGAGGCTGAACCTTCGCCTTGTAAAATTGCAGGCGGTGTGCCAGAATGAAATACTGTCCCACTCTGCTGAGCACGCCAAGCTTTTTAGAGGCCAATTTGGCCTTCTCTTCCAAGTGACCACGAAACTGCACGTCTGCACATTTTATCTCTGTATTACTCTAAGGTAGACTGTAGATAATGTCTCAGGCATTAAGTGCACCTATATACAGGCTTATTTTCAGAAAGTAGCCAAATTTTCAATTTAAGTTTGAATATATTAATAAAGATATACCGTTATTGGGAATTATCCAAAATTGAATGAGATTTATGGGCAACAACGTTTTCGCCACCGATCGATACTTACGAATGATAATACCTATATATAATCAGTTAAAATAATGCATTATTTTATATCACTGGGTGACCAACGAGCACACAATCCACCTACCTACCATCAGGTGGATGCAGTGGCTCATAGATATACACATTTATCCTAAATTAAGAATCAAAATGTAAATGGGTTGTCACCCGTGAGGACTGAGATGGAATGCCTCGATACCGGTAAAAAGGGTTAAAGGGCACGCATTTTGAATTTGAAAGATAAAAAGGAGAGAATATTTGAGATTTTTTAATTAACGATCTAACGGCTCTAATTCACTGGCGCTGCGAAGAGATGTTGCATCTTTTTCGCATAATATACCACGTTGAGTGCTCTGAAGAATTCTTTGGATTAATCCCAGGTGCCAAATTTCGTGTACGCACTACGCGGCAAACGTCTCGATACCATCCACACCATCTGGATGTTTGGCGGTCCACCACTGTACGTTTCACAAGGAGTTTTCTTCCGCGTACGACCTCCCTGTGGAATAGTTTACCACCGGCGATTTTTCCGGACCAATACGACCTAGGGACCTTCAAGAAAAGAGCTTACTCCTTTCTAAAGGGTCGGCAACGCACCTGTGATTCCCTCGGTGTTGCGGTTGATCATGGACGGCGGTAGTCACTTAACATCAGGTGAGCCGTATACTCGTTTGCCCCCTCTTCTATAAAAAAGAGATAGGTGTAAAAAGAGTTCTATATTTTGGAATAACTTCTATATTTTGGAACAAAAGTTAACTGAATGAATACTTATAAACATAATGCACATTTATAATAAGCCGATTTTCAATATAGAATAGTAGTAGTAATAGTTTTCAATGTAGATTAGTCAACACAATCAAAATAAAAGACATTTCAAAATTCCATTTTACTTGTTTGTAGAGTATATGAGTAGGTTTGTAGAGTATAATTCTTTTCAACGTTGTGTCACAGTATTTTTGTTTATGTTTCTGATTATATTAAACTTAAATAATATCTGTGTTTTTGCAATGACTGTGCTGATAGAGTCGAGATGTAACGTGGTAATTAAAAACAAATAATAGCCGGGGACAGTGACAAGACAATATGTAAACTGCACGTCTGACAAATAAACTTGAAGCTAAGGAGCACAAGTGAAGCCCAAATACTTGCACAGTAGCAACATTTGTGTGCTCAATTAGTCTTTTAAAAATGAGAGCAAACAGAATAATACCATTATCTATTACTATTGAAGTTACAGCATATATACGACCCTATGCTGGGCACAGGTCTCCTTTCACTTCTGAGAGGGTTTTAGGGCAAGGAAGGGTCCGCTACGCTGCCCCAACGCGTGTTTGCGGACTTCACAACATACCTTCGAAATATATTTTTTTATATTTCTCAGATATGCTTATTTCCTCGAGTTGTTTTCTTTCACCGCCAAGCACTTGGTAAATCAGCTCTTAAAATTTCAATGACCAATTTCATTGGTGCCAGCGGGAATCGAATGCGGGTTGCTCGCCCCTGAGTTATCACGTGTTTATTTCAATCCCGTTCCTTTCAAGGAAGTTAATCAGAGGCCTTTGACAGCAGTATTTTTACGCTAATATTTTTTTTTTGATGATAATATTATTTATACTATGTATTTTATTGTACTAGCTATCTCAATTCTGAAACAAATCTATGAGATTATGTCGTAAAATAATATAAGGTAAAAGAGTATTTCCAGGACTAAATGATTGGAAGGGATCCAAACAAACTAATAACATATTTTAAGCACGTAGTAATTTCAAACCGTTGCGGGCGTTCTTAGTTATCTATCGATGTCATAAATTAGATCTAGTATTAACGTAGAAAGTTTGTATGTTTTTTGCTTTTATAATTTATAGTCAGATTTTTCTAATCCATTTCTGGATACAGGCTACATAAATGGGTGAATGATATGAGTGTGGCATTTCCCTACAACGGGATAGGCCCAGGTTCAACGGTGGACATCTAAGGATCAAAATAAGCGTAGTCCACAGATTTTTTTTAAAAATTTACCTCCGCACTAGTATTTTCCTCTGTATTATGTAGGCAGTTTACATATATAAATAGCACAAGGATAAACATCCAGACTTGTTCCGTGCTGGATTCGAACCCTCAGCACCGCATCTCAACGATCCTAAAATAATGTCTGTAATGATTTTTCTATTATTTGTCCCTTTATCTCTTATCCAAATCAGTTTGATTCGTACTTGTACTTGCATAATAAAACTTAATTTAGTTTTTACTTTAATCAGTGCTGAACCAAGCAGGAAGTTAATAGAAACCGTATGCCGAATCCCATTCACGCCCAGTTTCTAACACTTTTTTATCACGTTTTATTTCATGAACTCGCTGCCAAACAAATTGCAATTGATTTTAAACTAAATTCCCGATGAGCTAGAGATGTTAAATTTTAAATGTAGATTAGAGCTGAATAACAATTCAATATAAAGTCCCTTTCTTGTCTGTTTATTTGTCTGATTGTTCTTTACAAATTAAGCTATCGATTTTATACAAACATAGGTTATACAAACTTCTTGATGCGTTAGAGATTTGAAACTTTTCATACTAAGGTATGTGAGGGTAATATGGTCATCTTAAGCTTTGCCGCCCTATAAAATCTAGGAGAAGGAAAAAGACAAAGACACAAAGTCGTATACTATAACTTATATATTAAGAAAAAAACCAGAAAACAAGCCATGGCAATAGTTGGAATAATGGAACACTTGGAATGGAACAATGGAGCACTACACCATACTAAAATCGACTAAAATATTCACTATAACGTCAACTTTCAAAATAGCGTCGATAAAGCATCGCCCTTTTGATCCTTTATTAACCAATGAATAGCTATCGTATCACGAAGTCATCTATGCAAACAAGGCTGTAATTTTTGAGTAATAAGAAAGGGATCGTATTAACCAGATGACCATATTACCCTCACGTACTATAGGACTAGAAAGACGGTAAAATGGTTGCCATTTTGAATTACAATTATTTACTTTGTTGTCAAAAGGAGTTGTAGGTACAGAGTAAGGTTTTTTTACTCATGTGTTTTAGGTCTCCGGAGAGAAGCCGAGGAAACTAGTTTGACCTTATATAATTTTGCTTTTCTTGAAAAGTTGGAATAGCTTCGAGTTTCAAACTTGAAATGCTCGATTTCGCTTAATAACTTAACAAACAAACATTAAACAGTAAAACATTTTTCTGACTTCATCATTTAGAATTATGAAGTTGCTGACAAACGTTAAATATAATAAAATTGTAGTTTGTGTAATAAGATAATAATTATTAGCGACATCGTTGGATACGACGCTATCATAAAGTAAACTACGGCTTAAATATATTAATGAAGAATCCATAATGATATATGTATAATCTACGCAATAGTTGGCGATACTGCTATCAATAGCATCGCGGTAAGCGAAACTAGTAGAGTTGAGTTGAACTACTAGGTTTCATTGGGGTCGGATTACATAGTAACGTAGCATTGTAATGCAATAAAGTGAAATTACATCCTATATTTCCCAAAGCTAGATCAGGCCTAGCCTCGAAATTTTTCTCATAATCTGTTTCTCAGGCCAGGTTTCTTACAATGTTTTCATTTAGCTACATCTGGAGGACTAAAAAACTGTCCTCTCACTCCCATAGTCCAATGGGATGGTAATCATTCACGACCGGAGAGAGATCAGGCGTAGATCCAACGTCTTTGTCCTTCTTGTGTTTCCCGAGGCACGGGTGTAAAGTAACGCCAACTTTTTGACTCCGGGATATTATCTAGAATTTCTTGGCAGAAAACCTCAATTACTGATTTTGGTCTTACTCAGGATTCAAATCCAGGACCACATGATCAGCAGTCGCGCTTTCTATCACATGATAAACGAAGTAATCAAATTATTACTAGTATATATTAACACAAATATTCGTATGATTGTGTCATCTCTTTCTTATTTAAAATTTACGAACTAATGCCAAACATTCATCCTGTCTCAAATATCCGTGTGGTGGTGTTAGCTAAGCACTCATCTCCTTCTATATTTCATCTTGAAATAAAGAAGAGATGGGTAACAGCATCTTCCTGATAAAAACTCAAAATAATAATAAACTGCGATTGCCAACCCATCTCAAGAGCGTGGCAACTGTGGCAAATATCCCATCTTTGATGGTTTATTGATAGTAATGCATGCATGCATGAAGCATTTCTTTGATTGGACAGATAATTGCGATAGCTCTTTGAAAGGAAACATTGTTTTTTTCGTTATTACATTTTTTACCACACTGCATCGTATTATGGATGAAGCGCTAATGTCGGCTACTACACGACTTCAATGAAATTTTAGACAGGCATTAACGACTATCTTCAAAAGCTTGTAGATGTCTCACTATAACCCTCATGCGATATAGTATCTATAGTGTCTGACTCTTAAAGACGGTCTGTACCTTCTGACAAGGAACGCAGCAGATTATTTAGCTAAAAGAACGCACATGTTTTAACTAATTATACAAATTTAGTCGATTTCAAGTCAATTAATTTCAAATTAACGACGTCTTCAATGCACGCATCGTCACTGGGGTAGTATGAGATATAACTAAAAGTAATAATATTACTAAAAGTAGCTCAGATTAATTAAGTTAAAATGGAATGAAAGATTATGAGAAAATTTTCATGACAAGGCCAGACCCAGCTTTAGAAGATATAGGTTGTAATTTTACTTTATGGCATTACAGTGTTACGTTACTTGTAACCCAATCATCATGCATGTCAACTATTTTTACTTAACGCTATGCTGTTGACAGCGATATCGCCAACTATTACGTTAATTAGAAATAATTGCGGATTCTTATTTACTATATTTAAGCTGTATTTACTTTATGATAACGTTGTTTCCAACGGCGTCACTAGTAATTATCATATTACATAAATTATAACTGCGAACCTTGCAAACGTAGTCTCTAAGTAAAGAGACCGTCAATTTATTATATTTAACTTTTGTGTGAATCTTGATAAGTCGAAATGCTGAAGTCAGAAAAATGTTTTACTGTTTAATGTTTGTTTGCTATGTTACTAAGTGTCATAATCATTTCAAATGTAAAACTTGAAGCTATCCCAAAGTTTAACCAATAGCAAATATATTCTAGGTCAAACTAGTTCCTTTTGCTTCTCTCCGGAGATTGGCATTTCTTTTTGACTACAAAGTAAATAAGTATAATCCAAAATGGTAAAATAGGTACCAATTTTTCAGTTTTGAGCTATTTTTATAAGTTTCAAATCTATAAATGTAATTTGATGCTATAATATGCTATAAATTTAAAGCATAAGAAGGCAAATTTTAAACAAGAATTATTAAAATGTACATTATACAGCTAACACCTTCGTAATTAACCGGTTTAACCGAATACAAAGACCGACGATAAATTATGTATATAAAAAAATGTTAATATGATTTCTGTGACACGTGAGCTATTATTTAGCGTATAATTTGATTTGATAAATATCTAATAAAGATAGATTTTTTGGTATCGTATAGTTATTATAAAAATAGTATGTAATTACTCATTCACGGGCATTGCAATTAAATAAATATTGTACGTTGTAGAGTCACGTCGTAGTTGAAACTGCATCACGAATTTGTCGGTTCAACCGGGAAAGTATCACGTTTCCACTAAATACCAGCATGGAATGGCGGTTCATGCTGCTATGTTCATAAACGGTTAATGAGAAGAACGAGTTTTTCTATAGGTAGGCCGGCGTACCCCTTTAATCCTCTGGCGTGACAATGCATCTGCATTTTGAGTTTTGGTCGAGGATAGATGTCGGTATATCTATGGGCCACAGTATCCATATCCTTCAGGTGGTTTATTTTTTCATTTCTTACCCTTACTTGGTAATAAATATGATAAATGAGCTTTTATATAAATTGATACTGGCTAAAAAAATAGACGTTAAAATATTTACGCAGTGTTTAGTAGTGGACTTTTGAGATAAAAATAAATAAATTGTTTGAAATAAGTAATTATGTTTATTTTCAATTTATATTTTATCTTATTTTTTTAAAATAAGTTGTAAAAACGAGTAAATAGTTCACCTGATGGTGAGTGCAATAACCCATTCTTCGTTTTTGCTATTCTTAATTTGTTTTGTGTTGTTAATTGTAACATAAATGATTGTAAGCTCTTATTTAAAAAAATATCCCGTTGGATTATTTGCTGGTTCTTCCCAGGACAGAGGTTTTTATTGCAAACCATTAGTATGGAAAAAAAGTGGAGTTTCAATAAGTATTATTTATAATCCATAATGAATAAAAAAGTTTCTGTTTCCGTTTCTGTTGGCAGCTACTGTCTCGATTCTGTCTTAGATAAAGAATCAAAATGTAAATTTTTTATAGAATAAGAGTGACAAACGAGCATATATTTTACCTGATTGTAAGTGGATACTGTGGCTCATAGACATCTACATTTATCTTTAATTAAGAATCAAAATGCAGATGCGTTGTTACTCCTGAGGACTAAGAATGGAATGCCTCGTTTCCAGTAAAAAGGATCACCGGTTCTCTATAATCACCATGCGAGACACAGCGTGATCTGCCCCTGATCAAGCCGACCCTTTCGTACTACAACCATAATATAGCTGCAGCGTGGCTTGACTGTGTCATAAGATGCGCGGAAAAAAGATGCGATGCCACTCTTGAGGATCTAGACGGAGTGCTTCGTTTGCAGCTAAAAGAGTATTTTATGCTGCTATTTTATGATGCTGTGAGATAAAATCATTTCGAAACTTTATCATCTTTTTTTAAAATTCAAGAAATATTAATTGAACCTACCTCAATACGATCGATTTTTCCTTTAAAGTTCCAGCTAGTTATATTTCAAATCAACAAACACTTTTGGCACCAACTAAGCAAATGTTTTTTTATTTGGACCAGTAAAGTAAAATTGTATAGAAAATTATTAAAAAAAATAATGAAATAAAAATAAAAATAATGACCTGTAAAGAAATAGTTCAAAAAATCGTCAAAAAGTGAGAAAAACGTTTCGTTTGTAGAGAACGCGCGCGTTGCGATCCGAGGGAGATGTCGTACTGAGGTTTCGGTTTGTTTTCAGATGGCAAGTTCAAGTCGCTTCCGTCAAATATTATTATCTTCCTAAAGCAACAATGACTTGGCATCTTATTTGTATGCTGTACACAAACTAGACAAGAAGCTGAAACAAACTTATTATTTACAAGGCCCGAGTTAAGATGTCGCAGGGCGGCAGATAAATTCAATTCAACTCAAGACGAAATTTGTCTATGGTATAGTATTTTAGTAAGTCTTTGCTACTAATGACATTATTTCGAAAGACAATTTTTTTTATAAAGAGAGGTTTTAGATAGTCAAAAGAACAATCATCATTGATTTTGTATATATTTTATTCGTAGTTGTATTTGTGAGTTGTAAATAGGACAGCTTGATTAGCGATATGATAACTCGATTTACTAATTCGAGTATTAACTCGAGTTAGCTCGACTGAGCTGAGCGCTTCTGCTTGACAGAGGTTGCACATTCCATGAACAGACACTACTTACAAAAAATTAGAAAAAAATTAAACGCAATAATTAGCTATATTCAACGTGTAGTATTCGTATAAATATAAGAAAACATTAAGCATCTATTAAATCTCACAGATAAGAAATAGTAAATTTCTGATATTTTCCGTAATATTGACTAAGTTTCTGATAACCTAGGGTGAAAACCACATTGTAAGGGATTAAGAAAGGAATTGTTACGATGGAAAACCCTGAAATAACTATATCCTAGCTATCTAGAACTTTGGAATAGTTATCTTCACTTTGTGTTACGTCGGCAATACGAATGCTACAGAATGACAATATGTACAGAGTAATACATGTATGCATTTAAATTATATTTTTTGTAGAAAAAACAATGGACGGATTTTGATTAAATTCAAACTCTCCGATAAACGATAAATGAGCTTACACTATATTGAGGTCTTGCGTATACTTGCGGTATACGGGTTTTGGTTTTAACATTTCAGTGCATAAACCCAAACCCAAACCGATGGTAGAGAGCAAAAGTTTTCTCCAAATCTCTGGAATAAGGGTGTATTTTAAACATCAATGGCCGCGCGACTCTTTCTTGACAATAATTAGTGTTTTCTTTCAAGGATCTATTCCAGAAGATTTAGTCTATTGAATGTGAATTATATTACCATTACGGTAACGGCTAGTGTAACGGTGACGTAAAACCACATGTTCACAGACTGTAGACTTATTAGAGCGTAGAATTTTCATTTCACGCCAGCCAGGTGTTCTTATAACTGTAACAATATAATTTTTTCTTCATATATCTTTTGCACATCTTTTTTTAAATAGAATACGGGTGACAAACGAGCACACAGTCCACCTGATGGTAAGTGGTTGCTGTGGCTCACAGACAACTACATCTATTCTCGATTACAAATTAAAATGCAGATGTGGTATCACCCGTGAGGACTAAGATGGAATGTATTGTTTCCAGTGAAAAGGATCTCCGGTTCTCTATACTCGCCATACGAAACACAGCATCACTAAGCTACTATATTATGGTATTCTGCAAGAGCGTGGTCCTTCCCCGGTCGAGCCAACCCTTTCGTTTTTTTTTGCGCCCGAAGCAATTAAAGGGCTAACCTATACGTAGGGAGGCGGAAAATGCATAACGCATACCACGATAGCCGATCTGTCGTGGTTTTGAGGGACTCACATACTACCGGGGAACCTAAGTGATACCCTCTAAAAACCGCCTTTAGGGACAGGCAACTGGCTGATTAAGCTTTATTGTGCCTTATCGTGAGCGACCCTCTTTTGGGAAAAGAGGGCGCAGGTGGCTACGAACCGCAGAGGAAGTGCCTACGAAGGCAAATTAATTATGAATAAATAATTTAATTTAATTAGAGTTGGCCTGAGCGGCCAGGAGGCAGTTCAGGTCGTTTGATAGTTTATTAAGCGGGTCCGAGTGAGAGTTTCTCGGCCTGCGGACTCGATAGCGAGAGGGGGGTGGGGCTGCATAGTAGCTGCCTCACGAATTAAATGGTTTGAGTGCGACTCTGAGGCTTTGAAGAAGTTCTCAGAAAGCTTTTTGAGAAATTGTTGAATTGTGGGGAGCTCTAGGTCCCGATGAAGGTCGGCATTACGGACGCACCAAGGTGCGTTCGCAGCTCGACGACAGAAAAGGCTTTGAACTATTTGGAGTTCATTAATAATTATAGGGTGGGCGTGGGCAAAAACGGGGCCCGCGTAGGACATAACTGGTCGTATACAGACCTTATAAAGGGTACGCTTGTTTCTAAGGGACATTTTACTGTGTCGGCCCAACATACTGTTGACTCTTTCGTGTTGCAACTATACTACTTATATAACTGCAACATCTCTCATTTCACATTCCACCACACCACAGTGTGTACTTATCATAAGGCACATTCCACCTCGTGGTGAGTAGACACTATGGACCATAGACAATTACATCTATCCTTTGTTATAAATCAGAAAGCAGATGCACAAGTAAATGCATTCCTAAGCACAATAGCGGATGTTAAAGAATCTCCCGTTATTCTCACTCAACGTACGAACTGTAAAATTATTTTTATTCCATCTGCAGATGACGTGATGGAGCCGCGCTGCAGCCATATTATAGTTGTAGCACGAATAGGTCGGCTCGAGCGGGGATGTACCACGCTCTTACAGAATACTAGCGTAATTCAGCGGAATTACGCTGCTCTTATCTTATCTTTTTTTTTTTTTGGAGAGTGTAAGGAATCCGAGACCCTCTTTACCGGAATCGAGGCATTCCATCTTAGTCCTCGAGGGTGACAACGCATCTGCGTTTTGATTCTTAATTGAGGATAAATGTAGATGTCTATGGGCCGCAGCATCCACTTACCATCAGGTAGACTGCGTGCTTGTTTGTCACCTTTATTCTATAAAAAGGATATCTTTTAAATAGTTACCAATGATCTAAAAATTTGAAGTAAAGGCGGGAAAATTATATAATTATGCATAAATGTGCCAATTCACGTCTTTTTTTTTTTAACAATATCAGTTATATTTAACAGTCACACGTTAATTTATGTGTCAATATTTGCGTTCGTGATTTCACGAGTTGGCTTTTATTGATTAATATAGGACAAGTCTAAGTTTTTGGCAGGATTTTAGTGTCATATTTTTCTTTTGTAATTAATCTGCCGTTGGTTTATGTCGTTATTTATTTAATAATTAAAGTTTTAAAATGATGCAGAGCAATTCTTGGTTTTTTATTTTTGTTTTGTGTTACAACGACAATGTTCGGTATTGCTGGTGATGATTTACGGAACCGTAACGTGATTCTTCACTGCTGGTTGTATGAGAAAGCTCGATACCATTCAGCGAAGAATGGAGAAGATTATTTCGGAGTTTCTCTACGAGATCCTCGTAATCCTTAAAATTCTCATAAGAAAATGAGAACTAAGCCCAGCTGATCAGTGAGCTGAAACGGCAATAGCCATATAGCTCGAAGAACCGAAAACCGACGGCGACCTTGTTGGCTTAACTAAGAGAACGCATCACATGCAAGTTTTGTTAGCATTTTAGAAAAAATTTAAAGTTGTTCTCCTACAATCTTTAAAATTATAACACATACTCTATAAATACTGGCAACAAACACAAGCTAGTGATAGCAGTTTCTCGACTCCACAGAGTCAGTAATTCATTCTTGGGGCAATGTATACGCTATTACAACAAAGTCCCAGAAAATATACAAGGTCTCTCTTTTACCAAATTTAAATATTTAATTAAACAAAAACTGTATAAAAAGTGTTATTATGATATAAATGAATACGTGGTTGAAAATAGCCCCTGGGAATGAGGTGGTCGCTTCCAAGCTGTTTCTAAAATAAATTTTTTAAATATTTCGTGACACATTATAAAATTTATTTAAAAAACGTCCCGTTGGGTTTTTGCTGGTTCTTCCCAGAACAGAGGTTTTTTTTCAAATCAGTGTTAAATTAAAAAAAATACTTTAAATATTAATTACTTGTAATCTATATTGAATAAAAAATATTCTATTCTGTTCTATTCTACTCGTGCTTTACCGAGAAGTGCTCACTCCCACAACTTTAACCACCACAAATACGGGTAAATCATTTGGATTTAAAACATCTATACAAACATACTTTCACATTTGTAATTAGTAGGATTACAATTAAAAATTTAATTTTGTGCTGATTTGTCGAACGTTCGGCAGTAGAAAATGGCAGGTAAATTGTGCAATTATGCGTTGAATCAGGCGGATTACTCTAGCTCAAAATAAGATAGGGATTTTTATATTGAAATTAGATATTTATTGCTGGCTAATTTATGTATATGTCTGTAGAAAAGATTACCGTTGCTTGATTGTTATCAAAATGTAATTTCACTGAATTATCAATCAAAAACGAACCGCGTCTCTTGATTTTTTAATATTAAATACTGTACATGTCTTTTTTTTTCAAACACAATGAATATTTATTTTCACAATTTAAAATTGTCATAACGTAATACATCAAGTTTACACTTTACAAATGTGGAGCAAATGTCGTCGCCGGGCTTTATTAAATTCCATTTGAGAAGTCTAAAATAGTACAGCACGTGAGGAGTGAGCGGTGTTAGGTTACTTCGGTCGAATTTCGTAAAACGCCATAGTTACTGCGCGTACTTCTTGTTTGATTTTCTTTAACGTTCATTTTAGAATACAAATATTTGATACTTAAATAATACAAAAGCGTTGTTGGTTTTGGAATAATTTTAGATGTCTTGATGAAATACGGTTAATACTGACCTGATATTGAAGTTAAAATGCTGCAGTTATATTAGAAGTATAGTTGTAGCACGAATGGGTCGGCTCGACCGGGAAAGGACCACGTTCTCACAGAATATCAGCGTAGAATAGTAGCTTAATGCTGCTATGTTTCGTACGGTGAGTGTAGAGAACCGGAGACACTTTTTACTGGAAACGAGGCATTCCATCTTAGTCCTCACGGGTGACAACGCATCTGCATTTTGATACGTAATCGGGGATACCACTTACCATCAGGTGGACTGTGTGCTCGTTTATCACCCTATCCTAAAAAAAATGTAACAGAAGGATTAACTATTGCAGTATCAATACCTAATGTTGCGACCGGTCTTTTTGTTCTGCCAATTTTGGGAAATGCTTATTATGCCCACCGTCAAACAAGAAATTTCTAGTACTTTTATGACGGTAGTAAAAAGGGATGATGTAGTACAGTAATTGAGTACTTTCGCCCTTCGTAGCCACAGAATAAGGCTATATAGGCCTTTATGTGCCACTCTGCTGGGCGCAGGCCTCTTCTCATTACTGGGAGTGATTAAGGGCAAGAAAGTTTCCATTGCGCTGCCCTAATGCATGTTGGTGGACTACACATGTCTTTGAATTATTAACGTGGTACATAATACAATTAAATTAATTGATATAGGAGCATCCATTTTTTATAATTTCTAGGCACAGTCTTGTAATTCAATTTTTTTAAACATCTGAGCAAAGGTCGCATCAAATGCAGTACTTGATAATTTATACAATATGTTTTTGAGTTTTTTTTTTTTATATAACGTGCATGTGTCTCACATAGTAAGTGACTACCGCCGCCCACAAACAACTGCAACACCAGGGGAATTGCAGATTCGTTATTGGCCTTTTAAAAAAGAGTAGGCTCTTTTCTTGTAGGTCTCTCAGTCGTATTGGTCCGGAAAATTCAATGGTGGTAGTCGATTCCGCAAGGAAGTTGTCCGAGGAGGCCTTCCAATACTTCTTTTAAATTGCACAGTAGTGGACCGCCAATCATTTTGGTGCTAAGAAAAAAGAGTAGGCTCTTTTCTTGTAGGTCTCTCAGTCGTATTGGTCCGGAAAATCCGATGGTGGCAGTCGATTCCGCGAGGAAGTAGTGCGAGGAAGCCGAGGAAAACTTCTTGTAAATTGCACAGTAGTGGACAGCCAATCATTTTGGTGCTAAGAAAAAAGAGTAGGCTCTTTTCTTGTAGGTCTCTCAGTCGTATTGGTCCGGAAAATCCGATGGTGGCAGTCGATTCCGCGAGGAAGTAGTGCGAGGAAGCCGAGGAAAACTTCTTGTAAATTGCACAGTAGTGGACAGCCAATCATTTTGGTGCTAAGAAAAAAGAGTAGGCTCTTTTCTTGTAGGTCTCTCAGTCGTATTGGTCCGGAAAATTCGATGGTGGCAGTCGATTCCGCGAGGAAGTAGTGTGAGGAAGCCGAGGAAAACTTCTTGTAAATTGCACAGTAGTGGACAGCCAATCATTTTGGTGCTAAGAAAAAAGAGTAGGCTCTTTTCTTGTAGGTCTCTCAGTCGTATTGCTCCGGAAAATCCGATGGTGGCAGTCGATTCCGCGAGGAAGTTGTGCGAGGAAGCCGAGGAAAACTTCTTGTAAATTGCACAGTAGTGGACAGCCAATCATTCAGGTGGTGTGAATGGTGTCTCGAGTTCTGTCGCGATGTACTATGTTGAAATTGAGTTATTAATAACATAATTTTGACAATTATAGATTACAAATTTTTAAACATTTCCAACTAAAACGTAGTGATTTTATACCAACTCTGATCTTTACGTTAGAGTTACTAATATAAATCGGCTGGACACATTAACATTAACGTTATGAACTGTTGTCAGTGAGATGTGGGTGTGTGTTTAATATTGATTTTCGTCAAGATATTTTCGTCTTTATGATGTCCTGGTTAAAGTAATTAAATTTTTTAAAGAAATAATAAAAATATTGGTGTAAAACTTTGTGAATGTGCTGAAAAGAGACGAGGATTACCTAAAGTAAACCTAAAAATAACCAAGTTAGCACATTTTTTTTAGAATTAGGGTAACAAGCGAACGAATTACATGGTAGAGCCATACTGCAGCTATATTATGAATGTAGCACGAAATAATCGACTTGACCGGGAAAGGACCACGCTCTGACAGAATATCGGTGTAAAGTAGCAGCTTTATGATGTTGTGTTTGTTATGGTGAGAACCGGGATTAGTTTTCTTGAAAATTAAGGCATTCCAGTTTAGTCCACAGGGGTGGCAACGTATGTGATGTCTCTAGGTCACTGTATCCATTTACCATATCACATCACACACGTGGACTGTGCGTTCTTTTGTCAACCTTATTCTATATAATATTGATGCTGCAGCGCATAGAAATCTACATGTAACCTCGATTAAAAATCAAACACTCTAAGCAAATGCAACGTCAGCTATCATCAATAAGATCAAATGCCTCGTTACCAGTAAAGGGGTCTCCAGATCTCATCATTCGTCATCCAAAACACGTCAATATTATGATGCTATTTCACATTGCTATTCTGTGCAAGTATGGTCCTTCCCGGTCGAGACAATCTATGCTTTTTGCAGCCATAATGCGCTGCAACGGGGTTAAAAAACTACGGTAAATAATTGCGTACATTTACGCAATTATTTACCGTAGTTAGTAGAAAAATTGATGATGAGATAAGTTGTGGTGCAAGTAAGATCGTCAACTTTCTTTTTTTTACTGACAGATGTCGCGAAATAAGTTTCTGTACCATAAAAAAAATCTCTTACTTTGATTCCATCAAAATGGTCTATCTTAATCTTTTACCTTATTTAACATAACCGAGCACCTATGGAAAATCATTGGTATCGCTCTGTCTTTCTATCTGCCGTCGATGTTTTAAAAATACCTTGAAGTACCATTGTAATAATGTATTATGTATTATTGTTTTTTTTATATTTAAAAATTTTCCTTTTATTTACTTACTTATCCACCAAGTAATTGACATCTTGTTACTTGTAAAGCGAATAAATTAAACTATTATAATCTTACAACTGGAACAATACAGTAATAATTGTACGAGTACTAATTTATTGTATTTCATCCTATGGCTAACCTTTATCTGATCACTGAAAAGTTGTCCCTTAATGATTTCATTTATTGTTTACCGTCGTACTTCTAAAAGTATCGTCTTAAATAATCTTAGAAAACCATGAATAAGTTATACCTATTCGTAGATTAAAGGAAAATTATTATGTTATTTATTACTTATCCGGATTTTCTTAAAAAAATCCTTAAATATTACCTTTTTCCAGAATTGTTACAAAATTAAGGTGTGAGGGCTGGCGGCATCGATGAATAACAGAAAATGAATAGCATAATAACAGTAAATAAATGTACTTTACCAACTTTTTAATTACTATCTCTACGCCTATTCCTTTTGATGGTTTCCTTGGTCGAAGTTGTATTTTTGTAATTTAAAAATAACCTTAATGATGTTATCACTTAAGAGATTAATTCCATTCAAATTTTATTTGGATACTATTATTATTATCCAAGTAAAATTTAATGTTGACGCCTCCGTGGCGTAGTGACTTAGCAATGTGTTATGAGTTATGAGAACGAATAGCGCGGCTTCGAATCCCGCATGGAACATGTTTGTATGATCTAAAAATTATAGTTCCAGGTCTAGATATTTGTCCGTGTGAAATTTATGTTTGTAAACTGATATCCACGGTACAGGAGAAAATCGTAGAGTAAAAGAGTAGAGTAAAAGTACGGCATCTAAAAATTAGGCAAAAAATTCCACGAGTGAGTAGTTTAAATAAAAATACGCAAATAATTCTCAAATTGTGCAGTTGAATTACGTAGATTTGATTATTGATATTTTTTACGCGATAACGAAATCATTCGATGCCAGTAACGATTGGAACAGAAAAAATTTAAGGCGATGATGCGTATATGAAATTGGATTTGTGAATGCGCAATTGTTTCTTAAATAAAAACCTTTTTATTTACAAGCAAAATGCTTAAAAGAGTAATTCAAAAAATCCGACGGCGAAAAGAGCCTTCTCTCCTTTTTTGTTTTTGCAGATGCAATTTACCCATAAATACTAAATAATCATTATCACTCTCACAATTAGCACGAATATAACATCTCATATTTTAAAATCCATAAAGCCGCTTAGGCTACAGAGCCTGCCAAATATGTAGAGAGACACAGTAGTACCTGCCAAAGATGTAGAGAGACACAGTAGTACCTGCCAAAGATGTAGGGAGACAAAGTAGTACCTGCCAAAGATGTAGAGAGACACAGTAGTACCTGCCAAAGATGTAGGGAGACACAGTAGTACCTGCCAAAGATGTAGAGAGACACAGTAGTACCTGCCAAAGATGTAGAGAGACACATTAGTACCTGCCAAAGATGTAGGGAGACACAGTACTACCTGCCAAATATGTAGAGAGACACAGTAGTACCTGCCAATGATGTAGAGAGACACAGTAGTACCTGCCAAAGATGTAGAGAGACACAGTAGTACCTGCCAAAGATGTAGAGAGACACAGTAGTACCTGCCAAATATGTAGAGAGACACAGTAGTACCTGCCAAAGATGTAGAGAGACACGGTAGTACCTGCCAAAGATGTAGGGAGACACAGTAGTACCTGCCAAATATGTAGGGAGACACAGTAGTACCTGCCAAAGATGCAGAGAGACACAGTAGTACGTGCCAAAGATGTAGGGAGACACAGTAGTACATGCCAAAGATGTAGAGAGACACAGTAGTACGTGCCAAAGATGTAGAGTAGACATACACATCTACTCTCGAAAAACATTATCCTCCTTCTGGGCCAGCCGCGTAAAATTACCTTTTTTTATTAAATTTATAGAAAAATAAAAAATATTGTATAATTATCGCATATATCGTAAAAACCGATAATCAAGTATAAATATGAATTGTAAATTGCATACATTACATTAGAGTACCCGGTTGACCGAGCTTTGCTCGGTATTTTTCGCTCGATTTTTTTAATTCGTGTGTTTTGGAAATTATATTTAGATACAAATTACATACTGATGAATTATAAATAATATTTTTTGATCTTAGCGACATAACAGAAAAAACTGAACTGGTTATTTGAATAAAAAATCATGAGTGCAATTATTTTTATTTAAATTTTCGTGTTTTTAAAAAATACTAAAAAAAGGGCTCGAAAAAAATATATTTTCTCAAAAAAGAAAGAAACTTGAAAAAAAAAAATAAAAAAGTCGGTCGGTCGGTCTGGGCTCGAACCGGGGTTTTACGATTTTGTGACCGCCCATTATACCAATAAGCTATTTATAATCATTATCAAACTGTCAAAATTTACCTTCTTATTCTAACTATATTGTAGCAGTTTTTAATTGCCTAAAAACACGGACAAAAAGACATTTTCTAAAAATAAATCTTAGCTAGATCGATTTATTATCCCCGAAACTCCCTGGACACTAAATTTTATGAAAATCGTTGGAGCCGTTTCCGAGATCCCGATTATATATATATATACATATATACAAGAATTGCTCGTTTAATAGTATAGGATAGGATAATTTAAACGTGTTTTTTTATTTTCATTATTAAATACGATTATTGTCGCCAAATCGATTCCTCTTAATACATATACTAGTTTTTTGTATTCCTTGGCCCTAAACTTTATAATAAATGCATTCAAATATGCTTTCACTCCTTAAATCTTTTTAAATGTAAATGCAAACCTAATGAATAGCTTTTAAACCAACCAATATTACACTGAAACTTAATGTCTTATTGATATTCTGAAATAAGGTTTGTATTGTATTTTTTAAACATCCACATTCTTGCACACACATACTTACATACACACAAATGTGTAACTATAGAGTTAGTATTAATATAATGCTGTATAAACTGTAACTATAAAGGCCTGGTGACATGAAACTCAGGTTTTGATAACCTACTTCAGGCACCTGCCATCCACAGCTGATTTTGTTATAATAGTTCTATTTAATGTTTAAGGTGAGAAGTAAATAAACTTTCATTAATATTTCAAATTAATCCGTTAGAACCATTGCACTTTACGATTCTCTACTTTATTATCTTCCCTGTAACTCTTTAAAACACCTGCGTTAGAAATCAAATCCAAAACTGCGGCTTGTGATGAATTTAGGTTAATAATTATTTCCTGAACATTTATGAGAGTTGGATTTACAAGTTAAGACATGGTCATTTAAGCTAAACCGTTACTTTTTTCACATCAATAATACGAATACAAATTTTTTCGAAAAATATTGTAATTGAGGCAATTCTAGTTAACTTTAACTATACTAGTGCTTGTTTAAAACATAGTATACATAGATATCTTTGCATAGTTGACCTCATAAAGTTGACTGTCTGACTGATAACTAACAGAAACATACGAAAAGTTTGCTGTAATCTTCGATCAACAAGTTATAATGTTTAATAAACGATTTGATGTGTTTGAAACTTTAGGAGTAAAGATATCTCAAACCAAATTTTAAGTTTGAAATATTATTATTATTATATCTCATAAGAAATTAATCTTTTTACGATTTAAAACTAATATATGGCTGGGTTTAGTATGAATTCTTTAAGAAGGTTAAAAGAAGGAGGTGCGGCGTTAAATCCATAATAACCAATGATATTATAAGTAAAACGGTGATAATAATACAATCTATATCTACACTGATACGTTCCCGTATTTTGTTTTTTATCGACTTCAAAAAGGGGGAGACTTCAATTCGACTGTATGTTCTTTTTTATGTGTGTTACCTCATAAATTTTCTCCGGGTGAACCGGTTTTGATGATTCTTTTTTTATCTGAAAGCTGATGCTTCTCGTGTGGACGGATAAATCGGATCGAGATCTGACCAGCAGTTTTTGAGTTATCTTTAATAATGCGTATTGAATTGACTTCGAATATATTGATTCGGTCGTATTTAAGTCGGTTGTATAATTTTTTTTAATTTTACCTCTTATTCTTTATAAAATTACTAAGACCGTCCTATTATATTTCCGTGGGAAACATTCCAGGACATGGGCAGAAGTGTCATTTCAACAACTGATAAATAAAAAAAACTGAGGGACAACCTCAGATTTTTCCCTCGCCTCTCGCCTGACCAGCGTGGCAACTATGAAAATATGAGGCAATCTATGGGGGTAATCTATTATCATCAGTGGACTTTTGACAGGCTGTAACGACATTAGACATCCTGTAAATAAATTTAACGAGAAAAAAATAAAAACATAGACAACAAAAATCTTTCTTAAAAAGATCTTGCAAAAAAGTTGAAATTGGTACACTTTTGGAGGATTAAACAACAGAATGTCTTCGTCATTTTTTTAAGAAAACAAGAAAAAAAAAGTAAAAAATATTTAAATTCAAATCACATCGCATCATTTTTGTCAAAATTAAAAAATAATAATTTACATTATTTGATATACATATTTAAAATCTATTTATTTCGAATGTATGCTTGTAAATAAAAGTCACGAATTTCATCCAAGTGATGATAATATCTTCTGTCAATTTCAAATCATTACGAAGAATACCCACCAGTACTTCTTTTACTTGCTGAAAATATATCAAAAGTTATTACTTCTTATACTTCTTTTTTATTTTCTCGTAAAAGTCAATAGATGGAGATGACCTTCTCCGTTGTGGGATTTGCTACGCTAAGCAGGCAGATTCTGAGACTTGCTAAGAGGCTATTTGGTGACTTTAATTTGGTTGAAATCAATATTTTTAGACTAGAACATTTTTAATGAACAGGTTGCAAAGGAGAAGTCGCCCATGAACGTCAGCACCACCAGGCGAATTGCAGATGCGTTGCCGGCCTTTTAGAAAGAAATGTACTTTTTCGTATCTCGGTCTGGAAAAATTCCTGGCGACAGTAAATTTTACAATATGGTGGTGGGAGGCAGAAAATTCCGCTCAATATAAAGAGGAAGAACGAGATGAATCATATTCTCAGAGTAGCCCTTCGGTAGACTTTCGGTGTTATAAAGAACGTTTTTTTCCCTTCCTCCTTTGGATAGTCGGTGTGCTTTTACTCATGTTTGCAATATTCCACGCATTCAAATCAAACTGTCCGTTTGTTTGCGTACAACAAAGGAATTGAGTAATTTACTGGTGTAATATCGTGTAATATATAAAAATATTTCATACAAATTCCAATTTTGTAGTTTTCTGTGTCAAATTCAAGATCTCTGCAATTACGTTAATTCTAATTGAAAATTCAAATGGTCTTAAGTTGATGAAAAACTGTAATGTCATGTTAAATTAAGCATTTGTGGCATTGTTTCTGTGCAGACAGCGTGAGAGACTTTTAGATCCAATCAGTTACATCCGACATTATTAAAATAAATACCAAAATAACCTAACAAACGCTCTTCTTTAAATGTGACCAAATTACTCATTCCGTTAAAAAAAACTATTGAAGATATAAGAAGAATAACCACTAGATATAAATTTAATTAAAAAAAGAGCAATTTATATCACTCGTTTTAATTTTTTTTGTTGATTATCTTAATACTTATGTATTTACTCTAATAGTTTAACTCACGAATTGGTTTGATTGCGTAATGTTAAAGAAAGTTTGAAGATACAAATTTAGATCTATAGATCATTTTATATTACTTAGTCTCTGTTGAGTAAGTAAAAGTGTCTTATATATTACTAGCGTAAGGACCGGGCCGACCGAACAACGAAAACGGACCAGTGCGTTGGCCCTAAAATTACAGTTTAGGGACAACGCGAATCGGTCGACAGTGATGCGCGCGCAGGACAGATTTGCCTGTCACAAATATGTCTAGTTGCGTGGTAAATAAATACAAAAATTACGGTACAAAGATTTAAAAAAAACATGGGATATCGTATCATCCGTAAATAACCTTATATTAATTTTGTTACAATTAAATTATCATAGAAACGCATTTTTAAAGTTTTATTTTACAGTTAGTTTAGTTTACCAAAATCAGGCCAGGGTTGGATTCATACCCTCAAAAATATTGTACATGGAAAATAAAATTATACTATTTAAATAAAATTATATCACGTTTGACGTTTCATGTTTCTTTTTTCCCATGTGCCGAGATTTTGGCGTCACGCGTCTAGTTTATCTATACGTTTCGGTTTTTGACGGCTTTATTTTTAATTCTGTTTAACTTTTGTCTAAAGAACTTTTTAATATTGGTACCTAATAGATTTTATATTCATTAAGGGTAAAGTGAAAAGAGTACAAAAGAAACCATATCCGCTTAATTGAATCTGAAAATCTGATTCATAAAATAATTTGAAATTCTGTTTTCTAACTGATTGCTTCTGAAGTATAGAGTTTTTATTGTGGTAGCCCCTCATTATAGTTGTATCAAGGATGCAACATAAATGCATCGATCGAGCATCGATTGACTAGAAAGGGAGCTAATTCTAATTTTATTAAAAAAATGTGGTACTCAATGCACAATACAGAAATTCTCGATATCGTAGAGTTAGTATTAAAATCTAAAAGGACCCAATAATGTTACAAACCGACCTTTAGGTAAAATATGGTATTTTTGCTTATTTTTATTATTATTATGATACTATGTACTACAAACTATGAAATAGTGGTATAATTATTTCAAAATATTACATTTATTCTATTTCGGTAATTAAAATTAAATTTAGACTCTAGACGTAGAGAATCTAGACTACTAATTATAATTTTCATCATGCAAGTAAAATAAAGTAAAGTTACAGGCTATATACGTCCCACTGCTGGGCACAGGCCTCCGCTTATTTCTGAGAGGGTTTTAGTGCAAGGAATTGTCCACTGCGCTGCCCCAATGCGTTGGCGAACTTCACATATCTTCGAAGTATTTTTTTCCTATTCCTCTGACATGTAGGTTTCCTCACGATGTTTTCCTTCACTGCCGAGCACGTTGTAAATCGGCACTTAAAATTGCAATTAACAATGTCATTGGTGCCGGCGGGGATCGAACCCGGTTTTTTTCTTTTTCAAAAAAGAATATTAACAATGCTATAAATATTACAAATATTCCCCTTAACCACTCGTGGTAGGCTTAAATTGCTTGTGTTACGAGTGGTTCACGGCTGTGGTCGAATGACGGATTCGACCCCACAACCTTTTCTAGCTTGCGGTCCGCGCCCTGCCATTAGGCTACTGTCGCTTTAAATTTTTTTTGAGTTTGCTCGCGTACTGTGAAATTTACGGCGAGCGCTAACCATCTGAGCTACCACGCCTCAATTTATCGGCTTAATGTTAATTATAAACGTCCAAATTTCAATAAAGCAGATGTTACCATCTGCTGGGGATGCTATGATTCATCATCATCATCATCATGCCACAAAGCACGGTCCTGAGCCATCCATCGACTTCCTGCATATATTACGAGGTCGTCACTCCATCTAGTGGGGGGTCACCCTACACTACGCCTACTGGTACGAGGCTGCCACTCAAGAACCTTTCTTCCCCATCGGTTATCGGTTCTTCGAGCTATATGGCCGGCCCATTGCCACTTCAGCTTACTAATCCGTTGGGCTATGTCGGTCACTCTGGTTTTACTGCGGATATCCTCATTTCTGAGTCTATCACGCAGAGAAACTCCGAGCATAGCCCTCTCCATAGCTCGCTGAGTGACCTTGAGCGTCCTCATACGGCCAGCAGTGAAGGACCACGTCTCAGATCCGTAAGTCATCACTGGCAACACGCACTGGTTGTACAATCTAGTTTTTAGAGATTGAGGTATACCTGACGAGAAGACATGTCGTAATTTCCCGAACGCTGCCCAGCCGAGTTGAATCCGTCGATTGACCTCTCGGTCGAAGTTGGACTTACCTAGTCGGACTATTTGTCCCAGGTAAACGTACTCGTCAACAACTTCAAGCATAGTGCTCCCAACAACTACCGGCATAGGTGTGACATGGACATTAAACATGATCTTTGTTTTGTCCATGTTCATCTTAAGGCCTATCCGTTGGGAGGCACTATTGAGGTCATTGAGCATAGTGCTTAAGTCCTCCAGCGATTCTGCCATAAGGACTATATCGTCGGCAAATCTAAGGTGAGTGATGTACTCGCC
Organism: Parnassius smintheus behrii; assembly: GCA_036936625.1. Classification (NCBI taxonomy): domain Eukaryota; kingdom Metazoa; phylum Arthropoda; class Insecta; order Lepidoptera; family Papilionidae; genus Parnassius; species Parnassius smintheus. The sequence continues at coordinate 44,647,427 of JAUPFT010000004.1, forward strand.
ATTGATGTTAATACCGTATCCTTTCCAGTCCAGTAGCTTGAAAACGTCTTCCAATGCAGCGGTGAAGAGTTTCGGGGATATAACGTCACCCTGTATTACACCTCTCTGCAGTTGGATAGGTTTCGAGCTCTGGTTCTGTACTCGCATAGCCATCGTAGCCCTACTGTACAAACACTTCAGCACTTCGATATACCGACAGTCAACTTGTCACCGCTGAAGGAACTGTAGCACCGCCCAAATTTCGACGGAATCAAAGGCTTTCTCATAGTACACATACGCCAGGTAAAGTGGCAGATTGTACTCTTCAGTCTTCTGTACAATCTGCCGCAGGGTATGTATGTGGTCTATGGTACTGAAGCCTTTTCGGAAACCGGCTTGTTCGGGAGGCTGGAAGTCGTTGACTCTGCCTGCGAGACGATTCGTAATGACTCTCGAAAACAGCACGTAGATGCGGCTTAGAAGGGAAATCGGTCTGTAGTTCTTCAAGAGAGCGTTGTCGCCTTTCTTAAAGAACAAGACCACCGCACTTCTGCTCCACGCCTCTGGAGTAGTGCCACCATGGAGGACGGAATTGAAGAGTTTCTGAAGGACTTCAAGTACCGGTGTTCCACCCGCTTTCAGAAGCTCCTGGAAGAGCCATTCTAATCTCGCTTAGACTGACGTCCGGGATATCATCGGAATAGTGTCGGATAAGACTTTCTCTTGGATCGTTACTCACACTTGCGTGTGGCTCCAACGATGATGTGTACAGCTGCCCATAGAACCTCTCAATCTTACTCAAAATCTCAGGTGTTCCGGAAACGATGCTGCCACACTCAGTCTTCAGCTTTGACAGTTGGCTCTTTCTGGCAGACAGACCTCTGGCAAAGACTTTGGAGCCCTGGTTCCGCTCGATCGCTTCTTTAATACGAGCAGTATTAAAGTTGCGTAAGTCTCGCCGCATGCATTTGGAGATCTGTCTGTTCAGTTGCCTGTATGCTGTCAAATCTGTTGACGATTGCAGCCTAATCTACCGTCTAACAGCCATGAGATTAAGAGTGTGATCGGAGAGTTTTTGTGTTCTTCTGCGGCGGGTCTTGCAGAACTTAGCTCCGACCGCATGGACAGTTTCCACGAGCTTGTCATTCATATCGTCCACTGCATTGCAATCTTGTAGGCACTGAAAGTGGTTACGTAACTCGAACTGAAAGTTTTCGGGATTCTGGATTAGAGCACGAGGGGGACGGAGCGTTGACTTCATTAGACGAGACCTCTCCAACTTAACGTTTAGGTACAGTGTGCCTCTAACCATTCGGTGATCGCTGAAAGTTTTCACCCTTGCGATCACTGAGACATCACTGAACAGTTAGCGTCTGGTCGTCATAATGAAGTCAATCTCATTTTTTGTCAAACCGTCGGGGCTCGACTAGGTCCACTTCCTGTGGGGCCGCTTCTGGAAGAAAGAGTTCATCATAAAGAATCCCTCTTTCTATATAAAGTCGGCCAGCTGCTGGCCCCTTCGGTTCCGTTGCCCTACTCCAAAGTTCCCTAACTTCAGCTCACCGTTTTCTCTTGTGCCTAGTTTTGCGTTGAAGTCTCCCATCAACACCGTGTAGTGGGTTTTGGAGGAATGCATGGCTTTGGAAATATCCTCATACATTTCCTCCACCTCCTCATCGGGATGTGCCGAGGTTGGTGCGTAAACTTGTATGACCTTCAGCGAATACCGTTTGGTGATTCTGAGTATCAGGTACGCGACCTTCGTCGACACACTCCCAATCTTTACAACGTTGTTGACGAGAGACTTGTGGACGATAAATCCGACACCTTCTTGGGACAGATGGTCGCACTCCCGGTGATAGAACAAGTTGCCGGATTTGAGAATCACCGTGTCCTCCCCCTCTCTTCGGACCTCGGATAATCCTATAATATTCCAGCGCAACTTGTCTATCTCTTCTTCCAGCTCCAGGATGTTCTCGTCAGTCCTCAGGATGCGTGCGTTAAATGTTGCCAGGTCGAGTCGTCGTAGGTGGCAACCGAACCTCCACCGGAGATTCTTAGCACCCCCTGCCCCGCCGTTACCATGGTCGCCACCGTAGCCAGTAATTAATAAAATAAATCCCAGCCCAAGCATACCACTGCAAGACTTCAAGATACTTTAAGCTCGTTTTGCGTAGATCGGACCAAAAATTAATAACATTTAAAATCTGTAAGTAGCCCGGGATAACTATGACATCGGGACGTCTTACACGTCAGTCCCCGAAACGTTGGGAAATAAAAATTATGCGGTAAAATTCGTAGAAATTTAAGAAAAAGTAAATTAAATTTAAGAAATCATTATAAAACGTGAAACTAAATATTGTAGGTTTGAATCTATCTTAAGACTTTCCTTTTTTATATATACTATAAGGGAGGACAAACGAGCACACAGTCTACCACCATTCATATCCATATATGGACATACCATCAGGATGGTAGGCCCATACACATCTACATTTATCCTTGATTAAGAATCAATATAAAATGCATTATCATAGCTGAAGACTAAGAAGAAATGCCTCGTATCCACTAAAAGGGGTCTCTGGTTCTCTACACTCACCATGCGAGACACAACATTGAGCGGTACTTCCCCGATTGAGCCGACACATTCGTGCTACTACAACCATAACATAGCTGTAGCGTGGCTCTACCACGTTTCTATCATGAATTTCTATAACGACTATCCCGAACAATTATCAATTCATTGAGGCTTATTTGGAAAGATATGTTAATTTCTGTTATTTTTATTTTTATTAAAAAAACTCTAAAAAAAATTATAAAAAAAGAAAATATGATAGAGAATCCCAAAATATTTACGCACTTATGTATTATGGAAGGATGCACTATGATGTGCTTTATACGTAACGTACGTACTTGTACTTTATAAGTAAATAATTTCAGTCTTCAAACATCACGCTCATGTCATCGGTGATACATGACCAAACAAATAAAATGTCCGAAAAAATTTCGTTGAAGTATGAATTAGGATAAAGACTTGGAAACATTAGTGTATTGTATAAAAGAAATCACTAATGATGTTGATGAAGTTTATCTGTTGACGTTTTTGAAAGGATACATTATATAAATTATGACGGAAAAATAAACATAAAAATATATTTTGCCTTATAAACTCATAATATTATAAACGTAGCGTACAGGCGTACGTACATACGATCACGATAGAATTCTCTTGCGGCGGTCATTTTATTTTCCAGCTTGCCACGCTTTAAGCGACTGTAGCACATGGTGCCAAAATGAATATAAATTAGACGTTGTCTTGTTTAAAAATACTATTTTTCCGAAGCAGTGATGTTTTAGACTTTTTAGTTCTTATCCGGCAGTATATTATATGCGTATAAAATGTACGTTTCCAACGTGAAAAAAATTAACTCTTAAATTTTATGACATTATTTATATTACCGCATTAAAATTTAAAATATGTAAATTATGTTACTCTTTGAAATAAGTGTACGCGTGTGTTGAAACCTAATAAAAGTACGTGTTGTATTTTCTATCAACTTTTTATTTTTAACCAAAATGCTATTTCTGGCATTTCCGTTTTTTTATTTTAATAAATTATCCTATTTAAAATTTTGTCTATTGATATTATACCTTGTAATAATCCTGTTAGAATTATATTACCTCGATAGTCGTGGAATCAACCACAATGTATTAAAATAATATGTTTTCCGTCCCCACGCCATTTAAAAAGAAGACTCCCATAAGGGATTTTTTTTTCATGGAGATCTTTCATAAACTTTGGATTCTAGTTTGAAGGAATTTTCTTTAGTTAAAGGTTAAAACATATTCCATTTTTCTAAAGCAAACACACTAGCAATGTTATCTTATATTATAATATTGTAGCACGAATGGGTCGGCTCGACCGGGGAAGGACCACGCTCTCACAGAATACCAGCGTGAAATAGTAGCTTAATGCTGCTGTATTTCGAATGGTGAGTGTAGAGAACCGGAGACCCTTTTTACTGGAAATGAGGCATTCCATCTCAGTCCTCACGGGTGACAACGCATCTGCATTTTGATTTGTAATGGAAGATAGATGTAGATGTCTATGGGCCGCAGCAACCACTTACCATCAGGTGGACTGTGTGCTCGTTTGTCAGCCTATTCTATAAAAAAAAAAAAATAATAATATAATATCTAATATTTCAGTTAACTATTCCAGGTAAGCTTAAAATACTCGTATTAGGAGTGGTTCACGACAGTAGTTGAATGGTGGTCGAAATCGATCCCACGAGTTCGTGGTTCGCATCCTGTCACTGGGCTATTATTGCTTCAATTAATACTCATAAGGGGTGGCAACACTTCAGTAACATTTTCGTTTAGAATTTGGTTTGTAGAGCTGGCGTGGTCACCCACAGTGAACTAAGAGGTGCCTCTATGGCTGGCTTAATGATGCAAGTTGGCTGCGATAGACGGGGGTTCCTTTTCATCATGTCTTAAGGAAGGTTTGATTTTTTTTTGTATTTAGATGTATTGTATGTGTAAAAAATATTATTTAACTCGCAATTCAACAGCTTTTTTAACTTCATTACGGGACGATGCTTTCCAAATGTGCACCAACTGACGTGCATAACTTAACGATTTGTCAACGCACACGTTCGTTAGATAAGTGGGTTGATGAAAATCGATGATACCATCGCACTGGTGATCCTGCTTCCTATCTTTGAGATTTAGGTTTAAGGACAGTTGCAGCCCAAATGGGTTGACTCTACCGGGGAAGGATGACGCTCTCGCAGAATACCAGTGTGAAATCGCAGCATAGCATTCATATGTTCAGTGAATTGAACCTGAGACCCGTATTACTGATGTACTAAGTCTAGGTGTGATAAATGATAATGCATATGCATTCTTCATTACCTGCTATCAAGAGGACTTTGAGCTTATTTGTCATCGACCTTCCTAAAAAGTATTAATGTTGATGATTTCTAATGTTTAAAACATTGGAATTCGTTATGTGGCATTAATTGATATAAATGTTGTCCACCTAGGACAAATTGTCCGACTAGGTCAGTTTAACTTCGACCGAGAAGTTAATCAACGAATTTAACTCGACTGGACAGCGATGGGTTATGACACATCTTCTCGTCACGTACACCTCAAAAATTTAAAGTAAGCTTATACAATCAGTGCATGTTGCCAGTGATGACATATGGATCTGAGACGCGGTCCTTCATTGCCGGCCATATGAAGAAGTTCCAGGTTGCTCAGCGAACTACGGAGAGAGCTATGCTCGGATTTTCTCTGCTTGATAGATTAAGGAATGAGGATATTCGCAGAAGCCCAAAGGTTCAGTAAGCTGAAGAGGCAATGGATCGGTCCTATAGTTTGAAGACCAGACAACCAATGGTTAAGAAAAGTTTTTTAGTGGTAGCTTCGTATCCGTAAGCCAAGTGTGGGGCGGGTCCCCACTAGATAGAGTGGCGACCTGGTAAAAGGTGCAGGAAGTCGATGGATGCAAGTGGTTCAGAACCGTACTTTATGGCATTCCTTGGAGAGGATTATGTTCAGCAGACGACTTGTGAATGGCTGTTATAAGTGAAAAGGAAAACTGTCATAAATATTTGTATTATAGTCAGTATAGTTATGAAATGTTATCATCACTATTACCATAAGACCGCAGAGGTCCACCACCGTTAACGTTATGTTATCACGTTGTTTTTCTGTCATGTTGTTTTTCGACTAAATCTATTATATAATAATATACTAATTGTGTTAGTAATATGTATGCATCGTTTAACTGACTGTGGTGTAAACACTAACTGTGGGAGATGTAATGTAGAGTAGCCTAATTAAAGTCCTAGACAGAACAACACGTCTTCTTTTCATTGACACCTTTTAAACATTACAGAATATTAAAATTAATTGAAACATAACCAGTTTAGTAAAATAATGTTACAACATTTTGATATACACACCTGTACAATTATAACTTTTTTAAATAATTTTAATAATTTTAAGTACGTATCAATAATACTTAATAAAGACTTACTCACCTACGAATCACAGTACCTAGACTTTTTTATATTGCATTTCGATTTTATCTGTACAAAGATTCGTGGGCAATAAGTTCAGAGTGATAAAATATATGAATTTTGAGTAGATAACTGCTATCAATTACAAAATATCTGGTCAAAACAATTTTGTAGAAATTGATATTTATTAAATGTTAAGTATCAGATTCTATGATAAACATCAACGCTATGTGTTCTGTTTGTAGAGAACGCGCGCACTATTCTTCGATCGAGGTGTCGTACTGAGATATACACTTTTTAAGACGTTAATTTGAAATCTTCCACCAAGTATCTTTCCTTAACAAACAAGGAATGTTATTTATACAACTGTACAGAAGCTCCAATTAAGGATTTATTAGTAAAACATCATTGACAAATCATAGATCACCGATATAAAGACACCAGATTATTTTACTTGGGTTTTAAGTAGAATGAAAATGCAACAATACGCTAATAGTAATATTCGAGAACTATGAAATATTCGACACGTCAATAGTCATTAAAAGTAAAAATGTACAATATGTCTTTTCTTTTTAACCGCCTTTTTCTAATATAGGCTGATGCAAAGTTTGATATTTGGAATTCAACTTAGTATCTCAAATATTAACTTATATAATATTTATTAATTTTATAAATATTTGAAATTAAACATTAATTAATTAATGCTTTAATATTAACGGCACATTACCTTAAGCAAACAGTTGTATTTTTTTCTTATTCATATGCTGTCTGCCATGAAAAATTGCTAATACCTACGAGTTAGTTCTATACAAGGACTGACGTAGAAGTTGAAGACGCAAATGTCTGTATACGTCGCTTCTATTCTGGAAATTTCGACCTAAACAACAAGCCATGTGGACGACTAGAGACTAAAGGCGTTAATAACATAATATTATAAATAATAGTGGGAGTAAATTAATACCAGACGACATCAGAGTTAGCGCTAATATGTGGCTTAAGTGACCAATTGATTTATATGCGGCAAATTTGAAGAAATCAGAAGCATTGAAATTACTGTAGGTAAATTTCACAGTAGGCAAACAACCAGAGCTCAATCACTCCGGCTTCATAAAATTCATGAAATTGTTATTTGCAATTTACCACGCCCTTGGCGATGAAGGAAAACGTCGTGAGAAAACCTGCAAGTCTGAGAAATGAAAAATATAACATTCAAAAATGTAAATTACGTCTATAACAACAAAGCTTATTATACATAATTTGTTCGGATCGCCGTTTGTGGGCTTGTGAACGTGTTAGTAAAACAATCCTGTACATGGGATTCTTCTATCGAACTGTCATAATCCCACGTGGATTTTGTTGTAAGTTGGCAGAATCATCGTCAATCGCAGTACCGGAAGTTTTTGGTAATAGCTCTACAGCTGGTTTAAATGTTAGATCTTAACAAAGAACTTAATATTTTCTTTTAAGGATGAAAATGAAAATGTCATACGGTCAAGTCTGGTAACTTTACCGATGGAAGTTAGATTTGCCATCAGAGATGTACAGGTACAAAATTACGATTAACTTCGACAACGTTATACATTTACAGGTATGTCATTTATTGCGTGAAAATGTAATAACTAATTAACAGCATTGTTTTCAATATGACATAGGGTTAATTTTGGCATTCTATTTTAACGCGGAATTATGCCGGCGACGTTACCTCTTTGTCCGGTGATCCAGAAATTTTGGTGATTTTGTTTGAAATACTGAATGTAGGTATCTATATCTTTGTAATTAATGACTAGGAAATGTACTATTTCGTTTTCAACATGGTGGTTTTATTATTTATCTATAAAAATGACTAATGTTACTAGACTAGTAATGCCACGGAATGACGGTTACTTTACAATGTTTTGCTACAACCAAGAGTTATGTCTTTCAACCTACATTTTTAACCGATTACGGCGTTTCATAAAAAGGGTTATAAAAGTAAAAGTAAAGTTACAGCCTATATACGTCCCACTGCTGGGCACAGGCCTCCCCTCATTTCTGAGAGGGTTTTAGGGCAAGGAAGTGTTCGCCACGCTGCCCCAATGCGTGTTGGCGAACTTCACATGTCTTAGAAATATTTTTTTTCTTTATTCCTCAGACATGCAGGTTCCCTCACGATGTTTTCCTTCACCGCCGAGCACGTGGTAAATCAGCACTTAAAATTGCAATTAACAATTTCATTGGTGCCGGCGGGGATCGAACCCGGTTTGCTCGCGTACTGTGAAACTTACTGCGAGCGCTAACCATCTGAGCTACCACGGCTCTAAAAAAAGGGTTATATTCTTATATATTCTAAGTACGTATGTTTGTATAGATGTTTCACCGTAGCAGCCTATTAGACCGATTTTGCCAAATGAGTTGTCAATCGATTTATCTTTATTAAAAGTGAAGGAAAGGAAGAGAGAAATATGTGTTATTTTTAGTGGGTAATAAATATTATTACTACTCAGTGTTGTCAATATTTTCAAAACGAATACACTATATTTTGAAGGTTTATTTGCACCAATTTAATTTTTAATTTTAGAAGAGAGTATTTTTGTTTAAATTATTTTAGATTTATGCTTAAGAAATTAATGTGACGAAGTGAAACTTCTTTACGATGTATAATTTTACATAAGTAGGTTATATAGGACTTACGCAAACATTTTTAGGGTTCCGTAGTAAACTAGAAACCCTTATAGTTTCGCCATGTCTGTCTGTCCATCTGTCCGTCCTCGCTTAATCCCTGTGACCGTTAGCACTAGAAAGCTGAAATTTGGTACCAATATGTGTATCAATCACGGCGACAAAGTGGTAAAATAAAAATTGAAAAAAAATGTTTTAATTAGGGTAGCCCCCCTATATGTAAAGTGGGAAGTGATTTTTTTTTAATTTCAACCCTAACCTGTGATATATTGTTGGAAAGGTATTTAAAAATGAATAGGGGTTTACTAAAATCATTTTTTGATAATGTCAATAATTTCGGAAATAATCGCTCCAAAAGTAAAAAACAATGTGTCCCCCCCCCCTCTAACTTTTGAACCATAAGTTTAGAAAATATGAAAAAATCTGAAAAGTAGAACTTTATAAGGACTTTCTAGGAAAATTATTTTGAAATCGGATGATAACAACAGTACCCACTACCGGGAGCAGTTGCAGGAGCGCGGAGCGCTGCTGTAGCGCGACCATAATGAATACCCACCTTTAAACTCATAAGTGGGAACACTTATTGTGACGGACGGGAAACTACGGAACCCTACACTGAGCATGGCCCGACACGCTCTTGGCCGGTTTTTGAATTAAATATTAACCGTAATAAATTAATTTCACAACTACATAAAATAAAGAAGTTTCACTTCAAAATCAGTATGATTATATGCCAGTATCTTCGGAACCTTGCCTAAAGGACCTCTTTCTTAATAATTTAATTTAGTTATTATAATATACATTTTTAAGGTTTTTAGTATTAGAATTAGAATTTAGAATGTTGTTTAAATATAACTCATTTAAATTGAATTATATTTAATACTTATCTCGCATAATATTTAGTTACATCATTGTCAGTCAGGATTCAAATTTAGATGAATTGATTGTGTTCATTATATAATGAGTTCCAAAATTTTTTTAAGTGACTGAATATTCTATTTTTTTTTCTTCAAAATTGAGTAATGAACGTTATCAAAGATTTTTACAACTTTGAATCATATTTTCAAGTTTGTATGAAAAATTAAATAATGGGTGCGCAACAACATTCATTGAGTCAAATCCTATAATTTTCATTAAAAAAAACCCGATGGCAAAGTTGCCACATAGTAAGGTTAACTTTGCCATTTTATATTTTTGAGTGTTTTGTCTGTTTAGTGTGTAACGAATACCAAATCTATGAAGAATAAAGTGTCATAATTAACATTGACGCTCAGTCAGAGAGTACCTTTTAGGATGGAAAATTGGTCCTAGACTTTTACGTCAAAGTTGCCATCTATCAAAATGTCATAATAATTATTACTCCTATTTATATTTAGTCTTAAGAATACGCACCTCGTTCAGAATTCCCTATATTATGTACGTGAACAAAATTACATTCTCGTGATAATTTTTCAATATTTCTCATAATTACGCTAATACTATACAATAAATAAAACAGAACAATTAGTATTATTTAACAGACAGTCCATTTTCAGGTTACTAAACAAGTCCCTCTGAAATAAGCAAAGTAAGAGAAGGCCTGTGGTCAGGTGTAGGGTGGGATGTTTATAGCCTGTACCTTCACTTTTTAAATTTAAGCAAGGGCAATATTGCAATTTTATTTTAATTTCTCTTCTTAATTAAAAAAAAAAATATGTTAATAGCGTTGATCTCATTGACTGGCTAATAAGCAGTTTCTGTTTTTTTTTTCTTTTTTAAATTATACATGAATTTCTTTCGTTTTGTTTATGATGGACAACGCAACTGCTACATGTGAAAGTACGAGTAAATAGATAATAATTCAGTAATATCCTTTATAACTATAATTTCATTACTACGAAGTTTCTGAATGTTTTGAAGGTAGCTTAATCCAGTAGATTAAGACGAGAATAGTATCAGTAATCCTTAGACAAGATGCACAAAGGTTCTTTTGAGTTCAATCGTCAACGGATTACTTGTTTAATCATTTTCGCTAATTATTAACATGCGCAGATATTGAATACACAAAATAACATCATGTTTATATATCAAAGTTACTTTAAAACATTGTTTTACTCATTTTAAAGTTTTCTTGAGGTAGAATTTAATCTCTAGTTAGACCCTATAAGGAAGTGCCCTAATTTTCGTATTTTATACCCCATGGTGAAAGTTTATATTCATTCACATAAAGGTAATAGAACTTAGAGATATCCAAAATAGTACTAGTGTAACGGACATAATCTACCAGATTGGTAAGGTAAAATGACAATCCGTCAGAGTATCCGAGCTATATTTAGCTCGAATAATCGACAACCGATGGGACAGAAAAGTGCTCGTATTGCACGCACACTCTGTGTAGAGGCTCACCCACACCACTAGACGACGGATGCATTTGGATCAGGATCAATCTTGTGAAGAGGAGACAAACGAGCATATGGCTCGCCCGATGGAAAGTTATCCACGTCGCCCATGAACATTTGCAACACCAGGCGAATTGGGCGTTGCCGGCCTTCGTGCCTTTTTTACTGTGTTTGGGGGAGGCCTATGTTCTGCAGAGGACTTGTCATATTATCTCCTAGGAAAGATATCGTCATAGTTGCCACATTTTGCAGGCGGTTTAGCAACCGCAGTGTTCTATATATTTATTGAGTTTTTATCACAAGATTCTGCTGGTCATATTCCGTTTCAGAGCTCACCTCATTCAATACCCATGAGGCCATTATTTTTACAAATCATGAGCTCAAATATATCTTTTATATAATAGTTGGTGATATCCAGCAGCCATTTGGACGTGGTCGATGAGTCGATGAGATGAGAGAGTCAGTGTCGGCATTGCCGCTATAGGACCTGTCTAGTCGCAGCCATAAGATGGAAACATCCGTACCTTCAGGGCTGCCGAGGCGTCGAAAACAGATGTCCTCTCTGAAGTACACGCATACTCCAGCCCGGGTCCAGGAGTTTTCAAATTTGTACCCCGGGTAGTAGAAATACGAAGTATCAGCCGAGGAGGACACCTGTGTCTCGGTTAGAAAGAGTAAGGCCGGCTTCGCGGTTTCCAGATGGTAGTGGACGGCGTTAAGGTTTAAATGAGGTCCCCTGATGTTGCAGAAATTCAAGGACAGCGTTTTTTTTAGCGAAATCTCGCCCTTCCCCTCCTCATCAGAGCTTTTACTGAAGAATCCTTCAGTATTCCTCCTAATAGTAGGGAAGTAGGATAAAATACAGTTCATTAGGTAAATGACTGACGTCACGACCGAAACCATACCTTAAAGACTCGTAATGTTAGTCGTCAATCTTTCTTTTAAGAAACAGGGCCGTTGTATGGAGGCGAACGTCTAGGTCATAATGCGCAAGACCCGTGCCTTAGAGGTCCGTTGTGTCCCCTGATGACTAAGATGGATTGCCTCGTTATTATTAAATAAAGATTTCTAGTTCTCTACACTTAACACACGAGACACAGCAGCCTTTAGTTGCTATTTCAAGCTGGTCTTCTGAAAGAGCTTGGCCCTTCCACGGTCGAGTCGACCCATTCGTGCTGCGGTTATATATACAGCTTGTCTCTACAACTTATAAATATATGTAAATAATTCAAAATAAAAGAATATACATTTCCCTTCAAAATTACACATTAATAAATACTGCTATTATATTTATGCGAGCGCAATATTATAATAATATATTTTACTAATGGTGTTTTATAACAAATGATTATGAATACGCTACACGTAACTTTAATAAATTTTATTTAATTTTTCGATCTAGGGTCCAATTGTACATCTAAAACATTTTCAAAGCAACTTAATCACACACAAAATTTCATCAAAATCGGTCCCGACTTTTAGAATTCCAGTCACATACACACGGACATTTTTTCATACATTTGCCGTGTAGTGGCGGTTAAGAATATCCACTACCCCATATCTTCCCGTGGGTGTCGTAAGAGGCGACAGAGGGAGACAGACAGGAGATGGGCAGCAGCATCCTGCTGATAACAACTGTGACGTAATAAAAAACTGCGGTTGCCAACCCGCTCGCCAAGCGTGGCAACTACGGCAAATACCCCCCAATGAACAAATACACAAAAAGACGGCCCCCAGTCCCCGGCGGCCCCGCTATTCCTGGCTACGGTGGCGACCATGGTAACGGCGGGGCAGGGGGTGCTAAGAATCTCCGGTGGAGGTTCGGTTGCCACCTACGACGACTCGACCTGGCAACATATAACGCACGCACCCTGAGGACTGACGAGAAGATACTGGAGCTGGAAGAAGAGGTAGACAAGTTGCGCTGGCATATTATTGGATTATCCGAGGTCCGAAGAGAGGGGGAGGACACGGCAATCCTCGAGTCCGGCAACTTGTTCTATCACCGGGAGGGCGACCATCTGTCCCAAGGAGGTGTCGGATTTATCGTCCACAAGTCTCTCGTCAACAACGTTGTAAAGATTGGGAGTGTGTCGACGAGGGTCGCGTACCTGATACTCAGAATCACCAAACGGTATTCGCTGAAGGTCATTCAGGTTTACGCACCAACCTCGGCACACCCCGATGAGGAGGTGGAGGAAATGTATGAGGATATTTCCAGAGCCATACATTCCTCCAAAACCCACTACACGGTGTTGATGGGAGACTTCAACGCAAAACTAGGCACAAGAGAAAGCGGTGAGCTGAAGGTAGGGAAATTTGGAGTAGGGCAACGGAACCGAAGGGGCCAGCAGCTGGCCGACTTTATGGAGAAAGAGGGACTCTTTATGATGAACTCTTTCTTCCAGAAGCGGCCCCACAGGAAGTGGACCTGGTCGAGCCCCGACGGTTCGACAAAAAATGAGATTGACTTCATTATGACGACCAGACGCCAACTGTTCAGTGATGTCTCAGTGATCGCAAGGGTGAAAACTGGCAGCGATCACCGAATGGTTAGAGGCACACTGAACCTAAACGTTAAGTTGGAGAGGTCTCGTCAACGTCAAAAGTCAACGCTCCGTCCCCCTCGTGCTCTAATCCAGAATCCCGAAACCTTTCAGCTCGAGTTACGTAACCGCTTCCAGTGCCTAGAAGATTGCAATGCAGTGGACGATATGAACGACAAGCTCGTGGAAACTGTCCATGCGGTCGGAGCTAAGTTCTGCAAGACCCGCCGCAGAAGAACACAAAAACTCTCCGATCACACTCTTAATCTCATGGCTGTTAGACGGGAGATGAGGCTGCAATCGTCAACAGATTTGACAGCATACAGGCAACTGAACAGACAGATCTCCAAATGCATGCGGCGAGACTTACGCAACTTTAATACTTCTCGTATTAAAGAAGCGATCGAGCGGAATCAGGGCTCCAAAGTCTTTGCCAGAGATCTGTCTGCCAGAAAGAGCCAACTATCAAAGCTGAAGACTGAGTGTGGCAACATCGTTTCCGGGACACCTGAGATTTTGAGTGAGATTGAGAGGTTCTATGGGCAGCTGTACACATCATCGTTGGAGCCACACGCAAGTGTGAGTAACGATCCAAGAGCTAGTCTTATCCGACACTATTCCGATGATATCCCGGACGTCAGTCTAAGCGAGATTAGAATGGCTCTCCAGCACCTTAAAAACGGCAGGGCCCCAGGCGAGGATGGAATTACAGCGGAGCTTCTGAAAGCGGGTGGAACACCGGTACTTGTAGTCCTTCAGAAGCTCTTCAATTCCGTCCTCCATGGTGGCACTACTCCAGAGGCGTGGAGCAGAAGTGCGGTGGTCTTGTTCTTTAAGAAAGGCGACAACGCTCTCTTAAAGAACTACAGACCGATTTCCCTTCTGAGCCGCGTGCTGTTTTCGAGAGTCATTACGAACCGTCTCGCACGCAGACTTGACGACTTCCAGCCTCCCGAACAAGCCGGTTTCCGAAAAGGCTTCAGTACCATAGACCACATACATACCCTGCGGCAGATTGTACAGAAGACTGAAGAGTACAATCTGCCACTTTGCCTGGCGTATGTGGACTATGAGAAAGCCTTTGATTCCGTCGAAATTTGGGCGGTGCTACAGTCCCTTCAGCGGTGCCAAGTTGACTGTCGGTATATCGAAGTGCTGAAGTGTTTGTACAGTAGGGCTACGATGGCTATCCGAGTACAGAACCAGAGCTCGAAACCTATCCAACTGCAGAGAGGTGTAAGACAGGGTGACGTTATATCCCCGAAACTCTTCACCGCTGCATTGGAAGACGTTTTCAAGCTACTGGACTGGAAAGGATACGGTATTGACATCAATGGCGAGTACATCACTCACCTTCGATTTGCCGACGATATAGTCCTTATGGCAGAATCGCTGGAGGACTTAAGCACTATGCTCAATGACCTCAATAGTGCCTCCCAACGGATAGGTCTTAAGATGAACATGGACAAAACAAAGATCATGTTCAATGTCCATGTCACACCTATGCCGGTAGTTGTTGGGAGCACTATGCTCGAAGTTGTTGACGAGTATGTTTACCTGGGACAAATAGTCCGACTAGGTAAGTCCAACTTCGACCGAGAGGTCAATCGACGGATTCAACTCGGCTGGGCAGCGTTCGGGAAATTACGACATATCTTTTCGTCAGGTATACCTCAATCTCTAAAAACTAGATTGTACAACCAGTGCGTGTTGCCAGTGATGACTTATGGATCTGAGACGTGGTCCTTCACTGCTGGCCGTATGAGGACGCTTAAGGTCGCTCAGCGAGCTATGGAGAGGGCTATGCTCGGAGTCTCTCTGCGTGATAGACTCAGAAATGAGGATATCCGCAGTAAAACCAGAGTGACCGACATAACCCAACGGATTAGTAAGCTGAAGTGGCAATGGGCCGGCCATATAGCTCGAAGAACCGATAACCGATGGGGAAGAAAGGTTCTCGAGTGGCAGCCTCGTACCGGTAGGCGTAGTGTAGGGCGACCCCCCACTAGATGGAGTGACGACCTGGTAAGACATGCAGGAAGTCGATGGATGCAGGTGGCTCAGGACCGTGCTTTGTGGCATTACTTGGGGGAGGCCTATGTTCAGCAGTGGACTTGTGAAAGGCTGTAATGATGATGATGATGATGACACACGGACAGAAGAATTATATAAATAAAAATTCAGTCTGGCTTGTATATGCGCATCGGTAGCACTCTTGGTCTTACTACCTAATTATTAAAATATTCTAGCAAAATGGTTATGTTTGGTGGATATTCTTCTACGATTAAATTCAGCGCATCAAATTTATCTCGTAAAATCTTTGTTGTTTACTTTACTTATTTAAATAAAAACTACCTCCGATTCTACAGTAGATTTTTTCAGGTTTTTTATGATATTTTCTTTTAACGCCGAGCAAGTGGTAAATCAGCACTTAAAATTGAGATTATTGGTGGCAGCGGGAATTGAAATCGGGTTGTTCTCGTTTTACGGTAAGCGCTTAGTCTTTAAGCTACCACTGCTCTTGTTCGAGTAGCTTCTGTCTGAAGATTCATTTAAAGGTTAAACCATTATGTCTTCATCGTCTGGAACTACAATAATGTTTTTAATCTAAAAGCTTGAGGTGTGATAACTGGTAAATATCTAGCATAGTTCCGACACTATATTTAATATATGAAAGTAGCACCCCATTTTTTTCAATAACAATAATATTGAGCGATGCTTGACCTCCTATAGACCTATCTTAAGTCTAATATATTACAGTACCTGGATTACCGAGCTTTCCTCGGTAGTTTTTTGGAAATTATATTTAGATACATATTACATACTGATGAAACATGAATAATATTTTTTGAATTTAATGACATAATAGAAAAATCTTAACTGGTTATTTGAATAAAAAAATCATGAGTGCATTTAGTTTAATTTAAATTTTCGTATTTTTAAAAAATACAAAAAATAGGGCTCGAAATAATAGATTTTCTCACAAAAGAAGGGAACTTGAAAAAATAAAGAGAAAAAAGTCCGACCGTAGACAGGACGCAAACCAGGGCACTACGATTTCGCGACGGCCTGATATCCACTTGAGCTATTGCGATCATTAATATAGTGTCAAAATTTACTTCCTTATATTGTAGCAGTTTTTCATTGCCTAAAAACACAGACAAAACGACATTTTCTAAAAATGAATCCTAGCTAGATTGATTTATTGCCCCCGAAAACCCTTGGACACTAACTTTTATGGGAATCGTTAGAGCCGTTTCCAAGATTCCGTATATATATAAGTTATAGGATTATTGTAATACTGTCCAGCTCTAACATGTCAAGATTGTATTCGTCCTCGAATCATCCCTACATTAGTAACCTGTTACTCTGTCAGGTGCTCTACTTGCAAAACATTTCTGAGATCAATTTTAAATAATCCATTCTCGGGAAAAGGACATGTTAAATACTTAAACGACACGAAAAGTCAAACAAATTTTTCATGATGCTTTTTCCTGATGACATGGAAAATGTATGAAAAGACAGATATTTCGAACTCAAAACTCATCTCACACAAGGCCCTCACCTCCTTGTTCTCCAAAATAATGGAGTCCATTACAAACTGCCAGTTCATGAGGTAGCTTGAGGATAATTGACCGCCAATACGGTTTTCGTCGTGGTCAATTAGCTGGTGATCTTCTGGTCTACCTAACTCTATGATGGGCGGAGGCAGTAGAGTCCAAGGGGGAGGGCATTGGCCGTTAGCTTGGACGTAGCGAAGGCCTTCTAACGGGTATGGCACAAAGCACTTTTTTCAAAGCTCCCTTCCTATGAGCTTCACAAGAAATTGTGCAATTGCATCATTGGTTTCTTTGATGATTGGAGCATCAAGGTCGTTGTTGACGGTGCATGTTCTGATTAAAAGTCTATTATAGTTCGGCCGTTCAGAGAATGCGTTCCTGACACGTAGCGATTGAACTGACGACGTAACTTTGTAATGGCGTGGCAGTTACGATAAAAATATTTTTGCTGGTTGTTTACCGTTTTAACAATTGATAAGCATTAAAACAACATTATTATATCAATAATCAATGAATGTTATAATTTTGTGCCAAACTGAGTGTAACTTGGTAAACAATATTTTTCTAAATCTATACTGCGCTATTACAAGTTTATGTCAGCGCTTTATATTTGTAGTGCTGTGCTAACAATAACAGGCAATAACAGTATCGTAATCTGTTCTTATACAGTTATACTTTATAAAATAATACGTTTTTTTTTCTTTTTAAGAATTTGAAAATAATGGACTATAAGATAACTTTTATTAAATATAAAAATAAAACTACGACCAAACCGAACGCGCGAAAGAAAGTAGCATTTTTATATTTAGGTTGAAAATGGTAACCCCAAATGGCGTTATGGGCCGCCATTTTGTGACGCTAAAACAGTCGTCTGTTGTTGTTTCGTGCGCATAGACCACGTTCTTCAAGTGTTTTCGATCTGTTTTTATTTGATTACCCAGCTTTCGTTTAATGGACTGTTTCTGCTTTTCAAACTGACATCGGCGCTAAATCGGACTTCGATTGTGTTTTGTATTGCGTTCTTTTTACTTTTGGTGCATGATAATGCCTAAACGTGGATAAACATTGAAAAATTGAGCCCGTGTGTTAATCATCAAGCTGCAAGATTACTTTGAGCGGGAGCGGCAAAATGGCGGACCCCTGTTACCTGTCGAACAAGTACAAGAACGCGTCTCTCAGGCGCTTGGAGTTAGCAAACGAACGATAACAAATATTAATAAAGAAAAGTTCGGCTCTACTGGCACGGAAGATAATATTTTACGTACTCCGAAGAAGAAACGTAGTTAGTTCTAAACGCGTGACAGATATTGACACCTTTGACGGCGATGCAATCATAAATCATATTGTTGCGCGCCTAAGTTGACGTCATGTATCCGGCACTAGCGCCATCTAGAATCGAAACGAAGAACTAAGCTTCTAGAAGTCCGACACTCGAACTTTCGACGCCTTATCGATTGGCGCGTGTATTTACTTGAACATTTTGGATGTTTCGGTGATAATGTGTATTTAAAGGCGCTGTAAGATGCGATCGTGGAAGTATTGAATTTGGCGAGACAAGCGTAGCTTCGGAGCGAAATAAAGTGAATCAGCGTGATTAATTATTAGTGTTTTAAGTTCTAATTGGTGTAAAGAAAATTAAAGTGTTAATTTAGGTAATTCTATCGGCAATTTTTATTGTAACGAACCTCAAGCTCGTAATAATATATATGGTTACTATTCCAGAAATGAATATCTCAACAGGAAGAAGCTTTTGGCATCGTTAAGAGAAGCTGGACTGTTTAGCGGGGGTAAAACTGCTTTAACCAAAATCTTAAAAGATATTGGTTTTTCGTATAAAAAAACAGACAAATGAAAAATTTTATTAGAACGATACGACATAATTTTAAAACAGATAAGTTTTTAGAGAAGAAAAAAATATTGATAACTGGGATAATGTCGTGTTCATTGACGAGACATGGCTAAATGCCAATCACACGGTTTCCCGTTCTTGGACGGATGATACACAAGCGTCGACGTCGAAAGTACCAATGGGTAAGGGGGCCTGTCTGATAATATGCCACGCAGGTTCTGCAAAATACAGCTTTGTGGAGAACGCGTTACTGGCATTTCAATCAAAAACCACAAATGACTACCACGAGGAAATGAATGCCACTACATTTAAAGAGTGGTTCCAGAACGTGCTTTTGCCCAGCCTACCAGAGCCTTCTGTAATATTCATGGATAATGCCTATCACTCAATTCAAATACAGAAACCACCTACTGAAGCTAACAAAAAAGAACAAATGGTGGCTTGGTTACAAGTAAAAGGCATTGACGCAAATATTCAGATTCTAAATCCAGAGCTAATTAAATTAGTTAAAGAAAATAAAGCGGCAAATGTGCGATACGAAATCGATGAACTGGCTCTGGAGTACGGTCATCGCGTTCTAAGAATTCCACCGTATCATTGTCAATATAACGCGATTGAGCTAATCTGGGCTCAAATAAAAGGTTACTCCGCCCGCCACAATACTTCCCCGCCATTCAGCACGAAAAAGATGATGACCCTATTAAAAGAAGCCTGCGAAGTCACAAGAGATGAGTGGGCAAAGGTTGTTGAGAAGACTAAAAACCTGATTGTGGAACATTTTGACCGAGATATCAGGATTGATTCTGTTATTGATAATAATATAATTATACATATAGGCGAAGATGATGATGAAGACACCACCTCCTCAAGCGAATCGGAGTCTGATAAATATTCTGTACGCACATTCAGAGGGATGTAATCACATTTGGAGGAACTGTAACGAACTCAGAGTTATGTTGTGCCCATCACTAGTCGTGACTAACTGATAGGTGTCAGGAACGCATTCTCTGAACGGCCGAACTATAATGCTGGTTTGTCACAAGGATGCGTGCTATCACCAACGCTGTTTTTGCTGTATATCAATGATATGTTGCAAACCTATAACATTCATTGCTATTCAGACAATAGCACTGGTGATGTCTTATACACCGACCGTGCCAATATTTCTCGGTAAAACGTCGCCGAGTACCGGGATAAACTTGTGCCTGAAGTCGAGTTTTTGCTGAACAAAGTCTCGGATTGAGGACGAATCTAGTCCAGTTCAACCCCCAGAGGACACCAGTTTACAGCTAAAAAAAAACCTCTGTCGTATCTCCTTAGTTTCAAGGCATCCACTGTCTCAACTAGCATCTGAATCTTCGGCGTCGAGTTATCGAATAGTGTGCAGTTTCGTGGTCACTTGCAAGGTCAGGCCAAATTGACCTTTAAAAAGTTTGGCCGCTCAGCAGAGTGAGACAGTATTTCATGCCGGCACCATACAAAGCGCAAGTTCAGCTTCACATGGAGTACTGTTTTAATCTTTGGACCGGGCACCCAGTGCCTGTAACGCACCTGAAATTCTCCTGGTGTTGTGATTGTTCATGGGTGAAGGTAGTCACTTATTGGTTATTACCATCAAGTGAGCCGCATGTTCGTTTGTCCCCTCTTCTATAAAAAAAATCCAAGAACAATGGCACTACAGCTTTGGTGAGACGAATAATTTCTATCAAAATTTAGCACTATTTAAAAAATATTTTAGGCGGCTTAATCACATATCTGGAGAACGTAACCAAGCATTGACAGCACTGAAAAAAAAGACAAAGAAGTTTTGACAATAATTTGACCGACGGTGGCTTGCAGCTAATCTATTATCATTTATACAACGGTTTGAAGTGGATTTCGATACAAAAATATGATGCGATTTTGTGTATTATATATCTGTACAAGTAAACTATTAGCGAAAACGTAAACATATTTATATTTTCGGCGTTGAATGTATTTTTTGTTCGAAGCCCTTATAGCCAATGCCATAACAAATGTAAAAAAAGTCATGTAAATCAATGTCGAAGTGTCACTGTCAACTGTCACTCTGTCACTGTCATTGACACGTTTTTTGTACTAGATCCGATTCGATCATATTTTGTTTGTTATTGATACAAAAATGGCAAAAGTTAGTGAATCTGCGATTATAAATATTGGAAAAGTTTTAAATGATCCCACAAGACCAATGAAGGAACGTTTTCGAGCACTTTTTACTCTTCGAAATTTGGGTGGTGAAAAGTCTATAGAATGTATCAGCGAATGTTTTAAAGATGAGTCTGTTTTGTTAAAACATGAATTAGCCTACTGTTTAGGTCAAATTCAAGACAAACGAGCTATTCCGGTGCTAAGAAAAGTCTTGGAAGATACCAATCAAGATCCCATAGTTCGCCATGAAGCCGGTATGTTCTGAGTGCTATCATTCTTTTATTGTCACGTGTTTCGTATTAT
This sequence comes from Parnassius smintheus behrii, assembly GCA_036936625.1. Lineage (NCBI taxonomy): Eukaryota > Metazoa > Arthropoda > Insecta > Lepidoptera > Papilionidae > Parnassius > Parnassius smintheus. The sequence goes on from JAUPFT010000004.1 coordinate 44,668,898, forward strand.
AAGATAATATCTAGTAATGACCACAATATCAAAAACCATATTAAAGTAAAAAATACAGTAACAACCAAATTTCATTAAGTCAGCATTAGGAGACCACTGCTATAAAAGCCTTCAGGTTATTACTATACTAAGAAAAAGATAATGAAGAAAATACTTAATATATCTGTAAAATTTTACGTAGTGGAAATAAACACTTTTTCAAACATGTGTTAAAATTAAAAATTTTGTACAAACAACTTTAACATAAATAAATATAATAAAATATAATAAGACAGCTAGCATAGTGTGCGACCTGACCCAAGCGGCTCTCCGTATAGTGGAGAGATGGTGCAGGGAATACGACTTAACCGTCAATCCAAATAAAACGGTTTTAGTAATGTTCACACAAAAACGGATGCTGAATAACTATCACCTTCCAAGTCTTTTCAGCACAAAACTCCAGCTATCCTCTGAGGTAAAATATTTAGGTCTTACTTTGGATAGCAAACTTAACTGGAATAAAAACATAGAAAACAAAATCAACAAAGCTAGTATAACTTTCTGGCAATGCAGAAACATGATTGGCAAAAGATGGGGACTGACGCCAAAAATCATACTGTGGCTTTACAAAACTGTAATCCGGCCCATGATCACATACGGCGCTCTGGTATGGTGGACCAAGACCAATGAAGCCACCACAATTAAGAAGCTTCAGCGCTACCAGAGACTGGCATGTATGGCTGCCACAGGCTGCATAAGAACTACGCCAACAGCAGCCTTGGAAGCGATGCTGGAGCTAACTCCGCTTCATCTACATATACAACAAGAAGCGACTTTAGCTGCCATCAGACTCAAGACCCTAAATCTTTGGAGTAAGAATAGTGTCCCTCATACAGGCATAATTGATAGAATCTACTCAGCAATTCCTATCCTACAAGCCAAATACGATAGGATTCCTAAACAATTTGTTTTCGATAAGAAATACAAGATACAATTAAATGAAAACAACCAGCCGGAAGGATTAAGCCCAAAAGAGCTTAGAATTTTCACCGATGGTTCTAAAACAAAGGAAGGTGTAGGTTCTGGAGCTTTCTCTGAAGACCTCAATATTCACATATGCACACCGCTGAGTACCTATAACACGGTCTTTCAGGCGGAATGTATGGGTATCATTCAAGCGGCCATAGCAATAGATGCTAGGAAGGTTAATGACTTCCCCATCAGAATACTGACCGACAGTAGGGCGGTACTACAAGCTCTGAGTTGCAATGGGGTGAACTCGGGACTAATATATGAATGCCATCAACGATTAAATGAGGTATGTAAAAACAACAATGTGACTCTACAATGGATAAAGGGACACAGTGGATCCAGAGGCAACGATGCAGCGGACGAACTGGCCAGAAGAGGATCGGCTCTGGCCACTATAGGGCTGGAACCAATCATACCAATCCCCTTTGGTAACGTTCGTTCAATGGTACGTAGACACTTCACTAATCAACACGCTCAGCTTTGGAAAAATCTAACAGACTGTAGACAAGCTAGGGAGGCCCTACCTGTAATAAACAGTCGCTTAACCAAAGTTCTAATGAGACTGAACAAGCCGCAGATAAGGATAGTAACTAGTGCTATCACAGGACATGGCACCTTTAACAAACATTTATTTACTATAGGTGTTACAGATAGTCCCCTGTGCAGGGCATGTATGGGGGAGGAAGAAACGGCGGCCCACGTGCTACTGAAATGTCCGGAGGTCGCTACGTACAGGGCTAAACATCTCGGCACGCCGGGATCACTCCCCGAAGTTGCATGCAACATCAAGGGACTGTTGAGCTTCTTCGGGGAGATCTCATGGCTCGAATAATCACATTATTCCTGCCCACACGCAAAATACGCGCAGAGACGTGGAGTTGCGGAAAACAGCCCGTTGCAAACTAAACTAAACTAAACTAACATAAATAAAATGAAAACATCATCAAGGTAGTCGACATCAATTAAATACGCATTATTAAGGTTAACTTGTACTGGTTAGATCTTTATCAAATTTATATGGGACTACATGAGAAGCACTATAGCTTTGAAATAAAAATCAAAAATGTCATGAAAATTGTCTCAACTAGAAAAAGTTTTGGTAGTACACAAGGTAGGTAATACACAAAGAAATACATAGTTGAATTAACAACCTCCTCCTGTTTTTGAAGTCGGTTGAAAAATGAGTGTTGTAATCTCTGGTAAAAAACGTATGCATTCAAAAGTAGTAGTACTAGTTTTATGTAATAAAATGCTGCATTGTCTTTATCCAACAAACCACAGTAGCTATTGGATATATATAGAAAATAAATATCTTTTTAATAGTGTAAGTAATGAATGTGCCATAATAGTGATAGACAAAAACTAATATTAAAAAAGGCTATGATGTATAATATTAATGTCAATTACATTAAGAAACAGAAATAGAAACCTTTTATTTAATGTAGATTTATAATAATATATTTTATTTAATGTAAATTTCAATAATACTTATAGAAATTCACTCTTTCGCTTAGTTACCATTGGTTTGGAAAAAAACCCCTGTCCTGGGAAGAATCAGCAAGAAATTCAGCAGGACTTTTATAAAAAAAAAAATAACAACTTACAATCATGTATATTACACAATTAATCAACACGAAAAAAATTAAAAATATCTTGGTTGCAATCACCTCATTCCCAGGGGTTATTATCATCCATAAATTCCTTAATATTATAATAACCCTTTTTATATAAACTTAGTTCAATAAAGTTTTTGAACTTTGGGTGGGTCAAATTTTGTATATTTTCTGGGATTTTGTTGTAAAAGTGTTTACATCTCGAGGTGGAGTCGAGTAACTGGTTCTACTAACTTGTAAGTATAATTATAATTTAAAATGGAATGTTAGAAATACCTTTGTCGTTTATTTAAAAATTGCCCTTGCTTTGAGATAGTGGATTCCCACTTTTATTCTATAAAGGTGATGAAGAAGCCTATGTATGGAAATAAAACCGGAGATTGACAACAGCGTCTTGATAATAACTCAAAAGTAAAAAAAATGTATCTCCCAATAGATGGTGTACTTTTTCAATCATGTCCCTCCAAAACCAAATAATAAAATGCCAGCAACCAGGAGCATCAATTACATTAAATTACCTATTAACCTATTTATTATCAGGGAGCTATGGAGAGGGCTATGCTTGGAGTTTCTCTGCGTGATAAACTTAGAAATGAGGATATCCGCAGTAGAACCAGAGTGACCGACATAGCCCAATGGATTAGTAAGCTGAAGTGGCAATGGGCCGGCCATATAGCTCAAAGAACCGACAACCGTTGGGGAAAAAAGGTAGGCGAAGTGTAGGGCGACCCCCCACTAGATGGAGTGACGACCTGGTAAGACGTGCAAGAAGTCGATGGATGCAGGTGGCTCAGGACCATGCTTTGTGGCATACCTTAGGGAAGGCCTATGTTCAGCAGTGGACTTGTGAAGAGCTGTAATGATGATGATGATGATGACCTATTAACCGACTTTAAAAAGAAGAAGGTACTCAATTTGACTGTTATTTTTAATGTGATTCCTCAGAACTTATTTTTAGGTGAACCAATTTTCATGATTCTTTTTTTATTTGAAAGCTGGTGCTTCTCATGTGGTCCCATATAAATTTTATGAAGATCTGACCAGTAGTTTTTCAGGTTATCCTTAATAATGCATATTGAATTGATTTCAACTACATTGATGATGTTCTCATGTTTTACCGACTTCAAAAAGGAAGAGGTATTCAATTTGACTGTATGTCTTTTTATATGTGTTACCTGATAACTGTTTTCGGGGTGAACCTATTTTGATGATTCTTTTTTTTATTTGAAAGCTGGTGCTTCTCTTGTGGTGACATAAATTTCATCTAGATCTGACCAGTAGTTTTTGAGTTATATTATGAAATGCATATTTAATTGACTTCGAATATATTGATGATGTTCTCATTTTATTTATATTGAAGGTGGTTGTACAAAATATTTATATACTAGGCATATATATATATATATATATATATATATATATATATATATATATATATATATATATATATATAATCTTATATATATTTATATAAAAGTAAAAAGTAAAGTTACAGCCTATATACGTCCCACTGCTGGGCTCAGGCCTCCCCTCATTTCTGAGAGGGTTTTTAGAGCAAGGAAGTGTCCGCCGCGCTGCCCAAATGCGTGTTGACGAACTTCACATGTCTTTGAAATATTTTTTTTCTTATTCCTCAGACATGCAGATTTCCTCACGATGTTTTCCTTCACCGCCGAGCTCGTGGTAAATCAGCACTTAAAATTGCAATTAACAATTTTGTTGGTGCCGGCGGGGAGCCGTGGTAGCTCAGTGGTTATGCTTGCTGTAAATATAACAGAACGTGAGTAACCCGGGTTCGATCCCCGCCGGCACCAATAATTATTTATTATATATAATATATAATACATAATAAATAATAGTTCTTATTATATATTTCTAAATATGTAAGCCACCAAGTTCTGTTTGTTAAGATTTATTTATCAGAACTTGCTTGATAATGCAATTAAAAATTGAATGGATAATTATTGCAATGACATTTCATATCATCATTTATAATGCTATATCTTAGCTTTACTCCTTACACCTTACCATGTTATCATTACATAGGCCTCTAGTAGGCTAGGATAATTAATAGCGGTCTCTGTGTTTTTACATACACTTGATGCACTTTAATGATTCCTGTGCAGTAAACAACTTCTGATTCAGTTAAAATCTTCTGTGGCCTTCTTTATATGTAAACTTTTGTTATTTGTAACTGACTTTTTAATAAACATTTCATATTTTGATTTACTTATTACATTTGCTAGATACAGTTTGCCTTTTCTTTCTTCACATTGAAGTGAAAACAATAACATTTTTAAATAAATTTAAGTACCTGTTTCATATAGTTAAATACGAAAAGAAAATACATTCAACTATAGACGTATTAAAAAAATGTATTTACATTTCAGGGGAAGCACTTGGTGCTATTGGTGATCCAAATCTCCGTGAACTTCTTGAAAAATACCAGAATGATACTGCAATTGAGGTAGCTGAAACATGCCAAATTGCCCTTCAAAGACTTAACTGGATTGCTTCTGATAGGGCTGATGAAGGCACTAATTTATCAAAGAGTCCATACACCTCAATAGATCCAGCACCTCCCAGTTGTGAAACAGATGTGGAAATGTTGAAAAAGACACTCTTGGATGAAAATAAACCTTTGTTTGAGAGATACCGAGCAATGTTCAGCTTAAGAAATCTTAGTACTAGTGACAGTATTAATGCTTTAGGCGAAGGTACGATTTCCTTTTTAATTATTAAACATTGTTCTTTGTCATGTCATGTATATTCTGAAATATCATTTTGCTATGCTCGGTTTTTCACTACGTGATAAACTTAGAAATTAAGGTATGTGCAATATAACCAGAGTAATCCACATAGCCCGATGGATTTGTATGTTGAAGTGGCAATAGACTGCTATGTAGCTCAAAGAATGACAACTGACGGAGAAGAAAGGTTTCCGAGTGGCAACCTCGTACCGGTTAGCGACGTGTGGTGTGGCCCCCACTAGATGCAGTTAAAACCTGGTAAGATATGCAGGAAGTTGATGGATATACGTGGCTCAGGGCCATACGTTCCTCTGAGGAGGGTTATGTTCAGGAGTAGACTGGAAGGACTGTAATGATGATGATGATTCTGACATTTGTCGGTCATCACAGCCCTATTGTTGGTTGGCATGATAAACTGCATAATATATTTCACTTGTATGTAGTGTACCCTGCCAATTTATTACGCTAATATTTAACTAATATAAATATTAAATACTTAAAGCTATTTAGTTGGTATTTAAAAAAAAATTTAATGCTTGCATATAAATATTAAATACTTAAAGCTATTTAGTTGGTATCTAAAAAAAATTTTAATGCTTGCGACATTACTCTCTAAAGAAATAAAGAATATTGACATTGAGGTTCATTTTTCAACATACTGCCTATGAACATAATTTCTGTTACAAGTCCCGAATTCATGTAGGACAGCTTTTGTCCACCCGATCTCTAATAAAGGCGACCGCTCAGGCCCGCCCAACTACAGGCCTATCGCCATCACCTCCTTGTTCTTCAAAATAGTGGAGTCCATTATAAACTGCCAGCTCATGAGGTACCTTGAGGATCACCAGCTGATTGAGTGACCGCAAATACGGTTTTCATCCTGGTCGATCAGTTGGTGATCTTCTGGTCCACCTGACTCATATGATGGGCGAAGGCAGTAGAGTCCAAGGGGTAGGCATTGGCCGTAAGTTTGGACATAGCGAAGGCCTTCGATCGGGTCTGGCACAAGCCAGCTCGAAGCTCCCTTCCTATGGGCTTCCCAAGAAATTGTGCAATTGGATCATTAGTTTCCTTGCTGATTGGAGCATCAAGGTCGTAGTAGGCGGCGCATGCTCTGATTACAAGCTTACTAACGCTGGTGTTCCACAAGGCTGCGTGTTATCACCAACACTTTTTCTACTGTATATCAATGATAGGTCGCAAACTGGTAACATTCGTTGCTTTACAGGCAACAGCACTGGTGACGCCTTATACACCGACCGTGCCAATACTTCTCGGTAAAACGTCGCCGAGTACCGGGACAAACTTCTCGCTGAAGTCGAGTCTTTGGTGAACAAAGTCTCGGATTGGGGGCGACTAAATCTAGTCCAGTTCAATCCCCCGAAGACACAAATTTACCGCTAAAAAGAACCCCTTTGTCGTATCTCCTCAGTTTCGAGGCACTCCCCTTGGTGCCTCAGCTAGTATCGGAATCCTCAGCGTCGACATATCGAATAGTGTGCAGTTTCGTGGTCACTTGGAAGGGAAGGCCAACTTTGCCTCTAAAAAGCTTGACCGCATTCAGTGCAGAGCGGTTCGAATCGTCGACGACCGAGTTCTTTCTGGTCGCCTCCATTTACTGGCGCATACGGAGGAATGTTGCATCCTTTCGCAATTTCTTTCGCATCTACCACGGGTAGTGCTCTGAGGAATTGTTCGATTTAATTTCAGCCACTAAATTTCACGAACGCACATCTCGTCAAATTTACGATACCGTCCTCACCATCTGGATGCTTGGTGGTCCAGCACTGTGCGTTTTACTAGGAGTTTTCTACCTCGTACAACTTCTCTGTAGAATTGTTTACTACCGGCGATTTTTCCGGACAGATACGACTTAGGGACCTTCAAGAAAAGAGCTTTTTAAAGGGCCGGCAACGCATCTGCAATATCCCTGGTGTTGCGGTTGTTAGTGGGCGGCGGTAGTAACTTACCATCAGGTGAGCCGCATGCTCGTTTGCGCACCTTCTATAAAAAAAAAAACTATTAAAACTTTCTTTTTATAGAAACAATGTTACAATAATAAACATGTTAGTTTTTTTGTTTCCTTATACGACTTGTGGAATTTTGTTTTGACAGATCCTAACAACATGGGGTTCCCCCAATCTTAACTGTCCCAGTTTGATGCAAGATATCATTAATGAACTTAAAATTAGTAATATTAGAAAACAAAATCTCTTTTTGTCTCATGGATGTCATTTTAAGACAACTTTTGCCTAATAATGGTTAAATTGGTAATCCTCGTGACAAGTATATATATATATGTATATATCTTTATTATATATATTATTGATTTATTTTCTTTTAATAGAGCGGTGAGACCATGCTATTAAAAGTAGTCAGTTAAATACAGTTCACAGTTAGTTAGTTCTTTAGTCACTCAGGTTAACTCAGCCACTTCAGTTTTTTCACTTGCTTAATAAATACAGTCCACTAGACCACCGTCGCTTTCAGTGACTATAATTTCGATGTTAATGAAACGTTGACTACTGCAGCCTGTGGCAAATGCAACCATTAGTTGGTAAAAGAAAGTTACAGATACGCTGTCAACTCAATTGTCAAAAATTATATATATATATATATATATATATATATATATATATATATATATATATATATATATATATATATATATATATATATATATATATAAAACACAAAAAATGTTTCTACATTAGTCCGTTATTGATTTTGTAACTATTCAACCGATGTGTCTCAGACCGGTTTCGTGGCCCATAGATGTCTACATTTATCGTCGATTAAGAATCAAAATGCAGATGAATGTCAATTTGGGGACTGAGATAGAAGCCTTGATTTCGGTAAAAAAGGTCTCCGGTTCTCTTCACTCACTGTAAGAAACACAGCAGCATTAAGCTGCTGTTTTATGCTGGAATTCTGTGAGAGTTGGTCCTATCTCTGTTGAGACGACCCATTTGTGCTACAACCATAATATAGCTGTAGCGTGGCTCTACCATGTAAAATTACACCATTAATTTATATCAATATTTTTTTCAATTACAGGTCTTAAAGCAAGTAGTGCACTATTTCGCCATGAAGTCGCATTTGTCTTTGGTCAGATGCAAGATGAACGCAGCATACCTTATCTTAAAAAGACTTTAGAAGATGCCTGTGAGCATGAGATGGTGAGGCATGAAGCTGCTGAAGCACTTGGCTCTATAGCTACTGATGAATGCACAGAAGTTCTAAAAAGGTATGTATTGTACTAGGTGGCTTAATTTCGAAGATTCCCTTTTGCCTAGGAGTATATCTGGGTAGAAGCTATCCTCTTACCTATTTCTGCTGTTTAATAGAAGTATCTGTACTGTTGTTTCTGGTGTAAAGGTTAAACAATGGCAATATATTTACATTCTGTGAGGAATTCCACCTCAGTCCTCAGAGATGACAATGCATCTGCAAGTGGACTGTTGAATTCCAGACAGTTCCAGAAATAGCCCTCTCAGAAATAAGACAACACCTATGCCCAGCTTTAGGACATTTATAGATATATATAGAGATATGGTAGGACTTCTTTTTTGCCATAGCCTATCTGGTTATGTGCCAACCCTTGTTTTTTTTTTACTGGCGATAAATAACAATGCTCACACTGCTGGCTCCCAGTCTGAGGAGTCAGTAAAATAGCTGGCTGTGGGGTATACCATCTTAGTCGTCAGAGGTGACAACTGACAACGCGTTTGTTTGAAGTTGGTGGTGGTGTCCATGGCCGACAGTGTGCCATCTTGTGAACTGTAAGTTTTATTTATAATTGATAGAATCAGGCGCTACTTTGCGGAAATCCATTATCAAGATATTAATAATTACTTTGCAACCATCCGCTCAATTAAATGATGTGTCTTACCTAGTTTGAAGAGTCTTAGCAGTCAGCCGTCGCAGAGTTTACATCACCTGAAGATGCCTCGTGTAGAGGCGAAACACGTGTCGTATTATCGTCGATGGTGTGTCTTTCCTAGAATAGTGGTGTTGGGAGTAGTGGTGCTGGGATTAGTGGTGACGGTATTAGTGCACGCAATCGAGGGAGGGCGAGAGGTGCTCTTCAAAGTAGGTAAGACAAATCATTTTATTTAAATGGGCGGATGGTTGCAAAGTAACTATTAGTATCTTTATTGTAAGTTTGTTTGTCACTTCAGTCTTAAAAAAATAAAATTGGAGAAATGTTTCTATGTTCACAAGAACAAAAATGTTAATGTTATATACTTATGTATATTATTTCCAGGTATCTAAACGACCCGCGTCGTGTTGTCCGGGAGAGTTGCGAAGTCGCTCTAGACATGTCGGAATACGAGAATAGCCCAGAATTTCAATATGCCAACACATTGATTACAGTTAAAGCTTAATATTTTTTTTCTTTTGTATTCTAAAATATTACCCATAAAACTAAGAAATTCGTTGTACTTATCATGGAGCTGGTTATATGATATTACTACATGATAAACGTACACATTATATATAACATGAAAGTAAATTGCATATGGACCCATGGACACCAGGCTTGGAACATTTTAATTTGTGTGGGAATCGAACCAGCGGTACGCTGCATAGCAGCCAATCGCTTAATTAAATTACAAAATAACAAAAACATTAAATTTTATAAGATAAGTTAGTATATTATTTATAGCAGTTAGTAACAAGTGATTTTTTAAAAATTTATCACATTTTTAACGTGACAACGTCTAATAAATCGATGAACGCCGGCTGCACGCACGAAAAAGGATGACTCATTGTAACATTACGCTCATTGTAACGTTACGATCGGAGCGAGAGCGCTGCACGAGCGAGCGAAAGGCACGATCGGCTTGCTCCGCATTAATAGGAAATTTATCAATTAAATTGTAGATTTCACTTCACTGCTTTGAATCCATACAAAATAGTGATAATACAATAAAAATGATTCAATTTTATTCATAAGAGTATGCAATCAATTCATTAATGTTTTGTTATGACTTTACAACCAATTTTTTTATCATAATTACAAGTTTCCAGCTTACCGGGAAGTTAGTTTAAAATCAATAGTTGAATTCCACGCGGAACAACAGAACAGACAAACAAGAAACTTACTTAATTAAATCGTGGTAAAATCATGTTGGATATAATACTTTAATTGGGCTTCATTAATAAAATTTGAATGTGATGCGAGTGCTTGAAACAAAAATAAAATGCAGATCTATTTGATTTTAGAAGAAAGGTGAAAATCATACTAAAGTGAGTAACTGCTTTTCTGATATCAAATGTTTCTACTAATGTACTCTCCTAAAGACTAATAGTATAATTTAAACTGGCCCTTAGTGACAGGCAAGCTGGCAGGTCGATTGGTTTTAAATTAAAAACCTGGAAAGAAGTTCAATATGCATTTATTTATGCTTTGTATTTTTTTTTAAACAAGTTGGATTGCAGTATTTTTATAAATAAATTTTTGTGATAACTGTTCAATCTATTTTTATTTTATTATGTTTACAAAATGGTAATTGAAATTAAGGTATTTCTCCCAGCAGTCCGTATCTAGACATTGAGACTTGGGCCTTTATTTTAGTACAATTATTTGCGCTGGGAAGCGAATTTACGATCGCAGTAATCTACGTATCGCATTCTTGATACTACTCATCGCCGGTCTGAGGGTTTCATATACGGTAGGAACTGACTCTGTAGGAACTGGATCGCTAGATGTTGTTCTATCCTTTTCGGTAGTTAGTAGTTAGTAATAGCGCTAAGATTTTCACTAAGAGTTAACTGTGGAATAATTACAAAGTAAGGTAAATACAATTTAAAGCCGTGGTAGCTTAGGGGTAAGTGCTGGCTGTAAATTACAGAGTACCCGAGTCACTCGGGTTAATTACGAATTGCAATTTTAAGTGCCGATTTACCACGTGCTTGCTGGTAAAGGAAAACATAGTGGGGAAACCTGAATATCTGAGAAATAATAAAAACATATTTCGCAGACATGTGAAGTTCGCCAACCTGCATTGAAACTGCATTAAAACCCTCTCAGAAATGAAAGGAGGAGGAGGGAATAACTTTAATTTTAACTTCAACCACACAACTCTTTGGTTCTTTGTTTTATCACACTAAAGCGACACATATTGTGAATATGAGTGATTTTGGTTAATAAATATAGAATTTGTTAATAACTTAATTACCACCTATCGGGTCCTAAGGTCCTAATATAGCTATTAACTATGTATGATCACGACAAACAAATTTATTATGTGAATACGACCTCCATTAGTCAAGTCGTTTTTTATTTGTTATTTATTTTCTCCCTCATATGATCAGTACAATACCATAACATCTGTGGAATAGTTTACCACCGGCGATTTTTCCGGACCGATACGACTTAGGGACCTTCAAGAAAAGAGACATTACACATTTCTAAAAGGCCGGCAACGCACCTGCAATCCCCCTGGTGTAGCGGTTGTTCATGGGCGGAGGTTGTCACTTACCATCAGGTGAGCCGTATGCTCGTTTGTTCCCTCCTATATATATATATATATATATATATATATATATATATATATGCTAAGTAACAATGAACTTATACAACTAAATGGCAGTTATAAATACATTTACAAGTTATAAAAGATCTAGGTGGGAGACTAGTGCCCAAATTAGGTGGCCCTGTGCTATGCAATCACCAGACCAGACCAACACCCACAGCGGAATTGATATTCCTGTAAAACAACAAAAATACAGCTACTTGTAATAAGAGTACATTAAAATGGACTTGTTTGGTTTAGAGAAACTAAAAATTATTAAAAGAAAATCATGCTTAAAATACTAGTAAAGCTAGGTAGATGTCTTAATCGTTTTAATATTTGGTGTGTATTTGTGTATGTGTGTGGTGTGTAGTATATAAGTGTATCTTAAACAATACATCCAAATAATTTTTCTTTCTGTTCGTAGTCTAATGATTTAAGCCATTTGATTAAGAAGCTATTTGTCTCTCTCTTAATAAACGGATATATACTTAATAATTTGTTATAAGATTATATAGGAGTGGACCTCTATAATTGAAAAATCTTCGAGCATAGACTAAGTTGGTAACAATGATTGTGCAATCAATATGAATTTTTGATTGATTGTGAATCAAAATATCATATTGTTGCAGCCTAAGAAGAACATACAGCCAGTCATAGCGTTTGATGTTATAGGAAAAGCCGACATAAACAATAAATTACTAGGATTGAAGCAGAACGGGCATAACGGGAAGTAATAAAAAAAACTGATTTTATTTTTTTTCACGTTTAAAAAAAACAAAATAACATGTTCAGAAATAATAAAAATAGGTTATAATAACTTATTTCCTTATCTTTAAATGAGAACGACACAGGTTTTTACCGCACATGTAGTGTGAACCATTTCAATTTTTTGCGTTACAGGACAACCCTAGCGAACAGCTCCCGAGCGATAACCGCTCGCTCGGGAGTGCTCCACTCGCGTCTCAGCGCGTACCGCACGATTGCCTCGTCTAGACGCCTTCGATGACCGACTGTTAGTAGTAGTTAGGCTGTGCTAATGTAGTGCCGTTTTCTATTTTTATAGGTGATAGATTTGTTTTTATGCATGATAATGCACACCGCATACAGCGGCCGTAGTGGTCGAATATCTGCGAGAAGTTGAAATCGATGCCATAGCGTGGGCAGTGCGCTCACCCGACTTAAACATCATAGAGCATATATGGGATAAGCTTAGAAAACAAATTAAGAAAAGAAATCCTGCCCCCGATAATTTGAAAGATCTTAAAAACGCAATACAGGAAGAATGAAACGCAATCTCTTAAGATTTTATTGATAACTTGATTAGGACTATGCCAAGGAGACTGTAACAGTTCGAAGAGCTAAAGGAGGCAACACTTTGTACTGATCGTAGTTCGCGTTGTTAGGTTGCTTAGGAAATAAGCATTTATTTAAAAAAAATGTTAGTTACAAAAATGTTTCTTTCCTGTAAAATCTTAAATTTTTTCCAAATTTGACTAATTTTTGTCATTTGATAGTTTGATTTTTCGTAGATTGTTTTTTAAAATTAACTTAATAAGCGAAATCCAAATTATTCATAAATGAAAGAGACGGGGAGAGAAGAGTTTAAACTTCTTCCTCGTCCACGTGTGGAATGTATCATAGGTGACCAACCGAGAAAGTGACTGAGGGATGAGAAATGAGTTGAATGACGCTAACTAGTTGATGAACTCTATGTTTTATACTATGTTAAGGGACTGTTCTATTAAAAGAATGATATAACACACAAAAGAATTTATATTGACTATTTACACTGAATAAGTTGTACTTAATTTCTTATTATCTATTAAACTATAACTATTGGGAGCAGTAGAGGGATTCACTTTTTTTCTTTGTTCTTATTTTATTTTGGAGAACTTCCGTGCCGCGAGTGGTCCCGCTGACCAGGTGTCCGCCTTATTTTCCCGCAGCAGGGGTTGAGCAGCCGTCGGTCTTCCACGCTGACTTGAAACGCGCTGATTAGCTGAGCGCGTCGTTTGATAATATCGCAGTTCGGGTTATGCGGAGGTGACGAGGCGGAGACTCCCTTCGTAGTCCGTAATAAATTTTATGGTCACAAATATTCGAGATATTTTATTTTATGCACATTTCTTTGCGTTCCTTTATATTTGTCGATCAGTATATGACAAAATCCACCTTATGAGGCAATATATGGGGAGGCCTATTTTCAGCAGTGGTAATAATTGAATGAATGATGTTTTCCATTTATACCATACAGTATAGATACCTAGCCGAAAACGACGTAATTGTAGTCATGAGAATTTTTTGTAGAATAAGCGTCACAAATGAGCACTTCATGGTGCTCAGGGTAAGAAAATGCTGAGACCCATAGACGTCTACATTTAACCTCGATTAAGAATCAAAATGCAAATGCGTTGTCCCTGAGGACTACGATGGTATGAAAAGTTTCTAGTAAAAAGGGTCTCCGGTTCTCTGCACTCACCATACGAAACACAGCAGCATCTGCAAGGTACACAAGCTGCTATTTTGCGCTGGTATTCTGTGAGAGCGTGACCCTAATCTGGTCAAGCAGATCCATTCATTATACAACCATAATATAGCTGGAGCGTGGCTGTACCACATATACATTTGCAATCATTTCAAATGTATGAGTATCTAGTTTGCGTTGATGGGCAAGATTGCAGGATAAACCGCAGGACGAATTTTATAAGTTTAACTAGACAGAGAAAAAGAACGAGAGAGAGAAAGAGAGAGAGAGAGAGAGAGAGAAAGCTTATGCTAAACCCATGGTCATCCGTTGCTCCTAAAGACAGACGAAAAAGAAGCTAAGACCGAAGACTTATAATTGTACTAGTTCTCTTACCCTTCAGGAAAACAAGAACACAGAAAAAATAAGAGGATGGTAAAATACCAGACCAATTCAAACTTGTAAATATTGTATATATTGATTCTTATGTACGTAATTTTACTGGTAGAGAAAATATTTTATTTTGTATTTATGTACATGTAAACAAACGAGCACACAGTCGAACTGATAGAAGATGAATGCTGTATATCTTTCCCCGATATGTTAATAAAATGAACTATTGACACTTAAAGATTTACGATGGAAAGCCTAGTTACCAGTAAAAAGAGTTCTCGTCACTCAGATTAATATGAAATACAGCAGCATTTTGTATTCTATTCTGTGAAAGCATGGTCCTTCCCCAGTTTAGCCAACACATTTTTTTATAGAAGAAGGGATAAACGCGCATGCGGCTTACTTGATGATAAGTGACTACTGCCGCCCATGAACAACCGCAACACCAGGGGAGTTGCAGGTGCTTTGCCGGCCTTTTAGAAAGAGTAAGCTCCTTTATTGAAGGTCCCTAAGTCGTATCGGTCCGGAAAAATTCCACAGAGAAGTTGTACGAAGAAGAAAAGTGGACGATTCGAACTGCTCCACGCTGGATGTGGTCGAGTGGAAGGAGCTGGCACTGGGGTGCCCTGGCCCAGAGATGATGGCGATAGGCCTGTAGTTTGACGAGTCTCAGCGGTCGCCTTTTTTAGGGATCGGGTGGACGAAAGCTGTTTTCATGAAATCGGGACCACGCCTTGGGGGTAGGAGTACCGAAAAAGACGCGCCAAAACCGGTGCCAACTCCAGAGCACACGCCTTTAGCACAATGAGAGGAACTCCGTTAAGCCCTCTCGACTTGCTGACGTCCATGGAGAGAAGTGCTTTGTTAACCAAGCGCTGTGTAAAAGCACATCCGGCATGGAGTACTCACAAATCGGAATGGTCGGCGGTGTGTTCCTCCCATCATCGAGAGTTTGGTTGGACGCAAAGAGAGAGCCTAACAGATCGACTTTTTCCTTCGCGGCTTGGGCCAGTGAGTCATCCTTTGATGACTGACAGAAGTTCCCTTGGATAGCCTTGGCGAGAGACCAGCATAAACGGGTTCCCGAAGGAAGGCGAACTAGCTTCTCGCAAATTCTGCCGATGTGCTCAGACCTTGCCTTGGCTATGACTCTTTTGATGAACCTGGAGGCGGAATTATACCTTTTTAAAGAGCGCTGGTGCTTGGTGCTGGTTCAGTCGTGTGCGCGCGCGCTTGGCGTACGGCTGTTGTATCGTAGATCCACTTAAGTCAAATACGTAATTGTGCATAAATATCTAAAAGACGGTTTCCAATATCGCATAAGCATTAATAATGGTGAAGTGTAAGAAATGCAATAAGACTGTGTCGATCGCAAAAGAGGAGACTAGTAAATGTAAAGGCGCATATGAAGCAGTCTTCCATAAAAAATGCGTTACGAGAACTACCTTCAAAAATGAAAAATGTGAAGATTGTGTTTCCGTGCCCGGATCGTGTACTAGTTCGCCTGCTGTTGATGAACCGGATATTGCAGTGACCCTGGCGGATATGAATAGGAAAATGGAGGTGGTGTACAAAATGGAGAAGAAGCTGAGTGAGCTGGCCGATTTGGTTGATTTTGTATCAGAAAAGTATGATAACCTAGTGGAGTACCAGAAGTCGACCGAAACAAAAATAAATTCCTTAGAAAACATGAATGCTCACTTGATGAAGTGTAACAAAGCACTGGAAGAACGTTTGAATGAGCTGGAAGAGAAAGACAAGGAAAAAAAGGTGGAATTAGTTGGACTGGAAAAGAAGGAAAATGAAGATGTAGCGAAAATAATAATCCAGGTAGCCAACAAACTCCATATGGATGTTAGCCAGATTGAGCACGCAGAGAGGGTAGGCCGTATAAAACCAGATACCGACAAGCCACTGCCAGTAGTTGTAACGCTGAGAACGAAAGAGGCTCGTGATAAGTGGATTAGAAGTCGCAAAAAACTTCTGACCAATGGCGAAATTTATGGTACAAATAACGAAAACCGTATTTATATAAATGAGAATCTCACTAGATATAAAAGGAACCTTTTATGGGTTACTAAAAATCAGCTTAGGAAAACCTACAAGTACATTTGGGTACAGGATGGAAAAATACTCATAAGAAAGAGTGATGAACAGAAGAAAATAATGTCAATTAAGAGTGAACGTGATATTGAAAAATATATAGAAAACAATTTAAATACGGCAACTAGCTAGATGTTGTTGTTGGTCTCACTAGCCTCACGCACACTTAGTGCGAAGTAAACACTGCGAGCTCAATAACATCAAGTAAAAGGTGATCGTTTCGATGCAATTATCACACTGGAATGTCAATATACAAGATTTAAAACAGCGAATTCCTGGGTTCGGAGTATATCTTGCAACAATAAATATTTACACATATATACACATAAATATTCGGTCGATAAGAAAAAACTTTAATGAATTGCAAGTGTTTGTAAAAAAATGCTCTGAGGAGTTAGCATTACTAGTGGTGACAGAGGCAAACATTAACAACAATGAGCTATCACTATACCACATGGAGGGGTACAATCTATTTGCAAACACGAGGGAGACTAAAAGAGGAGGGGGTGTGATTATTTACGCTAAGGAGTATCTTAGTTTCAATGCACACAAAACCCTAACGAGTTCACTGGAAGGACTTTATGGTAAACTCACTGTTGACCACTCTATTCTTAATATAATTGCAGTCTACAGACCACCAAAAACGAATAGGTCGTTATTCGTTGATGAAATGGAGCAGATAATTATGAAGATCCCAGCGAGCGAGGATATTATCATATTAGGTGGCGTCAACATAAACCTGTTAGGAGTGAGTGAAAATCAACTGGTGTCAAAATATAAGGACTGCCTATGTGGACTAGGCCTACAGTGCGTAATACCGGTTACGGAGGTGACGCGAGAGGCTATCGTAGCGGGTGTAAGAGAAGCGTCGTGTATCGATCATGTTTGGGTGCGAGCAAGACAGCTGCGGGACTTCTACTCGTTCATCATTGAGTGCTCCATGTCGGATCATCATGTGGTGGGAATCTCGGTGCCATGTAAACATGTGACGCAACACTGCACCGACAGCGCGGACTCGGACACTCGGTTTGTAATTAATAATAGCCTAGTAGCTAAGCAGATCACTGAGTATGATTGGTCTCAACTGTTGTTCATTGATTGTCCGTTAAAGTTGTATTGTAAGCTGCAAAATGCTTTCAATGATATTTATGAAAATAGTAAGACTGTAATGCCAAATATTAAAAAACGGGACACACAACCGTGGATAAGCAGAGATTTAAATAAAATGATAAGGGATAAGTTATTTAGGGATTGGAAAGAAACACCAAACAATAATACGAAAAGACTCGAATATACACGTTTTAGAAATAAGGTAAATAAATTAATATTTAAAGCAAAAAATAGGTTTCGGCAGGAAGAAATCAAGAAATGTAATGGAGACCCAAAAAAAATCTGGGACAAAATTAATAGCTGGACAGGTAGGAAGAAAGCAAATATAGATGATATAGTTAAAAGATATTTTGGAGACAAAAACACAATGTACAATATATGTAGTCAATTTGCAGATACATTTACGAACGAAATTATTGCTATTAAACATAATTGTAGTATTAAATTATTAGATAGAAGTAAATATGTTAAAGAAAGTGATGTAACGTTTCGCTTTAAACCAGCTACCAGTGACACAGTGAATAAAATTATCGATCAGCTGAGCTGTAGTAAGGCGCCAGGCACTGACTGCATTCGAGTTATGGACCTAAAAATAATCAAGGATAGAATCTCGCCGGTCTTATCACACTTTGTCAACCTGTGTTTATCGAAAGGGGAATATCCTAGCACACTCAAAAAAGCTTTAATCAGGCCCATCTACAAGCAGGGAGCGCACTCAGAGTATGCTAACTATAGACCGATTGCTATCTTATCGGTCATTAATAAAATAGTTGAGAAGATGGTAGTCGGCCAGGTCAGCGAATTCCTGGAGCAAAATAGCATATTAGCGGATACACAGCACGGTTTTAGGCATGGTCGTAGCACCACAACAGCACTATCACAGTTTTCCGAAGATATAAACAGTAGTCTGCACCAGGGCCATCAGGTCCTGGCGCTGTTCATAGACTTTAAAAAAGCCTTCGATACCTTGGATCATGAGATGCTGTTACAGGCCATGGATGAGTGTGGAATCAGGGGTCCAACAAATAGGTGGTTTCGGAGTTATCTGAGTGACAGAACATTACAAACCTGCATTTCTGGTGTTGCTGGTAAAGAAGCAGCGGTACAGCTTGGTGTTCCAACTGGTTCAGTCTATGGTCCCGTTGGCTACGTTATGCATGTCAACAGCGTCAGTAATGTGGTTAAAAAATCTCGAGTATATATGTACGCGGATGACATATGCCTTATATATTCCTCTAAGAATATACAAGAGGTCAGGGCTGTGCTGCAGGGTGACTTCGATAATGTTACTCGTTGGGCTCATGACAATGGTATCGTACTTAACCTTAATAAGACGAAAGTGATGCATCTGTACTCACCGTACAACTTAGTGGCAAAAAATGTCAAGAGCGTGGATATAGGTATTGTGGGCCACACATATGAATGTATGCACGATAAAAATTTAAATTGTATTTGTCAAAAGCTGGAGTATGTAAGTAGATTTAAGTATCTAGGTCTGTGGGTGGACTATAATATGAATTGGAAAACACAGGTTGACGCAGTGTGTACAAAGCTCAGGGCAGTGTTAAGTAAGTTTCATATCCTGAATGCAGCGTTGAATAAGAAATCGTTGCGTGTCATTTATTTTGCTCTCGCCGAGTCAGTACTAACTTATGGATTAAATACGTATGGCCGTACATTTAAAACCTATCTTAACAGTATAAAATCGTTGCAAATCCGTTTTTTAAAATACCTTGTCAAACCACAAACAAAAATTGCATGTAAAGAAAATTATGTGTGTAGTATATAAGTGTATCTTAAACAATACATCCAAATAATTTTTCTTTCTGTTCGTAGTCTAATGATTTAAGCCATTTGATTAAGAAGCTATTTGTCTCTCTCTTAATAAACGGATATATACTTAATAATTTGTTATAAGATTATATAGGAGTGGACCTCTATAATTGAAAAATCTTCGAGCATAGACTAAGTTGGTAACAATGATTGTGCAATCAATATGAATTTTTGATTGATTGTGAATCAAAATATCATATTGTTGCAGCCTAAGAAGAACATACAGCCAGTCATAGCGTTTGATGTTATAGGAAAAGCCGACATAAACAATAAATTACTAGGATTGAAGCAGAACGGGCATAACGGGAAGTAATAAAAAAAACTGATTTTATTTTTTTTCACGTTTAAAAAAAACAAAATAACATGTTCAGAAATAATAAAAATAGGTTATAATAACTTATTTCCTTATCTTTAAATGAGAACGACACAGGTTTTTACCGCACATGTAGTGTGAACCATTTCAATTTTTTGCGTTACAGGACAACCCTAGCGAACAGCTCCCGAGCGATAACCGCTCGCTCGGGAGTGCTCCACTCGCGTCTCAGCGCGTACCGCACGATTGCCTCGTCTAGACGCCTTCGATGACCGACTGTTAGTAGTAGTTAGGCTGTGCTAATGTAGTGCCGTTTTCTATTTTTATAGGTGATAGATTTGTTTTTATGCATGATAATGCACACCGCATACAGCGGCCGTAGTGGTCGAATATCTGCGAGAAGTTGAAATCGATGCCATAGCGTGGGCAGTGCGCTCACCCGACTTAAACATCATAGAGCATATATGGGATAAGCTTAGAAAACAAATTAAGAAAAGAAATCCTGCCCCCGATAATTTGAAAGATCTTAAAAACGCAATACAGGAAGAATGAAACGCAATCTCTTAAGATTTTATTGATAACTTGATTAGGGCTATGCCAAGGAGATTGTAACAGTTCGAAGAGCTAAAGGAGGCAACACTTTGTACTGATCGTAGTTCGCGTTGTTAGGTTGCTTAGGAAATAAGCATTTATTTAAAAAAAATGTTAGTTACAAAAATGTTTCTTTCCTGTAAAATCTTAAATTTTTTCCAAATTTGACTAATTTTTGTCATTTGATAGTTTGATTTTTCGTAGATTGTTTTTTAAAATTAACTTAATAAGCGAAATCCAAATTATTCATAAATGAAAGAGACGGGGAGAGAAGAGTTTAAACTTCTTCCTCGTCCACGTGTGGAATGTATCATAGGTCACCAACCGAGAAAGTGACTGAGGGATGCGAAATGAGTTGAATGACGCTAACTAGTTGATGAACTCTATGTTTTATACTATGTTAAGGGACTGTTCTATTAAAAGAATGATATAACACACAAAAGAATTTATATTGACTATTTACACTGAATAAGTTGTACTTAATTTCTTATTATCTATTAAACTATAACTATTGGGAGCAGTAGAGGGATTCACTTTTTTTCTTTGTTCTTATTTTATTTTGGAGAACTTCCGTGCCGCGAGTGGTCCCGCTGACCAGGTGTCCGCCTTATTTTCCCGCAGCAGGGGTTGAGCAGCCGTCGGTCTTCCACGCTGACTTGAAACGCGCTGATTAGCTGAGCGCGTCGTTTGATAATATCGCAGTTCGGGTTATGCGGAGGTGACGAGGCGGAGACTCCCTTCGTAGTCCGTAATAAATTTTATGGTCACAAATATTCGAGATATTTTATTTTATGCACATTTCTTTGCGTTCCTTTATATTTGTCGATCAGTATATGACAAAATCCACCTTATGAGGCAATATATGGGGAGGCCTATTTTCAGCAGTGGTAATAATTGAATGAATGATGTTTTCCATTTATACCATACAGTATAGATACCTAGCCGAAAACGACGTAATTGTAGTCATGAGAATTTTTTGTAGAATAAGCGTCACAAATGAGCACTTCATGGTGCTCAGGGTAAGAAAATGCTGAGACCCATAGACGTCTACATTTAACCTCGATTAAGAATCAAAATGCAAATGCGTTGTCCCTGAGGACTACGATGGTATGAAAAGTTTCTAGTAAAAAGGGTCTCCGGTTCTCTGCACTCACCATACGAAACACAGCAGCATCTGCAAGGTACACAAGCTGCTATTTTGCGCTGGTATTCTGTGAGAGCGTGACCCTAATCTGGTCAAGCAGATCCATTCATTATACAACCATAATATAGCTGGAGCGTGGCTGTACCACATATACATTTGCAATCATTTCAAATGTATGAGTATCTAGTTTGCGTTGATGGGCAAGATTGCAGGATAAACCGCAGGACGAATTTTATAAGTTTAACTAGACAGAGAAAAAGAACGAGAGAGAGAAAGAGAGAGAGAGAGAGAGAGAGAGAGAGAGAAAGCTTATGCTAAACCCATGGTCATCCGTTGCTCCTAAAGACAGACGAAAAAGAAGCTAAGACCGAAGACTTATAATTGTACTAGTTCTCTTACCCTTCAGGAAAACAAGAACACAGAAAAAATAAGAGGATGGTAAAATACCAGACCAATTCAAACTTGTAAATATTGTATATATTGATTCTTATGTACGTAATTTTACTGGTAGAGAAAATATTTTATTTTGTATTTATGTACATGTAAACAAACGAGCACACAGTCGAACTGATAGAAGATGAATGCTGTATATCTTTCCCCGATATGTTAATAAAATGAACTATTGACACTTAAAGATTTACGATGGAAAGCCTAGTTACCAGTAAAAAGAGTTTTATATAAATGAGAATCTCACTAGATATAAAAGGAACCTTTTATGGGTTACTAAAAATCAGCTTAGGAAAACCTACAAGTACATTTGGGTACAGGATGGAAAAATACTCATAAGAAAGAGTGATGAACAGAAGAAAATAATGTCAATTAAGAGTGAACGTGATATTGAAAAATATATAGAAAACAATTTAAATACGGCAACTAGCTAGATGTTGTTGTTGGTCTCACTAGCCTCACGCACACTTAGTGCGAAGTAAACACTGCGAGCTCAATAACATCAAGTAAAAGGTGATCGTTTCGATGCAATTATCACACTGGAATGTCAATATACAAGATTTAAAACAGCGAATTCCTGGGTTCGGAGTATATCTTGCAACAATAAATATTTACACATATATACACATAAATATTCGGTCGATAAGAAAAAACTTTAATGAATTGCAAGTGTTTGTAAAAAAATGCTCTGAGGAGTTAGCATTACTAGTGGTGACAGAGGCAAACATTAACAACAATGAGCTATCACTATACCACATGGAGGGGTACAATCTATTTGCAAACACGAGGGAGACTAAAAGAGGAGGGGGTGTGATTATTTACGCTAAGGAGTATCTTAGTTTCAATGCACACAAAACCCTAACGAGTTCACTGGAAGGACTTTATGGTAAACTCACTGTTGACCACTCTATTCTTAATATAATTGCAGTCTACAGACCACCAAAAACGAATAGGTCGTTATTCGTTGATGAAATGGAGCAGATAATTATGAAGATCCCAGCGAGCGAGGATATTATCATATTAGGTGGCGTCAACATAAACCTGTTAGGAGTGAGTGAAAATCAACTGGTGTCAAAATATAAGGACTGCCTATGTGGACTAGGCCTACAGTGCGTAATACCGGTTACGGAGGTGACGCGAGAGGCTATCGTAGCGGGTGTAAGAGAAGCGTCGTGTATCGATCATGTTTGGGTGCGAGCAAGACAGCTGCGGGACTTCTACTCGTTCATCATTGAGTGCTCCATGTCGGATCATCATGTGGTGGGAATCTCGGTGCCATGTAAACATGTGACGCAACACTGCACCGACAGCGCGGACTCGGACACTCGGTTTGTAATTAATAATAGCCTAGTAGCTAAGCAGATCACTGAGTATGATTGGTCTCAACTGTTGTTCATTGATTGTCCGTTAAAGTTGTATTGTAAGCTGCAAAATGCTTTCAATGATATTTATGAAAATAGTAAGACTGTAATGCCAAATATTAAAAAACGGGACACACAACCGTGGATAAGCAGAGATTTAAATAAAATGATAAGGGATAAGTTATTTAGGGATTGGAAAGAAACACCAAACAATAATACGAAAAGACTCGAATATACACGTTTTAGAAATAAGGTAAATAAATTAATATTTAAAGCAAAAAATAGGTTTCGGCAGGAAGAAATCAAGAAATGTAATGGAGACCCAAAAAAAATCTGGGACAAAATTAATAGCTGGACAGGTAGGAAGAAAGCAAATATAGATGATATAGTTAAAAGATATTTTGGAGACAAAAACACAATGTACAATATATGTAGTCAATTTGCAGATACATTTACGAACGAAATTATTGCTATTAAACATAATTGTAGTATTAAATTATTAGATAGAAGTAAATATGTTAAAGAAAGTGATGTAACGTTTCGCTTTAAACCAGCTACCAGTGACACAGTGAGTAAAATTATCGATCAGCTGAGCTGTAGTAAGGCGCCAGGCACTGACTGCATTCGAGTTATGGACCTAAAAATAATCAAGGATAGAATCTCGCCGGTCTTATCACACTTTGTCAACCTGTGTTTATCGAAAGGGGAATATCCTAGCACACTCAAAAAAGCTTTAATCAGGCCCATCTACAAGCAGGGAGCGCACTCAGAGTATGCTAACTATAGACCGATTGCTATCTTATCGGTCATTAATAAAATAGTTGAGAAGATGGTAGTCGGCCAGGTCAGCGAATTCCTGGAGCAAAATAGCATATTAGCGGATACACAGCACGGTTTTAGGCATGGTCGTAGCACCACAACAGCACTATCACAGTTTTCCGAAGATATAAACAGTAGTCTGCACCAGGGCCATCAGGTCCTGGCGCTGTTCATAGACTTTAAAAAAGCCTTCGATACCTTGGATCATGAGATGCTGTTACAGGCCATGGATGAGTGTGGAATCAGGGGTCCAACAAATAGGTGGTTTCGGAGTTATCTGAGTGACAGAACATTACAAACCTGCATTTCTGGTGTTGCTGGTAAAGAAGCAGCGGTACAGCTTGGTGTTCCAACTGGTTCAGTCTATGGTCCCGTTGGCTACGTTATGCATGTCAACAGCGTCAGTAATGTGGTTAAAAAATCTCGAGTATATATGTACGCGGATGACATATGCCTTATATATTCCTCTAAGAATATACAAGAGGTCAGGGCTGTGCTGCAGGGTGACTTCGATAATGTTACTCGTTGGGCTCATGACAATGGTATCGTACTTAACCTTAATAAGACGAAAGTGATGCATCTGTACTCACCGTACAACTTAGTGGCAAAAAATGTCAAGAGCGTGGATATAGGTATTGTGGGCCACACATATGAATGTATGCACGATAAAAATTTAAATTGTATTTGTCAAAAGCTGGAGTATGTAAGTAGATTTAAGTATCTAGGTCTGTGGGTGGACTATAATATGAATTGGAAAACACAGGTTGACGCAGTGTGTACAAAGCTCAGGGCAGTGTTAAGTAAGTTTCATATCCTGAATGCAGCGTTGAATAAGAAATCGTTGCGTGTCATTTATTTTGCTCTCGCCGAGTCAGTACTAACTTATGGATTAAATACGTATGGCCGTACATTTAAAACCTATCTTAACAGTATAAAATCGTTGCAAATCCGTTTTTTAAAATACCTTGTCAAACCACAAACAAAAATTGCATGTAAAGAAAATTATGAAAAACTTTTTGTTGCATGTAAAATGCTTCCTGTACATGAGAAGGTCAAGTACCTGCTGGTTCTTGAACAGTTCTATAACGACCAATTTAAAGAACAAGTGCAAAATAGGTATAATACTAGAAGCGTTAGAGAGCGTAAACTCGTGCGACCACCAGTAAAAAACTACTATGGGAAAAGAACCAACAAATATTTGACCCCCACACTTTTTAATGACCTCGATTGGCTGAGAGAGGATAATACTAGAATAAGTAAACAAACATTAAAAAATAAATTGAAATCTGTTTTCCTTAACGAAGTTGTTGAGAGATGTGAAAAAGTTAGTAAATCCTAATATTAGTAGTAGTTTCTATAGGCCAAATGTTAGTAATTAGTAATTCTTAATAAAAGCAGTTGTTTTTCTTTTTTTTTTATATAGTAGGCTAAATTTTAGTAAATATTTCTTAATAATAGTTTAATACCGGTTTAAAAAAAAAATTAAAACTTGCTTTATTTACACTCTTATTTTCATTAGTTTATAGTTACGTATTTGAACCAAATGTATTAAGACAAGCGCTAATCCCGCCGACAAACTGTTACGCAGTTTGGTGGGTGTGAACAATGTATAAAAGTTTTGGTCCACAATAAATGATTTATTATTATTATTATTATTATTATTATACATCCCGAGACGTTGATGCGTCAGCCCAGACCCGGTAGCACTCCTGCTTATAGCGTGATGCTATTTTACAAGAGCGATCAAACCCGTGTGGTGGCCACAGAGGATGGAATAAAAAGTTCCATACCCTGAAGTACCACATCAGCGACTACAGTGGGATGCAAAAAAAGACTGCATTCTATCCCAATCGGCCGAACTATAGTACCAAACACGGTGGCAGTCTGCAGAATGCAATCGCGACGTTAATGTGACTGGCACCGCACTCCGGACAAGACAATGGTCCACCGAGGCTAGAGAGGCGTCGGCGGAAACAAACCTGATATCCGTCCGGATGAGAGGTCAGCACAAGGTCCAACAGGGAAGGTGTATTATCTGCCACATCTGGAATCCGCGCAGGCGAAGTAACCAGTTGTGTCAGACCATATGCCAAGGCAAAGTCATAACTGTAGCACGGAATCTGTAGCCATTTGGACGTGGTCGATGAGTCGGTTTGTTTCGGCATTACCGCTATGGTATCTGTGTGTGTGTGTGTAGTAGTGGCACACGTAGACGCGGGGATGGCCGTCGCTGACTATGCGCAGCCATAGGCTGGACCAGTCCGTACCTTTAAGACTGCCGAGGCGTCGAAAACAGATGTCGTTTCTGATGTATACGCAAACTACAGCCCAAGGCCCAAAGGAGTGTTCTAATTTGTACCCCGGGTAGGAGAGGTAAGAAGTATCAGCTGGAGAGTACACCTGAGTCTCGGTTAAAAAGAGCAGGGCCGGATTGGTCATCTCCAGATGGTAGTGGACGTCGTAAAGGTTGGAATGAAGTCCCCTGATGTTGCGAAAATTCACGGATAGTGTGGAAGGGGTCGCCTTGGAGTTGTTGTTCCGAGCTTTGCTTGTCTTGCCCCGAGCAGTTTTAGTCACGAACGAAATTGCCCCCCCCCCTCCCACAGAATACGCGGGGCAGCCTGATCATCCACGCTCAGATAGGATAACTTGGTTGTTAACGCCCAGCGAGGGATTCCCCGTCACCAGGGGTGCTGGTACCCTCCTGGGGTAGTTTTTTAATTGATTCTGCTAGCACTTAAAGGGGGGGGGGGGAATGGGCCTCCAGCTACATGCACTTACCAAGCGAAACGCAGAGGTAAATCTCCACTTTACGCTGGTATTCACTAAGGTCATGGTATCACCCGGTATGAGCCGGCCCATCCTTGCGACAGCAAAATATGCCTCGTGGCTCTACTACTGTTCAAACATAAATTTGGGCAACAACCAACATATTTGAGCTGCAACGTGGCTCTACCACGTCTAAAGCTGACTCATTTGTGCTGCAGTCACAACTGTATCGTGTCATCAATCTGTATCTATGTCTTAAAAAAGTGTAATTTATGTACTTAACACTACAAGTTAATTGAATTGTAGACCGATATTTTATAGCGTTTTGAAACATAAAAAAACTATGAGTATAAAGGTAATAAAATTCGGAATATGTGTTCGATTTCGGAATTTGATTTGAAAATGTGTGATGAATTTAGTTATTTGTACGTGCGATGGATTTGTTTTGGAAGAATTTCGTTATATTTATTCTAGGCGCTTCAGTAAATGCTGTTGTAAGTGGTATTATTTCAAACAATATAACAATTTCTTAAAACTTCTTTAGTGATAGCGCATGCACTCTATAAATGTTTGTTGTAAGACTCAGCTGAGAAAATCTTCTAGCCTATATTCACAATATTAATTCAAAACATTCAAGTAGAACTTGACACGCATTTTATTTGGAGTTGGATGGGTGATGATATAATATTTTATTTACGACCATAAGTTAAAATTTATACTTTAATAAAATATTCTTATTTCGTATTTTGTGTTATTTCTCTGTATTCTGTAAACACAAGTATTAAATTACATTAAATTTCAGATGTCTGATTTACTGGAAACAGAACGAACTACGTTTTTCGGCCTTACTCATGAGGTGCTTTTAAGCGTTTCTACTTTGGAAATAGTGGAACAACTTCACACGGCCGTATGGCAGCACGCGCAAGGAGATCGCAAAGTACGGCGTTACTTCGAATCATATGAAACACCATTTGTTGGACAGGGGAGGCGAAAAATGTCTCGAAATGTATAATTTAATAGGAATGTTCCAAATTATTTTATAAAATACAAACAGTATAATGTTAAACTTTGAACGAAAAGAAATTGATATTCCAAAAAAATTGAGCAAAGTGCCTAGTAAGATTTATGGAAATTTTTCAATTTTCTCGCCGGTGAATTACTAATTTTTCATTTGTTTCCTCTGAATTTAAATTTTCTTTAATTTGATTGCGGCAGGAAAATGTATCTAAATTCCGTAAGTGTTTTGTAATAAATTATGTAAAATATAGAGTATAATTAAATTTCAAAAAAAAAAAATATGATTCTAAACAACAATTTTTAGCTTCGTATTTATATTTGGGTCAAAAAGATACTGGAGACGCCAGTAACTTAAGGTATCTTCGATAAAGATTTAGTGGACTGTAATTTTGGTGCATACGGCAAAGGGGAAAATAAATAGGTGGGATAGCACGCACTGACCTGATGAGGGCTGCCGCGCCTTCCTCCTGGAGTGTCTGCTATGCAGCGAGCTCGCCACGTGGATCGGCGCACACGCACTCTCGGAACAGTCTCTTGAAGTCCCACACTCTCCACCTTTGCCCTTACGGGAGCGTCTCACACTTTTATGAGTTACAAAGACACAATGTCTGATGCGGTGAATATTAAACATAAACAGGAGAACTCAATGTTCGTCCTGCGCGGTTTGCGGTTAATGTACATAAGACGCGACGGGTGGCCGTGCGTTGCGGATGGCGTAATATCACTTAGTATAATGACGCGCGCCGAGATCCTCTTTTTCACCTCGGCGGCAGCGCGTGCGGTAGGAAAGGGAAGGAAGGAAGGAAACAAAAAATATGCACTAGTCATGTTGATAAAGTAGATATAACTTAGGACGAACTCAATGCGATATGTAATGTAATGTTGATAAAGTAGATTGTTAACTGGCGTTACCATTTCCTCCCGCCCTTAAAGGGTCACCTTTAAAAGACAACCGTAATATAAAAGTAAAAGGAAAACAAATAAATAAGCGGTATATAAAATGAGAGGATGCGCTCAATGCGCATGTCTCATCTACTAACCTTACTTGGTAAGCGAGAAAATGTATACATAAATATAATATTGCGGTTTAATACTTTTTTAATATATATAAATATAAACTTAATTCCTAATTTAGATAAATAATTATAATCAAATAATCGTGATTTATTGTCTTGGGAGAGGGCAAATACGAGCAACAGGACGGAGATATGTTCCCTTAGTAGTTCTCACGGTCACTACTCGAACTACGCCATCCTTCGAAGGATGAACAGACTCGACAATCGCTAATGGCCAAGCAAGGGGCGGTTCATTATCATTTATCACAATTACAACCATGCCTGGTACGATAGCCGTAGACGGGGTGTTCCACTTCTGACGAACTTGTAATCCGTGAAGGTATTCCGTCCTCCACCGGTCCCAAAACGACTGAACTAATTTATCCAGTAAAGAATGCCTGTATAACAGACTGGTAGAGTCAGATTTGACTTTGGGTGCGGGTAATGACAATAAAGGTGCGGTATTCAAAAAATGACTCGGAGTAAGAGCTGAAGGCTCTGCAGGATCAGAACTTAATACTGTCAAGGGCCGCGAGTTTAGCAAGCACTCAATTTGCGCAAGAACAGTATTAAGCTCTTCGTATGAAAGTAACTGATGTCCGATAACTCGGAACAGATGCGTTTTTACGACTTTGATCATACTCTCCCAGGCGCCTCCAAAATGAGGAGAGTTGGGACAGATGAACTTCCATGTTATACGATTCTCAGCACACTCTTGCTCAAGCTTTGGGCGGTATTCAACGTTTAGAAATTTATAGAGATCGCGAAGATACGAAGCGGCACCTTTAAAATTCGTTCCATTATCCGAATATAAAAACTGAATCGGCCCTCGTCTAGAGAGGAAACGTTTAAGCGCAGCGAGGAAACTAGAACTACTAAGATCTGTAGCGATTTCTATATGTATGTACAGCTCGAGTCGTGAGGCATGTGAAAACACATAAGTACGCCTTCTCGCTGCGTACACCACGACGACGTACAGGAGTGTATGCGATAGGACCGGCATAATCGCAGCCCGTGTGTGTAAATGCCTTAATAGCTTGTCTTACACGACTATGGGGAAGATCAGCCATCAAAGGGTAAGTTGGACGGGGTCTAAGCCGGAAACATATATTACATTTGTAGACTCTGCTTCTCACAGTGCGGCGTGCGGAAAGTATCCAAAATTTTTGACGGAGCAATGACAATAACAATTCAGGCCCAGCGTGTAAATTTTTAATATGATAATAGTCAATGATCATGTTCACTACATGATCACTGCGCCGGAGTATAATTGGATGTTTTTGCGTGTAATCTAATGCGGAGTTTGAAAGACGACCACCAATGCAGATTAAACCATTCTCAATAAAAGGCCTTAAACGATTGAAAGCGGGCGAGCAAGGTTTGTTACCTTCAATATTTAAATATTCCACTGCAAAATGCTGTTTTTGCAGGGCGCGGAGGATTATAACCTCAGAGAAACTGAGATCATCAGCAGTCACTAAAGTAGTGTTGCGGCGGGGCAATAATTTAGCAAACTTACACACGTACGCAATTATATGTAGAAGTTTACTCCAAGAAGAGATGCGGAGTGCGAGCTCATAAATCGCAGAATTACAGACGGATGTGCACACAGTGTGCGACAAAATCTTCTTCTCAGGCATATTTGCAATAACCTCATTGTCTAAAGTACGAAGAGGCCATTGAGATGGATCTAACGAAGTCCACTGAGGCCCATGGAGCCAACCAACAGGGGGTTTGAAACTAATTTATTTGGCGTAACGCCACGTGAAAGTATGTCAGCGGGATTCTCAGTACCTGCGACATGATAAAAGTTATCAGCGCGAATATTGTCGGTAATCTGAACAACGCGGTTTGCAACAAAGGTATGCCACTTGTGTGGCGAACTCTTTATCCAGTACAGAGCTACTTTTGAATCTACAAAGGCATAGACTGATATTGCAAGGTCAAGAGAATAATTGTCGAGTACTCTGCGAAGCAATTTTGAGAGTAAAACCGCTCCACAAAGCTCAAGGCGTGCAATAGATAGTGGTTTCGTCGGTGCGACTTTAGTCTTTGCACAAATCAACTGGACGGTGTTACCATTGACGCTCTTTACATGTATGTAGACTACGCAGCCCCGGATCTTCAATTTTTTTTAGGCGGGGCAAAAACTGAAAAATGCCGCCCTCGCACACTTATTTTTATTTTTACCTTTATCGTCTATAATTTCAGCTATCAGATGTCCACTAATTGATTGACGTTTGGACATAGGCCTTCCGGAAATAATTCATCCATCGCTGTTCTTTCTGTGTTAAGTCTATTTATTTACAGATATATAGACATGAACATGTAGGATATGTATTTTATACACAGCACATGATAGGATTTAAAATAAAAATATGTATAATAAAAATAAAAATCAAATATATTATTGCATTTGTTAATTAAAATTACAATTTTACTCTTCGAGCTTTTTGTTCAGCAAATAAATCTATGGCCTTGTCATAATTTAACTCGTGGGCAATTTGACTTTCTATGGCTAAGATTGCAAGACTTGATAAGCGTTCCTGGCTCATAGAAGATCGCAAATAATTTTTAATTAGTTTTAGTTTGCTAAAACTTCGCTCACAGCTTGCGGATGTAGTAGGAAGCGTAGAGTAAATTCGCAGGGCAATACAAATATTAGGAAAAGCATCCTGCAAATCATGCGCATAGATCTGTTGCAAGAGATAGAAACTGTTAGCCTTTTCTATATCACCAAATAAAAGCGGAGCTTGCTCTTTTAAAACGTAGAGTTCCTGGCAGAATTCAACGGAGCTTAAATCTCGCTCGTATTTTCGAGCCAAATCTGCTCCATACTTTTGCAATTCTTCAATTGACATTCTCAAAATATTAGTACCATTAAGAAAAGCAAAATTCAAATTCAGCATGGTAGCACAATCAAACCTCTTTTTAATTTCTGATATGATTCGATCAAATACCATCATTATTTCATTAGAAAGTAGTTGAACAGGTTGCAGTGTTTGTAATTCGTCTTCACACATCTCATCAAAATGTTTTTTACGTTTCGGAATTCGTTTGTTTTGCAATATAGGGTCAACACCACTTTTTTCAGCAACTTCTCCAGCCTCTTTTATCCAATATTCCATTGGATTTTGTCTCATTTTTTGCAAAGTTTTGAGCAAACCATCCATTAGTGCGACGGAACGGGCAAGGATAATATCTTCTTTCTGAATTTCTATATTCACTCGATTGATTTCGCGGAGAATATTCGCCCAAATAGTTAAATTAAGAATAAATTTAAAATTCTTTATAGCAGTTAAGAGATGACCTGCTTCGTACTTAGCTTCTGGAGCATGAGAAGCTTGCTTAACTTCTTCTAAGGCTTCCGCTATTTCTGGCAAATTATTTAATAGGCCATTCACAGCAACATGTTTCGCCGACCATCTCGTCTGACTACTTCCTTTTAAATTTGTTTTAACGTATTTTTTCATAATGTCCCACCTAGTAGTGGAGCCAACAAAAAAGCAATATACTTTTTGAATCAGTCCAAATAGGTTAATAGCTTCCTGGCATGATGAGGCAGAATGAACACCTACAAGATTTAGGGAGTGAGCCAAGCACGGTACGAATTCGGCCAGCTCATTCCTTTCTGCAATCCTGGCTTGTACTCCTTTATGGATGCCGGCCATATTGGACCCATTATCATAAGATTGGCCACGACATTGTCCAATATCTAAATCATCAGCTACCAATTTTTCTAAAATCTGTTGACAAATGCCCTCTCCTGTCTTTCCAGCAACTTCTATGAAATCAATGAAACTTTCTTTTATTTCACACACATCGCCAGTTCTTTTTACATATCGAATTACCTGGCTCATTTGTTCTGTATGGGATACATCTGGAGTGCAGTCGAACATTATCGTGTAGTATTTGGCTTCTTTGATGTCATTTAAAATGCTATTTTTAACTGTTTTTGCCATTATGTCAATTATTTCATTCTGTATTGTCTTTGATAAATATGATATTTGTCCCTTTTTTAAGTGTTCTAATTGAAACTTAAGAGTTGAATTATGTTTGGCGAGCAGAGAAATTAAGTTCAAGAAGTTACCTTGACTAGGCCGAGGACACTGTGTGATGAGATCGCTAGGAGTTTCGTGGGACCCGCGAAAAGAAAGGCAGTTTATGGATAGATACAATACAGCATCCATAACAATACGCAGGATCTGTCTCCATTTTTCTTTCTCTGAGTGAATTACTCTCTCAATGTCTTGATCAATACCCTGGCATGATTTCATTTGTTGTACCCGTGTTTTCCACTTGATCATACACTCTTTATGCATTTGACTTGCTTCGTGTTCGGTTAATCTCTCTGAAACTTTTTTCCAATTAATAAATCCTGTAGAACACAATGCAGATGTGGCGGTAAAAGACGGTTTCTGGTAAATCTTGCAGCACGCACAAAATATTGCATTTTTTGTCTTAGAATATATAAGCCAAGATCTTTTAACTCTTTCGCAATTAGCCAACGTCCTGTACCACATAGAAGCTGTTAAATGTCTGCCATTGCGTTCAGTAGATCTAAATTCAATGTTTTCGGGGTGATTTTCTGCTAATAATACAGCCTGATTGCTAAAGAAAGACCGTTGTTGGTCGGTCATTTTTTCCACCCCTGGCCAATTGCCTGGGTCAGTCAAATCAAATCCAGTTTTTTGCAGTTCATCCGAATCCGAGTGCGGGGATTTAGATCCTTCGTATTCTGGCTTTGTTTTTTCAAGTTGTTCTCCGCACATCGATAAAGATGGTGAAGTTTGCACTGTGAAATCGGACTGTGAAAAATCTTGATCCGTTTGATCGGGCAAAGTGCGAGAAACATCCTCTAACTGAATATCAACTTCGGACGTTGCAGCAGATACTGACGGGTCATCCCCTCTGAGAAGCCAATTTTTCATATTATCTGCACATTGTTTTCCCTGCAACTCCTTATATTTAGCCCTTTTCCTATATTCCGCTCCCGATAGCTTTTTTCTTGGCGCGCTCATAATTACAACCTGTAAACAAAAATAATCAATTTCCAAGGGTGGCAACTATGGCAAATATCCCCTCTATGAGGTAATCTATGGGGGAGGCACCTATGTTCAGCAGTGAACTATAACAGGCTGTAACGGACAGACGGACGGAAAAATACTTGTTTTGTAGCCATTCCGCGCGACAGCCGCGAACCACCCGCAAACCGTGAGTGTAGAACCATTTCGCGTATTATTCGCGGATTCGCGCCTGTTTCGCGAGTCGTTCCCCGATTTTTGTCGGTTTTTTGGTTTGTTGGAGCGTTACACTACAATTTACGAGCGGCGTAATGATATCGCGGAGCGCGCGCGATCGCGTGGCAACCACCCGAGTTATAGGTACTAGTAATGGTAATTAATGCGATTTTGCATAAATTTCATTAGCATGCGAATTCTTGAGCCTTAGCGTGCTAATTGCTATTGCTATGCTATTTGCTAATATAACTATAATTGATATTACCTAAATAATTATATGAATTTTGTTATTATACGAATTAAGAGCGCGTTCGGCTTATGAAGGAAGGAGGACGTCGAGTCCTACCGTGCGTTTAGTTTCCTCGCCGATAACGTTTTATTTCTACTAGTACACTTGCATTGTGTTGTGATTAAGATAATGAATGATCATATTATTATAATTAAAGATATTTAACTAATTTAAAACCTTTTGATGTTTAAGTTTTTGTGAACCTTCATTCATACTTTATCCAGGCTTAGAACTAGCAGTAAAATGTTATAAACTGGCGTATTTATAAGTTCACTTGATCGTATTTACATGATTTAGTTTTTACATATAATGTACATTATTTACAAATTTATTCAACATTTTATACAATACGACGCGCGCCACCCACGTGTCACACAAATTATTATTAAATAATCACACGCATTTATTCAATATACGACTTTAAATACTAGCAAACCAAAGATAATAAGGTAATAATTTACTCAATCCCATACTTCGCATCACCCTGCTAATAACTTTAACGAATTAAACGATCACACGCATTCATACAATATACGACTCTAAGTACGAGCAAATCAAAGATAATAAGATAATAATTGCCTAACCTTATTCTTCGCATCAAATGCACCTGCTAAAAGTCAGGGTCACGTGAAACAGATAGATTTAGTATTCCTGTGGGTGCGACGGAGAGCGCATGCTGCCGCTGTCTCGCTGAGTGCCGCGTGTAGTATGAACTATGAACGAAGTACGAAACGATTAATTCACTTCGCACTTCACAGAATTTCGCAACTACATTTCATTTGTTAAATGCTAAATGAGCATTCGCATGCTAATAATGAATGCTAATGCTAATTAATCCATCACTAATAGGTACCTACGCGCCGTCGATATAATATATAATAACGGCTGCTTATTCGTTTTAAACTGCTGCATTGCATTGTATTGAATTAATAGCTGGAATAAAAAGGCTGTTTTACTTCTCAGTCATCCGATGGCTGCCATCGTGTAATAAACAAAACACGACGTAAAAATTTTAAGAAATAGTTTAAATAACAATGAATTGACGACGTAAGTGATTGCACGTATTACATTGAATTTAAAAAATAAATATAGGAAGTTAAAAAGCATAAGATAGTTATGATAAAATACTTACCTAGAAAGGCGATCGATGAGCTGTGATAGATTTATTGATGCGACACTAATACAATCAGTATTTTCCCTTCGGTTGATCGACAAGTACTAAATTTTAGTAAATAATAAACATAAACAAATGTTTAATACAAAACACTGAGAGAGATCGACGAGGGAGTTTTCGAATATAGCTTCATCCCTTTCGCACGCATGGTAACCAGACGCGTGCTGCCGCGATCTGCGATTCCTCCGGGCGAGCGGGCCCGAATTTTGAACTATGCCTACTAATAATGTTCGTGGAGCGCGTCTCACTCCGCGCTCTCGTCGCGCCCGATCACATGGTCCGTGTGCTGTGTCCCTGGGTATCGGTCGAGTTGATATTGCCGCAGTAAAACAAGAGTGAAATTTCTGTACTCGTACTATTATTTATTCTGTGCTCAAAGTTAAGTAAAGGACGAGTTGTCCATTCGTCTGTAAAGTGTGAATTTGGCCGCCCTCTGAACTTGCCGCCCGGGGCATAGGCCCCGGCTTGCCCCCCCCCTAGATCCGGGGCTGAGACTACGGCACCGTATGCGTGCTCGCTGGCGTCGGAAAACCCCAGGAGTGACGCAGTACAGTTTTTGGATACACCAACATGTCGCGGGATACGTAAATCATTAAGAGCTGGTAATTCAGCACAGAATTGCCTCCACATCTTAATAATTGGCGGTGGTGGTATGTCGTCCCAATCTAAATTAAGTTGCCAAAGCTGCTTTATTAACAATTTGGCGTACGCGACTGTGGGAGCAACGAAACCCATTATGTCCCACAGGCGAGCGACAGTAGATAAGATGGCGCGCTTAGTGCACGTCACATCAGCGGGAACAGATATCTTAAAATAAAAGGCGTCACTATCGGTAGACCAATGCAAGCCTAGTATTTTATGTGGCATTGATTTATCGAACTCTACTTCTCCTGTAATTTTATGGGAAGTAGGGAGGTCATCTAAAACAGATCGACGGTTGCTATGCCATTTTATCAGGTCCCATTGGGCACCCTTGAATAAGTCTATCAGCTGCCGAGAGGTCTCACTGGCCTCGGATTCACTGGGCATAGAGAACGCGATGTCGTCCATATATAGCGAAGTAAATGCGATACGACTCGCAAGCGGATACTTTGCGCCGTCGTCATCAATGAGCTGTCTTACCGTGCGCAATGCATGGTATGGACTCGAAGTTAAACCGAAGCACACGCGATTGAAGTGGTATAACACAAGTGGGTCTTGTGGACGGAAGCGGTATAGGAAGCATTGGTAACGACGATCAGAATCGCGAACAACTATTTGCAGAAATTGTTGGCGACAGTCGGCTGTCATAGCGATTGGATGTAAGCGGAAAGTTAAAATTATATTGAACAAGTCGCCTTGCAAATTTGGTCCTGAATGCAGAATATCATTTAATGATCGCCCAGTGCTAGTCTTACTGCTAGCATCCAGGACGATGCGCAGACGCGTTGACTTCTTATCTTCGCGTAAGACTCCATGATGCGGTATGACATATATTGGAGCGGGTTCATGAGAGTCATACGGCGGTGCGGGGGATATATAATTTCCAGCTAAGTATTCCTCCATGACGTCATCATATGCTAACCTTAATGTAGGCGAGGCTTGAAGTTTCCTCTCCAAGCACATGAATCGTCGTCGAGAGGTTTCATAAGAATCTCCGAGAGAGTAAACGTCATCTTTAAATGGCAGGCCAACAATATATCTACCAGTAAAAGGATCGCGGGATGTCGTAGATTTATAAAACTCTTCACATTCAATGTCTGAAGGACACTGAATGGGCGGTGCGGAGGGTGGCTGTTCAAGCTCCCAAAATCGTTGCACTAATTTGTCAACGATAGGAGACTCTAGAACTGAGCAGCACGTTAAAGAATGATTTACCTGAAGTGTCGGCACTGAGCCCATAATAACGTAACCAAATACCGTATTCAAAGCCGAGGGCCCGGACAAGTCGTTAGACGAATAAATTACGTCTGGACATAGTAAGTGCGGGAAAAGGGATGCGCCTATCAAAACATCAATTTTATTAGGCATGCTATAACATTCATCAGCGAGTCTTATGCCATGGAAGTGTGATAAGACAGATGTGTCTACCACAGCAGTGGGCAAAAGGTCGGTGATTTGATCAACAACTAGCGTTGAAATATTGAAGTTAATATTCGAGTCGAATCGTGAGAAAATTTTAATATCAATCGATTTCGATTTTACAATTTTTTCAACTCCACCGAATCCCTTTACTACAGTACATTCGGTATCGTGTTGTTGAACGCCTAAACGATGACAGCACTCTTTAGTCATAAAATGGCTTTGAGCCGCGGAGTCTAATAATATACGAATAATTTGTTTCTCTCCCTTAGCATCGTAAGCAAATACTTGAGCGGTTGATAATAAAACAGTTCTCTGCGAACGACTTGCGCGCGCGGGAGGCGGTGAACGTTGAGAAACATTCTTGAACGAAGTACACAGCGCGACGTCTGAACGCGCACCTGCGGTGAGGGGTGGCGAGTGTGCGGGCGCGGGGGATGTAGACTTCAGTGTAACTGGCTGAAGCGGTGGAGAACGCGCCAGCGCAGGGGAAGCATTATCGCTTCTGCGGTGGAAGTGCAACAATGTGTGATGTTTAAATTTACAAACTCGACAACTATAATTTGAAGAGCAACTAGACACTCGATGACTTAAACTGAGACAATTCACACATGCAATGTTACTCTTTACGCATTTAAATCGTTCCTGCGGCGTCATTTTATTAAAGTCTGCACACTTAAATAGGTGTTGATGCACAATATTATCGCACAGACACTTTGAGCAAGTAGTCGTCGTGCTTACGTACGCCTGATACTTCGGCGACGAAGTATTATTACAGCGACGATTATTACCGTTACCTCGTCGATTGTTTGGTGCGCTATTAGAATTTGTACTAGAATCGGTGCGTTGCAAAACTTTAGAGCGGGTCTTAATAAAATTTACTAAATCATCAAAGGTAGGTACCATCGAGTTATGACTATATTCGAAAGAGCGAATGGTATCCGGGTCCAGCTTCTTAAGCGCGATATGAAGAACAATTAAGTCCGCGAGATTATCT
Organism: Parnassius smintheus behrii; assembly: GCA_036936625.1. Taxonomy (NCBI): domain Eukaryota; kingdom Metazoa; phylum Arthropoda; class Insecta; order Lepidoptera; family Papilionidae; genus Parnassius; species Parnassius smintheus. The sequence goes on from JAUPFT010000004.1 coordinate 44,707,976, forward strand.
AACTTTAAGTTTTGTAAAGCGCGCACTGCACTTATAAAGTTATCAGTAAATAAATCAAAATTATTTGCGGTGGCCGATTGCAATGGCTTAAATTCGAACATCTGATTAATATATATAGATGCTAGCATACGCCGGTCTTCATATTTGTCAACGAGTGCTTGCAATAAAATTTTATAATTTTCAGCGCAAGGAGCTGAGCATACAGATAGGGCTTTGCCCGTTAGTTTACCTAGCAAATAGTATAACTTTTCAGCGTCGGTAAGCGATGTGTTGTCATGGACGGTTGATTTAAAGCTAGCATAAAATAAAGGCCATGAGCGAATGTCACCCGAAAATGGCATAAGTTCGATAGGCGGAAGTGTGAATCTGGCTTTAGATGGTGTACTAGTACTTTGTGAATTAGATTGCGAATATTGTAAATAAAGCCTATTTATTCTACCGCAAAGAGACTCAAACGCAATGAGGCTGTTATAATCAGGTTTAGCAATAGGGTTTATTTTTAATAAATGTGAATTATAATTATCTAAGACCTGTTTAAACTCAATACGTAAAGCATTAATATTAGAACTTCCATCAAGAAAACGCTCCATCGTGGAAGTGTTTGTGAGGATGTCCGAGGACATATCATATATTTTTTGCACTATTTCAAATAAAGCATCTCGTTTAGCTAACAATAAAACCAACTCAGCATCAGGTGTGCCCTCATTATCCGAGGAATCGCTATTATTCGATGCTATTTGTTTTTTAGGCGGCATTACAACTTAAGTTATGCGGCAAAAATAATATAATTATAAGCGGGTAGTCTGTGAGCGACCTCGCTACGCGGTTGAATTATTAAATATTAGTTTCGTTAACGATGAACTTTAATTGTTAACTTTTATAATAATTATGAAGTTATTTATAACGAATATAATGCTTAAATATATGTGCAAATAATAAATGTAATTTAACAGTATAATCTATAGATGTAGTTAAAAGTTGATGACGTGATGTGAACATACAACAAATAATTTATATAGATAATTATATGCTTATTCATTCTATGAATATAGTTTTAAAATTACTATGAATGTCACCTATTAGGACCTATTCTAGTGTTCTAATAAGGGCGGGGTTAATCCGAAGTCGGATTAAAATATAAATAATTAATTATATAAACGCTTATTACGATAACGATCTAATAAGGGCGGAAAGTCAAGGTCAATCCAGCGAGAAGTGACCATTAAAAATGGAGACGCCAGTAACTTAAGGTATCTTCGATAAAGATTTAGTGGACTGTAATTTTGGTGCATACGGCAAAGGGGAAAATAAATAGGTGGGATAGCACGCACTGACCTGATGAGGGCTGCCGCGCCTTCCTCCTGGAGTGTCTGCTATGCAGCGAGCTCGCCACGTGGTTCGGCGCACACGCACTCTCGGAACAGTCTCTTGAAGTCCCACACTCTCCACCTTTGCCCTTACGGGAGCGTCTCACACTTTTATGAGTTACAAAGACACAATGTCTGATGCGGTGAATATTAAACATAAACAGGAGAACTCAATGTTCGTCCTGCGCGGTTTGCGGTTAATGTACATAAGACGCGACGGGTGGCCGTGCGTTGCGGATGGCGTAATATCACTTAGTATAATGACGCGCGCCGAGATCCTCTTTTTCACCTCGGCGGCAGCGCGTGCGGTAGGAAAGGGAAGGAAGGAAGGAAACAAAAAATATGCACTAGTCATGTTGATAAAGTAGATATAACTTAGGACGAACTCAATGCGATATGTAATGTAATGTTGATAAAGTAGATTGTTAACTGGCGTTACCAGATACTTTAGTACAAAAAAAACTTTAGAACTCAATAATTATAATATTAATTCATTATTATTCGTAACCATCTTTTTAAAATATTTACCTTGAGGTTATATATATATATATATATATATATATATATATATATATATATATATATATATATATATATATATATATATATATATATATACTTTTCTAAACGTTTTTTTTATGGAATAAGGGTAACAAACGAGCACACAGTCCACCTGATGCTAAGTGGATGCTGTGGCCTTATAGACATCTACATTCATCCTCAATTATGAATAAAAATGCAGATTGGTTGTCGATCTATTACGAATGAGATGGAATGCCTCGTTTTCAATAAAAACAGTCTCCCGTTCTCTACACTCACAATACGAAACACGGCAGCATTAAGCTGCTATTTTATGCAGGTATTCTGTGAGAGCGTGGTCCTTCCCTGGTCGAGCCGACCCATTCGTGCTGCAGCCACATAGCTGCAGCATGGCTCTACCACGTGAAAAACGTTTACGTCCAAACCACTTGAAAAATACCTCTGGCCACTCTTTTTAGACACCTCAGAAATCTCGAACTTTAAGCGCCAGTGAGTGTGTCATCTTCGCCTTTTATTTTTTAAATATTTTAAACCCTCTTGCCTCTTATTTTTTAAACGTTTGGAGACAGGTAAAACACACAAGATGATACGTCAGGAGAATACGGCGGATAAGGTAACATAATTGTTTTTATAGAATTAGGGTGGCAAACAAAAACACCATTCACTTAATGGTTAGATGGATGCTGGGCCCCATAGACATCTACATCTATCGTCGTTTAAGAATCAAAATGCAGATGCGTTATCATCCCTGAGGACTAAGATAGAACGCCTCGTTGCCAGTTAAAAGGGTCTCTAGTTCCCTACACTCACCTAATGAAATACAGCAATATTATGCTGCTATTTTACTCTGGTATTATGTCAGAGCATGGTTATTCCGCGGTAGAGCCCACCCCGAGAGGAGTGCCCTGAAATCTAGGAGATATGACAAAGGAAAATTTTGCTTTAGACTCGCAAACCTGTGTTTTTTGAGGTTTAAACTTTAGTCGCCTCAAATCCGAGACTTTGTTTAACAAAGACTCGATATAAAACATAAGTTTGTTTCGACACTCGACGACGTGTATATCTGCAGCATGGCTCTACTATACCACGTGAAAAAAAAAACACCCGAGTGGTCGGGAAGATGGAATTCTGACTGGTTCCTTACAATATCTAGTTTATAATACTTTGCATTGTGGTAATACTTTATCTGTGTACAGAAGACTGAGTCGACCTTTTATTTCCGCGTTTCACGCACGGCAATATTGTGTTGGAGCTGGGTCATCTTCAAAACATCGTACAGCCGTCTATTGCTTTGTTTCAGTATCATATTTATAGGTAACAAGTTTCGTCGCTAGTTAGTATAACGTGAACGTTTTTGTTTCTCGCTGTTGTCGAACTTTTCAATCGTGAATTGGCATCAATCCACCCAACGGTCCCTCTGCTCATCGGTAAGTTTTTGCATCTATCCCGTGTGAAATTTATGTATGTAAATTGCCCACACGATAAAGGAGAAAATCCTAGTGTGAAGGTAACCTTACTTAAAGAAAACGCAAAAGTCGGCTTTCTGATTATTCAAACATTTTCTTGAGTGTCTGCTGATAAAGCGACCGACCTGTCTTCTCTTCACGTTCAAAGCCTCTCGTTCTTGTTTGAATTTAGAAAAAAACATTTAAAAACTGTTGCTTGTGAACAAGCAGACTTATCATAACTAAGTATCTAAAAGTTCTAGATGTTCATCGGGCTTTAAAGTAAAAAATTATATATTTTATGAATAAAAATATTTAAAATGATATAAGTAATCCATTTTCAAATTTATTTCAAAATATGCCGTTATTTACAATGATTATATAATTATATCATGCCAATGTCAAACAAAGATGAGCCGAAGTAGCTTTGATGATTAGAGCTCGCTGTAAATTTTACAGTACGCGAGCAAACCTTCGATACCCGCCGGCACTAATGAAATTGTTAATTGCAATTTTAAGTGCTGATTTACCACGTGCTCGTCGGTGAAGGAAAACATCGTGAGGAAACCTGCATGTATGAGAAATAAGAAAAAAATATTTCGAAGTGTGTTAAGTTCCCCAACACGCATTGGGGCAGCGCGGCGGAAAATTCCTTGTCCTAAAACCCTCTTAGAAATGAGCGAGAGGCCTGTGCCCAGGAGTAGGGTATAATATGTATATAGGCTGTAACTTAAACTTAATGTCAAATAAACGAGTAGATTATCAAAAACTTCTTTTGCCATACCCAATGTATTCAAGTTTTGTTTGTATTACGAATTATTTTCTTCAATCCTTATTAAATTCCCCATAATGTATTTCTTATTTGCAAGTTGTACCATTTTTGTTCAAATTATCCTTATTTTTACCATTAGAATATTACGAATGTTATTCCGGCATTTACCCGGTTTGACGTTAACTAGGTACAGTTTTACTAACGAATCATCGTTGAATGTTTCACTAAAATATGAGAATATCAATTTGTAACATTATTACTCGTCCATTGAATATATAAAAATGGACGAATTTCTCTAATTTATTGATGTTTGTCTAATAAACACAAGTATATTTATATTTCAAACGAAATAAATTACTCATTCTCGGTATTACTCAGCGATATTTTGTTGACTCTGTTCTGTTTCGAGATTATTCAGTGATTTATTTCATGACTATTACGTAGACATTATGGCAGATCGTTGTAAGCGCTAAGTATGCTCATTTTGAATTGTATTTTTTACAGGAGTCGGGCAAACGAGGATACGGCTCACCTGATAGTAACTGATTATCGGCGCCCAAGAACAACTGCAGGGGAATTGTAGATGCGTTGCCGGCCTTTTAAAAAGGAGTGGCCTCTTTACTTAAAGGTCTAAATTTGTGGTGGTAGGCAATTCCGAAAGGAAGTTGTGCGAGGAGGGAAACTTCTTTTAAATCATAAAGTGGTGGACCGCCAGTCATCCAGATGGTATGGATGGTATCGTGAGAATTGTCGCGATGTGCGATGGTGCATTTACTTTTTTCCTTAAGTCTTTGCCGTGTGGTGTTTAAAGAATCCATCATTCTATTTAGTTTTTTAGTTGTCGTAAGAAACCACTACGAGATACGCAAGCAAGATCTTATGGTTTCCGATGGGTGGCGGTATAGCCATCTTGTTTGCGATAGGTGTAAAATACTCAGGCTTCTAATAGGTCATCTCTTTTACGCCAGGCGTAAAATACTCAGGTTTCCGATAGATCTTAATGATTTTTACGCGAATATTACACATGGAATAAAACTAATTTTACAGATTCTATTGCGTTTAATATTAACTTTCTTAATTCTCTGGACAATGGGAGACACAGGTGATAGGTATGTCGATAATCTCACCTGTATCTCCCACTATCGCCCATACATGGAGGACTTCGAGGAGAAAGCCGTCCGCACTGCACCTATGTATCCTAGATTCTACAAGTGGTACGTAGACGGCACTCAGAATTTTACCATAAGACAAAGTGACTGCATTCTTGGACTACCTTAACTCCATAAACTGTAATTCGATTCACTACTATGAAGTTAGATGCAAATAATTCTTTAGCTTTCCTAGACTTTTTAGTCATTCGAAATCTTACTAACACCATCAGTCATAATGTGTATAGAAAAAATACCATAGAATACTATTATAATACACAACAGAATGGCTGTCAAACTTATTTTGTACGAGATTATTCGTCGCCGGGTGCATGTGTGCACCAAGCAATTACGTCGTATTATCACTACTACAAACCCGATTCGCTGTTTTGACAGACTGAATAAATTTACACATAATATTAGACTTTTGATTAATGTTCAAAATCATTACTAAAAAAATCATTTAAATTTTAATACATATTTATATGTAAATAGTGTGCAATTTGGTATTTTCTAAATAATTTGCACGCGAAAGGAGACGGGCGAATTTGGGCCTAACCGTTACACAAGTGAAATATTTATCAATATTTTTTTACAGTTTTTTTTTGTAATTAATAATGAAATATTAGGCAGTTTTATCATGGGAAAAGAAATTAAATATTAAATAAAAATAATACTGACTTCCGTTATTTTCATTTTTAAACAATGATGGCGGATGAAATAGGTTAGTTAATCGATTTTAATACATAAATAGAAAAAAAAAGAATAAAAAGTAATTCAGTGTTTTCTTCTTTAGGTAATTTTAAGAAACTTATTATTTAAATAATGGTTTCCTCGTAACACTTCAAGGTTTAAAAAAAACGTAAAATAAATTGACTGAACCGATTAATAAATCGATTTCACAATCAATTATCAATGTTTTATACAGGCCACAAAGCGGAAATGTCAACGTTAGTTCAAAAACTCAAGCGTCAATCAAATCATTTTTGTTACCTTTGTTTGGCTCTGATCTTACGGTGGTAGTGAATATTTTCTGTTGTTTTTGTGTGCTGTAATAATATTTCGATCTTTAACGACTCTGGCTACGTGTACAGGATTTTGACGGTTTCTTTTCTGATTTTACAAGAATACATGTACAAAATGATAAATGATTTTCACCAGCTCACACATAGTGATTTAATAAAAATATCTTTAGGTATTTATCAAATTAAGTGGGCTAGGTCCCATTATGGACACATACGGCAAGATGGGAGATATGAAATAGAAGTGTGTCGCGAAACGGTTAGCAACCTACTAAGAGAACTGTCAATATCCAACCATTTTAGCTGGTTATTAAGTGGTCGAATAAAATCGAGACATACTTAAGCTCAAAAACATATTTTACATATATTTTAGTTGATAGTTATCATAATGGTAGAGAGGCCATCAAACGGTATTATTGTAATTGCTTGGTAAGAAAAAGAAATGTAGGTTGCTGTTGTCATGTAATGTCCATAATATGGTACCTAAACTGGGCAAGGCATCAAGAGAATTTAAAACCGCATGCACCGTTCTTAGACGATATTTTATTTGTTTATGATGAAGTGGACGATTAATAAATCAAAAAAGAGAAAGTGTTTTTAATTCGTACTCCCTCAGCTTTTTTATAATTATTTCAAACCTCTAGAATTTAGTTGGACGGCGGCGTCTGAATCCTCTATGTGTGAATGTCCTACAGTACATAAAATTATGTTAGTCTAGTTTACAATGAAGTCTAATAAATATTTTCTTAAAGTGTAATGGGAGAGCTTGGTGTAAGAATTACATTGTAAGCATAACGTAAGCAATAACATTGTTTTCATACAGATCAATAACATCCTATATTTTTTTCTACCATGAAGCAGTTGTAAATATTTTAGTTTTTTCAAAATGGTATAGGTATATAAATAGTATAATGCAGTAATCGTTACTGTAACATCAGGCCCAGCTTTCTATGAACTTTCGCCCGTCTCCTTTACGTCAAAACACGTCTCGTGTTGACATTTATACTTGAGAATCGACATGTTAATGGCACACGGGCTCCGCCCACTCCCCCGTTTTATTATGTATGTATAATAGTATTCTATGAAAAGGACTCATCCTCATCTATATTTAAACGGTGAATCTCACTACCATCCTTTACAGTTAGTTACCGTGGAAAAACTTTGTTTCAGAGAGCACAGGCGATTTGTGACAGTAAACATCATCGAGATTCAGCACGTCAAGCAAGTTTTACACAACAACAAGCTTTGGGTCCCGCGCCTCCGTTACAGTGACTGAGTGAAATCGACAACATTCGAGCGTGTCCCTGCTATACTACAATATGTCAGAGAAGTCACTGACAAGATTGGCTACAAGCGGGCTTCCATAAGAACAAACTACAGGCCGCCGAAGAAGATTAGTCAGTACTTACCATCCGTCAAGTAATCCGACATGTAATATTTCTCTACAGAAGACGCAGGAGTGTATTTTCAAGCTTGATTGTAAACTTGATAAACCATAAATCCTCCCAAAAGGACACCGATTGCTACCAAGAATGATTCTCGAGGCTAATGAAATTAAAAAATCCTATTTTCAATAGTAAGATGGCTGGACATGGAATCTGCTTGGGATTCCATAATTAATAAAATTAAATCCGTACCCAAGCATACTACTGCAAGATTTCAAGACATTTTAAACTTGTTCTGCGTAGATCGGACCAAAAATTTACATTTAAAAATTGAAGGAAGCCTTCGTTGACTATGACATAGGGACATCAAATACCTCAGTCCCTCCCGTAGTGATGGGCGCTGTAAAGTGTCACATCGTACTGTAATAGAAATAAGTTAGAACTCAGTCTTAACAAAAATAAAGAAAGTAAATCTATAACTTTTACAAAAAGAAAAAAAACCAGCTCTTGCATTTATTATTTACGTTGTACCCTTATCTCAAGAAGTAGCAATCAGGGATCTTGCAGTAACTTTAGACACTAAACCACATCTAAGTGTACATATTGAAAGCATTATTAACAAAGCTTATAAGATGTATGGTTTCGTCATTCGATCTGGTAATATGTTTAAAAATCCCTTGAATTACTTACACCTTTATAAATCCTTAATAAGATGTCATTTAGAGTATGCAGGGACTATTTGGAATCCTCTATATAAAAAATATATTGATAAACTAGAAATTGTTCAGAAGAAATTTCTTAGATATATCCATTATAAATATGCGAGAAAAAAAACCGTACAATGAACTCATGGCAAAATATAATCTTACCACTCCTAAATCAAGGCGCACAATTCTCGAGGCAATGTTGTTTTATGATCTGTGTCACAATAGATACGACTGTATGGATATAACTGAGACTATAAATTATAGGGTACCTACCAGAGCACATCAGCGCGTGGCTCATTCTCATAAACTTTTTTCTATTAATTTATGCCGAACTAACGCGGGACGAAGGTCCCCTTTATCACGTATGAATATGATGCACTCGTACCATGAGAATTTTAATGATATCGATATTAACGCCACTGGACGAGCTAATTATAAGAAGATTGTCACTGAAAAATTTAAACAAGTACTTATTGAGTAGATAATGGAATATATGACACGACCATTCAAAAACAAAACTAATGAGCAGTGGTGTCATGTATCCTACCATACTCGTAACCCTACAATGTATGTTAGTCAATACTGTGTTTAGATTTTACTTCTAGATTAAGAATAACAAGATACTGTCAATGTCAAGTTATACTCTGAAACAAGCTTTATTCATCATTGAAAAAATGTTATATCTACTTGCGTGACCAGCCTTGCTGAGTTCACAATAATAAAAAAATGTGTAGTAATTACATTAGATAAGTTGATAATTGTGAACTTGTTTGTGGACCTAAGTTTAATAAATAAAAAAAGGAACGTCGGGAGTTAAAAAAGTTAAAATTAAACGCGATAGAACGATAGATCACCTTGTTTAGGCGTGAACAAGATGATCTTTTACGTGGTAGAGCCATACTGCAGTTATATTAGTAGTATAGTTGTAGCACGAATGTGTCGGCTCGACCGGGGAAGGACCACGCTCTCACAGAATACCAGCGTCAAATAGTAGCTTACTGCTGCTGTGTTTCGTATGGTGAGTGTAGAGAAACGGATACCCTTTTTACTGTAAATGAGGCTTTCCATCTAAGTCCTCACGGGTGACAACGCATCTGCATTTTGATTCGTAATCGAGGATGGATGTAGATGTCTACGGTCCACAGAAACTACTTACCATCAGGTGGCTGTGTGCTCGTTTGTCACCCTATCCTATAAAAAAGGCGTAAAATACTTAGGTTTTTGGTAGATCATCGCGCTTACGTCAGGCGTAAAATACACAGACTGGTGTAGGGAAGCAAGGTCAAAAGTGCAAAACGTCTGGTCGCAGTACCAATATCATCAATCCGCTTGCCAAGCTTGACGATTAACGTGAAATCTCCCTACGTCGGAAAAGGGCCATGGTTACATCATTTAACTACCCGAACATGCGGATTAGTGAGCGCAAAGCTCTGTCACAATTACTTATTTAAATTACAGGATTTAACATATAGGTAGGAGAGGTACATGGACTAGAAATTCTCACAGAATACCAGTGTGAAATAGTAGCTTAATGCTGCTGTATTTCGTATGGTGAGTGTAGAGAACCGGAGACCCTTTTTACTGGAAATGAGGCATTCCATCTCAGTCCTCACGGGTGACAACGCATCTGCATTTTGATTTGTAATGGAAAATAGATGTAGATGTCTATGGGCCGCAGCAACCACTTACCATCAGGTGGACTGTGTGCTCGTTTGTTAGCCTATTCTATAAAAAAAATTATTTAATAAACTTTTACCTAAGGATTATTATTTATTGAAACAATAAACCTTAAAATTAGAACCTTCAAAACGTAATACCAGTGAATGTCACATGCGTGGATGGTATGCTTGGGATTCGACGTTGTTCCTGCGTTATAAAATATTTTGCCTTGAGTGAAAAAGAATTAGCCTCATATAGCTTAAAGAAGCTACAGCTGACAGGATTTATAGAAATTAAATCTCTATATTATAATAAAATCAATTGGTGTCCCTTAGTCTCGTTAAAACATAAAAACGACTCGACCGATTTCGATGAAATTTTTGTGTGTGTGTGTTTAAACGGGTCTCTAGATGGTTTATATTCACATTTGGACCCGGTAGGTGGCGCTGTAGTCGAGATCCAGAAATCACCGGCGGATCGCTAGTTACTTAAAAATTTAAAAGACCCCATTTTTGCACACATCACACGGATCTATTGTACTATTATATACTGTACTATATTTTGCGATGCTGTTAGTTGCTGCTGTTTGCAACTGTTTGCGAGCTATATAAAGGTGCCCCCTTTCTGAAGACAATGAGCATAACGATTTTCCGGATTATATCCAAACGTTAGTTTTCCGTTAAGTAAGATAACTTACCGTCATCCGAGTAGGGGTGCGCAGACCCCTCGGATAAATTAGTTTTAAACATGGTGTTTTAGTTTTAAATCTTTTTGAAATATAAAACTTTTTTGTACTAGCCTTGTAATAACTTATTCGTTAAAAATCTTTTTCTTTATCAGCTAGTATAAGACCACTTCTGGACATGGTTCTATCTAATATAAATAGCGTTCTTTGTCGTAGCTCCCTCGCGTTGGTTACGGTAATATACTCGTATCTTACCCGTTACCACATGTCCATGTGTAAACAGTAATAATGTATTAAACATTAAATTAAAGCGAATTCGAACTGTGGTAGCGTCTCAAAAGAATCCACTGCCGTATGTTATCCCGTAGGTGTTGTAAGAGATGACAGTTGGTAGGCAGAAGCATCTTCCTGATAACAACACGGAAAACTGTTGTTGACAACCCGCCTGTTAAACGTGGCAACTATGGAAAATGTTCTCCCTATAAGGTAATCTATGACAGTTATGTCGGTTACTCTGTGCAGATGTCCTCTTCGCAAAAGAACTTAAAAATAAAATTATCATGAATACGTAGCTGGGGTTGTTTTATTATCATATTTTTGGCATTATATATCATTTACATATTACATAACTAATTATATTTCAAATTATAATTCAATTTTTCAAAATTAATTATAATTCAATTCGCGTGTGTTTGTATTACGTTCATTCACAAAGATGATAAGCTCACAAAAATAATCCATCAATTTAAGTTGTCAACAGAAGCTTATCGCTATTATTTATGTTCTGTAACAACTGCGCGGATGAAATTTAAGAAAACGTATTTTCGTAAACCTTCCTTATCCCTAACCCTAATATTTGGTTATAAAGCGTGATGCAAACCGTTAACGTTTTCGATCCTTTTTCTTGCGTATTTTCCGGGAACGTGACAAACCATTTATGAATATACTGCTATGGATATTCCGTAGATTATAATAACATATTATTTCAATAATATATTGTCTGCTTGATAAAAAAGGTCTTTTATATTCTACTTTAATTAGACAAATATAATTTCTTAAATTATAGTTGGAAATTTGCACACGAGTCTCAGGTTTGCAAAATTAATTTGGAAATATATTATAGCGGGTATTTCGAAGACAATAATATTTAATACCATAATGTGTAGTTTTAAAAAAAGATCTTTTAGGTATCCTAACTTATATTATAAAATTCGAAAATGTCTTTTTAGGGTTCCGTAGTCAACTAGGAACCCTTATAGTTTCGCCATGTCTGTCTGTCCGTCTGTCCGTCCTCGCTTAATCTCTGTGACCGTTAGCACTAGAAAGCTGAAATTTGGTACCAATATGTGTATCAATCACGCCGACAAAGTGGTAAAATAAAAATTGGAAAAAAATGTTTTATTAGGGTAGCCCCCCTATATGTAAAGTGGGAAGTGATTTTTTTTTTAATTTCAATCCTAACGTGTGATATATTGTTGGAAAGGTATTTAAAAATGAATAGGGGTTTACTAAGACCATTTTTTGATAATGTCAATAATTTCGGAAATAATCGCTCCAAAAGTAAAAAACAATGTGTCCCCCCCTCTAACTTTTGAACCATAAGTTTAGAAAATATGAAAAAAATCTGAAAAGTAGAACTTTATAAGGTCTTTCTAGGAAAATTATTTTGAACTTGGATGGAAAGTCGGAGCGCCTGCCGCGGAGCGTGCAATGTTGCACGCTCCATGTTCGCGCACGTACCCACTACCGGGAGCAGTTGCAGGAGCGCGGATAATGGTTACCCACCTTTGAACTCATAAGTGGGAACACTTATTGTGACGGACGGGAAACTACGGAACCCTACACTGAGCGTGGCCCGACAAGCTCTTGGCCGGTTTTATTTATCGAATAAGAGTAAAAAACGAGCACCCAGTCCACCTGATGGTAAACGAATGATGTGGCCCATAGACATCAAAATTTGTCTTCGTTTCAAAATGCTCAAAACGAAACAATATGCAGATGAGTTTCCACCCCTGAGTACCTGAGTTGAGTATAGAATGCCTCGTTTCCTGTAAAAAGGATCTCCGGTTTTCTACTACTTACCATACGAAACATAGCAGCATTAAGCTGCTGTAAAGTAGCAGCTTAATGCTGCTGGTATTCCGTGAGTGCGTGGTCCTACCCCGGTGGAGCCGACCCATTCGTGCTGGAATTAAAATACCTGCTGCGTGGCTCTAAAACTTAGTAACGTCTGTGGGCTTGTCTTTCATTTACGCATTAATGGAGCCACAGATCGACATAATTTTTGCACAGAGATAGAGTATGGGCCAGAGAATGACATAAGCTATTTATCCATGATTTTTTCCCTGTGGATTGATTTGGAGCATAATTCTATAATTACCTCTTCATGATAAAATGATGGATTTTGATGAAAACTTGTCTTGAAATAACACATAGGAATTTTTACACAACTCTTATTCTTCTTAACACGTTCTTCTCGAACCCTGCAAGCGCATCTTACGGCACTGAAAACTGTATTCCAATAATCAGATTTTTTATTTAAAAGGAGGAAGAGAGACCAACAAAAGGGTCACACAGTACGAAATCGGGGCTGTAAGTGGAGTGAACTTAACAGGTGTACTGTAGGTAACAATAGCTTAACAGGTGTGTTGTCCAGGCAGTTCTTTGTTTTGAGCGTTGTGGTACATGGTAGCAGTGGTCCACGGAGGCCTGTGTTTGATCCCTTGTTGCCACCAGTAGTGCAAAATTCTGGGAAGCATTAGAAAAAAAATAATTCGGCACTGATACTACTTCGATTTCGTAAAGAAATTGACACCAGATACAACGTCCAAGTGCAAAACATTATTTTTATTATACGAGAGGGGGCAAAAGCAAACGGCTCACCTGATGGTAAGAGACTACCGCCGCCCATAAACAACCGCAATACCAGGGAAATTGCAGGTGCCTTGCCGGCCTTTTGCTTTATTTCTGTAGGCGACTTTGAACCGCTTCAGTTTGAAACAGTCAACTGGGGTTTCGTTTTTGGATCATATTGATAAATCCAGGATACATCACCTGTAACAATGTTAACACGCCTCGACGAGTCTGTTTTAAATTTAGTAATATATTGGGAAGTCGAAAAATAAATATGAGATACTCAAAGTAATAAAAAACTGCGGTTCACCCTAATAGTATGGTAAAGATGTATATTGCCCACATAGGCACATATAACTGGCGTCAAATAACGGGACAATTTCCATAGAGCACCCGTCATCTTAGTCGTCAACTCTTTCTTTTAAGAAACTGGGTTGTGTGTGAAATGGAACGTCTTCATCTAGGGTAACGCCTACCTCGTTGCCCCGAACCCAGCGTGGTGTGGTATTGGTCTGTGAATAGAAGGTCAATAATTGGTCGATCCCTGATCGGGAGCGCAAGACCCGTGCTTCATAGGTCCGTTTTAGTTGGACCTTCGATGTTGAATTAAGAAGACAGACCGCTTCAGTCTTTCCTTGAAAGTCCTTGCGCTTCTCGATTGTGTCATTTTGTTAGGTTCCTTTGAAGTGCTTCAATTTGAAACAATCAACTGGCCTTTCGTTTTTGGATCATATTGATGAATTCAGGATACATAACCTGTAACAATGTTGTTAACACGCCGCGACGACTTTGTTTTAAATTTCGTAATATTTTGGGATGTCGAAAAGGAGATTGGCAGCAGCATCTTCCTGATAACAGCTCAAGATAATAAATAACTGCGGTTGCCAACCTGCTTGCCAAGCTTGGCAACTATGGCAAATTGCCCTCAAGAGGCAATCTATGAGGAGGCCTATGTTCGTCAGTTGACTGTTTAGGCTATAACGGTGATATTGGGAAGTAGCTACTGGCCGTCTATTTCTTTGTTTCCTTCCGTCGCCTCTCACGACACCCACGGGACGATATGCGGTAGTAGATATTCTTAAACTACCACGACACGATGAGATTAAGATGTGGTAGGTTTGATCTACATAGCAATTAACTTTAACAATTGACGCATGTCACTTAACCAATATATAATGTTAGTATGTTGCGCATTTTAAATGCAAAATTTACACTGTATATGTATGAGAATTTTCTCTTTAGTTTTGTCGTATTTAAATATTCAAACTAGAGCAAACTTCGAACGACGATCATTCAAAAACTCCAGCTCAAATGGCACACCACTTCGTAATTTAAATACCGCGATGCCATTTTCTCAAAATTCGAAATTTCACCAGTTTCAGGAATTCAATCATTTTTTTAGTCCTATTCATACCCATTGAAATTAAAGTCGTAACAAGTTAAAAAAATGAAAATTCTGTTAAATTTTCAGTCAGTTCTTACCACCGTCTGTGTCTTATCACCATCAAGTGTCATATACCTTTACAAGATGAAGGGGTATGCAAGCTTGATTGTGAATGGGGCCTCTCTTATATAGGACAAAGATAATGATCAATTAGAACCCGCGTAACGGAACATATAGCTGATGTGATGCATTAACGTTTCGGGAAGTCTGCAGTTTGTGATCATATCCTAGACGGCTCCAACCATTACATCAGATTTGATAGACCACAAATCCTCGCGAAAGAACACTGATTCCTACCGAGGATGATACGTGTGGCTATTGAAATTAAAAAACATCCTAATTTAAACAGAGAAGGAGGCCGGCTACCACCTGCTTGGGCAGTGTGGCTTATTGGTCAGTATTTGGCATCTACGACGGGGGTCCAGAATTCAAATTGGTTAAAATTTCGAGTTGAGGTTATAAAGGTAAAAACATATTGGGCTTTATACCAAATTAAATGGACATTGTGATAAACGATAATTTAAACGAGTTGCATACCGGAATCTCAGACGAATAAAGAAAAAGAAGCAAAACTCTACACACAAATTAAGTGAAGCGTGATCTTTCTTCTTTTTTTCTTTGACAGTCTGAAATTCCGCTGCTGGCTGCAAAATTAATTAGTAGGCTGCAAATGATTTTATATGCATAAGTTCTGACAATAAGCTGAGCATGATTTTCGCTTGGTTTTAGCGACACTTAAAATGAGCGCAGGGATTCGTTTTTCCTTTTTGGTATGAGATCGGAATAAATAATTGGGCTCCACAACGAAACAAGAAACGCAAATTTTTATTACTTTAAGATAAAACACTGCGTTCCGCTTATGATTGTATTTACACACAGCATTTTATTTAATAGAAGAAAAAGCGGCTGCAATGTCTTTTCATGTGATTTATCTTGTCAGTCTCACAGGGTAGGGATCAAGCGGAGGCCAACACTGCAATAAATTACACTTTTATTTCGTGACAAAATAAAACAAAGAAATAAAATGTACTTTTACGTTGAAACATAACTTTTAGATACGCAATGTTGCAGCGTGTTATAGCTGCATACGTCTATTATTTGTTCTGGTTTGACAGTGGAAATATCTCAAAGAATACCAGCGTAAAATATTACAATAATGCTTCTGTGTTACGCATAATAAATGTCGAGAATCAAGGAACCTTTTCACTGGTAACAAGGTAACTCATTTCAGTCCTCAGAGATGCTAAGAATATCTGTATCTGAACGATTGGGAACCAAAAGAGATTGCAATAGTACATAAACACTCACGCCAGTCACCCAGAGGGGTAGGCAGAGACTACAGACTTCCATTTGGCACGATCCTGACACACCTCTCTCGTCTCCTTCACATCCATACACCTACGCTCGTCGGTTAAGGGTACTCCTAATTTGGCCCGTTTTCAATAAATCGCCAATTCGGTCGATAAATTTTCGCCTTCCCTTTCCGACTCTGCCATTCACTTCTGCAAGATAAATTTTCTTTGTCACTCTTTCCTCATTCATTCTTTCCACGTGACCAAACCACTGAAGCATTCCTTTCTTAATCCTGGTCACAACATCATCTTGCAAACCACACTCTTCTCTCATTACACAATTTCTTACCCTGTCATCCAGATTCAGCCCTAACATACTCCTTAACGACCGCATTTCTACTGCGTTCATTCTACTCTCGTGCTTCTTCTGCCACACCCAACTTTCACTACCATACGTTAAAGAAGGGACCAACACAACATTGTGAATTGCCGTACATGTCATTTTCGACACATTTTGACTCTTTACAATAGAGTGTAGGGCCCCATTTATTCTATTTCCTGTATTCACTCGTCGTTCTATATCCTTATCACATCTCCCATCCCTGCTAAATATTGCAATAGTGTAGGACTAATTATACCTATAAAACATGGACAAACTCGTTACCTGGCATTTTTCTGTTTCCTCCTCCAAAACAGGACTGAATTTTTTTAGGAACTAAAACTGTACAAGACAAAGAACTGTATAAGAAGATTGTGCCATGTTTGTTTATTTTTATTTTATATTGAATAATCGTTCTAATTTTCTGGATGTCCGGGCGGTATCAGACACCCAGGGAACAAATTTCAACATTTTTTTGGATAATTTTCGTGTAATTGTTTTATAGAAAATAAAAACAAAACTTAGCACGTAGCAGTTTGTTTAAATTTAATCGTAAAAAATATTTGCTTTAATGTCATTATTCAGGGAAAAAACATGGGAAAATGTTTGTGTATTGGGCCATACAGTGGCGGGTAAGAATACCCACTACCCCATTTCTTGACTTGGGTGTAGAAAGAGACGACAGAGGGAAACTGAGGGAGAAGATGGGCAGTAGCATCTTTCTGATAACGAAAAAAAGCAAAAAGCAAATAAAAGCTGTGGTTGCCAACCCCTCGCCAAACGTGGCAACCATGGCAATATACCCCCCTAGAGCGATGACACAAATAAATGGCCTCCAGTTAACGGCTGCTGTTCCCGGCTACGGTGGCAAACATGGTAATGGCGGCGCAGCTGGTACTAGGAATCTCCGGTCGAGATTCAGCTGCCACCTAAAACGACTCGATCTGGCAACATATAACCCTGAGTACTGTCGAGAAGAGCTAGAAGAACAGATGGACAAGTTTGCGCCGGAATATTATAGGATTACCTAAGGTATAAAGAGAGGGGAAGGACACGGTAATCCTCAAATCCGGCAACTTGTTCAACCGGGTCCGGTGATAGAACGGTGATAGAAGTTGGTTGTCTGGAGGGCGACACTCTGTTCTAAGGAGGTGTCGGATTTATCGTCCATAAGTCTCTCGTTAACAATCTTGTAAAAATTAGGAGTGTGTCGACGAGGGTTGCGTACCTTGTACTCAGAATCACCAAACGGTATTCGCAAAAGGTCGTACAAGTTTACGCACCAACCTCGGCATCAAATAGCGTATGGTGTTCAAAGGAATATAACCTTCATATAGCAGCGTGGTTTCATTACCAAATAGGGAAAGTGGTATAATAAGATGATCTTCAAGATTTCTATCAACCCCTGGTTAATTTTAATTTGGCACGTAATATTTTTTGACCGATGACATATGATCTTTGGGACCGACTCCCGACAGCATCCATAACTGTGGTATATTAACTATACCAGCACTTAAAATTACTTCAAGTGATGCTAGTAGTTTTAGTGTTGTTCCATTAATTATAACTTCTAAATGATCATTAAATAATATTTTCGTAACAAGAATGTGTAGGAGCCTAAATTTTTCTATTTTCAAATTGTGTTGAATACGTAATAGCAGTGATCCCTCTTTTCCATTAAAAACAGTTGATCTAACTATTCCAGAACCTACAGGATTTTCAGTGTTTATATCTTTTAGGGTGAATTTTGAGAGGCTCAATTTACTTTGTCCGGAGAAAAAAGTACTCGTAATGTTAAAATTGAAACCAAAATATATTGGATGAGACATTGAGCTGCCAAAATATATGAGCTGGATTCCTTTGATTATATCTTGAATTTTTTTAAGTATAATAGTGATTTGTTTATAGGATTGATAACTGGGTGGACAGACAACTAGTCGATTTGTAGACATTCAAAGAAAGTATATTGCGTAATTAAATCTTAAATATTGCTAATCAAGACATGGTTTAACGGAATCTTATTTTCAAACGGAAAACATTTTTATTTAATTACAAATATATTAAGTAATCAAGAACAACTGTCTAGTTGTTATATTACTTGAAAAACGTATTTCGCGCTGTATTTTAAAGGAACAAACGCATGAACCGCATTGATAAAATTTGTTCCGTTTTTTACTGGTTACGACTTCATTACACATAGGATGTATTTAAAATTATATTTTATAAATATAACCTCTATTCAAATAAAATACTTTGCTAGTTTCACGATAAGTCACAAATTACCTTGCAGCAGTAATAAAAAACAACATAACAGGCTTTAACTCCCCTCATGTACTCTCCTGCTAAATGTTTCATCTATTCATTTATTTTTTACTGTATATCAAAAGCCCATTTTCGAAAACTACCCTCCATTGATTATTGCACAGCAGGGATATTTGCTATAGTTGCCACGCTTGGCGGGCTGGTTGCTAATCTCACTTTTTACTATTTTGCATTGTAATCAGGAAGATGCTGCTGGACGTTGTGGTGGATGATGAGGATCATATCGACAATGCGCTCACCAAACTGCCTAACAAGGTGCGAAAGTTTTTTTTCGATTCGATTTTCCATTGTTAACTCTGTTGATCAAGGTTGATATAGATTGAATTGTTCTTCTATCCAGTCCGGTTTCAATACTTTATTTTCGAAGTTAGATAGAAGAAAAATACATGCTGTATTTATAATATATATAATATTGTAAATACAGCATGTATTTTTCTTATATATAATAATGTTTGTAAGCAAATTGAACCTCTGAAACTAACTTGCCTGTTCACACTATGTGATTTAGTGCACTACGTATGCACGCGAGCAATATAAGCACACTGTAGAATTACTGTATAATTAATATTAGTCAATAAATTAATAATTTGGTTATGATGTTACTTTGTGGCGGACATCTCTATAGCCATCTCTACCGCTAAGCAATAGTATACTTATCGTTAATCCCGTTTGAAAGATAGAAAATAGAAGTCGGTGTAACTTCTAGCTATGGTAGCATTCTAATATAGTCCTCAGGATTTCAGAAGGTACACGATCCATAACAACCACCAGCGATTACATATATGTTTATATGTATATTACATAAAATCACTGTTAAATGTATACGCTGCTCTTTTACGCGATGCCATTTTCTCACTTTCACGGAATTTTATGCGCTTAAAAGGATATTTCACGAATTTGCTATGCGTTAGATATTAAAATTTTTAAAATAAATTATTTTAAAAACCTTCAAATCATTTTCTACATTAGGGTATATTTTTAATACAAGTAACGCTCTTCGCACACGCGTCGTAAGCGTAGTTGTATCGTAAGCGTATTGTTACAACGCAACGCGAATGAGACCTGCAGTTTTCTACAAACGAATCGTCGAGTAGACGTATCGTTTTATAAGATCTCAGTACAAATCATGGCGAAATTTCACCAGTTTCAGGAATTCAATCATTTTTTTAGTCCTATTCATACCCATTGAAATTAAAGTCGTAACAAGTTAAAAAAATGAAAATTCTGTTAAATTTTCAGTCAGTTCTTACCACCGTCCGTGTCTTATCACCATCAAGTGTCATATACCTTTACAAGATGAAGGGGTATGCAAGCTTGATTGTGAATGGGGCCTCTTTTATATAGGACAAAGATAATGATCAATTAGAACCCGCGTAACGGAACATATAGCTGATGTGATGCATTAACGTTTCGGGAAGTCTGCAGTTTGTGATCATATCCTAGACGGCTCCAACCATTACATCAGATTTGATAGACCACAAATCCTCGCGAAAGAACACTGATTCCTACCGAGGATGATACGTGTGGCTATTGAAATTAAAAAACATCCTAATTTAAACAGAGAAGGAGGCCGGCTACCACCTGCTTGGGACCCTATAACCAATAAAATTAAAACTAAACCCAAGCATACCACTGCAAGACTTCAAGACACAGTTATTTCATTTCGCAGATCGGACCATAAACAATAAATAAAAAAAAAACTAAAAGTCCCCCGTGACCATGGGTGCTGGAAAACACCCGAAACGTCGGAAATTAAAAATAACTAAAATTAAACGCGACAAAACCCGCAAAAGTAGTTTTAATTAATGTGTTGTGTTCGCATAAATATAAGAAATCATTATAAATTGGCTCTCTATATCCTTCTGTCTGGAAGCTGTGAGCTGTGGAAGCACTGCTATTTAGCGCCAGAAATAGGCAAGTGTGTTGTATCTTACCAGTCAAAGTCATAGGCCAATTAGGAGTTCTACCATCTAGTAACAGACCTTGTAACTTATCGATTAAGAAACAAAATGTGTTACCCATCCTAAGGACTAAGATGGAATGTCTCGTTACCAGTAAAAAGGTTTTCCGTTTCTTTTCACTAAAAAAATCAGCAGCTGTTATTTTTCGTTGCCCGCGTAGCTCGGAAAGTCAACACGAACGTAGATATTTATTCTGATCTATTTTTTTATAGGATAGGGTGACAAACTAGCACACAGTCTACCTGGTGGTAAGTGGGTGTTGCAGCCCATAGACATCTACATCTATCACCCGTGAGGACTAAGATGGAATGCCTCGTTTCCAGTAAAAAGGGTCTCCGGTTCTCTACACTCTCCATACAAAACACGGCATTAAGCTATTATTTGACGCTGGTATTCTCTGTGAGAGCGTGGTCCTTCCCCGGTCGAGTCGACCCATTCGTGCTAAAACTATACTACTAATACTACAACTATACTCTGGTCAACTCACTCAAATCTGATCTGCGCGAGCTACAGGCGGTTAATAAAATATACAAGATCGTGATCAGTGTTCATTCCTCTTAATGGAATCAAGTTCATTCTTTGGATCGTTAAGGCAGAGGAGATTAGAAGAACTAGTATAACAGCTGAACGCTCGTCCTAAGTTTTTTCTAAAAGGGGTGTGAAATGAGCCCACAGTACACATTTTGGATCAGTGGATGTTATGGCCTATAGACACCTGTATCTATACTTGATTAAGAATCAGAATGCAGATGCCTTGTCACACCTGAGGTCTAAGATGGGATGCCTCGTTTTCTGTAAGCATAGTGTGCTTTACACTCACCATACGTAACAGAACAACATTTAACTGATATTTTACACTAGTATTTTGTAAGAGCGTGGTGATTCCCCGGTCGAGTCGACCCATTTGTGCTACAATCATAATATAGCCACCACATGACTCTACCACGTGAGTTTAACAATATTTAAAAAAAAAGTTACCCCTACACTAGGATTTTCTCCTGTATCGTGGGGGCATCTTACAAACATAAATTGCACACGGACAAACATCCAGACCCGGAACAATTATTTGTAGGCCATACAAATACTTGTTCCGTGCGGGATTCGAACCCGCGACACTCATTGCTAAGCCACTGCGCCACGGAGTCGTCAAGAATATAACATCAACATGGCTCTATCACATCAGTTCAACCAACAAGAGGTAATTTCTGTCGACATTCCACATTTATTATTCGCAATTTTAAGCGATGATTTACAACGTGCCTTATGATAAAGAAAATATCGTGAAGAATGGCTTGTGTCCGGCAGAAGAACCTTTTACGCTGAAGATTCAATTAAATTTTAATTACATACTTAGCCTGCCAATCATCTAAAGACGAATGAAATAACGAATAAGCACGGAAAACAGCAAAATTTCACGATGAAATTGGTAAAATTTTCGGAAAGTAGCAACAAAGTTGTAGTAAAGCCACTGAAGTTATATACTGAAGCAGCTGTTGAACTTAGTGCCCCAGTGTTTGAAAGTAAAACAGCCGCAGGACACTGTCATTAACGTTCAAGTAAGTAGCAATTATTTCAAGCTCCAATGAGCTTGAAATAATTGCGACAAGTAATATTAATAATTATTAAACTGTTTGCGGCAAAGTTTAATATTTTGTTTAAAAACTTTACCACCCGTTGCATTTTCATTACAGTCTATAAAAATTCACGGCTGAATATAAGCCTACCTCAATGATTGCTCTAAAGATCTTGCCATATTTACCACGCTTGGCGGATGGGTCGGCAACCGCAGCTTTTTGTTATTTTGAGTCGTTATCAGAACAATGCTGCTGTTCATTTCCTGTTTCAGTTTTTCGTGGGCGCTTTACGATACCGACGTGATGTGGTAGTGGATATTCTTGCACTGCCTCTGCATCGTTATCCGCCGCGTTTATGATGCTGTTAAGGCATGTAAAATAAAGTGAATGTATGATTTTCCATATAATGTTAAAATTTTAAGAATGCGCTTCAAACACTAAGAATATCGTTTTATTTCCAGTTTGTATTATCGTCACCTCAAAGTTTTCATGGCTACATGAATATGATATACCGGATACGAAGAAAAACTTAAAAATACTTACTACTGCGTTGTATAAGAAAAAATAATTTGATATTTAAATTTGCTTTAAAATCCGTGTAGCATATTCTGTTATTAGGTTTATTACCTTATCTAGGTTACACGTAAACGGGAATACTCCTGGTGTAGTCGGATAAAAACAGATAATATTAAATAGTGTTTGATTTTATATCTACATGGCGGTGTGGCTTATTGGTCAGTATTTGGCATCTACGACGGGGGTCCAGAATTCAAATTGGTTAAAATTTCGAGTTGAGGTTATAAAGGTAAAAACATATTGGGCTTTATACCAAATTAAATGGACATTGTGATAAACGATAATTTAAACGAGTTGCATACCGGAATCTCAGACGAATAAAGAAAAAGAAGCAAAACTCTACACACAAATTAAGTGAAGCGTGATCTTTCTTCTTTTTTTCTTTGACAGTCTGAAATTCCGCTGCTGGCTGCAAAATTAATTAGTAGGCTGCAAATGATTTTATATGCATAAGTTCTGACAATAAGCTGAGCATGATTTTCGCTTGGTTTTAGCGACACTTAAAATGAGCGCAGGGATTCGTTTTTCCTTTTTGGTATGAGATCGGAATAAATAATTGGGCTCCACAACGAAACAAGAAACGCAAATTTTTATTACTTTAAGATAAAACACTGCGTTCCGCTTATGATTGTATTTACACACAGCATTTTATTTAATAGAAGAAAAAGCGGCTGCAATGTCTTTTCATGTGATTTATCTTGTCAGTCTCACAGGGTAGGGATCAAGCGGAGGCCAACACTGCAATAAATTACACTTTTATTTCGTGACAAAATAAAACAAAGAAATAAAATGTACTTTTACGTTGAAACATAACTTTTAGATACGCAATGTTGCAGCGTGTTATAGCTGCATACGTCTATTATTTGTTCTGGTTTGACAGTGGAAATATCTCAAAGAATACCAGCGTAAAATATTACAATAATGCTTCTGTGTTACGCATAATAAATGTCGAGAATCAAGGAACCTTTTTACTGGTAACAAGGTAACTCATTTCAGTCCTCAGAGATGCTAAGAATATCTGTATCTGAACGATTGGGAACCAAAAGAGATTGCAATAGTACATAAACACTCACGCCAGTCACCCAGAGGGGTAGGCAGAGACTACAGACTTCCATTTGGCACGATCCTGACACACCTCTCTCGTCTCCTTCACATCCATACACCTACGCTCGTCGGTTAAGGGTACTCCTAATTTGGCCCGTTTTCAATAAATCGCCAATTTGGTCGATAAATTTTCGCCTTCCCTTTCCGACTCTGCCATTCACTTCTGCAAGATAAATTTTCTTTGTCACTCTTTCCTCATTCATTCTTTCCACGTGACCAAACCACTGAAGCATTCCTTTCTTAATCCTGGTCACAACATCATCTTGCAAACCACACTCTTCTCTCATTACACAATTTCTTACCCTGTCATTCAGATTCAGCCCTAACATACTCCTTAACGACCGCATTTCTACTGCGTTCATTCTACTCTCGTGCTTCTTCTGCCACACCCAACTTTCACTACCATACGTTAAAGAAGGGACCAACACAACATTGTGAATTGCCGTACATGTCATTTTCGACACATTTTGACTCTTTACAATAGAGTGTAGGGCCCCATTTATTCTATTTCCTGTATTCACTCGTCGTTCTATATCCTTATCACATCTCCCATCCCTGCTAAATATTGCAATAGTGTAGGACTAATTATACCTATAAAACATGGACGAACTCGTTATCTGGCATTTTTCTGTTTCCTCCTCCAAAACAGGACTGAATTTTTTTAGGAACTAAAACTGTACAAGACAAAGAACTGTATAAGAAGATTGTGCCATGTTTGTTTATTTTTATTTTATATTGAATAATCGTTCTAATTTTCTGGATGTCCGGGCGGTATCAGACACCCAGGGAACAAATCTCAACATTTTTTTGGATAATTTTCGTGTAATTGTTTTATAGAAAATAAAAACAAAACTTAGCACGTAGCAGTTTGTTTAAATTTAATCGTAAAAAATATTTGCTTTAATGTCATTATTTAGGGAAAAAACATGGGAAAATGTTTGTGTATTGGGCCATACAGTGGCGGGTAAGAATACCCACTACCCCATTTCTTGACTTGGGTGTAGGAAGAGACGACAGAGGGAAACTGAGGGAGAAGATGGGCAGTAGCATCTTTCTGATAACGAAAAAAAGCAAAAAGCAAATAAAAGCTGTGGTTGCCAACCCCTCGCCAAACGTGGCAACCATGGCAATATACCCCCCTAGAGCGATGACACAAATAAATGGCCTCCAGTTAACGGCTGCTGTTCCCGGCTACGGTGGCAAACATGGTAATGGCGGCGCAGCTGGTACTAGGAATCTCCGGTCGAGATTCAGCTGCCACCTAAAACGACTCGATCTGGCAACATATAACCCTGAGTACTGTCGAGAAGAGCTAGAAGAACAGATGGACAAGTTTGCGCCGGAATATTATAGGATTACCTAAGGTATAAAGAGAGGGGAAGGACACGGTAATCCTCAAATCCGGCAACTTGTTCTACCGGGTCCGGTGATAGAACGGTGATAGAAGTTGGTTGTCTGGAGGGCGACACTCTGTTCTAAGGAGGTGTCGGATTTATCGTCCATAAGTCTCTCGTTAACAATCTTGTAAAAATTAGGAGTGTGTCGACGAGGGTTGCGTACCTTGTACTCAGAATTACCAAACGATACTCGCAAAAGGTCGTACAAGTTTACGCACCAACCTCGGCATCAAATAGCGTATGGTGTTCAAAGGAATATAACCTTCATATAGCAGCGTGGTTTCATTACCAAATAGGGAAAGTGGTATAATAAGATGATCTTCAAGATTTCTATCAACCCCTGGTTAATTTTAATTTGGCACGTAATATTTTTTGACCGATGACATATGATCTTTGGGACCGACTCCCGACAGCATCCATAACTGTGGTATATTAACTATACCAGCACTTAAAATTACTTCAAGTGATGCTAGTAGTTTTAGTGTTGTTCCATTAATTATAACTTCTAAATGATCATTAAATAATATTTTCGTAACAAGAATGTGTAGGAGCCTAAATTTTTCTATTTTCAAATTGTGTTGAATACGTAATAGCAGTGATCCCTCTTTTCCATTAAAAACAGTTGATCTAACTATTCCAGAACCTACAGGATTTTCAGTGTTTATATCTTTTAGGGTGAATTTTGAGAGGCTCAATTTACTTTGTCCGGAGAAAAAAGTACTCGTAATGTTAAAATTGAAACCAAAATATATTGGATGAGACATTGAGCTGCCAAAATATATGAGCTGGATTCCTTTGATTATATCTTGAATTTTTTTAAGTATAATAGTGATTTGTTTATAGGATTGATAACTGGGTGGACAGACAACTAGTCGATTTGTAGACATTCAAAGAAAGTATATTGCGTAATTAAATCTTAAATATTGCTAATCAAGACATGGTTTAACGGAATCTTATAAAACATTTTTATTTAATTACAAATATATTAAGTAATCAAGAACAACTGTCTAGTTGTTATATTACTTGAAAAACGTATTTCGCGCTGTATTTTAAAGGAACAAACGCATGAACCGCATTGATAAAATTTGTTCCGTTTTTTACTGGTTACGACTTCATTACACATAGGATGTATTTAAAATTATATTTTATAAATATAACCTCTATTCAAATAAAATACTTTGCTAGTTTCACGATAAGTCACAAATTACCTTGCAGCAGTAATAAAAAACAACATAACAGGCTTTAACTCCCCTCATGTACTCTCCTGCTAAATGTTTCATCTATTCATTTATTTTTTACTGTATATCAAAAGCCCATTTTCGAAAACTACCCTCCATTGATTATTGCACAGCAGGGATATTTGCTATAGTTGCCACGCTTGGCGGGCTGGTTGCTAATCTCACTTTTTACTATTTTGCATTGTAATCAGGAAGATGCTGCTGGACGTTGTGGTGGATGATGAGGATCATATCGACAATGCGCTCACCAAACTGCCTAACAAGGTGCGAAAGTTTTTTTTCGATTCGATTTTCCATTGTTAACTCTGTTGATCAAGGTTGATATAGATTGAATTGTTCTTCTATCCAGTCCGGTTTCAATACTTTATTTTCGAAGTTAGATAGAAGAAAAATACATGCTGTATTTATAATATATATAATATTGTAAATACAGCATGTATTTTTCTTATATATAATAATGTTTGTAAGCAAATTGAACCTCTGAAACTAACTTGCCTGTTCACACTATGTGATTTAGTGCACTACGTATGCACGCGAGCAATATAAGCACACTGTAGAATTACTGTATAATTAATATTAGTCAATAAATTAATAATTTGGTTATGATGTTACTTTGTGGCGGACATCTCTATAGCCATCTCTACCGCTAAGCAATAGTATACTTATCGTTAATCCCGTTTGAAAGATAGAAAATAGAAGTCGGTGTAACTTCTAGCTATGGTAGCATTCTAATATAGTCCTCAGGATTTCAGAAGGTACACGATCCATAACAACCACCAGCGATTACATATATGTTTATATGTATATTACATAAAATCACTGTTAAATGTATACGCTGCTCTTTTACGCTGGTGTGGTCTTTTCCCGGTCTACACCAATAATATAGCTGCGGCATAGCTATATCGCGTAACAGATCTCTTGCATAATAGATAAGATTTTTATTAATTCAGGTTTAACTTGCAGATTGTTGAAGTAATTGAAGTATCAAAATTTTTATGTCTTAAATGCTGTTCCATGTCTCTGATCTGCATCTGAGGGTTACGTGACCACACTACGCTTGCCTGGGAACAGTCTCTACGCCATCAGTTGTTACTTCTACGATAGACGTGACCTACCCATTGCCAGTTCATTTACAAAAACTGATGACTATACCTGTATTCTGGTTCTCCATCGAATTTCTACCTTATGAACTTTATCCACCAGATAAATCCAAGCGTAACTCTTTCCACGACTCACAAAGCGACTCTGAAGTTGTGGAGCAGCTTTATTCTTATGATTATGAACGTAATTATTTAAGATACTCGTATTCCGACAATTTTCTCAACAATATAAAATATTCACTAGATTTATTACCTAGCATTTGGCTTAGAATGTAATTGAGTTGTGCTGCTGCAAGGCCAAGCACCGTAATAACTGTAATGTAATCTTGAAAATGTTTATCCTTTTAGAATGATATTAAATATAGTTTCATTGAATATAAATATGCTATTAAATTATGTTGCAAGTACATTTTCCATAAAATATTGAACTATAATTTAATACGTCCGTTAACGCTAAAATAATGTATTATTTCATCCGTAAACCAGACAGAGCCATCGAACAGAAATAACTTTTCTAGTTTCCGAAAATAAATCACTCTTCTTCTTAGGAAAAATATTACTATGAATTAAAAATTTTGAGTTTCGATTTAATTAGTTACGAAAATTACAAATGAATGGATCTTACAAACCGATATTTATTTTACGTTTATAATTTATTACCTTCAAGTTCCGTAACAGTTACTGAGTTTAAAGAGTAAATTACAGAGATAAGCATTAATTAATGATTTACAAACTTTCCTCCTTATATCATAAATTGAAAATGTGTTTTCGGTTGAAAATTGTTATAATGATGAAACATGATATTACAGCTTCCTAGCTGATTTTCGATCACAACACGGTTACAATATTTTAACCATACTCTATGGACTTTCTGCATGTCTTACCAGGTAGTCACTCCATCTAGTTGGGGTTCGCCTGCCGGTACGAGGCTGCCACTCGAGAACCTTTTTTCCCCTTCGGTTATCCATTCATCTAGCGGTGACCGGCCCATTGCCACTTCAGTTTACTAATCCGTTGGGCTATGTTAGTTACTCTGGTTCTACTGCAGATATCCTCATTCCTAAGTTTCTTACGCAGAGGAACTCCGAGCATATCCCTATCTCTATAGCACGCTGAGGGACTTTGAGAATTGGAGGCTATTGAATGGATCATAAATATCATAATTAAACAAGTGTGTGCGTATAAATGTATATGTGTATTAAACGACTCGGAGGATTACCAAACAAGCTGATTTGAAAACCATTATTTATTTCATTAACTTTGAATCAAGGGTTAGAACCACTGACTGGTAGCCTTTGTCAGCACTTCGTGCGGTCATCGGTATCATATATAGTAAGGTACATCGCGAGTGTGTTCGCCACTTATATCACTCAAACTTTAAGTTCTGATTTAATAAAAGCGATGCTGTTTGTACTACAAAAATCAAATGTAGATATAATATTAGTAAGAGGCTATACAAACAGGCAGTACGCAACACATTATATGCAACGGCGGTAGTTCATAATGCACTCGTAGCATGGATGCGGTATGAGAAATGGCTGTAAAGAACGATCCATACCCTAACAAGATAATTGTATGACGGACATACATTTTTATTTTCATGACACTCTCAGGTGAATAATAGCTGCAAAAGTAATAACTTACTTACTTACTTACTTATCTTACATACTTACGTGACTAATGCCTGCAGTTCTGCTTCTGATGGTGCAATAAGCACTGCATCATCAGCATACAGCAGACAATTAACTTTTATGTCACCCAATTTCACACCCAAACAGCTATCTTTCAGCTTCTGTAAACAGCTGTCGAGATACAGTATGAACAGCCAGGAAGACATGACACAACCCTGTTTTACGCCCGCTTGGACGCTAAACATGGGTGACAGGTCATGCCCTACCCGCACACAGGCTTTACAGTCATAGTAAAGTGACTGCACAGCCCTTAACAATCGACCATCCACACCATATCCCGGCAACAGTTCCCACATTTTCTTCCTTATAACCTTATCAAATGCTTTCTCCAGATCCACAAAAGCACAGATAATCCTCTGGTTAACACTCAGAAGCTTCTCCGTGATCATGCGGAGAGAAGACATTTGATCCGTGCATCCTCTTCCAGGTCTAAATCCGCATTGTGCCTCCCATAGGAATCTTTCCGATTTCTCTTGCATCCTGCGTGTCAAAACCTTCGAATAAACTTTACTTGCTAAACTGGTCAAGCTGATCGCCCGATAGCACCCGCAGTCAAAATGTGAACCTTTACCTTTATATAAAGGCACAATGACCGCGGATCGCCAATCATCCGGGACATCTCCCGTCCGCCAGCACAAATTGCACAGCAGATGAAAGCTGTCCCAGACGTGAGGCCCACCGTACTTGACCATTTCAGCAGTAACTCTGTCTAGTCCCGCAGCCTTACCACATTTCAAACTTCGAATCGCACGTTCAATCTCTTTCATGCTGATGACCTCAGTGTCATCGAGGTCCGTGTCTGGCGTGCCAGTCACGGCGTTACCCCCGGATCCTTCACTAAGATCATGACACGCATGCAATTCTCTATAAAATTCACTCCATCGCTGCATGACGTCCGATTTTTCTGAGAGGACGTCATTGGTTCTCGAAAGCACTTTGTTCATTCTTAAAGCTGTCGCACCACTCCGGGACCTTCCAACCTCTTTCCAGAAGAGTTTGGAGTTTTCCCTAAAGTTGTGCGACAACCTCTCGTCCGCTTCTATTCTACACCTTTCACGTACTTCCTCAATGAATGTTTTCGCATGAACTTTCTGCAGCTTATATCTTTCTTTCATCTTCTCTCTCATATGCTCATCGTTACTAGAGGCCAAGTAGTCTAACCATGCTTTTTTCTTCTTTTTTACAGCTTCTTTCACTTCATCATTCCACCATGCATCTCTTCTTTTACTACTACCTCTTTTTGTCGTACCACATACTTCTTCCGCCGCACTTACCATTCCATCCCTAAGGTTCTGCCATGTTCTCTCCACACATTCTTTCCTGCCATCGATGGTGTCAAGCTTTTCGGCTACCCTCGTGTGATATTTGTCCCTAGTATCCGCTTCCTGAAGCTTCCAGCTTCGGATGCGACAGACCGACTGTAGTTCTGTTACTGCCGTCCGGTGGCGCCAACCCGCGAACAAACCCCTAAATCTAGTAATTACTAGATAATGATCCGTTCCCAGGTCAGCACCCCTGAACACTCGTGTATCCATCACCTGTTTTCGCAGTCGGTCATCCACCAGGAACAAATCAATCATACTTCTCTCATTCTTTCTTTCTCTAGTGTACATATGGATCTTCCTGTGATTAAACATAGTGTTTGTCACAAGAAGACCCTTTTCCTTGCATACAGCCAGTATAAGCTTGCCAGCATCATTAACCCTTTTATCGCCAAACTTTCCAAGCACCGACTCGTATCCTGGTCGAGCGATACCTACCCATCCATTCAAATCACCACATACAACAGTTCTTTCGTTTCCCTTAACCAAATCTAGAACTTCTCTTACATTCTCCCAAAACTCCTCCAGCTCAGCCCTGGACGACGAAGCTACCGGCGCATAAACAGCCAAAAGGAATAACTTCGTCAGTCCCATTTTGAAGCGAACCCAGAGAAGTCTTGAGTTCACAACCTTGTATTCAGTCATAAGATCGACCAACCGGGACGACAACAGCACTCCCACTCCTTGGCAGGCGTTCTCGCTTTCCGGGACTCCGGACCATATAGCTAACATCCCGCCAGGGAGCTCTTCAATACCACTGCCTTTCCGTTTGGTCTCCGACATACACACGACATCTAATTCTCTTTCTTTCATTATTTCGATCAACTCATTCATCTTGTCTCTCATGCCCCCTCTAACATTCCACGTGCCAACTCTGCACTCCGTCCTCCACCTTCCGCCGTGTCGGGCTGTGCGTGACGGGTGGCGGTCCCCATCGCCGCTTTGCGCGCTGCATTCCACACCAACGGGGACGAACTGGTGTGCGTCGCCTTGGGGGGACGCCCTAACCCTCGTTCGCATGGGTGCGCAGCTGTGTAGAATTGCAGCCCTGAAAAGGGCTGGCAGGGGTCGCGACGAGCACGCTTCTACAGTGACCCCCAAAGTAATAAAGAACCACATATGTTGTGCAATGATTTATAGCGCCATTATTCAAGAGTACGTGATAAGGGTCAAAAGGGGTAAAGAATAAGTGTGATATGATTATAATATGGGATATATTTAGTTACTATTATTATACAAATTAAATATTTAAAATAATTTTCGGATTTTTCATACATATCTTTACTAATGGCATACTATAATCCTTAAGGAAGCACAATTGACCCGTTGACCATTAATTCATTCATCAGAGCATAAAAAAGTCCACTGCTTCTCCCATAGTTTGCCTCATTGTGGGGTATTTACCATAGTTGCCACGCTTGACAACATATTGGTTTATACGTTGTAGAGCCAAGCTGCCGCCTTTTATGCTAATGTGTTGCGTTTGGTGAGTGTAGAACTAGAGATTCGTTTTATTGGAATTTTGTCATCAATCTTAGTCCAGGGTGACAACGCATTTGTATTTAGATTCTTAAGTTAATTTAAAAATATTTCTTAAATTCTTCTTCAAAAAGCTTAATATTTACTGTAGAAATGCCAAGGACTGCAAGATTTTGATTATAAATTGGCTAAAGACCCTGTCTTACGAAGACACAGAAAAACTTATGTTTCGACACATAGGGTGAGAGAGAGAGAAAAACCACACACACACACACACACACAGACACACACACACACATTT
Organism: Parnassius smintheus behrii; assembly: GCA_036936625.1. NCBI lineage: Eukaryota > Metazoa > Arthropoda > Insecta > Lepidoptera > Papilionidae > Parnassius > Parnassius smintheus. Next base: position 44,740,739 of record JAUPFT010000004.1, read on the forward strand.
ATTTTTGAATATTGTATTTTTTTTTGTATAATATTTTTTTTTTATGTAATCTCACGTCTCTTGAACGTTTTGTTTGGCTATGGAAGAGCGGGAGTCTCTGACACAAGTGCCTTAAGGTACTTAAAAGATGCTCCCTACCCTATGCAAATTGTAAATAACAAGAGAAATAAACTATTATTATTATTATTAACTGAGGAAAAATGTAGATGTAGGTTATTCATCTTATATCTTTATTATTCTGGGGTTGTTTTACGCTGCCATTAAATGTCCCCCGTCCGTTAAATCGTCGTTATTGTTGTGCTTTTCTCGTAGCATTTTTTAGATATATTAAAAGCAATCGAGCAAGTATTTTCAAATTTTATTTATTTCGAGAAGTTAAGGTAACACAATCCACCTGATATATATACTATGATAGATCCATGCTGCAGTAGTACCACACTCTAACTGAATACCAGCGTAAAATAAGAGCTTAATGCTGCTTTTTTTCGTGTGGTGATTGTAGAGAACCGGAGACTTTTTTTACTGGAAACGAGGCATTCCATCTTAGTCCTCACGTGTAACAACCCATTTACATTTTGATTCGTAATCAAGGATAGATATAGATATTTATGGGCCACAGCAGTCAGCAGGTGGACTGTGTGCTCAGGGTGTTTGTCACCCTATCCTATAAAAAAAAAACACACAAAGAGGATTTTATGTATATTTAATTTTTTACTTCCCCGTCATTTTTGTTTCTTAATATCGCGTACTCGCGTAGTTTAAAACTTATTCAAGCACAGGTGACGGCAACGGCAAGGAATATTATCTACGGCGAAGGCACGGTTGTACTTGAAATTCCACTGTACAGGAATGAGTCCGCATTGCTGCTCCTGTAAGTGAACTTGACATATGTTCAATGTATTTTTAATTTACTCAGATCCGCAGGTTTTTGCTCCTTTTTCTTCGCCGTAATAATTCTGTACTGGTTTTTGTTCTAATTATGTTAAGTTTGTACCTGTGTGAGAAAGGTTAAAGAAAGTTTCTTGAGTGGCAGCTTCATGCCGGTTAAAGAAGTGTAAGCTCTGTTGCATGGAGTGAAGACCCGGTAAGAGATTAAGAAGTCGAGATATGCAGTTGGCTAAGTATCGTGCTTTGTAGCGTTCCTTGGGTGAGGCCTATGTTCAGCAGTGGACTTGTGATGGGCTATAACAATAATGATGTGCGCATGTCTCTAACAAAGATGGTACCTGTATTCGATTTTCAATCTCATAAATGTACCATAAGGCACGGGTAGGTTAGAATAAGCAAGTGATGAAGTGAAGTGAGAAAATAAATGCGGATAAAATTGGCACTACATACTTTAATTATTTAATACATATATACGTGTATAAATTGCTTGTATGGGGGAGTTGCCGGAGATGCATACAAAAGGGTGTACATATATATATATATATATATATCTATATATTTATATGTATATAATTTATATATATTTATATGGAGTTGTCGGGTGACCGACTATTTATACTACTGTTGCACAATGTATAGTCTTATGTTAGTGATTTATGATAGTAAGGTCTATTATACTAAAGCATTATTATAGAAGGTCTCTATGATGTATAAGCATTACAATACTAGAGTTGTGGGTTGAAATCATATATATTAAAGACTTATGATAGTAATGTCTATGATACAAAAGCTTTACTATAGAAAGTCTTTATGATGAATAAGCATTACAATAGTAGAGTTGTGGGTTGAAATCATATATACTGTTGCGCGCCTAAGTTGACGTCATGTACCCGGCACTAGCGTCATCTAGTGTCAGGAACGAGAGCGAGGGAAGCTTTCCAGAAAATGACATCACTAATATTTCAACCGACAGCGCCATCTAGTATCGAAACGAAGAACTAAGCTTCTAGAAGCCGACACTTGAATTTTCGGCGCCTTATCGATTGGTGCGCGTATTTACTTGAATATTCTGGATGTTTCGGTGATAATGTGTATTTATAGGCACTGCATGATGCGATCGGGGAAGTATTGAATTTGGCGAGACAAGCGAAGCTTCGGAGCGGAATAAAGTGAATCAGTGTGATTAATTACTATTGTTTTAAGTTTAATTAGTGTAAAGTGAATTAAAGTGTTAATTTTGGTAATTCAATCGGCAATTTTTATTGTCACGAACCCTAAGCTCATAACAATATTAAAGACTTATGATATTAATGTCTATGATACAAAAGCATTATTATAGAAAGTCTTTGTGATGAATAAGCATTGCAATGGTAGACGTGTAGGTTTAAGTCCTATATTAAAGACTTATGAGAGTAAGGTTTATGATACTATAGCATTGTTATAGAAGAAGGTCTCTATAATGCATAAGCATTACAATAGGCGGGTTGTGGGTTGAAGTCCTATATATTAAAGACTTATGATAGTAATGTTAATGATACAAAAGCATTATTATAGAAGGTCTTTTTGATGAATAAGCGTTACAATAGTAGAGTTGTGGGTTGAAGTCCCATATATTGAAGACACATAATATTAAGCTCTATGGTACAAAAACCTTATTATAGAAGGTCTCTTTGATGCATAAGCGTTATAATCGCCTATAATTAACTATAATAAAATTCTAACTGAACTAACAAAGCAGGGCTTGTGTTTTTATTTTTATTAATTACCATTATTTTTACTGTAAAAAGAAATTACCCAAACTATTGGCGTCCTTAAGCTTGTTCCCTGCCGCCCGATACGCAGTCTCGCTTCGGCTTTTAAACGGGAAAGCTGTTCGCTTACGATCAACATATTTTATAACAGGACGACGTAAAATTAAAGTTGGAAATGACTGCAATAAAAATAAGAAGCGTCTGGGTTAGCGTAAAGGAACGGGAATAAATATGGTGGACCTAATGAAATAAGTATCTAACGACCTATCTACTTACATATTAGTGACATGTCGGTAGATAGCATACCACGAGCGGGGAAGTGCGGGCGAAATTAGAATTTGAGCTGAGGTAGTATAATTTAAAAATATGGGTTAGTAAGTATAAAAATTTCTTCTTCATTCTCTCTTGCAATTTCCATGAAAATATAAGAAATAATTTAGTAATTTTTAAAATTAGCGCCTGAAACCCACGACATGAATAAAAACAATTGAACTGTATTTTGTAGAGTTAGAAGCAATTTATGCTTACTCATGTAATGATTCAAAATAATATTGTGAAAGTTATTCAAGATAATCAACAAAATCTTTCTAATCCTATATTTTTCTATGGGCAACGTGCTTATTATACTCGTTAAAGTTTGGTATTCATACAAAATATAGTTATCAAAGAACCTTTACAAGTAGCCACTCCAAGAGATATTATATTATCCAATTTCGATGACCCTTTTCTTATACCCAACGTTATTTTTATATATCGTGTGCAAAGTAAAGAATATATAATTTAATTATTAATTTACGAGTATTACAGTCCTACAAATTTCTAAAGCTAAGCTAAGTCACAGAATGCCTCACAGAGGGGCATTTGCCACATTTGCGAATTATTTTTTTTATATTTTGAGTTGTAATCAGGAAGGTGCTGCTGCCTGCAACCAGTTTAATTTCCCTGTATCCACTCCCTCAACATCTTACGACGCACATAGGGGATTAGAATAGGTTGAAGCAGCAGTAGTAGTAGATGATTAATAATGGTGAATATATAACAGCTTCTAACGTATTCAATTTTAGTTTTATATTTTATTTGAACTTTTATTTATCGCAAAAATAATGTGCAATAATATTTAATAAAAATAACTTAAAGTAGATAGTATTGAATATACTCAAACACTTGCGTCTGTCACCTAGAAGGGTAGGCAAAAATATGGACATCTATTCGGCACGATCCTAACACATCGAGGCGAAAGATCGCCTCTTTCGCGTTTTTAAATCTACATGCTTGTCGGGTAAGGAAACTTAATTTATGCCGATCTTCAATAAATCATTAATTTGGTCAATAAGCTTCCAACTTTTTTTTTTAAAAACTTGAGCGTCTCATGTTGACTTTGCCACTCACTTCAGCTTCTTAATACTGCCCGAAGTGAACGACAACATCTCATATTCATTTTGTTATCGCCGGTAACACACACTCTTTTTTTCAATTGTTGAAGGATAAGTTTAGAGTTGTAGAAATTTTTGCATAGTGAATGTAGAGAACCGGAGACACTTCTATAAATAATAACAACTTCATCTTAGTCTTTGGGGTAACACAACGCATTCTGGCTTTTGATTCCTAATAGAGAATATACCATAATATCCACTTGCCATTAGGAGGACTGTGTGCTCGTTTATCCTTTACAAAAATTTTATTCTTTACAAAAATTTTAAACATTGGATACCTGCGTACTTCTTTGTAAGGCGTAATGATAAAATATGCACAATTAAATCATAACTGCCAATAAAAAGCTTTAACAGCCCGTTCAAAAAATGTTTTCTAAACTTTACGTGCATAAAAACTCTGTGTGCGTAACGGGTCGTTAAAGCTCTGGAATGGTGTTATTAAAAAGCCTTCAACACAACTTTTAATACCTTTGTGTGCTAAGCATAACATTGACAAATATTTGAACCATTCAATATTTTAAATACATTAGTTTTTGTGTATTTCACTTAAATATCTTTATATCGCATATTCATTTGGTCTAATAATAAAACAAAATAAACGAGGAAAATTTGTGTTTTGGTCGCCACATTTGACAAGTAAATTTATGAAAGCTGATTTATTTATAGTTGGGAGTATTTTAATTATTAAAATATAGATGATTAGATATAACCGTTAACTAGTGGAATTTTCTGAGTGATATTGAATGCGCTAGAAAATACATAATATATTTATTTTAACTTCGTGTGTTCGATATTACGATTAAGTCTTCACCTTAAGCTTGTACTGAGTAAGTAACATCAAAGTCTACTGCTGAACATAGGGCTCATATGGGGGATATTTGTCATAGTTGCTAGACTTGATAGACTGGTTGACAATAGCAGTTTTATTTTTTACTTATGCTTAGAAAGACGCCGTTGTCCATCACATTCGTCGCCTCTTACGACATAGGGTAGTGGATAATCTTACACCTTCTCTACACGGTGCGATCCTTGGTCTCATGTGGCGTTTACGTTATGCAAATATTTATTTTATGTACTGAAATTAACAAAGAGAACCCGCCTGTATGAACTTATACATATATACTGTGACCATTAATCGATAAACCAATTAAACTAGCTCACTTTCCTTCAGTATGTTTAATCGTCGTATGTAGACAGCAGTGCGAATGAATGAAAAAAGTAGAGATAAACTGCCAAATGTTGAGCACAGACAATCTCATATAAGAGAGGTAGTAAACTAGAAAAGACAGTAATTTAATGTTTGCTCTGCTAAGAACTAAACCGTGACCAGACATTTGTTTTAAGAAATAGATTTTATCTTTTAAATTCAAAAATAAAATATCATTGTTATATTTACAAATGTACACAATTTAATAAATACGTAACCGCTTGAATTCAGTTCTTAAAAAAATGTCTAGAGCTTTCAAATCAAGAAAAATTAGTTGCAAGAGCGAGTTTATTTATTTATTACCAAATGATGCGCAAGTAATGTTTCAGTGTAATTTATACATCATTTCTTGTGACAACAAATTTGAAGGGATAAAAGAGCTTATAGTCCATCTGTCAAATGGCTCCTGAATCCATACCATAGTGGAAACTTATAAACAACTTAAAATAAAAAAGGCCATAGGTGCGTTGCCAGTTTTGTAGATTAAAATATTGTTACGAGCTTGAGGTTCGTGACAATAAAAACTGCCGATTGAATTACCAAAATTTACACTTTTATTACCGAACAACAATTAAGACCTTAAACACACTAATAATTAATCACACTGATTCACTTTATTTCCCTCCTAAGCTTCGCTCTGTTACCCGAATTTCAATAATGCCCCGACCGCGTATTGCAGAGCCTTTAAATACACCTTTTTCACCGAAACATTCAGAATATTCAAGTAAATACGCGCGCCAAGCGACCAGGCGCAGAAAGTTCGAGTGTGAGGCTTCTAGAAAGCTTAATTCTTCTGTTCGATACTAGATGGCGCTGTTGGTCGAAAGTCATGATTGACATTTTCTAGGAAGCCCTCATTGCTCTTTTCCCCGACACTAGATGGCGCTAGTGCCAGGTTCCTGACGTCAACTTAGGCGCTCAGAACTGCCCCCTCCTAAGACATGCTCATCCTGAGCATTATCGGCCCCATAATAACACACCAGGCGATCCACATGGACGATCTTAGGAGTCCCTCTTGTGCCTTTCTGTAACGGCTCCGCAATGTCAAGGGCTGTCCTATCTATGGTGCACCAACATTGTACAGCTTCGATGCTCCTCTACTACGTGTCTGAGATCCCCTCACAGCCGCATAACTTGTACATGTGCGACACCAATCCTCGACATCGTCACGATAATGGACCCAGTAAAACTGTTCTCGGATCTTCAGTAGAGTTCGTTTAACTCCCAGAGAAAATTCGACACTTTAGCTTTAGGGACAACCATTTGCAAACGACTGTTTCATCGACCATTGTCCCATTTACGGAACAGGACTCCATCCTGAATCAGCAAGCTGTCCCATTGGGCCCAATAGCTTCTAGGGGTCGAACTCATCGCTGAGAGGTCGCTCCACTTAGGCTTGGTAGCACGGGCCTTCATCCATTCCAGAATCGGCTTGATGTCCGGATCTTCCTGCTGTGCATGTCGTAGGCTGTCCTTCCACTCGTTGCTGAGGTGGTCTGTCCTGAGCATTCTCACGGATACCACTTCCTTACTCTCTTGCCTAGCACAATGTTTGCAATCTTCAGGACAAGGTCTTCCTGACAATGCTGCGTTGACATGAGATTTCCCGCTGCGATGTCTGATAGTAAAGCCGTATTCGTATCGCCAGTCAGCGATTTGACCAACATTTGTTGATCTATCAACGGTCGAAAAAATCGTACTGAATATGATATTTTAGATCCAGAGTATATTTAATTTATATGCGACATTTACTTGGACTAAGTGGATCCGGAGCCATAATTAACGAATAAGTACTCGAACACGAAGCGGCAACGTCGCGTTCTGTGTGTGACAGAAAACCCAGTAGGCTACTTCGTTATAGTAATAAGGTAAGAAAATGCGTTATCTGCTGATTTTGTGGATCAAACTTTGGCAGGTTTTATTGTGGAAAGACGTTTGTTCGAGTTTTTGTTATCTTGTGAGTGAATTTGTGTTATTTTGTTCATTTGTCATAGATCAATTAGAAGATGATGGATAGTACTTTATTACAAATTAATTTATCACTCGAATATGTGTGTAAGGGTGGGGGGTGCCATTTAGTGCACGCGCGTGTGTTTACGTGTGTATGTGCGTTCATGTGTGTTCGTGTGAACGTATGTTCGTGCGCGTGTATGTGAGTGTATGTGTGCGTATGTGCTCTGTTGAGTTTTTTGAGTACGTAAGTGTGCAGCAGTGTGCGTGTGTTTGTGCGGTTGTATGCTTGTGTGTGTGTGTGTGTGTGTGTGTGTGTGTGTGTGTGTGAGTGTGTGTGTGTATGAGTGAGTGTGTGTGTGTGCGTGTGAATTCGTGGGGGTGTATGTCGGTGTTAGTATGTGTGTGCGCGTGTGCGTGCGTGCGTGTGTGTGTATGTGTGTGTGGTTTAGCGTGTGTTTGCTTTTGTGTATGCGTGCGAGTGTGTGCCGATGCATGCGTGCGAGAGTGTGTGCGCGTTTTGTATGTGCGTGTTTGTGCGTGTGGGTGTATGTGTGTGTGTGTTCGCGTGTGTGTTTGCGTCCGTGTATCCACTGTTGTATGTGTGTGTGTGTGTGTGTGTGCTTGTGCGCGTGTGTGTGTGCTTGTGCGTGTATGTGTGTGTTCGTACGTGCGCGTGCGTGTGTGTGAGTGTATGTGCGGGTGTGTGTGTCTGTGTGCGCGAGCGCGCGTGCTTATGTGTGTGTGTGTGTGTGTGTGTGTGTGTGTGTGCGTGTGCGCGCATGTATGTATGTATGCGCGTGCATGTGTTTGTATGCGTGTGTGTGTTTGTGTTTGTGTGAGTATGTGTAGGTGTGTGTGCGTGTGTTTATCAGCTTGGCTACCTATTGATACTAGAGACAAAGTAAAAAGAACTTTTGTTTTGTGACGGTTTCATCATAACTAACAAAACAAACCCATACTCGGCATACCTAGTTTTACTAGTCCAGGTGTTACAGTATTAGTTACCGAAGTACACCTTCAGGTCACTTCAGCGAGTCCGGAGGTAAGGACTCATCATAACTAACAAAACGAGATTAAACTCGGTACACCCAGTTCTACTAGTCCAAGAGTTCCAGTAGTAATCCCGAATTACATTTTGAGGTCACTCCATCAAGACCGGAGGTAAGGTCTCATGATAACATCTCATGTAATAGTTCGATTCTATACTTATCAATATTGTAAACGCGTCCTTAAAAATATTGATTACGAAGATATAGACAAAATGTTAACTAGTTTATGGTAAACACACGCACACACACAAACACGCAAGCGCGCGCAAACATGCACACATGCGCACACGCACAAACTCATACACACACTCACACATGCACATTCCCGCACGCACACACACACACACACACACACACACACACAGACACAACAGTGCACACACGTACACATTCACACATGCACACATGCACCCATGCGCACACGCACACGCATACACACACACGTACACATACGCACACGCACACATATGCACACGGATACACCCATACACACACACACACACACACACACACACACACATACGCGCGCGCGCAAACACAAACAGACAACCGCACAAACACACGCACACTGCCGCACACACACGTACTCAAAAAAAACACAACGGTGCACACACGCACACATAAACTCACACACACACGCACGCACATGCGTTCACACGAACACACATGAACGCACATACACCCATACGCACGCGCACACACAAACTCACACACCCACGTGCGCAAGCACACGCTCACACCCGCGCGCGCAAACACACGCTCACGCACACACACACTAACGTACGCGCGCGCGCACACACATACAAATACCTTATGTCTCCGTTGCCGCCACTTCCGCTACAAGAAGGGGCGTTGTCGAGTTATTCGTTAAAAGAGTCATTTATTTCGACCACAAGGATCATAGATGTTAGTAATAATACAAATCTTAAAACCAATTTTAGTAAAACTTAAAACTATTTACATAATTTTAAAACTATATCTAAGACAGGCCCGATTGGTCAGCACGTGCACCATATGACAATGATTCAGGTACTGAGCTCAAACCTGTCAGAAAACGCCCTCAGCATACCATTGGAACTGGCCCGCACCTTGCGCAACAGGGATGTGCATCTTTTACGCATGGTGGTGTAGAAACAATCCACTGGCGCATTACAAAAACGAGGCAGACTCAACTGCACCCAGAATGCATTATTGTATTGAACACGCATTAAATCTGTAGCTTGTACGATACGAAACGGCAACGTCGCGGCTGCTTTCAGCCAATACGATCGTTTTTCTTATCGTTTGTTGTGCTCTGATTGGCTCATTTAAATCGGATCAACATTTACCGTAACTATCGTAAGGTGGATTTGTATATCGGATCAACTTCGGCAAACGCTAGCAAACAGTCCAACGATTTTCATAAAATGTAGTGTCCAGGGAGTTTCGGGGGCAATAAATCGATATAGCTAGGATTTATTTTTAGAAAATTTCCTTTTGTCCGTGTTTTCAGGCAATAAAAAAACTGCAACAATATAAGAAGGTAAATTTTGACAGATTATTAACGATCGTAATAGCTCAGTTGGGATGTCGGTCGGGCGAGATATCGGAGTTCCGTGGTTCGCGTCCTGTCTCTGGTCCGGCTTTTTTCCTTTTTTTTTCAAGTTCCCTTCTTTTGTGAGAAAATCTATTATTTCAAGCCCTTTTTCAGTATTATTTAAAAATACGAAATTTTTAATTAAACTCATGATTTTTTATTCAACTAACCAGTTCAGTTTTTTCTACTTTGTCAATTCAATTTAATTTGGTCATCCGGGTACTATATATATATATATATATATATATATATATATATATATATATATATATATATATATATATATAGTAAAAGTGTGTCTTTACTTTCGGCAATGAAAGTATGCCTTTGATGTTTAAGATAAGTTGACCCAGGACGTTTTTAAAAACACTTTATTTTAAAACTTATTACGAATAATGTTCCCCGGGAATACCGGGATGCATAATTACCTTGTTTCTGTTGACTTGACCATTAACTTGTTTCTAAACAATGCACATTCATTCACTGCTATGCATCATCATAAAGAATACATCTGCCATGTCAATAAAATGTATATTAAACTACTTGATAATATTAAGAATACAAGCGTATTGTTTTGGAGATGCGTGGTATTCTAAGCATTTCGTAGGAGAAAACTACCCACTTAATCAAAAAATGATTTTTTCTAATAACACAATTAACTAATACTAATTAAAATGTTTAAGGAAGTTTTTTCAATATTTTTTTACATTTTTCTAGTATTAATATTTATATTATTTTTGTTGGCGACGCGCCTATAAGAATGTTTCAGTTTATTAAGTCAACCGACGACGAATAGCTTTTCAAAGACTTATTGTCCAATTAAAATGTTCTGATAAGAAAATGCTTAGTTAAATCTTAAAGAAATGTCGAATTAATGATAAGAAGGTCTTGAGTTCGACTCCCAGGCCAGACTAGTTTGTTCGTTTTCCTAAGTAATATCGCTTAATAAATTCATAAGGAATTTAAGATATAAATTATATTACCGGATTTGTTCCCCGGTTGAAATCATCTTTCTAACGATGTAAATTCAAAGGAATATTAAAGTGAAGTTAGGGATCGGATTGGTTCCCCGGTCGAGATGATCACTCTGTGCATAAACAGAATTAACGGAAGTTAATTGCATAAGTATTGTCTTGTATAAGTATGATATGTTTGTACGAAAACAAATGCCTATTTGTTATGATTGATTAATGAAAACATTCACTTGTATTGTTATATGATAAGAAGCATGATAACGAATAAGAGTCTTATCAGAAATAGTTTCCTACTGTTTGAAAATTATGTGGAAGCACTCGTTTATTTAATATTGTTAAAATTAAGTGTATTTCAGACTTTCATTTTTCTGATAGTCGAGAGCCGTGCAAAGTTAGTTGTTCAAATAGTGTGAGTTCACGGAAGCACGCTGGCCACGCCCTTAGGAGGCCGAATATGTAAAAATTTAAAATGTTTGTAATTTCAGCAATTTATGTAAAAATGACTTGTAAAACATTTCAGGTTGATTGTACGTGCTAAAAAGGTGAATTCTGTGTTATTTTTATGTGAAAATTCCTGTGTATAATTGAAATAATGATAGTTTTGTATAAGAAATTTAAAAGTGCTTTAAATAGTGAAATAAATAGAGAAAATGTAAAGTAAACTATTGTATTAGTTAACATATGTATAAATTCAAGTGGGAAACATTGTTTTAACTTTCTGTGTTAAATATTTAAGAAATTTGGATTTTGGATTTGTGAGTAAAGTAGGCATATTTTGTTTTATAAATTAAAGGATTTTTGTAATACGGAAAAATAATGTATATCATGGTGTAGATATTGTTTTGTGCTATCTAAATAGATAACTTGTATTTATGTGTGATTTATGTGAATAAAGAAATTAAGTGAAACGTGAGAGAGTAATAGTACAAATTCATGTTGTTAAGTTGCGCAGGCACGCGAATGGCGCGGCTCACTTTCGCGTATAGTTCTGGGGGTAGCTTAGTGAACGGGTTTTATTGCAATTCGTTCGGGGAAGAAAATAGTTCGGGAAAGAAAATAGTTCGGGGAAGAAAATAGTTCGAGAATTAGTTCGGAAAAATAAGAAAATCCTTCGGGAAAAGTGAAAAACCAGCAGTCAAGAAGAAAAGTATAGGGAAAAGTGATTACTCTCTCACGGAACGGTTTGAAGATAATTGCTGTTTCATTCCCAAGATCCCTTAAGTTATACAGTCCACATCGAAGAATTAAGGCGTCGGGACCGGGACGACTTCGGAAGACCCGTAATCCCCGTCTGAACCTACTTGCTGAAAAGGAACGAGGTTATCGCCCTAGTGTGTTACTCCGTTGCGGAGATCACATACGTTGTTCCCGAACCCAACGTAGGCGTTATAGGAGGCCGGATCGAGAGAAGCCTCGATTCCTCCCTTCTGTTTCAGAGCCCGAAAGTTTCCGCCCGCTGTTTCCTTTTCAATTGGTCCTTCGCAGCCGGATCAGGAGGACCTTCCGAAGCTGTGTCCTTTTCAATTGGTCCTTGCGAGCCGAATTCCTTTTCAATTGGACCTTCGGAGCCGGATTAAAGACCACCCGAACCCCGCCAGCTGGATCAAGGAACCAGCTGTGGACTGCTGGTTGTGGAAAAAAGAAGACCTTCGGAGCCGAGTGAAGATCAGCAACCGAAGGAAGCCGGAGGTTTGAGCTGAAGCAATAGGACCAAAGGCCAGAAGACCAGGACGTCAGCGCTGAAGGACTGGACCTGGAACTACCGGAAGAAAGAAAACCGGGATTGCGGCCGGGGGCGTGTGCTCGCATGGGGCACGTATCGCAGCCGGGCGCAGGTGTCTTGTGAAGGCACTCATCGTGGCCAAGCAGGGCTTGGCATTTTTCCTGTCGGGCAAGCGTGCTCGGCATTTCCTGTCGGACGACCGTGTCCGGCATTTTCCTGTCGGATCATCAGGGTGCTGGACGAAGCATCCACCGCTGCTGCTGCCGGGCGAGGGTGCGCGTGGGCACCTGACTGCATCGCGGCCGGAGGAGGGCGCCTGGACGAGGCGTCACCGGCAACTGGGCGGCGAGCACAGCATACATCCCGACCACCTAACGGTGCCAAACGGTTGGGCTCTGGCACAACACCTTCGGGTGGAGCAGTTCTCTCGAGCGAGACTGCGCTTGCACTACCGCTCGACTGTTTCGTCATATTCCTTGGCGGGACAGTTCCTAAACCTTTCCTCCATTCCATTCCTGCACGACTCCATCCCTGGACGGCTCACCTCGGTAGGCCCCGTCCAGGATTGATAGGGCTGATAGGGCTGTTAGGGTGGTAGTAGGGTTGTAGGTTGGGAGATAAAGGGGGGGGAGGGGTAGTGGTGTTAGGTTGGGGTGTAGAAGGGTTGTAGGTAAGGGGTTGTAGGGACCGTAGGGACAGTTAGGGACCGTAGGCCAACAATCACCTTCCTGCAAGATGAAGAAGGCACAAGACCAGACAGGGAGAAGCGAAGGGAGCAGGACAAGGACAGGGCTCTCAAGAAAAGCTAAAGAAGCGGAACCATCTGGAGCGACCACAGCTACTGCGTCAAATGGAGCAACTCCTTCAAGTGGAGCCACCACCGACACGTCCACATGCACGTGGGACACAGGGACGTCCGTGGCAACGACAAGCAACAGGACGGACACCAGTGGTACGCAGGCCAGTACCGCACAACAATCCGTTATATCCAGGAGTGAAACGGTGGTCGAAAAAGTAGGTCAAAGGACCGAAGAAGCGGCATCGTCAAGGACAGTAATCGGGCACACTAGTGATAAAGGGTCACAAAGAGGTAGTAAGTCATCGCGATCGGCGAGGCTGAAAGCCGAATTAGAGGCGCGGATTAAATTCGAACGCTCAGAGCTCGAACGAGCACAGGCAGCTGCTGCCTTGGCCAAGTCTCAATTGGAGTTGGCACGACTCAACCGAGAAGAGGAGATCGACTCGAGTGAGGATGATGAAGAGCGGAATACTCAGGTGGAACCTTTCGTAAGGAGTTGGGTTCAGCAGACCATAATGAGCGCGCCGGCTAGTGTAGCACAACCCGATGTTACTGATAAGGAAGCGTGTAAAGGATCACGCCGCAAAGGGGCGGAGATCGAGCACAACCAAGGAAATGCACAGAAAACACACGCGAGTGAGGTGTCAGAATTGACCGAAGCGATTGTGAGTGCAATAAAAATAGCTGGTAAAGATAAGTCTTCCCAGCTTCATTTCCTCCAGGAATTACCGGTGTTCGATGGAGACCCGGGTGAATGGATAATTTTCAAAACGGTGTTTGAAGACACGAGAAGCCAATTTTCAGGGGTGCAAAATGTCGCACGCCTTAGGAGGGCATTAAAGGGCACCGCTAAGGAAGCGGTTAAGTCGTTGTTATTTACTTTGTGTAAACCGGAAGAAATAATGAACGCTCTCGAAAGAAGATTCGGTAGGGTTGAGATGCTCATTCTAGCCGAAATCGAGAATGTAAAGCGTATGCCAAGATTGGCAGAAGATTGCCGGAATATAGAATCTTTTGCAAGTCGTATTACGAACGTGGTTGCCACGATACAAGCGTTGAATCAACCACAGTATTTGTACTCACCGGAGTTAGTGAGCCGCATAGTGGAGAAGCTCGGAACTATGATTAAATTTAAATGGTTTGAATATCGAGCTCAGTATCCTTTGGAGCCAGAGTTACAGAAGATGGCCAAGTTTTTAAATTTATTGAGTGAACAGTTTGGAGCGACCTTAAACAATGAAAATGCGCCTGAAAAAAGGAAGCGTCCTGAATTCAGGAAGCAAACTGTACACACTGCAAAGAGAGGTGTACGCAGATGTGCCGTGAGCGAGCGCTATATGCGCCGAAGTAAGTCGAGCGAGCGTCTAGAACGCCGAAATAGTAAAGGGCACAACCGACAGGTGGTTATGACAACCCAGGATAAGCCTGTAAGTCGGGTAACACATAAGTGTGTTATATGCAACAAGGAACACTCTATAGTGAGTTGTTACAAGTTTAAGGACATGAATATTCACGAGAAATGGGAAGCGGTCAAAAAGGCGAAAGTATGTTTCCAATGTTTGTCACCTAACCATAGGAGGTTAGAGTGCAAAGCGAAAAAATGTGGTGTAGAGGGATGTAGAATGTCACATCATCGAATGCTACACCGATACCCCAATGAAAAAACCTCGCCACAAGGGGACGAGGGGGGTAAAGATGCTCAGATTACAACTGTTAGTACAGTGAATGCACTGGCATGTGCATACTTAAAGATTATACCGGTCGAGTTGTATGGACCTAGAGGAAAGGTCAAGACAACAGCTCTTCTGGATGAGGGATCGACCCTGACACTCATAGAGGAGTGTATGGCTCAGAAATTAGCGCCTCGCGGACGTAAAGAGGGATTACGTATCGAAGCCGTGGGAGGTAAGCGAATTAACGACGACAGTTCGTATCGCTTAAACATTAAGATAAAAGGCATTTACTCGAGCGACTTAGAAGAGATAAGTGTACAAACAATTAAGTCACTTAACCTTTCTCCTCAGTCGGTAAGCCGAGAATTATTGCAACGGTGTTCTCATTTGACACCGATTAAGGATGAGTTGATGTATGAGAGGTCCAAACCTACCATATTAATTGGTCAGGACAATTGGCATCTCATAGTTACTCGTGAATTAATTTCAGGAGGTAAGAACCTACCTGTAGCATCGCTCACCAAACTTGGATGGGTTTTACATGGTCACATATCGGGTGGTATTAAACCGATCAAGATCGTTAACCACATTTCCACCAAGAAGGAGGAAGATATGGATAAATTGATCAAGGATTATTTTAGTTTGGAATCTCTGGGAGTGTCGGCTAGAAAGCCCGTGAACGACCCAGAAGAACGAGCTTTAAGTATTTTGAACAAAACGGTACGTCGTATACCTAATAATAGGTACGAGACTGCTTTGTTATGGCGCACAGACAATGAGTGCATGCCGTCGAATAGAGCGCAGGTTGAAAGTCGCCTGTTAAAATCGCCAAAGGGCGTAAATACGTTAAGAAAGCAAGAACCGTTAAGTCTACCCGACTACGGACGATTTAGCAGCTTTAAGAAATTCCTTGGGGCAACTGCACGCACCTTGCAAGCGGTAGAAAAATTCAAGAGTTTAAGAAAGTCGGTTAAAGGACCCGACGACGCAGCCGAAAAGTCGGTTATGTGTTCCAACAAAGTTTTAGCAAAGTCGGTTAAAGGACCCGATGGCGCGTTGGACATAGCGCTCTTGAAAAAAGCGGAATTATTAATTTGGAAGTTCGTTCAAGACGAGTGTTTTTATTCGGAAATAAAGTGCTTGAAAGCAGGCAAAAGTGTTGAAAGAAGTTCACGCTTAAGTAAATTATCTATGGAAATAGGAGAAGATAACTTACTCCGTTTAAATGGACGTTTACCTTTCAAGTCTAATTTGACCGAGGAAAGTAGAAAACCTGTCATATTGGACGGTAAACACGAAATCGTTAAAATGATGATTAGAGAAGTTCATCATCATTTTGGACATGCCAATCACCAGACGGTGATGAATGAGGTGAACCAGAAATTTTATGTCTTGAACTTACGTAATGTAGTACGTAGTGTGTCACATCATTGCCAGTGGTGCAGGACATACAGATCCAAACCGCAGAACGTGCCACAAGGAAATATTCCTCTGGAGAGAATAGCTCATCATGAACCACCTTTTACATGCTCAGCTGTGGATTATTTCGGTCCTATGAGTGTAAATATAGGAAGGCGACACGAAAAACGTTGGGGTGTTTTATTCACGTGTCTGACTACCAGAGCAGTACATCTGGAATTAGCAGCCTCATTGACACCAGCGTCAATGATAATGGCGTTGAGGCGATTTATCGCCAGAAGAGGAAAACCGGCCGTTATATACAGCGATAACGGGACAAATTTCAAAGCTGCGAATAAGGAATTATTGAAAGCATTCGAAGAATGCCATGAGGGCATGAAAAATGAGTCATTTAAGAAATATATTAAATGGAAATTTATACCTCCGGGAGCACCGCACATGGGTGGCGCCTGGGAGAGGTTAGTAAGGTCGATTAAAATTGCGTTGACCGCTACGCTCAAGGAAAAGAGCCCACGAGAGGAGGTTCTACATACGTTACTTTTAGAAGCAGAGCACACAGTGAATTCCAGGCCTCTGGTAACATTCAGTATGGATAGTCCTGAAGAGGGTTTGACACCCAATCATTTTCTTCTGGGACGCTCATGTGGTGATCGACCACCTGGATTATTTCTAGAGCGGCATCTGACGGGTCAACTCAATTGGAAAGCTGCACAGAGGTTAGCCGACCATTTTTGGACAAGGTGGCTGAAGGAATACATGCCTACCTTAATACCGCGAACAGGTAATAACGGAAAGTTCATGGAACCTAAAGAAGGCGATATTGTTTTGATAATAGATCATTCGTTGCCACGAAATACGTGGCCGAAAGGCAAAATTAGTAGAACGTTACCGGGACTAGACGGTCACACCAGAGTGGTTGACGTCATTACTAGCACAGGTATCTTGAGGAGACCTACATCCAGAATAATAGTCCTGGTACCCGCGACGCCTCCCAAATGATGGTGCTAACGCACGGGGGGGAGATTGTTGGCGATGCGCCTATAAGAATGTTTCAGTTTATTAAGTCAACCGACGACGAATAGCTTTTCAAAGACTTATTGTCCAATTAAAATGTTCTGATAAGAAAATGCTTAGTTAAATCTTAAAGAAATGTCGAATTAATGATAAGAAGGTCTTGAGTTCGACTCCCAGGCCAGACTAGTTTGTTCGTTTTCCTAAGTAATATCGCTTAATAAATTCATAAGGAATTTAAGATATAAATTATATTACCGGATTTGTTCCCCGGTTGAAATCATCTTTCTAACGATGTAAATTCAAAGGAATATTAAAGTGAAGTTAGGGATCGGATTGGTTCCCCGGTCGAGATGATCACTCTGTGCATAAACAGAATTAACGGAAGTTAATTGCATAAGTATTGTCTTGTATAAGTATGATATGTTTGTACGAAAACAAATGCCTATTTGTTATGATTGATTAATGAAAACATTCACTTGTATTGTTATCTGATAAGAAGCATGATAACGAATAAGAGTCTTATCAGAAATAGTTTCCTACTGTTTGAAAATTATGTGGAAGCACTCGTTTATTTAATATTGTTAAAATTAAGTGTATTTCAGACTTTCATTTTTCTGATAGTCGAGAGCCGTGCAAAGTTAGTTGTTCAAATAGTGTGAGTTCACGGAAGCACGCTGGCCACGCCCTTAGGAGGCCGAATATGTAAAAATTTAAAATGTTTGTAATTTCAGCAATTTATGTAAAAATGACTTGTAAAACATTTCAGGTTGATTGTACGTGCTAAAAAGGTGAATTCTGTGTTATTTTTATGTGAAAATTCCTGTGTATAATTGAAATAATGATAGTTTTGTATAAGAAATTTAAAAGTGCTTTAAATAGTGAAATAAATAGAGAAAATGTAAAGTAAACTATTGTATTAGTTAACATATGTATAAATTCAAGTGGGAAACATTGTTTTAACTTTCTGTGTTAAATATTTAAGAAATTTGGATTTTGGATTTGTGAGTAAAGTAGGCATATTTTGTTTTATAAATTAAAGGATTTTTGTAATACGGAAAAATAATGTATATCATGGTGTAGATATTGTTTTGTGCTATCTAAATAGATAACTTGTATTTATGTGTGATTTATGTGAATAAAGAAATTAAGTGAAACGTGAGAGAGTAATAGTACAAATTCATGTTGTTAAGTTGCGCAGGCACGCGAATGGCGCGGCTCACTTTCGCGTATAGTTCTGGGGGTAGCTTAGTGAACGGGTTTTATTGCAATTCGTTCGGGGAAGAAAATAGTTCGGGAAAGAAAATAGTTCGGGGAAGAAAATAGTTCGAGAATTAGTTCGGAAAAATAAGAAAATCCTTCGGGAAAAGTGAAAAACCAGCAGTCAAGAAGAAAAGTATAGGGAAAAGTGATTACTCTCTCACGGAACGGTTTGAAGATAATTGCTGTTTCATTCCCAAGATCCCTTAAGTTATACAGTCCACATCGAAGAATTAAGGCGTCGGGACCGGGACGACTTCGGAAGACCCGTAATCCCCGTCTGAACCTACTTGCTGAAAAGGAACGAGGTTATCGCCCTAGTGTGTTACTCCGTTGCGGAGATCACATACGTTGTTCCCGAACCCAACGTAGGCGTTATAGGAGGCCGGATCGAGAGAAGCCTCGATTCCTCCCTTCTGTTTCTTAGTTTCCGTCCGTTGTGTCCTTTTCAATTGGTCCTTGCGAGCCGAATTCCTTTTCAATTTTATAATATTTTCTCTCTCCCCTTGATGTTCCCACATAATCGTTTAACTATAACTGAGCCATACAGTGTGGTGGGCGTTAAAATCGTCTAGAATCACGATCTCTGGATACGATCTGCTGTAGCTAGGAATCTGTAGCCATTTGGATGTGGTCGATGAGTCGATACGTTTCGGCATTACCGCTATGGGATCTATAGAGGCACTCGTAAACGCGAGGATGGTCGTCGCTGTCTACTCGCAGCCATAGGATGGACAGGTCCGTACCTTCAGGACTACCGAGGCGTCGGAAACAGATGTCCTCTCTGACTGACAAATTCCAGCCCAAGGCACATAGGAATGATCTAATTGCTACCTCGGGTAGGAGAGATAAAAAATATTAGCCGGAGACAACACCTGAGTCACAATTAAAAAGAGCAAGGCCGACTTCGCCGTCTCCAGATGATAGTGGACAGCGTTAAGGTCGGAATCCGAAAAATTTGCGGAGCATGAAAAAAATTTAAATAAAATAGCTTTATATTCGCGAAAATTATGCACTTTATCAAGACGTTAACGGAGCACAAATATTCTAATTGCCGACTTTTCTATTCAAGCCATTGTAAAAAATTACTGAACTGCACGCCTTGGGCTGTAATCACACTAATACAAAAGCTTTTATAAAATATAATAAAAAGCGCTATGAAAATGCTTAGCGAGCCGTAATTTTGCAACAACTACTTATATCTATAAAAAGAACCAAAAAGTGAATTATATAGATATAGTAATGAGACATTCCAAAATAAAAAAAAAAAACAATTACTTACAAAATATATTATTTTTAATAATATTTTTTCCTGTTTATTTCATATTGCACGTTGCACCTATCCATCAAAATATAAAATTATAATGTCCTTTTATGTTCGGTTTGTCAGGCAGAAATCGTTTAAAGCGATATGACCACAGTTTGTAGTCGTAAGTTTTCCGTTATTGTAATAACTTCGTTCAAATACAACAAAGAGTTATCTATCAATTATAACTAACAATAGCTTATAGAAATCCAACGAACTGTAAGATTGTGAATTCAAATGAAATTTCTAGTCGACTGTACTATTGTTAATAACTACTACCCATGCGGTTAAAGAACGGGATTGAAAATGGCGTAGTTTCTATTTACTCGGACACTGTCGTTATCTATATTCACACTCGCCAGTAAAGACTGCAAAAGCCTACGTTGCGATATGCGTTTTTTATGTTCTATAACTTTCGTCCAACTTGTCATTGGAATCAATGGCAACAAATTGCTATGAACTACAAATAAAATGCAGTCCAGTTTAGCCAGCCCACTTTACTACGTTTTACTACGTCTATCGAGCTTCTTTGTTTTCGCGACGTATCGCAGACTGCATACGCCGCGTGCATCTATATTATCTTTTTGGAATCGATCGGTAAAGCTGTTTAAAAGTTAATCCAAGAAAAACAGTGTTTAAATTTTTTTATTTTTGAGGTTTGTCAAAATCTAACAGTCCGACGAATTAGTTAAAATTCATAGGAAATCTAAGTTTGATGAAACACTTTGGAAATCCGCTTAATTAATTTCAATTGGTTAAGCCGTTCAAAAGTTATAAGATAATATAAGGTTTAAATACATCCACACATATGCACACACACATACATACAGACATACAGACTCCATCGAAAAATAGTCAGGGTGGCTTCCTGTGACCTAAAAAGTCAAGATTTGATGAAAACTCAATTTTTTAAAAACGGGGTATGAACTTCCCGATTTTTGAAAGGGAAGTTAAAAAAAGTTTAAATATTAATTTACATAATGCTTGGTTGAACTACTTAAACACTTTAAGTTGTAGAGCCGCGCTGCAGCTATATTATGGTTGTAGCACGGATGGGTCAGCTCGACCGGGGACCATGCTCTCTCAGAATACCAGCTTAAAATAGCAGCATTATACTTCTGTGTTTGTATGGTGAGTGTAGAGAACCAAAGAATATTTTAATAGGAAACGAGGCATTCTATCGTAATCCTCAGGGGTGACAACGCATCTGCATTTTTATACGAAATCGTAGATGTCTATACCCCACAGCATCTAATTACAATCAGGTGGACTGTGTGCTTGTTTGTCACTCCCATTCTATTAAAAAATATTTCCAAAAGACATATTTTATAAAATATTTTAGTTTATCAGTTTTCAACCATATTTTTTTAAATAATTTAAATAATAATATTATAAATAATTTTACCACCGCATTCAACCCTGTTTTTGATAATGCCGGAAAGATATAATGGTTATCGTTACGCGCCACAGTAAACCCTAAAGGCATTTAATGTACATTTTTTTATCTTCAGTATTTTTTGCTACTTTAGTATCGCGTACTCGCTTATTTTAGAACTTATTCACGCATTGGTGACGGCAACGGCAAGGTATATTATCTACAGCGAAGGCACTGTTGCGCTTGAAACTCCACTGTATAAGAATGAGTCCGCATTGCTGCTCCGTAAGGGAACTTGACATATGTTAAATATATTTTTAATTTCCCCAGATCTACAGATTTTTTCATTTTTTCTTCCTCGTGATAGTTCTGTACTCGTTTTTGTTCTAATTATGTTATGATTGTACCCGTGTAGGAAAGGTTGAAGAAAGATTTTGAGTGCAGCAAGGAGTGTGAGAGATTCAGAAATCGATGTATGCGGGTGGTTCAGTACCGTGCTTTGTATTGTTTCTTGCGGCAGGCCAATGTTCAGCAGTAGACTAGTGATGGGCTATAATGATGATGATGTACGCGTGTCTCCGACGCAGTAAGCACTAACCTGTATCCGATTTTAAATCTCATAAACGTAATATCCCGCACGGGTACATAAACACATGATTTTTGCCTGCAAATCTACGGTACAGTATGGTTAACCACGCAGTGGCAGTGCATGAACATCCACTACCACATCTCATCAC
This sequence comes from Parnassius smintheus behrii, assembly GCA_036936625.1. Lineage (NCBI taxonomy): Eukaryota > Metazoa > Arthropoda > Insecta > Lepidoptera > Papilionidae > Parnassius > Parnassius smintheus. Next base: position 44,762,873 of record JAUPFT010000004.1, read on the forward strand.
GCGGGTGTCGTAAGAGGCGTCAGGGGAAAACTGAAACAGGAAATGAACAGCAGCATAGTCCTGATAACGACTCAAAATAATAAAAAGCTGCGGTTGCCGACCCACCCGCTAAGCGTGGCAAATATGGCAAGATCTTTACAGCAATCACTGAGGGAGGCTTATATTCCGCAGTGGACTTTTATAGGCTGTAATGAAAATGGAATGGGTGGTAACCTTTGCCGCATACAGTTTAATAATTAATATTACTTGCCGCAATTATTTCAAGCTCCAATACGTTACTTACTTGAACGTTAATAACAGTGTCCTGCGGCTGTTTTACTTTCAAACACTGGGGCACTAAGTTCAACAGCTGCTTCAGTATATAACTTCAGTGACTTTAGAAAGAAAGAAAGAAAGAAAGAAAACATTTATTGCTCAAATACGCCACATGTACATTTAGACCATAAACATAAAAAATACATAGTAAAACACATCACATATTAAACACATCACACATTTTACGCACACAAGTGTGTCTGGCGTACACGGCAAACAGACCGCACTCAGCTTAATGCCGCAGTCGATACGAGACTACAGCGCTGGTTTTCAGTGGGCCAGTGAATTAAGTGACGTGCGGACGTTCACACCGTCATTGATAGACTAATAATAATTAACATAGAATACATGAATGAACTAACTGGATCTAATACCAAGAATGTCCGAAACATTGTAAAAAGTATTGTTATCACCATAAGAGTCATGTATCTATGAGGTATCAGTTGGAAATAATATAAAAGAAGAAGCACTAAATGATGGTACCCCACAAAAATATTTTCTCACAGGTATGTAATCATAACCATAATCTTAAGCAACAATATTATCATTAGAAACAATATTCTAATAAAGTCAATAATGACTGCACGTTAAACATATACTTGTATCATGGTTATGATTAACAGCATGAAAAACACATTTATTTCAGCCTTTAAGTATCAAAAAAAGTACTATGCACTCGTATGCTTTCCGTATGACCTCGCCGGACAGCGCTAAGTGTCTGTAATTATTTAGGTAGGTAAATATCAAGCCATAGCTTTTTGAACAATAATTAGGTGAGTTTTATATTTTATTTTAAATGTATTTAATGTTTTCAGACTACGAAGCGGTGGCGGCAGGTTATTCCAGCATTTAGAGGCAGAATATTTGAAACTTCCACGAAAGGCGATGGTACGATGGTAGGGAACAACCAAAGAGTAACATGACGAGCGAGTGATCTTTGATTGTACGTCGCGAGACCACACTAATTTGTGATAAAGATAAGGTGGTACATTATATTTAATTAATCCAAATAGAAATGTGGCTAGGTGGTGTTCTCGCCGATACTGCATTTTTAAGATATTGTGCTTGTTTATGTACGGCGTGACGTGAGCGTGGGGAGGTATTTTAAAACAAAATCTCGCACAAGCATTCTGCACCCTCTGGACAAGTTTCTTACTACGCACAAGCAGACGAGGGCCATACACTATATTCATATAATTAAATTTAGACAGAATCAAAGAATCGCACAGTCTTATCCGCATATCGGTATTTAGGCAATTTCTAATTTGATATAATACTTTTAACCTATAAAAACATGTTCTTGCAGTGTTTATTATGTGACTTTCAAAGCGCAACTTGTCATCTATCAACAAACCCAAATTACGAGCCTCAGTCACGCGTTCAATTCTTTCGCTCCTTATGGTTACCTTAGCTTCATGTTTTGCTATTTTTTGTATTTGCTGAGCCGTGCCTAGAATCATATATTTAGACTTGCTTCCATTAAGAACTAATGCGTTCGAATCTGACCAAGCTGCAATTCTTTCGAGAACGTCATTTAATTTTTCCACCGCTAATTTAGTCTCCCCCGGTTTACAAGGTATATAAATCTGTGTATCATCCGCGTACATATGGTATTTGCAATGCTTAATACAATTTGTTATATCTGCACAATACACGGCAAACAAAATAGGTCCTAGGATAGATCCCTGCGGAACGCCTTGTTTGACAGCCTGAGCGTTCGAAATGACTGGTAACCCATTTGCGTCTGATATTTCTACTTGCTGTGTACGATGCTCGAAATAACTTTCGAACCATTTTATCGCAGATATGTCAAAACCGTAGTAATGTAATTTAGACAAAAGCAATGGCACATTAAGACAGTCGAATGATTTGGAAAAGTCTAGCAAGGCTAAAATCGTTCCTTTGCCACTGTCTATATCTGATAGTATATCGTCGACAACATTTATCATAGCGGTTGACGTACTGTGGTGTTTTCTAAACCCTGACTGAAAACTGGGAAGCACATCATTAGTTTCTAAGTATATTCTTACCTGCTCAGCCACGACTTTCTCCAAGATTTTTGATACACAGGGGAGTATACTAATCGGGCGTATGTCCTTCATGCTAATAGGATTTGAGTTTTTGGGTATAGGCCTGACGAGGGCGTGCTGCCATTCTGAGGGATATGTTTGCGTTGTAATTGATTTATTAATTATCTCCGTAATAACAGGTGTTGTTACGGGAAAAGACATTTTCAACATATCCAAGGAAATACCGTCTGCACCTACCGCATTTGACTTTAATGACTGTGTTATTTTCACAATATCACTTTCATCAATTGTCTTCAGTTTGAATACATTTGAGACTTTGACGTGTGATTTAAAGAATGTCATATATGAAATAGGAACTTGATTATTTCCGGGCACATTTAAAAAGCTTGTATTAATCAAATGGGGGTCGTTGAAAATATGGTGAGGCAGGTCCGGCTTAGTTTTTAACCTAACGTTTTTTTTATATGTGACCATACGATGCGAGTATCTTTTTGATTATTTTTAAAAAATTGTAGTAAGTTTTCTTTTCTCTTATTAATGCTTGTGAAACATAGAGTTTGAGCTCTTTATAAAGTAATTTTTGGGCTGCTGTACCACCTGACTTACGTGCGACAACACCTGCTTCATCTCTGACTTTCATCATTTTTTTTTATATTATAAGTAATCCAAGGATATTGAAAGTGTTTTAATGATTTTCTGCGTACGGGCGCATGAATGTTAAATAATGTTTTCAACATAGTATTAAACAATGATACCATGTCATTAACGCTATCCAATGTTTTGAAACGTGTCCAATTTAAAGACTAAATCTAATAGGAACTGTTCATTATCAATCGCAAGCAAATTTCTACGCGATATAATAATCGGTTTCGGCTTTGGTTTTTTTATATTTAATTCGCAGCAAACAAATGCATGACCACTTAGTTCCGGTATATGATTCACAGAAGTGAATGATTGTTGAATGTCTGTACATACTAGGTCTATTAAAGTTTCACTGTATTCCGTGAAGTGGGTAGGCTCAGTAACACACTGATTTAATTTATAACATTGTAAAAATTTCTTCAACTTCTTACAGTTATTATCCATATCATTTAATAAATTTATATTGAAATCGCCTAATAAAACTACATTATTACACCATGATAATGTTCCGATAGTTTCCGATAAAGCATCGAAAAAAATGTCAACACTCAACCACGGCGGTCTGTAAGCAGTACCAATTATCAATTTTGTACCGTTAATTGTTAGTGCAAGCCACATTTGCTCTACGAGTGGGGCAACTTTACTACAACTTTGTTGCTACTTTCCGAAAATTTTACCAATTTCATCGTGAAATTTAACTGTTTACCGTTCTTACTCGTTATTTCGTTCTAATTTAAATGATTGGCAGGCTATGTAAATAAAATTGCATAGAAGCTACAACATAAATAGTTCCACTGCAGGACACAAGACTTTCTGCATGACATTTTCTTTATCATCAAGCACGTGGTAAATCAGCGCTAAAAATTGCGAATGACAATATATGGAATGCCGGCAGAAATGACCTTTAATTGGTTAAACTCACGTGGTAGAGCCATGTTGTGGCTATATTATGATTGTAGCACGAATGGGTCGTTGTGAAGCGGCAGAAAAGGCTAAAGTTTGCAAATACAGGGGTCTAGGCTCCGAATATATTTTTGTCCCTTTCGGTGTCGAGACCCTTGGTCCGTGGGGTCCTAGCGCTATAAGCCTTTTTAAGGAAATAGCAAAAAGGTTAATCGACTTTACAGGAGACCGAAGGGCTGGCAGTTACCTCGGACAAAGAATTAGTCTAGCTATTCAACGGGGAAACGCTGCCGGTATCTTCGGAACCTTGTCTAAAGGACCTCTTTTTTAATAATTTAATTTAGTTATTATAATATATATTTTTAACGTTTTTAATATTAGAATTAGAATTTAGAATGTTTTTTTTTGATCTTATTACCACATGGTTATTAGCTGTAAATAAGACAGCAGACTTTGGCATAAGTATAATATACATATATATATATATATATATATATATATATATATATATATATATATATATATATATATATATATATATATATATATATATATATATATATATATATATATATATATATATAATCCTTAGAATTGTGATTAGAAGAAACTTGATCCAATAATTTAATCATCTTTTACATAAACATGTAGAATACATTTTTTACTAACTAGTTTAAGACAGGAAAGTCATTTATATTTTAAACTCATATGCGACGAGTGAAGTGAGCAGGAGGAGCTTAAGTTACTGAATGACAAAAACGCGCGAGTTGTGTGATCGATTTTAGCATGAGAGGCACGCTGCAGTTATTACTATGGTTGCAGCACGTGAGTGCAAAGTCGCGAAGGCGCTTTTTTGGTAACGGGCCATTTTATTCTAGTACTCAGGGGTGGTACTGCATTTCATCTCATTTCTTGTTGCATTACAAATGGAATGTGTGCTTTTATTATATTAAAAAGCTATAAGATATTTCTGGCTTTTCCTTTGTTGGCTCTTACGACATCTACAGGACGAAATAGGTGAAGACTTCACACTGTCACTACACGACGTATCATTCAGTTTGCTTGTTTTTAAATAAGTCAAATCAATATTATATAAAGACATAATATTCATTATTCATCTTTTTAACCGGTTACAGTAAACGAATTAATAAAGTACTAATAAGTTAGATGCTGTGACTCGATTTAAATTACTGTAATATTTTGAACGTGAAGCTCACCCAGTATAAATAAATTTGCAAATGAAAGGATAAAGGATTGATTTATAATCGTTAATTATATTACAGACTACACAACTGCTGCCCAGTGACTAGCGTAAGCAAAATGAATTCAGAAATACGTGAACCTATTTCGTTAGAGAGTTTTTTAAGGGATTTTTTATTTTCTACTATTAGATTTTACTAAATATTTCTTATGTTATTAAATCTTTGAACAAAAAATAAATTATATCATTATGAATTGCAAATGAATCACTTCATAAAATTCGTCTGATGATCCAAAGAATTTTTCTGCACACGCAAAATTTCCTCGTTTTGTAGTGAAATGCGCATAGCGTTTTCCAAAATTTGTAACCAACAAGCGTCGTGGTGACGTAGAAATATTCACTACCCCGTATCGTCACAAAGGATAATGGATGGAAACAGACCAGGAGATGAGCAACAGAGTCTTCCCATTGATAACTAAAAAAGTAAAAATACATCAGTTGTCAATCCGCCCGTCAAACGTGGAAACTTTTGCTGATATCCCTATCATGGGGCAATTTACGGGCGAGGCCTATGTACAGCACTGGGCTTTTGAGGACTGTTACGATAATACAGATTATAATATGTTTCCTGTTGAAATATTTTTTTTACTTCTTTTTTATACATTCATTTATTCAACCAGTTGTTTTTTTTTAAATTATTTTGAGTTTTTATAAAGAAAATGCTACTGACAGTCTTCTGTTTTATTTTCCTCAGCCGCCACTTAAGACGATATTATTGGCAGTGGGTTATCTTACGCCGCCATTACACGGCTCACACCAATAGGGAAGATAGACGAAACGCTGAGTACGTTTCAAATGCTGCAAAAACCATACTCAACTTATTGTAAGAACACACACTCACATCCACATAAGCAACGAAAATAATTTGCAACCAACAACATGATTTTAGGCGCATATGTATGTGTCTACCAGTGAATTATTGTGCGCTAATAAAAAGAGAAAGAAGAAAGGCTCGTGCGTGTGTTGGTCAAGAAATTGAGCACGGTTTCGGCATCACTTGACAAGTACGCAGCGCTCTGTCTATGTTTCTTTGTTGGCGTGAGATAACTTATACAACATATTATAAAGTTTAAGGGTCTGACTGTACATTTTAAAAACAATGAATTTCTACAGAACACAAAATGACCGACAAGTTCTTTCTTTGGACGCCTCGACTTTCTATTCCACTTAACTTATAGTGTTCTTTGTAGAATTTGCTCTCGAAAAAGAGCGCCTTTAGAATTAACTATCCAATATAAAATTTATTTCTTCAGCAAATATGTCATAAGAAGAAAGTTTCAAATAATGGCTCAAAATTATCATATAAATTTGTAAATAATAATAAAAACCTATTCTGATAAATAAATCTCCCTCGCTGTCTCTAAAAGCAATGTAAAATAAACTTTTAATAAATAATTAAAACTTTAATATCCTTCTATTTTACGCCATAAAAGATACTATGTTGAAAAAACATCAAAAGAAAATATAATAAGTAACCTGACAACGACTTAAAAAGCTTCGATAAACGAATAAAATATTCAAGACAGCTCTATGCCAAAGATTTTAATTATTACAGCGATTTCATTTTAAGCTTTTGAATACTAAAATCTTTACAGCAAGACGTATTTTACGTAAGAGTAATGATATACAAATATAAAAAATACTTTTACTACAACGATATATAAAACAGTAGCAATATTATAACAAACCGAATGATTTTATTATCTATATATATACAAAAATCAATTAATGTTGTGATAAAGAAACGTTTACATTTCTTAAACAATGCTTCGCTTCACTGTTGGATTATGAGCACAACGCTTATGAACTTCCACATCTTGATTGCCTATAAAATAAATTTGCAAGAATTGATCCACATCTGACAGCGACAGCAGCGCTCCCAATAGTTGATAAATATGTCCTTGTATTTGCAATTGTATATAAAGTTAAAGGTTAAAGTTACAGCCTATATACGTCCCACTGCTCGGCACAAGTCTCCCCTTATTTCTGAGAGGGGTTTATGGCAAGGAAGTGTCCGCCGCGCTGCCCCAATGCGTGTTGGCGAACTTCACATGTCTTCGATTTTTTTTTCTTATTTCTCAGCCATGCAGGTTTTCTCACGATGTTTTCCTTCACCGCCGAGTACGTGGTAAATCAGCACTTAAAATTGCAATTAACAATTTCATTGCCGGCGGGGATCGAACCCGGTTTGCTCGCGTACTGTGAAATTTACAGCGTGCGCTAACCATCTGAGTTACCACTGCAATTGTATATGATCTACTTAAATTATTTGTTTTTGATAAATTATTTGAATAAAACTATACACATGGATTTTATCGCGTTTAATTAATATTTTAACTTATTTTTAATTCCCGACGTTTCCAGTGCTTTATAGCACCCATGGTTACGGGGAAGGGGGGCTGAGATGTTTGATGTCCCAGTGTCATAGTTATCCCGGCTACATTCAGTTTTTGGATATTAATTTTTGGTTCGATCTACGTAGAAAGAATTTACAGTATCTTGAAGTCTTGCGGTGGTATACTTGGTATTGGGTTGATTTTTGTTATTTATAAGATCCCAAGCAAAAGGCAGTACCCATCCATCTTCTGTATTGAAATTACGATATCTTTTAATTTCAATAGCCTCGCGTATTTCCTAAAAATAACTTTACTAAATAAGCAAGTAGGTGTGCTGATTTTAAAGTAGCATTTATAACTAACCCGTTCTGGCTTCGCCTGGTTGGAATTTATTAATGTGGCGTTATTTAGATAAGATACTCATTAAAGATCATTTAGTTTATCTTATCTATATTTTATTTTCAAAAATTTTCTAAATTTTTCGGATAAAATTGGGTCTAGATCACTCCTGGTATTACTGACTAATTGTTCGTGAAGTTTTATTACAAGCGGTTTAGCTATTTCCAAGATTGGCTCGGATGAACAGACGAATTTTAAAAATAGTCACTTATGTGACCTATGTTATGTATCAATAGCATGTATTTTTATATAAAAATATTAACAAACAATATCAACAATAATTTTAAAGAAAAGTTTCAGAACGCATTTCGCTCACAAATTAGCGAAACCCATAGACTTAGGATAGTAATAGACGGTCATAGTGTGCAAGTGAGAAGAAAATTTCAAATGGTAATATGTATATCTCTATATTATAATGGAATATAATGGAAATAGGATACCAAATCTCATTACTTTGTAACTGAATTTGAGTGACAAGTCAATAAATAAGCTCCTAAATATTACACCCACCATTCACCATCACGTTTGATAAACCAGAAATCCTCGCAAAGGAACACCGATTCCTACCAAAGATGATACGCGAAGCTATTGAAATAAAAAAAAAACATCCTAATTTCAATAGAGAAGACGGATGGGTGCTGCCTTCTGCTTGGGATCCTATAATTAACAAAATTAAATTCAAGGCCAAGCATACAACTGCAAGACTTCAAGATACTGTAAGCCCGTTCTTCGTAGATCGAATCAAAAATTAATATTCAAAAACCTAAGGTAGCCGGGTTAAGTATGAAATTGGGATGTCAAACATATCAGTCCCCCCCGTGACCGTGGGTGCTGCAAAGCACCGAAACTAGAACGAGTTAAAAATAAGTTGAAATAGATAATACGCGATTAAATCCTTAAATATAGTTTTATTCAACGTTATAAAACTAATTAGCCATTATTAACCCAACCCCTTTGTGAACTTATCAACCGAAAAAATAACCTTAATCATCCGCACCTCACGGGTCACACTAGTACAATATTATTAGTACCACGCTATTCTCCCCAAGGGGTTCAGCGGAGCTTCGGATTATATTCCCAAGTCACAATGATAAAACTTAGCGTAGTTAGGTATAGATATTTAGTAACGTTCCTGAATCGTCGTAGACCCCCGCGCATGAGACGCGCGGTTCAGTGTGCCAGGATAGTATAAACTCTATAGTATTTGATACTCACAACTATATCACAAATGCCCGATTCATGCTTGATGGCCGACGACAGTGTGCCGAAATCTTAATAGCTTGTGCCTACAGCGTTAGTTGCAGAGAAAAAATAAAAAAAAATATTTGCGCAGATCAATAGGTCAGCGAGATTAAGCTGCACTTGCCGCAGTCAGTTCATGGATGGGAGATTGGTTTTCTCAACATACGTATGACATAGATTGAGAGTACAAAGAGTGCATATGATTCCCCAGACACTCGGTGCACTTAAATATATCCTGCATATTTGGCTAGTCCCTGTTAAGATCATTATGTTTTTAAATTCATGCAGCTGAAACGATAATAAGTTTATTATTACTTTATATCTCTCAGGGACAGATAAAAGAGAGAGTAGCCTCATAAACATATTGGTCGTTAAATTAAACAGAGCAATCTTATTTAACTAACTTTTACAACTTTCCTTACTTGAATTATTAAGTTTACAGACATATTTAAGTCGAATGATAAAATAAAGTTATGTAATGTATTAAATTATTAATTATTATACGTTTGTTATTATTAAAATATGAAAAATAAAGCAGCGATTATCAACTCCATGTTCCCGTTTTTTATTTCAACAGCAAAACATTTTATAAAATATAAATAGGTAAAATATAAAAGACAATGGGGTGTACAGATCAAGTCTTTTCCATGCGCATGATTGCGGAGAAGTTTTTGGCTTAAAACCAGAAAGTTTTTGGTGCATTCTTGGACTTGGAAAAGGCTTATGACAGAGTGGACAGGAATGTGTTATGGCAAACACTGAACTCATATGGGTTGAGCGCTGGTTTGATACATTGATTGATACTCTTTATAGGGATTCTAGTGCTTGTGTTAGGATCAATGGGGTCTACTCGGACTGGTTTGTCATCCGAAAAGGTGTCAGACAGGGCTGTGTGGCGTCCCCTTGGCTGTTCAACCTATTTATGGACAGGTGTTTGCAAACTTTGAAAGATGAAGAATGTGGGTTAAGAATGGGCGAGTTAACCGTCAAATGCCTTTTGTATGCCGATGATCAAGTCATATTTGCGTCATCGGCGGCCGAGTTGCAAATGATGGTTACATTAATGAACAGGTCATTAAAAGAAAGCGGAATGAAAGTGAACGCAAGTAAGACGAAAGTGATGGTTTTTGAAAGAGAGGAAAGCAAAACGGTATGTGAAATAAAAATAGAAGGAGAGTTAATTGAGCAAGTGGATGAGTTTGTGTATTTGGGATGTGTATTTAGCAGGGATTGTAGATATGATAAGGATATAGAACGACGAGTATATGCAGAGAATAGAGTGAATGGGGCGCTACTCTCTATTGTGAAGAACCACAATGTATCAAAAAAGGCACGTATGGTAATTCATAATGCTGTGTTAGTCCCTACTTTAATGTATGGTAGTGAAAGTTGGGTGTGGCAGAAGAAGCACGAAAGTAGAATAAATGCTGTAGAAATGTGGTCTTTAAGGAGTATGCTAGGATTGAATCTGAATGACAGGGTGAGAAATTGTGTGACAAGAGATAAATGTGGTATGCAAGATGATGTTGTGACCAGCATTAAGAAAGGAATGCTTCGGTGGTTTGGTCACGTAGAAAGAATGAATGAGGAAAGAGTGACAAAGCAAATTTATATGGCAGATGTGAACGGCAGAGTCGGGAAGGGACGCCCTAGAAAAAAGTTTATCGACCAAATTGGCGATATTTTGAAAATGGGCCACGTTAAAAGTACCCTTAACCGACGAGCATGTATGCGTAGATACATGGATGTAAAGGAGGCGAAAGAGTTATGTCAGGATCGTGTCAAATGGAAGTCCGTAGTCTCTGCCTACCCCTCTGGGTGACAGGCGTGAGTGTTTATGTATGTATGTATGTATAAATAGGTATACATTTAATTATCTAACTATTTATATTTGATTGTCATTATGTTAAAAAAAAAAACGAGGAAACTGTCCTTGGAAGTAAATATTTATTTCTAAATTGTTTAAGTTTATTCGGTAGACTCACCGCTTCGGAAGTTATTTGGATTTTGTAAATTTTTAAATAAATTTCAACAAAACGCAGGTAGGTGGTGCTTATTTTCGGGAACACGTCATATTTTTTTTTCAATTATTTTAGAATATCATGTTAAAAATTCAGTAAATTTTTTAAATTATTCAGTTTCGTGCACTAAATTAGTTATTTAATCTTTTTACTGCTTTCTTAACAATTATTTTCGATAGTTTTTGTAAGTAAAATTATCACTAGCTAACGCATACAATGACAAATAAAAATTGGTCACGCATTTTCGGGCTGTTAGGTCGTCCATGTGCCAGTATATTCTAAGTCTATAGTGAAAACGGACTGCGTTTTTTTGTAGTTCATAGCAATTTGTTGTCATTGACTCAATTAACAAGTTGGACCGAAGTTATAGAAAATAAGAAAAACGAAAATCGCAACGTAGACTTTTGCAGTCTTTACTGGCAGGTGTGAGTATAGATAGAGACAGAACGCGAGTGAGAGGTAAATAGAAGCGACGCCGTTTTCAATCCCATTCTTTAACAGCAAGGGTAGTTATTATTAACAACAGTACAGTTAACTAGAAATGTCATTCGAATTCACGATCTTAAGGTTCGTTGGACTTCTATAAGCCATTGTTAGTTATAATTTTTTTTCTTTTTACTTTAGAATAAGTCTCATTACTATATCTATATAATACACTTTTTAATAGATATAAGTAGCTTATGCAAAGTCACGTCTCGCCCAGTATTTTTATAGCGCTGATTTTTTATTTTACAGAAAAGCTTTTGTATTAGTGTAATTACAGTCCAAGGCGTGCAGTGCAGTTAATTTAAACAATGCCTTGAACAGAGAAGTCGACAATTAGAATATTATTTGTGCTCTGTTAACGTCTTGCTAAAGTGCATAATTTTCACGAATATAAAACTATTTTAATTAATTTTTGTCTAAAGCTCCGCTAAAGTTTTATCTTAACATGGTAGCGGGATCAAATCAAAGCACCCCTGGTGACGGAGAATACCTCTTGTGAGGTGGTGACTCAGGTGTCATCTTTGGCTGATATTTCATATCTCTCCAACCCGAGGAACAATTTAGACCCTCTCCTTTGTGCCTCGGAGTGGAGTTTGCATATACATCAGAGAGGACATCTGTTTTCACCACGGCGAATGGCTCGGTTCACGTTCAACTGATCACGCGGGGAGATCTGTTTATAACTTTGCTTTGGTATATGATTTGACACAACTGGCTACTGCACCTACGCGGATTCCAGATGTGGAATATCATACACCTTCCCTGTTGTACTTTCTGCTGACCTCTCATCCGGACGGATATCAGGTTTCCGGTTTCGGAGTTGCCACCGGTTTTAACGCGTCTTTTCCGGTACTTCTACTCCCAAGGCGTAGTCCCGAATTCTTGGAAGACATCTTTTCTTCAGCCGATCCCTAAAAAGGCGACCGCTCAGACCTATCCACCTACAGGCCTATCGCCATCACTTCCTTGTCCTCCAAAATAGTGGAGTCTATTGTAAACTGCCTGTAATAGAGGTGGTGGGGGCGTGGCGATCTATCTAAGATCCTACTTTCCATTTAAAATTGTTAGTTCGTCATGTCAACCGCCTCCTGGTGATTCTGCTGAGCATTTGCTAGTTGAGGTCTCACTGTCTCAGAATAAAATCCTACTTGGAGTTTTCTACAGTCCCTCTCTTTCTATAAACTATTTTACTTCTTTTGAATCTCTTTAAGAATCACTAGTCCCTACATATAGTCATACTATTTTGATGGGTGACTTTAACACCTGTTTACCTAAAGGCGACAATCGGGCTATAAAACTTGAGTCTATAATTGAAGCGTGTAATATGCAAATCCTACCCCTTGCTGCTACTCACAAATTTCCTAACTGTACTCCTTCCCTTCTGGACTTAATTATCGTGTCATCTTCAAACCTAGTTTTCAAGCATGGACGGTGTCCTGCTGATGCATTCTCTTATCACGATTTACTTTTCCTTTCGTATAAACTACGCCCTCCTAAAATCAAACCTAAATGAGTTCTGCGACGTAATTTTGGAGTAATGGATATTGACCAACTTTGCGAAGATGCTCATAATATTGACTGGTCAGTGATTGAGAGAGCACCATGCATTGACGATAAAGTGGAACTTTTCAATACCCTTCTCACTCAGCTATATGACGTACACGCGCCAATGCATTATGTTAAACTCAAGCACTTACCTGCTCCATGGCTCTCTGATGATCTGAAAAGGCTAATTTTGAAGAAGAATGCGGCATTGTCAAGCTTAAGAGGAACAAAACAGAGGAAAACCTTAGAAAATACACTAAAATCCGGAATCGCTGCAACACATTGTGTAGAGATGCACAACGACGCCATATTCATTCATCAGTCGAGAACGGCGACTCATCTAGGGTGTGGAAGTTTCTTAAAACAGTTGGAGTTGGTAGAAACTCTCTTAATACTTCACCTCCTAGTGTTGATATTGAACTATTAAATCAACATTTTTCTAATCCTTCTAACTCTTTTGATAGTGAACATAACCTGCAAACACTTCGTTCTCTTTCTGTAAGTCCGACTCCTAATTATTCTCCGTTCGTTTTAGTCAATTTACTGTATGTTATGTTAAGAGAATCATATTATCCATCTCCTCAAATGCTGTCGGTAGCGACAGCATTAGCCGCAATATGATCGTTCCTCTCCTTGATGTTATCACTCCCATTATCACTCATTTGCTTAACGCATGTGCATCTTCCTCTAAATTCTCTCAAGCCTGGAAGAGTGCTTATGTTATACCCCTTCCGAAGAAATCTAATCCCGTCAACCTCACTGATTTCGTTATCTTTCCTTTCTAAAATCCTTGAAAAACTTATTTGCCAACAGCTGACACTTTTCCTTAATAAGCACTATTTGTTGAATTCTTTACAATCCGGTTTCCGTCCCGGTCATAGTACGGCTACTGCCTTGATTAAAGTTACTGATGACATACGGTGGGGTATGAATAATAAACAACTCACAGTCGTGACCTTGCTAGATTTCAGTAATGCGTTCAATACTGTTGATTTCGATATACTGTTGAGTCAGTTGTATTCTCTTAACATATCTCCATCAGTAATTGACTGGTTTCAAAGTTATCTCTGTGGCCGTCGTATTCATGTTGATGAAACTCACCCATCTTGTTGTGATATTACTGCAGGCGTGCCGCAGGGTGGCGTGTTGTCACCTTTACTCTTTTCCATTTTCATTAATTCAATTACTCATAAAATTTCTTCTCTCTACCACATGTATGCGGATGATGTCCAGGTTTACACCCAGTCAACTCTTGAGAATTTGCCGAATGCAATCGCTACATTAAACAATGACTTAAATATGATTCATGAGTGGAGTCAATCATATGGCCTAAATGTCAGTCCTAAAAAGTCACAGGCTATCATTTTTGGTAGTCAGAGCTTTATCTCAAGAATTGACTGGTTCTCCATACCATCTGTTGTATTCGATGGGGTTGTGATCCATTACTTTGACAATGTCAAAAATTTTGGTGTTTACCTTGATAGTTTCTTAAATTGGAAACGCCAACTGAATGAGGTAAGTAAGAAAACCTTTGTCGCTCTTAGTTCACTACGTCGCCTTCGATCATTTCTTCCCATTCCTACAAAAATTATGCTTGCACAGTCTCTTCTCTTTCCGATTCTCGACTATGCTGACGCAAGCTATGTAGACATAACTAAAGACCAGCTAACTAAGCTTGAGAGACTTCAAAATACTAGTATTCGGTTCATATTTGGATTGCGCAAATTTGACCACATTTCCCAATTTTGCTCACGTCTCAAGTGGTTACCTATCCAATTTCGCCGGAACATGCATATTCTTTCTATTCTGTACTGTGTCTTATTTTACCCTTCTACTTCTCCTTATCTTAAGGAGAAATTTAGTTTTGTTGGGCTTCCAGGATAACCTTTACGCTCTTCAAGAAAACTCATTTTAAGGGTACCAACTCACAATACATCTTTCTTTAATAAATCTTTTACTGTACAGTCTATTAAGCTCTGGAATGCCCCACCTTTGTATATACGCGAAGCTCAGACTATTGTAGTCTTTAAGCGACTTCTTAAAGAGCATTACTTGTCTCAATCGTTCGAAAATCATTAGGATAAATTATGTGATTATGTAGTTTTGTATTTATTTGTTTATGTTATTGTTATTGGTATATATTTGAGGATATATGTATATATATATCAACGATAAGCTGACACCAGAGGATAGACCTGCCCCGGACTAATCGGGGAAAAAAAATAAAAATATATCCCCATTATATTTTAAGTTATATAAAAAATGAAATTCTTCAGAAATTGAGACCTTTTATGATATTTTTCACTACCATGACCACAATTTTTTTTTAATATTTGTTTCTTTTTTTTTATAGGCAACCTGAATAGCACTGCTATCTACCAAATTTCTTAAAAAATCCAGAATAACTCTTGTTTTATCACGAAAATTAATGAAACTTTTTTTATTCCCTAAATTTTTTGAAGACTTTTACTTTTAACCAAATTTAACTTATCGTGGTGTAAAAAAAAAGTATGAACACTAGTATGGCAAGTTTTTTTAAAAATTGACGCAACTAACCAACATTCCAAAATGGTTCCAAAATACTCTAGGAAAACAAGTTATAAAAAAATATGGGTCTATTATTTCTTAACAGGGGCCAAATTCCTTAAATTGTAATTGTCAGTAATTACTTTTACTACATGCCCAAAATGGGTTCTTATTACAATTTCTAGGAATTTTAATGGGGCATACATACCTTAGATGTTAGAGAGAGATATATAGATAGAGATATTTACGTTAAAAAGAGACAACAACAGGGCAGGTAGAGAAGCTGTTATTATTCTTAGCAAGTCAGTTCAGTACGCTCTGCTCCTTTGTTTACTGCACACCGTTCCTAATTCAACTTACGTGGCTCTCGTACATGCTATCGACTTTTGGCTTGGCTTTTTGGACTGGAATCGACCTGCAAACTTAACTGGCCTGGCATTATTTGGACTTTTCGGGATTCCTGTAGCTTCTTCTATGGCACGTACCGAAGTAGTCGAATCATTTTCTATCTCATTGAGAACTTCTTCATCACGATCCAATCTAGGTCTTCCAGCGCTTCTCCTATTGGATGGCATACGAACTTCCGAAAACATGCATAACACTCGATAATCAGGATATCTTTTTCGATACAGTCTGCTAGCAGCGTTAGCATTACATCGGCATTCTCCATAGATTAAATGCATATTAGCGTATTCCTGTGGTGTGTACGGTTGCGGCATGTTAAACGCCAAACAGTCCAAAATGCGCCAGAACTATCACAAAACACACAATCGTAGTCCAAGATAATGCCAGGTCAGTTCAGTTTGCAGATCACTTTCAGTCCAAATAATGCCAGGCTAGTTAAGTTTGCAGGTCGATTCCAGTCCAAAAAGCCAAGCCAAAAGTCGATAGTATGTACGAGAGCCACGTAAGATGAATTGGGAACGGTGCGCAGTAAACAAAGGAGCAGAGCGTACTGAACTGACTTGCTGAGAATAGTAAGAGCTTCTCTACCTGCCCTGTTGTTGTCTCTTTTTAACGTAAATATCTCTATCTATCTATCTCTCTCTAACATCTAAGGTATGTATGCCGCATTAAAATTCCTAGAAATTGTAACAAGAACCCATTTTGGGCATGTAGTAAAAGTGATTACTGACAATTACAATTTAAGGAATTTGGCCCCTGTTAAGAAAGAATAGACCCATATTTTTTTATAACTTGTTTTCCTAGAGTATTATACCATTTTGGAATGTTGGTTAGTTGCGTCAATTTTTAAAAAAACTTGCCATACTAGTGTTCATACTTTTTTTTTACACCACGATAAGTTAAATTTTGTTAAAAGTAAAAGTCTTCAAAAAATTTGGGGAATAAAATAAGTTTCATTAATTTTCGTTATAAAACAAGAGTTATTCTGGATTTTTTAAGAAGTGTGGTAGATAGCAGTGCTATTCAGGTTGCTTATAAAAAAAAAAGAAACAAATATTAAAAAAATTGTGGTCACGGTAGTGAAAAATATCATAAACGGTCTCAATTTCTGAAGAATTTCATTTTTTTATATAACTTAAAATATAATCGGGATATATTTTTTTTTCTTTTTTCCCCGATTAGTCCGGGGCAGGTCTATCCTCCGGTGTCGGCTTATCGTTGAATTTTGGGACACGTTGTATATATATATATATATATATATATATATATGTGTGTGTGTGTTTGTGTATATATGTATGTATATGTGTATCATATTTTTTAATGTATTAGTTATTTATATGTTATTTTATTGCATGTATTGATATTATATTAGGTATATTTATACTGCACCACCTACCTAGTACTCACTGTTTTATTCCTTTACACCTTTGGTTGCCTGGAAGAGATCGCTATGTAGCGATAAGGCCGCCAAATTGTACATGTAATCTGCTCTCTGTTATGTTCTTTGTAAATTTATTTGTGGTGTGCAATAAAGTATATTCATTCATTCATTCATACCTTAAGGATCATCAGCTGATCAGTGACCGCCAATACGGTTTCCGTCGTGGTCGATCAGCTGGTGATCTTCTGGTCTACCTTACTCATAGATGGGTGGAGGCAGTAGATTACAAGGGGGAGGTATTGGCCGTTAGTTGGGACATAGCGAAGGCCTTTGATCGGGTCTGGCACAAAGCGCTTCTTTCGAAGCTCCCTTCCTATGGGCTTCCGGAGAAATTGTGCGATTGGATCACTAGTTTTCTTGTTAATCGGAGCATTAAGGTCGTAGTAGACGGTGCATGCACAAGCCTATTAACGCTGGTGTTCCACTAGGCTGCGTGCTATCACCAACGTTGTTTCTTCTGCATATCAATGATATGTTGCAAACTGATAACATTCATTGCTATGGAGACGACAGCAATGGTGGAGCCTTATACACCGGCCGTGCCAATATTTCTCAGGAAATCTTCACCGAGTACCGGGACAAACGTGTGTCTGAAGTCGAGTGTTTGCTTAACAAAGTCTTGGATTAGGGGCGAATAAATTTAGTCCAATTGAATCGCCAGAAGACACGAGTTTGCGCGTTAACCGGTAAAAAGAACCCCTTAGTCGTATTTCTTGAGTTTGAAGGCACTCCACTGGCTGCTTCAGCTAGGAATTTGAAATAAATACAACGTCATTTTATTTGAAATATTATGTTATAAAACAATTTTTAGTTACATTTTACACTAAAAATGAATGAGAATCGGAAAAATAACACATTTTTGACCCAACCGCCAAAATGGACCTTCTCGATTTCGAAATACTTTTGGCACTTACTTTTCGCTTTTTATGCCACAAATATTATATCTACGTGTTTACTATATTACAAGGAATACAAAAAAGTATAATACTTTCGTTTTTAGTCCAGACACAAATATAAAATTCTATAAAAAAGACGGAGCACCTCCTGCAATGCGACACGTGGAACGCCGAAAGTTCAGAGTGATTTCTTTTTTTTTTCTAAGAAACATTGCCAGGTTATGGTTTAAAATAAAAGAGCATATCTTTGTATTATATTATATCATTAGTTGCATATTGTCTTTGGTTTCGTTTAAAACAAAAAAAATATTTTTTCATAGGGCAGTACTTGATATCAAATTTGATACCTTCCTGAGCCAGCCGTAGTAATTTTATAATATCGAATAAGAGTAAGGCCATGAGCTAACGGGTCACGTCTTCACTCTGTGTAGTAGAGCTTACACTTCTCTAACCGGCATGAGGCTGCTACTCAAGAACCTTTCTTCAACCTTTCTTACACAGGTACAATCATAACACAATTAGAACAAAAACCGGTACAAAATTATCACGGAGAGGAAAAAGGAGAAAAAACCTGCGGATCTGGGTAAATTAAAAACACATTGAACACATGTCAAGTCGACTTACAGGAGCAGCGATGCAGATTCATTCCTGTACGGTAGAATTTCAAGTGCAACCGTGCCTTCGCTGTAGATAATATTCCTTGCCGTTGCCGTCACCTGTGCATGAATAAGTTTTAAGCTACGCGAGTACGCAATACTAACGAAACAAAAATTACGGGAAAGTAAAAAATAAATATTCATAAAATACCTTTTGGATTTACATTTTTTATATATAGTATATATATAAGGTGGACAGTGTTACCACTTCTCGAAATAAACAAAATTAGAAAATACTGGCTCAATTGTTTTTGATATAAATAAAATATGTTACGAGAAAAGCACAACAATAAGGACGATTTAACGGACGGCCCATTTAGTCGCGGCGTAGAGAACCACATTTCATCCCGTGGGTGTTGTAACAGGCGACAGAATGATAAAGATATAAGATGAATAATAAAGAACTACTACTTCGAAACTGTCCATCAAGCATGCGAAGAGTATATTAAGAGGTTGAGAAACGAGCACAATGTCCACTTGATGGTAAGCGGATGTTGTAGACAATAGAAATCTAAACTTTTCCCCAGTTAGGAATTAAAATACAAATGCGTTGTCACCCTGGACTAAGATGGATGACAAAATTCCAATAAAAAAAATCTACAGTAAACAAAACTCGCTACACGCAACATATCAGTATAAAACCGCTATTTTACGCCGGTGTTCTGTGAGAGCATGTCTTTTTACGGTCAGGCTGACCTATTAGTGGTAATCATAATTTGGCGGCAGCTTGGCTCTACAACGTATAAATCACTATGTTATCAAACGTGGCAACTATGGTAAATACCCCTCAATGAGGCAAACTATGGGAGAAGCAGTGGACTTTTTTATGCTTTGATGAATCAATTAATGAACAACGAGTCAATTGTGCCTACTTAACTTGAGAAACATGCGATTATGCGATTGGATCACCAGCTTTCTTGCAGATCGGAGCATCAAGGTCGTTGTAGACGGTGCAAGCTCCGATTGCAAGCCTATTAATGCTGGTGTTCCACAGGGCTGCGTGCTATCGCCAACGCTGTTTCTTCTGCATATCAATGATATGTTGCATACCCGTAACATTCATTGCTATGCGGATGACAGCACTGGTGATGCTCTTTACACTGGCCGAGCCAATATTTCTCGGGAAAACGTCTCCGAGTGCCGGGACAAACTTGTGTCTGAAGTCGAGTCTTTGCTGAACAGAGTCTCGGATTGGGGACGACTAAATCTAGTCCAGTTTAACCCCCAGAAGACACAAGTTTGCGCGTTAACCGCTAAAAAGAACCCCTTTGTCGTATCCCCTCAGTTTCAAGGCACTCCCCTTGTTGCCTCAGCCAGTATCGGAATCCTCGGCGTCGACATATCGAGTGGCGTGCAGTTTCGTGGTCACTTGGAAGGGAAGGCCAAATTGGCCTCTAATAAGCTCGATTCACTGGCGCTGCGAAGAGATGTTGCATCTCTTTGCGTATTTTATCGCATCTATCACGGGGAGTGCTCTGAGGAATTGTTCGGATTAATCCCAGCCGCCAAATTTCGTGGACGCACTACACGGCAAACGTCCCGATACCATCCACACCATCTGGATGCTTGGCGGTCCACCACTGTACGTTTCACAAGGAGTTTTCTTCCACGTACAACCTCTCTGTGGAATATTGAATAAAACTATTATTTACGGATTTTATCGCGTTTAATTACATTAATTTATTTTTATTATTATCCCGAAGTTTCGGGTGCTTTACAGCGCCCATGGTCACGGGGGGGACTGAGATGTTTGACGTTCCAATGTCATAGTTAGTCCGGCTACCTTCAGTTTTTTAATATTAATTTTTTTTGGTCCGATTTACGCAAAACGAGCTTATAGTATCATGAAGTCTTGCAGTGGTATGCTTGGGTTTGGGTTTAATTTTGTTAATTATAGGATCCCAAGCAGATGGTAGCACCCAACCATCTTCTCTATTGAAATTTGGATGTTTTTTAATTTCAATAGCCTCGCGTATCATCCTT
The DNA here is from genome assembly GCA_036936625.1 of Parnassius smintheus behrii. Taxonomy (NCBI): domain Eukaryota; kingdom Metazoa; phylum Arthropoda; class Insecta; order Lepidoptera; family Papilionidae; genus Parnassius; species Parnassius smintheus. The sequence goes on from JAUPFT010000004.1 coordinate 44,783,960, forward strand.
GGTAGGAATCGGTGTTCTTTTGCGAGAATTTGTGGTTTATCAAATCTAATGTAATGGTGGGGACGATCTTGAACATGTTCGCAGACTGCAGACTTCCCGGAGCGTCGGTGCTTCACATCAGCTATATGTTCCTTCACGCGGGTTTTTGTAGATCTCTTTGTTTGACCTATGTAAGAGAGACCACATTCACAATCTAGCTTGTACACACCTGCATCTTGTAGAGGAATATTACATTTGATGGATGGTAAAAATTGACTAATCTTCTTCAGCGGCTTGTAGTATGTCTTAATGGACGCTCGCTTCAAGATGTAGCCAATCTTGTCCGTGACTCCTCTTACATATGGTAGTAGAGCAGGCGCGCGCTCGACTGTGGCCGGCTTCACTTGTTCACTGTGACGTAGGCGCGGGACCCGAAGCTTGTTGTCTTGCAATACTTGCTTGACATGCTGAAGCTCCGCAGCCAGATGTTTTCTGTCACAGATCCCTCGTGCTCTCTGAAACAAAGATTTACCCACGGTAGCTAACTGTGAAGGATGATGGTGAGATTCACCATTTAGATATCGGTTGATATGGGTCTTTTTCCTATACACAGTGTGACCAATAGTGTTATCAGGATTTCGGATGACTAAAACATCTAGGAAAGCTAAAGAATTATTTGCCTCTAACTCCATTGTGAATTGTATTTTAGAGTTTATGGAGTTAAGGTGGTCTAAAAATGCAGTTACTTTATCAGATGGTAAAATTGTGAAAGTGTCGTCTACGTACCGCTTGTAGAACCTTGGATTTACAGGAGCAGTAAGAAGGGCTTTCTCCTCAAAGTCCTCCATGAATATGTCGGCGACTATGGGAGACACAGGTGAGCCCATCGCCACACCATCTACTTGCTTGTAGAACTCCTCCTTCCACAATAGATAGCCAGATGTGAGGCAATGTTCAAGTAGTATTGCATATTCTTGAGGCATGTTATTTTCTTCTAGCTTCCTAGTTACAATTGAGATGCAGTCCACAATAGGTAGGCATGTAAATAGTGACTGAACATCAAAACTGACCATAGTTTCATTGTTAGCGAGATGTAGGTCTTTTATCTCACTCACAAAATGGTATGAATCCTTTATGTGTGCTCTGGTATGTCCTCTCAGTGGTGATAGTATTTTTGCTAAGTATTGTGCCAGCTTATAAGTTGGTGAATCGATCTGGCTCACTATGGGACGTAGTGGAGCGTTTGGTTTGTGTATCTTCGGTAACCCATACAACCTTGGTGGTTTGGCACATGATGGTATTAGCGAATTCACGTCGAGATTCAATTTTTCGGAGTATTTCTTTATTAAATCGCTAGTTGTTTTAAGCGTGTTAGTTGTAGGGTCTGTTTTGACCTTTTTATATGTACTTTCGTCCGATATAAGTTGTTGTATTTTAAAATTATATTCCGACGCGTCCATTACCACCGTAGCATTTCCTTTATCCGCGCGGAGAATCGTGAGTTCTGGTCTGTTCCGTAAGTTATTTAGCGCTATAAATTCGTCTTTGGGAAGGTTTGGTTTCGGCACTGAACTACGACGTAACAAGGACGAAATATCTTGACGTATGGCCTCCAAATCTTCCTTACCGATATTATTCTTAAACAGACAATCCTCAACACTGCAGATAATTTCTTCGTACGGGATTTTTCGCGGAGTTAATGCGAAGTTCATTCCCTTCGCTAATACTTTCATTGTCGGTTCGTCCAGTGTATGTTTTGACAAATTATAGACAGTGCGTTGTTTATAGTTTGTGTCTATGGTCAACGGTTGTTTATTGTTCTGGCGTTGACTTGGATGTTTGGCATTTGATTTGATCGTTAATTTTTGGTATTTTTCTATTTGTTTATTTTTGCATTCATTGTATTTTGATGTTTCTCGTTTGTTTAAAGTTTCGATGCAATTATTAAAATCAAATGTCGTTAAAATTGTCTTTAGTTCACTGGACAAATTGTCTATGGTGTTGTTTATGAAATGTAAATCGAACCGTTTCTGCTGAATCACCGTCCGTAACAACTTTTTACTTGCCTGATTTAAGATCTTAGCGCTTCCTCGAATGTCCTTCTTTGTTGATATTTTGACACACGTAGGAATGAGATTATGGTCTCTGCATCTCTTCAAGAAATTTAAAGATGTTATATATCTTGCGCGCTTGGTTTTAAGATCTTCTAATCGGCGAATTTTATTTGCTATTACCAGTCCGTACTGGTTCACATAATTATTTCTTAAATTTACGCGAACACTACACATTGAATAAAACTATTATTTACGGATTTTATCGCGTTTAATTACATTAATTTATTTTTATTATTATCCCGACGTTTCGGGTGCTTTACAGCGCCCATGGTCACGGGGGGGGGGACTGAGATGTTTGATTGTTTGTTTCTCTGTGGAATAGTTTACCACCGGCGATTTTTCCGGACCGATACGACCTGGGGACCTTCAAGAAAAGAGCTTACTCCTTTCTAAAGGGCCGGCAACGCACCCGCAATTCTCCTGGTGTTGCGGTTGATCATGGGCGGCGGTATTCACTTAACATCAGGTGAGCCGCATGCTCGTTTGCCCCCTCTTCTATAAAAAAAAATACTTAAAGATTATAATATGCCATTAGTAAAGATATGTATAAAAAACCAAAAATTATTTTAAGTATGTAATTTATATAGTAACTAAAATATCCCATATTACGTTCATATCACACTTATTCTTTACCCCTTTTGACCCTTATCACGTACTCTTGTATAATGGCGCTATAAATCATTGCACAACATATTTGGTTCTTTATTACTTTTGCAGCTATTATTCATCTAAGAGTGTCGTTAAAATAAAAATGTATGTCCACAATATAATTATCTTGTTAGGATATGGATCTTTCTCTATAGCCATTTCTCATACTGCATCCACGCTACGAGTACGTTATGAACTACCGTCGTTGCATTAATGTGTTGCGTATTGCCTGTTTGTATAGCCTGATACTGATATTATATCTACATTTATTTTTGTAGTACAAAAAGTTTTCAAATCGCTTACTTGTCTGCGCTTACTTTTATTAGCCCTTGGCACTTACTTGTATTTAGATATCTGTTAGTGTGTACACTTTTCGTAATATCATCTCCCGTCCATTGGACAGCTTTCGAAAGTGTAAAAAAGTTGTCGCACAGGATATCGCTTTTCTTAAATCAGAACTTAAAATTTAAGTGATGTCATTGACGCATATATGTATCTTACTACATTATTATACCGATGACGGCGCGAAGGGCTGAGAAAGGTTACCACGTAGGTTCTGATCCTGGAGTCAACCAAGTGAAAATCATGCTCAGCTTATTGTCAGAAATATGCATATAAATCATTTGCAGCACACAAATTAGTTTTGCAGCCAGCAGTGGAATTTCAAATATCGTTAAAAAAAGATGAAAGATCACGCTTTACTTGAATTGTGTGTAGAGTTTTGCTATATTTTCTTTATTCGATTCGATTCCGATATGCAAGTTGTATAAATTCTTTTAACTTTTTTCATAAATACTTTTACTTACCTCCTATCACAATGTCCATTTCATTTGGTATAAAATCCTATACTTTTACCTTTACAACCTTTACTTGAAATTTCAACCATATTGAATGAACCCGCGGCGTAGATTCGAAATACTGACCAATAAGGTACATCGCCATGGAGAAATAAAAATCATACATCATATTCATGCATGTTTATGTATAATCTAGATAAGGAAACAAACCTAGTAAGAATTTACTACACGGATTTCAAAGCAAATTCAATTAATTTTTATTATGGAGCATAAAAGTATCTTTTTCTTCATATCCGAAATATCATAGCCAAACCATGAAACCTTAGAGGAGAGGATAATAAAAACTTGCAAAAAAAAAAACAACAATATTCTTAATATTTGAAGCGCATTCTTAAAACATGTATATGGTATCTTTAAATAATAACTGGTACTATCGCCTGTGGTAAAAAGTTTTGACCATTGTGTGGAAAATCATACATTCACTTTATTTTATATGCCTTAACACAACATAAACACATGATTTTTCACGCAGTGGCAGTGCAAGAACATCCACTACCACATCTCATCACGCGGGTGTCGTAAGAGGCGTCAGGGGAAAACTGAAACAGGAAATGAACAGCAGCATTGTCCTGATAACGACTCAAAATAATAAAAAGCTGCGGTTGCCGACCCACCCGCTAAGCGTGGCAAATATGGCAAGATCTTTACAGCAATCATTGAGGGAGGCTTATATTCCGCAGTGGACTTTTATAGGCTGTGATGAAAATGGAATGGGTGGTAAATTTTTTAAATAAAATATTAAACTTTGCCGCAAATAGTTCAATAATTAATATTACTGGTCGCCATTATTTCAAGCTCCAATACGCTACTTACTTGAGCGTTAGTGACAGTATCCTGCGGCTGTTTTACTTTGAAACACTAACTACGTTCTACTACTAACTGGACGACTAACGGGGAACTAAGTTCAACAGCTGCTTCAGTGTAGAAGTTCGGTGACTTTACTACAACTTTGTTGCTACTTTCCAAAAATTTGACCAATTTCAACTTGAAATTTTTATAGCGTGAGTACGAGTCTTATGGTGAGTGTAAAGAACTGGAGACCCTTTTTACTGAAAACGGGACATCCCATCTTAGGCCTCAAACGCAAAAGCGCGACATCTGCATACATCCTTGATTAAGAATCAGAATGCAGAAGCGTTGATGTCTATAGGCCATTACATCCACTTACCAAAAGGTGGACTGTGGACTCGTTTGGCACCCCTATTAAAAAAAATCTTAGGACGAGCGCTTAGCTGTTACGCTAGTTCTTTTTCTCCTGCCTTAACGATCCACAGAGTGTCTCGGCCTCCGTTAAGAGAACGCAAATGTACAAGACAGCCGTGATTTACTGATCACGGCTGTCTTGTACATTTTAATAACAGTCTGTAGCTCGCGCAGATCAGCGTTCATGATAAATAAAGCTCTGCGTTCGTAATGACTGTAGATCTGCCTGAGCTGTGTAGGCAACGAAAAATAACAGCTGCTGATTTTTCAAGGGACAAGAAATGGAGAACCTTTTTACTCTTAATTTCAGTCTTTAAGGTGGGCAACATATTTTGTTTTCATCGGTTACTAAATAGTATTTGATAGTAAACTCTTTTACTGCCTATGACTTCGACTGGTAAGATACCACACACTTGCCTATTTCTAGCGCAAAATGGCAGGGCTTTCACAACTGTGTTCCAGTCGAAAGGATACAGAGAGCCCATATAATGACGAACTGTAAGGCATTCCATCTTAGTTCTTAGACGTTACCCTCTGAAGTCTTCCTTGTTTGAAGTTGTCCATGGACTCCACTAGCCATTAACCATCAGATGAACTCTAAATTCGTTAGTCTCTTCAGTATTCTAAAAAAACTACGACGCAATAAAATTGCCGTCATGTGGACTGTGTGTTCTTTGTCACCCTTGTATTAAACTTGTATTAAAAATATGCTCTAAGATAGAAAATGCTTCGAAAGTTTTTAAGAAAATTCATTTGAAAATTTTAATATCTGAGGCATGGAAAATCGTTAAATATCTTTTTAAGCGCATAAAACTCTATGAAAGTGAGAAAACGGCATCACGGTATTTACATTACGAAATGGTGTGCCATTTGAGCTGGAGTTTTGAATGATCGTCGTTCGAAGTTTGCTTTAGTTTGAATTTTTAAAATACGACGAAATTCTCATACGTACAGATAGGATAGGTTAGAGGGCGCTTTGCCAAGTTCACATCAGCTCTCGTGTTATTTTAAGTTTAAAAATATATTAAACTATAATTTCGTTCCCCTTTTTACTTTAAAAGAATAATAAGTATATAAACTATTATTGAAAGTGTTATCTTAAAGAAAAATTAAGTGATTGTGAATTAAAAAGCAAAAACATTATCTCATATGAAAAGAAACATTTATGTAATCTAATTTAAAACCCACGTCAATAAAACAAACTTTTGTGTTAAAAACCCACGTACAGTGCTAAGTGTAACATGAAAAAGTGTAAAGTGCAAATAATGAAAAGTGTTTGAATTGTGAAATAGGAACAAAGAAGAATCATAAATGGACTAGTAGGTAGTAATATTTAAAAACAAACCGTTATAATATTTAATTTAACAACGCCATCTTATATACTATAGCTTCACTCGATCAAAAGATAAGCAGGCGACATCTAACGGCAATACTACATAATTAGTATAAGAAAAGAAGCAAATGTAAACAAAACCTTGTGTTAGTATTATATTAGTGTATCCGCTGTTATTGAATATCTACCACTAGTGACACCTATACACAAACACTAGAAAAAACTGGCATAAGCAAAAATAACGTTACCTGGCGGCGACCGATTGTAACAGCTGCTGCATTCGATATAAATAAGAGTTTAGAATCAGATATATTCAACAAAGCAGTACTATAGCCCGCCACTAGAGGGCACTTGAAGATGGAGAGTTGTGCAAAATGTAATAAAAATGTAAAAAAGAGACAATCTATGACATGTTCAATTTGTAATAAGATATTTGACCTAGAATGTGCAAATATTTCATATCCTTTATTCAGCTTAATGAAAAAAGAAAGTAAAGAAAAATGGAAATGCAACCATTGTCGGACGGCTTCAAAGAAAAATATTCAAAAACCAATATCTTCGGTTACAGTACCTTCTAAAAATTATATTTCCTCACCTAGAGAAAATGTAACAATAAGTAACAGGATCATAGCAAATGTTTCAACTGAAAACTCATTTGAAACGCTCTCTGAAGACGAAATCGACACTGACGATGAAAATTGCATGAACAAATCGGTCAAGTTGAATCGAAGTTATCCTGACATAGATCCTAAACCAACTAAAAATGATTATAGTGATTACATATATACACTGAAAGAGAAAAACAAAGAATTAGAAAAAAAATTAGGATCTGCTGATGCTGAAATCGAAAAATTACTTGCCGAAAATAGTATGTTGGAGAAAAAAGTTTTAAACTATGAATTAAAAATTAAGCAGCTAGAGACAATTTGCAGTTCACCCAACACACTATTAAATACTGAAAATAAGGCCCCTAAGCGCGTGAAAGGAAAACAGTTAAATTTTATCGAAAAAAATATAACGCCGGCGAAGACAACGATAAGTAATCAAGAAAATATTGTTAAAATAAAAGAACTTGAAACCATGAGCATTGAACTACAAAACCAACTACTAAAAGCAAGAGAAGAGATTTGTTTACTGAACAATAGACTTACGGATCTAACGATTAACAATCAGTATGAAGAGCACACAAATTATAAAACCAGCAAAATACGCATATTTTCTAGCGAAAAAGTAAATAAAGTCATTAACATAGCATTAGCAACTTTTGCTGATGAAAACTATGAGATATGTCATTTCCTGAGATCTAACGTCGGTATGATGAATCTTCTCGACAATCTATGTAGTGAAGCAAAAGATCTTTCAAAAAATGACTTCTGTATACTACTAATAGGTGAAGAAGATTTTAAACGAAGCGAAAATTATAAAAAATGTGTTCAAGAATTAAGAGAGTCGTTGTTGAAAATAAAAAATACGAATGTTATATTATGCTTACCTACCTTTAAATTAGGAAAATACTACCAAATTTATAATAAAAGGATCGAAACATTTAATTCATTGCTCTACAAAGAAGAACAAATTCATAAATTTGCATTTATATTAGATTCCAATCTTGAGCTAAGTTATGATTACACGATGTTCTCTAAACCATTGGGTAGATTGAATAACCTTGGCATGAAAATAATTTTCTAAAATTTAAAATCATTATTACACCAATTATGGTATGATATTAATAAGAAAAATAATAAAAAGACAATGCCCAGTAACTGTGATGTATCTGAAACACGCCACACCATAACTCACACACACTCAACACCAAAGTCTTTTTTTCGTGATTAATAGTGTGAATATTTTGTTCCAAAATATGCAAAGTTTATTCAATAAAACCCATCTTCTGGAAACCTATTTAGACCAAAATCTACCATACGCAGTTTGCATTTCGGAATCTTGGCTGTCAAATTCTAAACTAGAATTAGTGGTATTTCAAAACTATCATGTGGCAACCTATTTCTGTCGAAAAAATTACTCAGGAGGCGGTGTATGTATCATACTAAAAAATGATTTACAGTATATAGAACTAAAAGATGTAAGCAGTTTCTCAGTTGAGTATGTAACGGAATTTTGTGCAGTGGAAATTACTAAATTAAATATTATTATTGTTAGTCTGTACTGGAATAATAGAGAGAGTGAAGTTTTTTATACACAAATGAAATTGTTATTAGAATATTTAAAAATAGAAAACATGATAAAAAACGAATTATAATTGGAGGTGACTTCAACGTGAATATTTTAGAGGAATCACAAAAATCAAACTTTCTGTTAAATTTCATGCTAGAATAAAATTTTATCCAAGTAATAAGGGAACCCACTCGTGTTACATGCAACTCTGCCACATGCTTAGATCTTATCTTTATTAACTTCCCTTTAGCGGAGTTAAAAGCTTATGTTGCAGATTTAGGTTTTTCTGATCACAAAGGAATTATAATTAATTTAAAAACCGAAAATAGAATACAAAAAACAATTCCTTGGGTAATTACAAAACGATTTTTTAACGAGAAAAACATTAATGAATTTAAATCTCAGCTTTCACTTATAGACTGGCGTACTCTTCTAAATGTCGAAAGAAGCCTTAACGAAAATTATAATATATTTAATGAAATATTACAAAATTTGCTAAATGTATGCATTCCTAAAAGAACCGTTACTTTAAGAGCTAGAAAAAAGAACCGTTGGATAACGAAAGGCCTCAAAATTTCATGTCATAATAAAAGATATTTAAAAGCTCTTACTTCGTATACAAAGAACCCGTATTTAAAAAAAACACTATAAAATATTTGCAAAAATATTGAAAAAGGCAGTAAATAAAGCCAAACGAATAGATTATGCAAATAGAATAAAAAAATCTGATAATAAAGTAAAATGTATGTGGGCCATTATAAAGGAACGTACTAATAAAACAACGAACAAAATAAAACAAAATATTGAAATTTTTGTGGACAAAGAACAAGTATCAGAACCGAAAAGGGTAGCTAACATATTTAATAATTTCTTTGCATCAGTGGCCAACTGATGCAAAGAAATTATTGTGTCACAAGCAAACCTACCATCTCAACAAACACAATTATTTAAAAATACCAGTACACTAAATACTATGTTTTTATGTCCTATAAATTTGGAAGAAACTAGTAACATTATCAAAAAATTAAAAAATAAAAATAGTTATGGAATAGATGAATTACCACCTAAATTAATAAAAGAATGTGTTGATTCATTAACATACATAATACATTGAATCGAGTATTGAACCAAGTTACAAATTGGCTGACACATCACAACCTAGAGATTAATTTTAATAAAACCAAAATTATGCAATTCCGACCAGTTCAAAAACCACCACTAAATATCGCTTTTACTTATAATAATATACCTATAGGGACTGTTGACAACTTCAACCTGTTAGGCCTGGAAATCGACTGCCATATAAACTGGAAAGCTCATATAAATAAAGTAAAAAATAGGCTATCAAAATTCACTTACGTATTACGAGAAATAAAGAAAAGCACAGATGTCCCCAGCGCTCTGTCAGCATATTACGCATACACATCTTCGTGGCTGTCATACGGTGTCATATTGTGGGGAAATAGTAAAGATGCACAGCAATTATTTATAATTCAAAAAAAAAATTATAAGAATCTTGGCAAACATAAAAATTCCAGGAAGTTGTAAGCCACACTTCAAAAAGTTTAAAATTTTGACTTTGACGGCTATTTATATTTGGGAAACATGCAAATTTGTAAAAAACCACCCAGAACTATTTACCAAATTAAGCGAAACAAATTACAAATACTCAATTAGACCAAATAAGAATAGGCTACTATTGCCGAAATCTACTCTTGCTTTGCATAGCTCTAGTCCCTACTGTATGACAGTTAAAATTTTTAATAACCTTCCAAATGACATAAAAAATTTAATGAATACTACACTATTTTTATCCAAATTAAAGTTATATTTAATTGAAAAATGTTTCTATAATTTAAATGAATATTTTGATACAAATATTATTTAATTTATGTCGATAACTTCGGCCTGTGCCTATATAATTTAATTTAATTTTGTTATTCAATTGTTATTTTTTTACTTAATTTTATTTTTACTTATAATAATAATAATTATTTTTACTTGACATTGTGATTATGAATTAAATTAAATTTACAGAATTTTAATATAATATAATCTAATAATGTAATGTATTAATAAAATCTAATATTGTACTTTAAAAATAATAATTTAATATTTTTATAATTGCTACGCCCAAACTGGGTTCAAATGCGGACTTTTTTTAAACATAACATCTATTGTAACCATTTGATTGCAATAAAGACTATGACTATGACTATGACTATGACTATGAATATTTGCATTTTAAAATACGAAACATACTAGCATTATATATTCGTTACGTGAAATGCGTCACTCGTTAAAGTTAATCTATGTAGATCAAACCTATCACATCTAAGTCTCACCGTGTAGTTTAAGAATATCTGCTACTGCAGACCCTACACAGAGGGTAACAAACAAATAGATGGCCAGTAGCTTTTTTTTAAGGAATATTAACAATTCCATAACAATTACTAATATCCCCCTTAACCACTCGTGATAAGCTTAAATTGCTTGTGTTACGAGTGGTTCACGCCAGTAGTCGAATGGCGGATTCGAACTCACGACCTTTTTGAGTTCGCAATTCGCGCCCTTCCATTAGGCTACTGTCGCTTCTTCCCTATACAATTACCGTTATGGCCTGTAAAGTCCACTGACGAACATAGGCCTCCCTCATAGATTGTCTCTTGAGGGAAATTTGCCATAGTTGCCAAGCTTGGCAAGCAGGTTGGCAGCCGCAGTTTTTTTATTAATTTTGAGTTGTTATCAGAAAGATGCTGCTGCCAATCTCTTTTTCGACTTACCAATATATTACTAAATTTAAAACAGACTCGTCTGGGTATGTCAACAACATTGTTACAGGTGATGAATCTTGGATTTATCAATATGATCCAAAAATGAAAAACCAGTTGACTGTTTCAAACTGAAGCACTTCAAAGGAACCTACCAAAATGAAGCAAGCGAGAAGCGCGAGACCTTCAAGAAAAGAACTTACCTCCTTTCTAAAAGGCCGGCAACGCACCTGCGATTTCCCTGGTGTTGCAGTTGCTCATGGGTGGCGGTAGTCACTTACAATCAGGTGAGCCGTTTGCCTTTTGCCCCCTCTCATATAATAAAAATAATGTTTTGCACTTCGACGTTGTATCTGGTGCCAATTTCTTTACGAAATCGAAGTAGCATCAGTGCCGAATGATTTTCTCTAATGCTTGCCAGAATTTTGCACAACTGGGAGCAACAAGGGATCGAACAAAGGACATCTTGGACCACTGATACCAAAACAATGTACAACAACGCTTAAAACAAGGGACTTCCTGGACAACACACCTGTTAAGTTATTTGTTCACCCCACTTACAGCTCCAATTTCGTACCCTTTTATTCCTCTTTCTTCCTGCTTTTAAATAAACAAATCTGCTTAATGGAATACAGTTTTCAGTGCCGTAAGGTGCGCTTGAAGCGTTCGAGAAGGCCGCAGAACAGTTGTGTAAAAATTCCTGTGTGGTATTCCAAGACAAATTTTCATCAAAATCCATGCAGGTATTTTAAAATGAGGAGGTAATTATAGTATTATGCTCCAGATCAATCCCAAAGGAAAAAAAATCCTGGATAAATAGCTTATGTCGTTCTCTGGGCCAATCTCTGTGCAAAAATGATGTCGATCTGGGGCTCTGTTGACGCGTAAATGAAAGACAAAACCACAGACGTTTCTCCGTGGTAGAGCCACGCTGCACCTAATTTAGTTGCAGCACGAAAGGGTCGCCTGGACCGGTGTATGACCACGCTCTCACAGAATATCAGCGTAAAGTAGTAGCTTAATGCTGCTGTGTTTTGTATGTTGAGTAAAGAGAACCGGAGACTCTTTTTAGTGTAAACGAGGCGTTCCATCTTAGTCCTCAGGAATTTTTTTTATAGGATAGGGTGACAAACGAGCACACAGTCCACCTGATGGTAAGTGGTTGCTGTAGTCCATAGACATCTACATCTATCTTCGATTACGAATCAAAATGCAGATGCGTTGTCACCCGTGAGGACTAAGATGGAATGCCTCGTTTCCAGTAAAAAGGGTCTCCGGTTCCCTACACTCACCATACGAAATACAGCAACATTAAGCTACTATTTCACGCTGGTATTCTGTGAGAGCGTGGTCCTTCCCCGGTCGAGCCGACCCATTCGTGCTACAACTATACTACTAATATAACTGCAGCATGGCTCTACCACGTATAAAATGATACCACGGATGACAATGCATTTGCATTTTTTTTCGTTTCAAGCATGTTGAAACGAGAATAAATGTGATGTGTATGGGCCATAACATCCGCTTACCTTCAGGTGGACTGTGTGCTCGTTTTTCACTCTTGGTTTCGTTTTTCTATAAAAAAAGAAATTTTCGAATGTACTAATATTGGGTCCTTAAATATGAAATTAGCATTTAGTCGTACTGACCACTTTGATCTGAAATATCTCCTCTTTGATTAGGAACTCCAAATTCAAATTTACAAATTCCTTTAGCTGGTACATTTGAGTTTGGAAAACAGTCATTCATTTGTTTTTTCCTCATTATTTTTTTCTTTGGCGGCGCTTATTACCGCACAACGGAAAACATGAAATATCGGTATATTTACGAGTACGAGTTCTACCGTGCCACCAGTGCTGCAGAAACAGCTCGAAGGATTAACGATGTGTACGGCGCTGGTGTAGCGAAAAAGAAAGCACAGTACGTTTTTGATTTTAACGTGTTCGTTCTGGAAATCTCGACCTTCAGAACCAACCCCGTGGACGGCCGGAGACCAAAGTGGAAAATGAAGAATTAAAAACTGTTGTGGAAGCGGATCAAATTCAGAAATTCGGAAGGAAATTTCGAACTATAATTTAAGAAATTATATTTGACAATTTAAAATAGAATATAAAAGACCTCTTTTTATCAAGCACACAATATATTATTGAAATAGTATGTCATTATAATCTTCGGAATATCCATAGAAGTATATTCATAAATGTGTTGTCACGTTCCTGAAAATACACAAGAGAAAGGGTCGAAAACGTTTACAGTTTGCATCACGCCTTATATACACATATTAGGGTTAAGAATAAGGAAGGTTTACGAAAATACGTTTTCTTAAATTTTATCCGCGCAGTTGTTACAGATCACAAGTAATCGCAATAAGCTTCCGTTGACAACTTCAATTGATGGATTACTTTTGTGAGCTTATGATCTTTGTGAATGAACATAAAAACATACGCAAGTACAATAATTTTGAAAGATTGAATTATAATTTGTAATATAATTACTTATGTAATATATAAATGATACCAATAATATTATAATAATACTATCCCAACTGTTTATAATTTTATTTTAAGGTCCTTTTGTCAAGACGGTGTTTGCATTTGAACCAGAGTAACCGACATAACAATCATAGTTTACTAAAACGATAGGTCCTATCTTCCTTTTCCGATGCTGGCCTCCTAACCCGCTCGTGGATGACCAAACTGAAGTGGTCTGTATTCTTAATTCTTAATTGGATCTTTGATTCTCGGGTCTTGCGCCCCCGCTCAGGGATCAACCAATTATCGACCTTCTATTTTATTCTCATATTTTACTCCAATACCACAGTACGCTGGGTTCGGGGCAACAAGGTGGGTGTGACCCTTGATGAAGACGTTCGATTCCATACAGAACCCCGTTTCTTAAAAGAAAGTGTTGTCGACTAAAATGACGGACCTCCTATGGAAATTGTCCCAATCTTGACACCAGTTGTATGCGGACTGTATACTTCTTTACCCTAATATTGGGGTGAATACTGAAGGATCTTGAAAATAATAAATAAATTTATTTATTTACCAGAAAACACTTAATACAATAAGTTCTGTGACTCCCACACTAGGCATGGCCTGTCTCGTGAGGGTCAAACAAAAGATTTTACAATAGATCAAAGTATTTGTCGGAATTACGTAAAACAATTATGCGCAGCAAAGCAAAAATTACTTAAAATTTATGAAAATAAGTAATTTCTTCAATAAAATTCCCCTTGGAGATATGATACTGAAACTTCACGACCTTCCCTAATTTTTATTTTTTCTTTCTTAATTATAATACTGAAACTTTTTCTTTATAAGCGAGGGGGCAAACGAGCATAAGGCTCACCTGACGGTAAGTGATTGCCGCCGCCCATGAGCAACTGCACCACCAGAGGAATTGCAGATGCGTTACCGGCCTTTTAAAAAGTAGTAGGCGACTTTGATGCGCGAGCCCATTCCTGGTAGCACTCCTGCTTATAAAGTACAGCAATTTTGCAGGAGCAACCAAACCGAGACTGTGTTTTGCCTTTGATAGGTACCACAGATGATGGAATAAAAAGTTCCATTCTCTGTAGCACCACATCAGCGATAGAATTAGCAACAACGCTGGGATCATCCGGCAAGAAGCAAACCCGCCCCCAAGAGTAGGATGCAAAGCGTAGCAGGGGGGCCTTTGACTTGTTCCGTTTGCTCCGAGCAGGTTTAGTCTCGAGAGGAATTTCGCCTCCCCCCAGAATACACGGGGCAGCCTGAGCAAAAATGCTCAGTAGTGGAGTAGCTTGGTCTTGGATGCTTAGCAAGAGATTCTCCAGAGGTGCTGGTACCCTCTTGGGGTAGTTTTGCATTTAATTTCGCTACCATGTTGATGGGGGGAGGGGGATTGGGACTGTCGCTGGTCCCGAACTAATTGCAAATGCAGTAGCCTCCTATCCTAGTCCTAAATCTATACCGTAAGAATAAACTCGCGCCAAGCGCCATTTCGAGCTAGCTGCTAATTTTCAATATCAATTGGTCAATAAATTAGTGGAAAATGTTGCTTTGAAGCTCAAACAGCCCCTCGAATTAATCAAAAGTTCTCGGAGATTACCTGGAAGAAAAGACCAACCATTCAATATTGAAGTAGAGTTGCAGGACGAAGAAGCCCGAGAAAAATGGATGACCGCAGCGAAAACTATCAAAACCACGGTAGGTGACATATGTCCCTCCGAGAGAAACAATAATAATGTTTTATACATACGAGAGGCCATGACAAAAACTAACAAGGCTATACTATGGGAAGCTAAACAGGAGCTAAAAATCAACCAAAACTTCAAGTATGTATGGTTTAAAAAGGGATTTGTAAAGGCACGAAAGGATGAGAAATCAAAAATTCATACCTTAAGAACAATGAAGGACGTACAAGCTTTAACTATTAATAATTACAAGCCATCTATTAAGCCTAATAATATGTAGTTATTACTCATTTATTTAAACAAAAATTATAGTTATTACAATGGACATCGTACAAGACGATATTAATGAACTGTCAGATTGTTTAAACATAAATAATTTCCTGTGTAATATCCCTAATATGCATATAAACTTACTATGTATCCATATTAACATAAGGTCAATCTTAAAAAACTTCTCCACGCTCGAACAATGTATACTTACTGCTAATAAAAACATAGACGTCATTATTCTAACGGAGGCTAACATAACGGATAGTATTAGTTGCTTGTATCATATAAATGGTTACCAAATGTTCACAGCCCTAAGAAAGACAAGAAAGGGTGGTGGTATCATCATATACGTAAGTAACAAACATAAATGTAACATAATAACAACAAAAACTACACATTTTGAAAACATTTTACTAAATATCACCACTCATTTTAATTATACTGCGAACATTTGTGCAATTTACCGTCCCCCGAGTTGTAGCAAAATTCACTTTATCGACGAACTCCAAAATACTATCAAAAATGCTCAAAATCTATTGACTTATACTTACTAGGAGACATTAACATAAACCTGAAATCGGAAAACCCTATAACTCATAAATACAATAATATGCTGCACAGTTTGGGCCTTCTATGTGGGATTACAGCACATACTAGGATCGAATTATGTAATAAAAAACTAAGTAAATCATGTATAGATCATATTTACGCTCGATCCCGCACACAAGACCTATACACTGCAGCAGTTGGAACAACACTAGCCGATCATCGGACTATAATACTGGCTTGTCTTGGAGCACGTACACAGCCTGTCTCAAAATATAAAACTTGCATTAATAACCAAAAGCTATTTACATTATTAGAAAAAATTGATTGGGAGTCTACGTGCAATATGACATGCCCAATTAATATGTACAATTCTTTATACACAAACTTCATGGATTGTTATAGAAATTCGGCTTACACTGTAAAAATTAAAACAAATAATACAAGAAATAACAACTGGATAAATAAGAAAATTATTAGAGCATGTGAGTATAGGGACGAGTTATTTTTAAAATGGATAAAAAACACTAGTAATTCAGTAAATAAACTACAATATAATAAGGCTAGAAACTACGCAAATAAGCTAATTAACAAATCTAAAAATAAAAATACAAAATCTGATATTATTTCAAATAAACAAAGCTCTAAAAATCTTTGGGAGATTTTAAATAGGCTGACGGGCAAGATTAAGTCTTCAATTGATGATGCACTTCATAATTATTTTGGTAATAATGGCTGCACTAGTAAAGACATTGCGAACACATTTGCTAGTACATTCAACAATAGTGTGAAACAAATAATTCCGCAATGTTCGGAATTATTGCTTGACAAAGCAATCTATGAATCTACTGCAAATGTAACCATGCGATTTATTCCTGCCGATTCTAAAGCTGTGGAAAATATAATTAAATCAATAAGCAGTAACAAAGCCCCTGGGGCAGACAGGATAAGAGCCACTGATATAAAGCTGCTGTACGGAAAAATCAAAACAGTTATTGCTAAATTAATAAATGCAAGCGTTATTACGGGCAAATATCCTCCCCTATTAAAAAATGGAATCGTTCGACCAATATACAAAAAAGGTAGTAGGACTGAGTATGAGAATTATAGACCAATAACGATATTACCTACCATAGACAAAATAGTCGAAAAATATATAAGCGCACAAATCCATAGGTATTATGAAAGTAATAATATATTAACTAGCAAACAATATGGTTTCCAACCTCAAAATAATACCTCACAACTACTTTCTGCATTCACAGACAGTTTGTACACGCATATTGACTCTAAAGAGCACATTTTAGTCGTTTTCATTGATTATAGCAAAGCTTTTGACACGCTAAGACACAACAAATTAATTGAAAGCTTAAATGATAGCGGAATTAGAGGAAAATTACTAGCGTGGTGTGAAAATTATCTCCATGAAAGATCTTATCGAGTAAAAGTTGGTGATGCTCTTAGTTTCCCTGTCCAGGTAACTGAAGGCACAGCACAGGGCTCAGTTCTTGGACCTTTACACTTTCTCACCTACGTAAACAATCTTTCTAATTTAATTAAACAGTGTGAGATCTATCAGTTTGCAGATGATACCTGTTTAGTAGCTGCTGGGCGTAGTATACAGGAGGTACTAATGAAACTTCAAAAATAATTTGACACACTGACGAAGTGGTCACACGACGTCGGTTTAGTACTCAATGCAGCCAAAACTAAACTTATGTATATAAGTACAAGCCACAACAGAAGTTCTTTTATACCTAAACTAATAGCGCACACACATCACTGCCTTCACATACAAAATACTAACAATTCGACACCCTGTAATTGCGATGCCATAGAAATTGTAAATAAGCACACCTATCTTGGTCTAATAATTGACGATCGGTTAAACTGGAAAGAGCATGTAAATCGTGTTTGTGATATATTAAGAGGAATATTAGCGAAATTTACATTAATCAAACAAAAAATACCTTACAAAACCTCTTTAATGCTCTATAAATCCTTAGCTGAATCTGTTATACAATATGGCTTGTCAAGCTATGGTAGAACCTACAAAACATATCTAGATCGAATTTACTCACTTCAGCTGCGCATTTTAAAACAAATAGTCCCTAATAATCTCAAAATTAATTTTAAAGATGATTATCGAAAACTATTTGCATTTTGTAAAATTATACCTATTCACGAAAAAGTTGAACTAACATTACTAACCGAAAATTACTTTACTGAAAATTTTAAAAAGGTAGATAAGTTATTATACTCCACACGCAGAACTGATCATCTAAAACTGCAATTACCTAGATATAATAACTTATACGGAAAAAGAACATTAAACTATGTTATACCTAATCTAATCAATCAGTTACCTAAATCTTTGAAAGACGTCATTACACGTAAAAACATAAAATATAAACTAAAAAATTTTTATATACAATTAACTCTTACTAAATACTCGTAACACTTTAAACAACTTCTCGTTCTATATTATTGGTTTACTTTACCAACATATCTTATTATAAATTTATAAAAATATATGTTCCTGTGTCTCGATTATTCACAGAATGTAATAAGTTCACCATGTGATTTTACGCTCATCGCCTAAGACTATTTTGTATTTTTGTACCCATAAATAGTTTTTTCAGTTAGAAACATAACATTTAATGCACCTAATTTAAGTTGGTAATAATATTAATGTAACTTTGGTAATGTAATTTATTATAAAGTATTAATTAGAATAATGTGTCGACAGCAATGGTGTACGGAAAAACTCTAATGAGTTTATGTTTACACTAAAACTATTCATCTTTGTAATCATAAATTTCTTAAATAAATAAATAAATAAATAAATAAAAAATGTTTTCATTTATCACCTAATATCTTTATTTCCCATAATAATATCATTGGAAATACAGGAAACTACATTACAATATCACAAAATATTACATTTTTACAAGCAATTTCTAAGAGTCATCAACTTTAAATATCAACCGAAAACGTTATTAACACAATTTTCAAGCAATAATCATGAATTTCCCAAAAAATATAACAATTCAATTCACCACACTCAAAAGGAATTAAATTTCTTACATGTATTTTCATTGATAATTCGATATTATATCAATACAATTAAATGCTTTTTACATATTTCTTGTCTTATTATTTTATAAAACGATCCTGAATTACTTGTTACTTAAACTTACATACTTTTCATGAAATACTTATTTCTTTAATCAATTAAAAATTATAAATTTTGAGACTAAATTTCAACGGTGTTAATTATCTATATAACGATAACGATAAAGATAAATCTAGATAACGACCCCCAAAACCATATCGGATGCTGGTGCCATCTCTTTCTAACATTTATAGCTATCTATATCTAGTATATAGCCTTCATCGTGTGCCATACGTCCTAAATATATTATGTAACACATGCTTCTAAATTATAATAAAAATAATTAACATTTTAATTCTTTATTCGTATTACGTAGCCTATTACTACGCAACGCATGACTCTAAGTTAATTCGAATTTCTGATCTTTCTTTTAGCTAAAATTATTTATTTAGTTATGACATTCTATTAAAAGGAGCTAGCAGAATTTTTGGGAAATATTGCACCGCATCGCCAACAATTACCTTATAGAAATTATATTTGTACTAACGGGTTAGATATATTGACATAACCGGCAAAAGGGAACAACGTGAAAAATACTAGACGTAGAAGATCGCCAACCTGCTTTCTTTTTTTTCTTTAGTACAAATAAAACTTTAAGGTACAAGACTTAAAACTAAAACTACCATGTTTAAAACTAATTTATCCGTGGGGTCTGCTCACCACTACTCGGACGACGGTAAGATAACTTACTTATAAGAAAACTAACGTTTAGATACTCGTATAATCAGCAATTTCGTTATCCTCATCGTCTTTAGTGGACCTTTTATATAGCACGTAAACAGCTGAACTTAGGACTGAAGCTGTAAAAATTAGCAACCAACAGCATCACAAAATATGGTACAATATAGTACAATAGATCCGTGTGATGTATGCAAAAATAGGGTCTTTTAAATTTTATAAGTAACTACCGATCCGCCCGGCTTCGCACGGATGATTTCTGGATCTCAACAACAGCGTCACCTACCGGGTCCAAATGTGAATCTAAACCATCTAGAGACCCATTTAAAAACACATAAAAAATTTATCAAAATCGGTCGCGCCGTTTTTTATGTTTTAGCGATACTAACGGGCGGCTATTGATTTTAATACTATATAGAGATTTAATTTCTATAAATCCTGTCGTTTGTCGCTCCTTTAAGCTATGACTAACTCTTTTTCATTCAAGGCCCTTTGGGTGTCAAATACTTAATTTTTAATACGAATATTCTTCTTCATTAAAGATTTTATAACGCAGATGAATGCCAAACATAACCATCCACGCATGTGATATTCAGTGGTAGTACGTTTTTAGTCAGTAAAAATGTTTAGGTCGAGGTTTATTAAATAAAAATTAATCCCACTGGGCTTATCTGGACGCATTGTCTGACATTTTTCTTGTCCATGTACCTAAATGTTAAAACCGGTAATTTAAATATGTAATTGTGAGAGAATTATCAGGGGCTTTGCGCGCACTAATCCGTGTGTCCGGGGAATTAAATGATGATGCAACCATAGGCCTGTTCCGACGTTGGAAGGATTTACCTTAACCGTCACGTTTATCAAGCGGATTGATAATCGCAATATCGGTCGTTTCGCACCTTTAACCTTGCTTCCCTACACCAGTCTGTGTATTTTACGCCTGGCGTCCTGGCGCCTATCTGAAACCTGAATATTTTACGCCTGGCGCAAACGCGATGATCTATCGGAAACCTGAGTATTTTACGCCTGTCGTAAATAAGATTATCTACAATAGAATAAAACTAATTTTACGGATTATATTGCGTTTAATTTTAACTTTTTTAATTCACGACATTTCGGGCACTTTACAGTGCCCATGATCACGGGAGGGACTGAGGTGTTTGATGTCCCTATGTCGTAGTTATTGAAGGCTGCCTTCAACTTTTAAATATTAATTTTTAGACCGATCTACGCAGAACAAGCTTACAGTGTCTTGTCCTCTTGCAGAAGTATGCCTCGGTTTGGATTTAATTTTATTAATTATAGAATCCCAAGCAGATGGCACCCAGCCATCTTACTATTGAAATTAGGACGTTCTTTTTTAAAATTTTAATAGCCTCGCGAATCATCCTTGGTAGGATTCGGTGTTACTTTTGCGAACATTTGTGGTCTGCCAATCAGATGTGATGGTTGGGACGATCCTGAACACGTTGACATACTTCAGACTTCCCGGAGCGTCGATGCGTCACATCAGCGATATGTTCTTTCACGCGGGTTTTATGAATCTTTTTGTTTGTCCTATGTAGGGGAAACCACATTTAAAATCTAGCTTGTCTAAAGGTAAAATTGAGAGTGTCGTCTACGTACCGATTTTATAATCTAGGATATATAGACAGTGAGGAGGGCTTTCTCCTCGAGGTCTTCCATGTATCGACGATAATGGTAGATATAGGTGAACTCATCGCCACACCTCTCACCTGCATCTCCCATTAAGAAAGTTAATATTAAACGCGATGGAACCTGTAAAAATAGTTTTATTACATGAGCAATATTCGCGTAAAAAAATGTGTAAACGAGATTATCTATCGGAAATTTGAGTATTTTACGCCTGGCGTAAAAGAGATGACCTATTGGAAGCCTGAGTATTTTACACCTGCCGTAAACAAGATGGCTATACTGCCACCCATCGGAAACCATAAGATCTTTCTGGCATATCTCATAGTAGTTTCTTACGATAACTACAAAAAGAAATGGAATGATGGATTCTTTAAGCACCACACGGCAAATACTTAAGGAAAAAGGTAAATTCACCATCGCACATCGCACATCACAAATCTCACGGTACCATCCATACCATCTGGATGACTGGCGGTCCACCACCGTGTGATTCAAAAGAAGTTTTCCTCCTCACACAACTTCTTTGTGTAACCGACTACCACCACAGATTTTTCCTAATCGATATGAGTTAGTGACCTTTAAGAAAAGAGCCAACTCCCTTTTAAACTGCCGGCAACGCGTCTACAAGTCTTCTGGTGTTGCAGTTGTTCATGAACGCCGATAATTACTTACCATCAGGTGAGTCGTATCCTCGTTTGTCCTCTCTCTTATCATCTCTATATAACATAATACAATTTAAAATGACCATACTTAGCGCTTACATCGATCTGCCATAATGTCTACGTAATAGTCATGAAATAAATCACTGAATAATTTCTAAACAGAATAGAAACAACAAAATAACACAAAACTGCTGAGTATTATCGAGAATGAGTAATTTATTTCCTTTGAAATATAAATATAGTTGTGTTTATTGGACAAACATCCACAAATATGACAAATTCGTCCATTTTTATATTTAATGGACGAGTAATAATGTTACAATTCGATATTTTCATAATTTAGTGAGATATTTAGTACAGTAAAAATAGAAGTTTTTTTAGTCTACTTTGCACTTAATTTCCGATCCAATTTTCTTATAAGGTTTAGGATCACTTACTGTTACAAAATGCTTACGGATCCAGGTTCAAGCTTCAAGCTTCAAGCGCTGTCTTGAAAAAACGTTTTCAGCCGATATCCCGGAAACTATGCATTTTAGGGAAAAAATATAGAAACCATTATTGTACAAAATAACATTTCGCATCTTTTGTTTACAGTAAACTTTTTTGTAAAACTTACCGTTTACGATTTATGGCCTATTTAATGAACCGGTTTTTCTATCGCGGCCAATAACTCTTGAAATATTAGATAAATCAATAAAATGCATTAATCCACTTTTTCAATTTATTCTCTATAACTTTTGTTTCCAACTTTTTTTTCCAATGTTCATACGTTTTGAGTTATAAAACGTTTAATGTAGAAATGCCGACGCTCGGCGAGTGACGCTGCATATTTTTTAATTTATTTGTTGAACTTAGTACCATTATATTCTATGCGTATCTTGAAATTTTCAACTTTACGCCCGGTAGTCCAACATTAAACGTCCTATAACTCAGAAAGTACGGACATTAGAAAAAAAAGTTAAAAACAAAAGTTGTCGAGAATAAACTGATCTTTAAAAATTGATTTATGCATTTTATTGATTATTTAATTTTATTAATTTCAAGAGTTATTGACCGCGATAGAAAAAGCGGTTCATTAAAAGGGCCCTAAATCGTAATCGGTAAGTTTTACAAAAGAGTTTACTGAAAACAAAAGATGCGAAATTTTATTCTCTACAATAATGGTCCTTATAACTTTTGCCTTAAGTGCATAGTTTCCGAGATATCGGCTCAAAACTTTTTTTCAAGATGGCGTTTGAAGCGCCACCTGGATCTGTCAGAATTTTGTGATTTTATACTCAGTAAGCGATCTTAAGCCTTATATTTTTTTTTAATTTGTTATATATAAATTAATGTTTGATGTATCGTTTCTCTTAAGCATAACATCATCTCACATTTGCGCAGGTAACGTTATTGTATTTTAACGTAGTAGTAATAGTAGTAGTAGTAGTAATACCTCAATGTTGCCTGCCCACTCGAGCCAATCTTCGGCATGGCTGAACCGATTGCAATAGAACTTCACGAACAATTAGTGAGTAACATCTAGACCCAATTTTATTCGAACAATTTAGAGACTTAATTTAAATAAAATATTGATAAGATAAAATAATCTCAGTCTTTTATGAGTATGATCGGAGTTGGTCTATTCCTTTTTTTAATCTTATTTGCCATGCTTGTTCTGAGTTACGCTTGTGATTTGATATTTGATTTTCATCTAAAAATTTTAAACCTAATTCTTTTGTTATAACTATAGCGCTACAATTTACGGGTTGACAGGGAGAGAACGCCAAAAGGCATTAAATCCGTCTTTTGTAATCCTTTTTATTATGGTGCAATAAAGTGTAAATAAATAAAATAAATATAAAAGGGCATGTATTTCAGTTAAAAGTGCATTGTCTGTAATAAATCGGTTCAGTATATAATTGTCAAAAATATCTATTGGATTTGTAAGCTTTCTACTGTATTTTAGTTTAGGTAATTTCGGTCTGCATCTAGGATCCACACCTGAGTATTGAAATATTGTTGTTTTTAATTCTTCGTGTAGTGTTGTAATTACTTCTTTTCCAATAGTTTCTTGTTCCAATGTTGTAAGATCTGTTTCTAAAATTATATCGTACACCATATTATATACTAGAGGGGGAAAATTTGAAGTTTGTTTGGAAAAAATGGGTGGTGAGTGTTGTCGGCTCTGTAAGGAATGAATTAGAGTTTTGATCGCATGGTTGAGGTTGAGGTAAACCACTTGTTGCAAGAGCTTCTAAGTCTGTTGGGTTAGTACAAGGAAGAGTAATGTGGCTGTCATTGCGAACAGTATTTGTTTTTTCAATTTTAAGCCTGCTTTCATTTTTTAATTGTTCTAATTCTTTCTCAGAGAGATATTTCTTTTAAATTATCACTCGTCTCTGATCTGAGATTCTTTGTTCTGTAATATTTACTCTCGGGTATGCCCCGGGTATACGTGAATCAGATGGTTGAATCGGACGTACGTTTGGATTTTAGGGGGCTTATTATTATTTTTGGGTATTAATAGTATATTCTCATCTGGTTGGGCTATATAAATATATAAGAGGAAATGAAAAATATACATAAATATATATACACACACTATATATATATATATATATATATATATATATATATATATATATATATATATGCACACTAAAATTATTTTTTTTTATAGAAGAGGGGGCAAACGAGCACGCGGCTCACCTGATGTTAAGTGACTACCACCGCCCATGATCAACCGCAACACCAGGAGAATTGCGGGTGCGTTGCCGGCCCTTTAGAAAGGAGTAAGCTCTTTTTTTGAAGGTCCCCAGGTCGTATCGGTCCGGAAAAATCACCGGTGGTAAACTATTCCACAGAGAGGTTGTACGTGGAAGAAAACTCCTTGTGAAACGTACAGTGGTGGACCGCCAAGCATCCAGATGGTGTGGATGGTATCGGGACGTTTGCCGTGTAGTGCGTTCACGAAATTTGGCGGCTGGGATTAATCCGAACAATTC
Organism: Parnassius smintheus behrii; assembly: GCA_036936625.1. Lineage (NCBI taxonomy): Eukaryota > Metazoa > Arthropoda > Insecta > Lepidoptera > Papilionidae > Parnassius > Parnassius smintheus. The sequence continues at coordinate 44,809,191 of JAUPFT010000004.1, forward strand.
CTCAGAGCACTCCCCGTGATAGATGCGATAAAATACTTAAACTTTATATTATACTGTATTAGTTATCTCATGTCAACAAAATAAACATAGACGGAGCGCTGCGTACATGTCAAGTGATGCCGAAACCGTGCTCAATTTCTTGACCAACTCACGCACAAGCCTTTCTTCTTTCTCTTTTATCAGCGCGTACTAATTCACTGGTGGGTCATACTTATGCACCCAACATCATGTTAGTTGTTGCAAACTATTTTCGTTGCTTATGTGAACGTGATTGTATTGTTATCCTCTGCTACCTTTTAAGACAGCCACGGGACGATATGCGCTATATATTCTTACACTACTGATACACGATGAACCTTAAATGTGGTAGTAGGTATTAACAACCAAAAGGTGGACCACCTTTTGGTAAGTGAATGTTATGGCATACAGACATCTGTATTCATCCTTGATTAAAAATCAAGGATAAATGCAGATGATCAATTTCACCTCTAAGGCCTAAGATGGGATGCCTCGTTTTCAGTAAAAGGGTCTCCAGTTCTTTACACCATATAAAATACAACAAATTTAACTGTTATTTTACGCTAGTGTTCTGTAAGAACGTAGTGCTTCCGCGGTCGAGTGGACCCATTTGTGCTACAATCATAATATAGCCACAAGATGGCTCTACCTGTGAGTTTAACTAACAAGAGGTCATTTCTGCCGGCATTCCACATATTATTCGCAATTTAAAGCGCTGATTTATCGCGTGTTTGACGATAAAGAAAATGTCGTGAAGAAAGTCTTGTGTCCAGCAGTGGAACTTTTTATATTGTAGCTTCAATTCAATTTTAAATACAAAGCCTGCCAATCATCTTAAGTAGAACGAAAAAACGATAAAGCACGGAAAACAGCAAAAATTCACGATGAAATTTTAAATTTTCGGAAAGTAGCAACAAAGTTGTAGTAAAGTCACCGAACTTCTATACTGAAGCAGCTGTTGGACTTAGTTCCCCAGTGTTTCAAAGTAAAACAGCCGCCGGACACTGTCATTAATGCTCAAGTAAGTAGCGTATTGGAGCTTGAAATAATTGCGACAAGTAATATTAACTATTAAACTGTTTGCGGCAAAGTTTAATATTTTGTTTAAAAGCTTTACCATCTATTCCATTTTCATTATAGCCTATTAAAGTCCACTGCTGAATATAAGCCTCCCTCAATAATTGCTCCAAAGATCTTGCCACATTTGCCAAGCTTCGCAGGTGGGTTTGCAGCCGCAGTATTTTATTATTTCGAGTTGGTATCAGAAAAATGCTGCTGTTCATTTTTTATTTTAGTTTTCCCCTATCGCAAAAATCCACTAGCACATATCATCACGTGGGCGTCTTACAACACCGGCGATAGTGATATATCTAGATATAGATGTGATGGTGGATATTCTTGCACTGCCACTGCATGGTTAACCATGCCGTACTGTAAATTTACAGACAAAAACCATGTGTTAAGTATTGAATTTAATACGAAACTAAATGGACATTGTGATAGGAGGTAAGTAAAACTATTCATGGAAAAAGTTAAAAGAATTTAAACGACTTGCATTTCGGTATCTCAGACGGATAGAGAAAAATAGGCAAAACTCTACACACAATTCAAGTGAAGCGTGATCTTTCTTCTTCAGTCTTTGAAATTCCACTGCTGGCTGCAAATCTAAGTTGTAGGCTGCAATAGCATAAGTTCTGACAATAAGCTGAGCATGATTTTCACTTGATTTTAGCGACACTTAAAATGAACGCAGTGCTTCGTTTTTCTTTTTTATAATAATTACTTTTAAATAATTAGGCCCTACCTAGAAATAAGGACTGCCAGAATAAAAGATTTTTTTTATTATTTTAAGATAAAACATTGTTTTCCTTATGATTGTATTTTCACACAGCATTTTATTTTATAGAAGAAAAACGGCAAGAACAATGTCTTTTTCATGTGATTTATCATGTCAGTCTCATAGGGTAGGGATCAAGCGGAGGCTAACACTGCAATAAATTACACTTTTATTTCTCGCCAAAATAAAACAAAGAAATAAAATGTACTTTTACGTTCAAACATAACTTTTTTGATACGCCACGTCTATTATATGTTCTGGTTTGACAGTGGAAATATCTCAAAGAATACCAGCGTGAAATAGCAGAATAATGCTTCTGTGTTTCGCATGACTAAATGTCGAGAATCGAAGAAACTTTTTAGTGGTAACAAGGCATTTTATTTCGGTCCTCAAAGATGCTTAGAATATCTAGGCGGAAAGATAGGTTTTACGAATTCCCACTGTATCTGAATGATTGGGAAACAAGAGAAATTACTATAGTAAAGGACTAATTATAACTATGAAAATTGACGAAACCGTTAACTCGCATTTTTATGTTTCATCCTCTAAAATAGGACTGATTTTTTTTAGGAACTGTATAGGAAGAATTGTACTATGTTTGTATATTTATAATTTATTTTGAATAATCTTTCTTAGTTGCTGGATATCCTGGCGGTATCAGATATCCGTGGAAAAAATTTCAACAAATTATTTTTGGATAATTTTCGTGTAATTGATTTATAGAAAATAAAAACAATACTTAGGCACATGGCAATTGTGTCATTATTTAGAAAGAAAACAGAGGAAAATGTATATTAGTTCGTGTAGAGGCAGGTAAGAATACCTATTACCCATATCTTCCAGTAGGTGTCGTAAGAGACGACAGAAGGAAATTGAGGACAGAAGATGGACAGCAGCATATTTCTAATAACAGTAAAAAGCAATAAGAAACTGCGGTTGCCAACCCGCCCGCCAAGCGTGGCATCTGTGGCAATATACCTCCCGTGAGCAACGACAAAAATAAACGGTCCCCAATCTCCGGTGGTCCCCTCTATTCTAATATAGATAATATCATATTATATATTTGTAAACAAATAAAATAAAATGTATATATGTACGGTATAGATAGTATCGCGAGTTATGTCGCGGTGTGGGATGGTGTAATTTTACGGCTGGAATTAGTCCGAACAATTCCGTAGAGCACTACCCGTAGTAAATGCGGTAAAAAATGCAAAGAGATGCTACATCTCTTCGCAGTGCCAGTGAGTCAAGCCGATCAGAAAGAGCTTGGTTGGCGAAAATTCGAACGGCTCTGCGCTGGATGCGTTCTACTGGAAGGAGCTGGTACTGTGGAGCCCCAGCTCGGAGATGGAAACAGTATTCCATGTGCAGTCGAACTAGCGGCTTATAAAGTTGCATGCGGTGTGCCGACATGAAACATGGACCCGCTCTGCTGAACACGCCAAGATTTTTAGAGACCAATTTGGCCTTCTATTCACAGTAACCATGAAACTGCACGTCACTCTATATGTCGACACCGAGGAGGCTGACTGATCAACGGATTAGAAAGCTGAAGTATCATTGGCCATATAGCTCGAAGAACAGATAACCGATAGGGAGAAAATATTCTCGAGTGGCAGCCTCGTACCAGCAGGTGAAGTGTAGAGCGTCTCTCAACCAGATGGAGTTAAGACCTGGTAAGACATGCAGAAAGTCGATGGATGCAGGTGGCTCAGGACCGTGCTTTGTGATATTCCTAGGGGAAGGCCTATGTTCAGCAGTGGACTTGTGAAGGGCTGTAATGACAATGATGATAATTAGCCCGGATATATCCTATCAATCTAAGATAGATATCGGTGTCTATGGGCCCCATCATCTACTTTCTAACAGATGGACTATAAGCTAGTTTGTTACTTTTAATTATATGGAATGTACATATAGCGCAACCCACGCAACGAAATTTCGTTAATGCCAAATTTTTTCACAGAAAAGTAGTCTCTAAATATAATTTTTAATGGTTTTAAGTACTGTGGGTGGTTGCGGTCGCATGCGACCGCTCGGGATTTGACGAACGCATGTAACTGCATGGGATTTTTACTAGGATTGAAGGGTTTATTATTGCTTGTTTGTGGCGGCATCGTATGACGGTTCGTCCACTTCCCTTTAATATGTTCGAGAAGGTATGCCACATGTCATATACTGATTTCTGAATATGTAAGTAACTATGATATATTATCTTCACCTTAAAAAGTAATGAAGAAGAAGATACCTGTTGAGTTCTTTCCCCTTTTGTTCTCAGTAGCTTAATTCCAAAACGGTAGCAGATTTGGGATGTTTAAAAAAATGAAGAATGGCAAACGAAATTCTAGGCCAGTACTACACAAAGACAATTTCTTAGGTAAAAAAAAAAACTATTATTATTTTAGCCGTTATCAGAAAAATTCTGCTGTCCATCTCCTGTTCCAGTTTCCCTCTGTCGCCTCTTACGACACCCACGGGAAGATATCGGTAGCGAATTTATTTACACCACCACTACAAGGTCCACGTAGGTTCTTACGTTGAAGAAATGAATATATTTTATTAAATTTCATTTCTATTAATTTAACCAATGATTACTCAGGGTCTAACCTTACCTTAGTTATGATGATGATGACCGTGATGATGATAGCTGTTAATTTTAAATATTAAAAACTTGATTTAATTTAAAATGGGTGATTGTCCAGGTATTAAGAGGCTGTTTGTTACTTTTAGTAGTAAAATCTAACTATATGATCTAGTTATTTATTAATGCCATTGGACACAATTTTTTATGTGGCAACATGAATATCGGTAAAGATTCTTTGTTTCCACTTCCTTTCGTCACATTCTTTGGTTCTGTAGTTGAGAATACTTTCAAAGTATTAAATAATTTTATCCCTCCCATGGAGGGATCTCACATTTGAAGAGAAGCAGCGCCTTTGGATTGGCAGTCCTGGATCAGCGGGGCTGTCAGATTACACAGTGATCACACTACTACACACTACTTACATGCACATCACTCCCCACCTGACAGGTACCTCGTGGTCAAGCCTACCTCCGCCAATCGGTAAGTGGTGCTTGCTTATTTGTCAGCCGTTTCTGGAACCGTTATCCATAGGCCATTTGGAGGCCCTCCCCTCTGTTACTCGTCAAATTGGGTTACTGTGGGCCCTAGCTCAATCGACCCTTGTCGGGGTAACTCAGGGCCGGAACAACCTACTTTTAGTATTTCTTACCTGGTCCTCATTCCATCTGGTGAAATCTGCCCCACAGCTTACGAACGCTGCCGTCGAAAATCTTCCTACGCCATCAGTTGTCTTTTCTTTGAAGTAAAAGGCTGGCACTTCAGCTTTTTGACTGTTACGATCTGTACGAACTGTATTATTTGAAGTACGTGGTTGACCGAGCTTTGCTCGGTATTTTTTTTTAATTGTTTGTTGGAATTATATTTAAATACAAATTATATACTGATCAAATATGAATAATATTTTTTGATTTTACCCACATAATAGAAAAAGCTGAACTGGTTATTTGAATAAAAAATCATGAGTTTTTTTTTATAGGATAGGGTGACAAAAGAGTACACAGTCCACCTGATGGTAAGTAGTTGCTGTAGCCTATAGACATCTACATCTATCCTCGATTACGAATCAAAATGCAGATGCGTTGTCACCCGTGAGGACTAAGATGGAATGCCTTGTTTCCAGCAAAAAGGGTCTCCGGTTCTCTACACTCACCATACGAAATACAGCAGCATTAAGCTACTATTTCACGCTGGTATTCTGTGAGAGCGTGGTCCTTCCCCGGTCGAGCCGACCCATTCGTGCTACAACTATACTATTAATATAACTGCAGCATGGCTCTACCACGTAAAGAGTGCAAATATTTTAATTAAAATTTTCGTGTTTTTCAAAAGATACTAAAAAAGGGGCTCGAAATAATAGATTTTCTCAAAAAAGAGGGGAACTTGAAAAAAAAAATGAAAAAAAGTTGGGCTGAAGACCGGACTCGAAACAGGATACTACGATTTCGTTACTGCCTGATATCCCATTCGAGCTATTACAATCATTAACGTGTTGTCAAAATTTACATTCTAATTCAAACTATATTAGCAGTTTTCAGTGCCTGAAACACGGATAAAACGACATTTTCTAAAAGAAATCCTAGCTAGATTGATTTATTGCCCCCGAAACCCTTTGGACACTAATTTTTATGAAAATCGTTGGAACCGTTTCCGAGATTATATATATATATATATATATATAAGACGAGCTGTGTTGTTGCAGTGAAGTAGGATATGTATTGTAAAGAAATGCATATTTTGATAAAATGTATATTATAAAAAAATTGTTTTTTCGCAAAGATGCTCTGCATTGCGTCTGTGAAATAAATCTGAATTTTGTTTATTGGTCGATATACAAAGACTGATGAGCGAAATCTATAACGGAGCTTTATTTGCATTTTCCTTTGTATTTGATACGTAATAATATTTCGTACTACTTCTCCGTTCGCAGTATGATTAATGGTTCTATGGAAGCGTATTTATATTATATATCAGACGTGTTTAAATCTTTTCTTTGAATCCTATTCAGTAGTAATAGCTAGTTTGTACGGAAATATTATTTTTTTATTGTCATATCTATCTTATTACTTTAAGGGAGCAGTTCTTGTATACATCTGTATTAATATATATGTAATTGGTATCTCAGATACTGCTCTAATGTTTTGGCAGAAATTTTTTACATAGGTACTCTTTTACTTTCCAAGTTTATAGTTTTATGGCTATATCGCAAGTTGGGAAGTGACAGGCTCATACGTATATATGTGTACACATGCCTCCTGTGTCTGTGTGTGTAACTAAAAATATCCCATAGTATGTGCGCTCGTTCTTTTTCCCTTTTAATTTCAACCCTTTTTTTATAGGATAGGGTGACAAACGAGCACACAGTCCACCTGATGGTAAGTGGTTACTGTGGTCCATAGACATTTACATCTATCCTCGATTACGAATCCAAATGCAGATGCGTTGTCACCCGTAAGGACTAAGATGGAATGCCTCGTTTCCAGTAAAAAGGGTCACCGGTTCTCTACACTCACCACACGAAACACAGCAGCATTATGCTACTATTTTACGCTGGTATTCTGTGAGAGCGTAGTCCTTCCCCGGTCGAGCCGACTCATTCGCGCTACAACTATACTACTAATACAATGCAGCATGGCTTTACTACGTATAAAACGTACCCTTATCACATAGTCTTGAATAATAGCGCCATAAATAAATGCACAACATATTTGGTTCTTTATTACTTTTGTAGCTATTATTCATCGTTAAAATAAAAACGTATGTCTACAATACAATTATTTTGTATGGGTATGGATTGTTCTTTAGCCATTTCTCACACTGAATCCATGCATTATTTTGTTGCATTTAATGTTATGCGTATTCCCTGTTTGTATAGCCTGTTACTGATATTATATCTACATTTATTTTTTTGTATTACAAAAATTCTCAAGCCGCTTACTTGTCTACACTTACTTTTATTGGCCTTTGCAACTTACTTGTATTGAAGTATCTATATCTTGAATGAATGAATGAATATACTTTATTGTACACCACAAACAAATTTACAAAGAACGTAACAGAGTGCAGATTACATGTACAATTTGGCGGCCTTATCGCTATATAGCGATCTCTTCCAGGCAACCAAAGGTGTAAAGGAATAAAACAGTCAATACTAGGTAGGTGGTGCAATATAAATATACCTAACATAATATCAATATATGCAATAAAATAACTTATAAATAACATATACATACGTATATACATAAATATACACATATATATATATATATATATATATATATATATATATATATATATATATATATATAGATATATATATATATATATATCCTCAAATATATACCACTAACAATAACATATCTTGGACAACTTTCGAAAATATAAAAAAGTTGTCGCACATAATATCGCTTTTATTAAATCAGAACTTTTAAGACTACTTAAGAAACTTTTAAGTGCTATCGGTGAGGAACACACTCGCGTTGTAACTTACTATATTATGTTACCGATGAAATGAAATGAAATGTTATTTATCTACGTTGTGTGAAATTTAATAAAACGAAATAAAATACTATTATACTAAACTCTATATATTTCTCTTTAATTTTCAAAACGTTATAGTTTATGTAACGTATACGTATTGTAGAGTCAGTTTACAAGCAAAACGGTTTATAAACGCCAGGAACCATTAAGTATTATATGTATCTGTAAGCCATACAAATATTTGTTCCGTACTGGATTACAACCCGCAACTCTCAGCGCCGCAACTCATTGCTAAGCTTCTGCACCAAGGAGCAGTCAACCATAACAACTACCAACTATTTATTTGAGTGTATTTGATTGAGATTTGGATGATAAAAACGCTGATTGATTTAAGCGGATTATTCATTGTGTGCATCCTGTATATTACATTATACGAGAATGTGGAATTCTGAAATAAATTGCAATAGAATTGGTTTAACTAAATTTAATTACTTTCGTGGGTACACGAGATACTTTAATGGAGTATGTGAATAAGTAAGATTCTTAATTAAGCAAAATCTTCCAAACACGTTTTACTCCCTATTTTAGTACACCGTGGTGTCTAGGGTAGTCAGAAGCCACAGCGTATTCTAAGGCGTCAGTGTCTATGATCTATAGGCACATTCAATTAGACTCGTCTCAGAGTAGGTACAAGCAATATGTGTTATTACTTTTAGATACCTACCAATCAAACTATCTCGTTTAATACATGTATTTATCAGATACGCACAAATCTGTGTAACTACGATATTTATGGTCCATTTCATAGCCTCCGAATATTGGTTAAAATTGTAACCGTGTTGTGGTCGAAAATCGACTGGGAAGCTGTAATATCATGTTTCATCATTAAAACAATTTTCAACCAAAAACAAATTTTCAGTTTATGATATAATGAGGAGAGATCGTAAATGATTAATTAATGCTTATCTGTGTAATTTACTCTTTAAACTCAGTAACTGTTACGGAACTTTAAGGTAATAAATTACATAAGTAAAATAATTATCGGTTTCCAAGACCATTTATAATTTTCGTAACTAACTTAACCAAAATTCAAAATTTTAAATTCATAGTAATATTTGTCCTAAGATGAAATGTGATTGTGCTGATTTTCGGAGACTAGAAAAGTTGTTTGTAAATAGTTGACATCTTACGAGTACCTTGAACGTAACTCTCTACTTCCACTGGCTCTATCTGGCTTACGGATGCAATCACAGACACCTAAATAATTTGATTTCTGTGGATGCCATATTGCGTCATTCTAGCTCTAATGAACGCGTTAAATTATAACTCAATATTTGAATGAAAGTATGTTTGTAACATAATTAAAAGGCATATTTTCAATGCGTTACAGTTATTACGTTATTCAGCTTTGCGGCAGTACAACTCAATTATTTTCTAAGCTGGATGCTAGATAATAAGTTTAGATGAATATATTATATTTTAGGTTGTTGAGAAAATTATCGGAATATCTTAAATAATAACGTACATAATAATAAAAATGAACCTGCTCTACAACTTCAAAGTCGCTTTGCAAGCCATTTAAAGAGCCATACTTGAATTTTTCTGGTGGATAAATTTCGTAAGGTAGAAATTCGCCATAGAATCCAGAATACCGATGTAGTATTTCGTGTTTGTAAAGTGAATTGGCAGTGGGTTGGTCACGTCTGTCAAAGAAGCGACAGTTAAAAAATTAATCCGAAGAAGCTATAAAAGCCAACCGCCTAACAGTGATAAAATCACAAGAATAGAGAGTACAAGAAATGCCGCACCTGACCTCCCCCCTATTTTCGCTGGTATCTTAAAAATAAAAAAGTATGTCAAAAAATCTACAGTTTGTGTACCTATATTAACCCTTTCGTTGTCCCATGTACTACATATAGTTCGTTGCTATTGATTTACTATTTTGTCTGAAAATCGGAGAGTAAAATTTTAATGAAAGGTATTCATTAAAAACTGTCTTACAGGTTTTTATTCGTATTCATTTATTCATATTATATAAGCTTAAATATTACGTATATACAACCAAATCGCTTATATATATATATATATATATATATATATATATATATATATATATATATATATATATATATATATATATATATATATACTAAACGTACAAAATTAAACAAAATACACAAGAAAAAAAATCACCGATAGTTAAATATAAACATGCACAATATAACTTACATCCACAACAGTTTGTAATGAGATTTTTTACTTTATCATAAATTAAACTTAACTTTATCGTAAATTAAACTTAATTACCTAAACTTGTACTATTTTTCCATCTCACGAAGTTATTTAAGAAAATTAACAAATTTTTATACATTACATACGCTAGGTTTGTCAAAAAATATATCTGCTTCTGGAATGGCCCTGAGAAATTAGCTTATTAGTCTAACGGCTCTGGAAGTGGGACTGTTATCTGCGTGTGGGAAGCGCCACGTATACCCACAGGAAAGGAGTTTACACTTTCGTCTACCCGCACCTCGCATATATTGGTCCGGTACATAAAGATGTATGGTCTCACGTACTGCAGGGTTATCTACTTAGTTAGTTAACAAAAAATAATAATGTATTATATGTCTAAGTTCCCGCCTACACTGTAGGGTATCCAGACCAACCATGCCCGATACATATGTTGACGGATATATAAATGGGTAGTACCCATACTGGCGTTTGTACAAATTTCTGGCGAACTTACGTTAGATTTTTTCCACCATCATTATATTATACATGATTTCTCGGGGTTCCATACTAAGGCATTATACTCTAGCTTACTTCGCAAGTAGGCGTTGTACAGGAGTTTTATCACACGGACATTTTTAAACTCATACGAAGTTCTAAACGTTTAATTGCTTTTTTGCACGTTTTAATAATATGTTCATGTAAATTAAATTTACTATCCATGGTTAGGCCTAGATTGCGAATTGTATAGACACGTCCTGCACCTGCTAGCCGTGTTTTAAAAATATTTATTGGCATGATTTAAAAATTAAAATGACGAGCTGACTTTGCTTTTCAAAACTTGTCACCCGAGGCCACACTAACACTTTATATTTTTTTTTCAAAACGGAAATCCCCACCACACACACCAGGATTTTTCCTGTATCGTGGAGGCAGTTAATCAACATAAATTGCACAAGGAAAAACATCCAGACAAAAGATACTTGTTCCGTGCAGGATTCGATCCAGCAGCCCTTAAAGCTGTAACTCGTTGCTAAACCACTGCGAAAAGAAAAGCCACGAAGTAGTCAATAATATATAATTCTTTTAACCTGTACGCCAAGCCATGCTCACTTTCGATCGCGCAATACCAACCTTACGCCCGCCAAGTAGTGATCGAATTAGATCAGAATTATGTAAACATGTCTACCTATGAAAAAACTATTTTTTCGTTTTAAACAAAACCAAAGACACTATGCAATAGATATTAGTATCAAAGACAAAGATATGCTCTTTTATTTTAAACCATAACCTGGCAATGTTTCTTAGAAAAAAAAAAAAAGAAATCACTCTGAACTTCCGGCGTTCCACGTGTCACTTTGATGAAGGTCCGTCCGTCTTTTTTATAGAATTTTATATTTGTGTCTGGACTAAAAACGAAAGTATTATACTTTTTTATATTCCTTGTAATATAGTCAACACGTAGATATGTAATTTGTGGTATAAAAAGTGAAAAGTAAATTGCCAAAAGTACTTCAAATTCCGAAAGGCCTGTTTTGGCGGGCGGGTTATAAATGTGTTATTTTTCAAATTCTCATTTATTTTTAGTGTAAAATGTAAGTAAAAATAGTTTTCCTACATATTTTGAAATAACATGACGTTGTATTTATTTCAAATTCACACGAACATATTTTAGAAATATTGTTCGAAATGTCACAGATAAAATATTATTTTATTTTTTTTTTTAATTTTTTAATATTTTAATATTTTGGTATGAGTAACGAATGGAAACACATAAAACATAAAATATACATATTTCCAAACAATTTCATATAAATTTCTCCAAAAACAAAGGTGTAGAATTCAAATTAGTAGTAATTTTGTCACTAAAATTGAAGTTTATACTACTATTATGCTATACAGTGTAATTTATATACTTTATTACAATTTCTAGCAACCAAAAATAATTTTATTCGATAGTTTATACATTCAACAAGACTTCCTGTAAGTTTTATCCATAAATATTGTCTCAAAGTGAAAATATAGCAAAATTTGCAATATTGCAAAAAATTTCCTAACCTAGAAATTTTCCCGCCAAAAAGGTCCCGAGTGAACGGGAGTGTAACATGGCGCGCGCTCGCTTGGCGTACAGGTTAAGAAATTACTATAAAGGTAGAAGAAGTTATTAGTTAGAAAAATTCATTTTTATTCATGAGTACGTGTCTAATACGAAAAAAAAGCTTATTTGACTTTGATATGGCTCATCGGTCTTGTTTGTTGGCAAATATGTATTTTAATTTATTAACACGTACACGTACGCCCTGTTTTCGTGTTTTTTAATTTTAATCAGCGTTTAAACCATAAAATAAATACATAATCGATATATATATACATATATATATATATATATATATATATATATATATATATATATATATATATATATATATATATATATTATTTTAGTATAAGTTTAATTTTTAGTAATAAAAACACTCTGGAAAAATTGGCATGTACCCATCGTATGACCATGGCATGCAGTTTGGAATCACGGAAAATCGAAGTTCAATTTTTACAGAGATTTCCGGAAATTTTCCACCGTTGTTCATACGTGGTGTGCATGCCAGAGCATGTTTTTCCAGAGTGTTTTTATTACAAAAACTTCCATTCTTTACATCGGCATGCAATTAAAAAGTATAGTTGTAGCACGAATGGGTTGGCTCGACCGGGGAAGGACCACGCTCTTACAGAATACCAGTGTCAAATAGTAGCTTAATGCTGCTGTGTATTGTATGGTGAGTGTAGAGAACCTGAGACCGTTTTTAGTGGAAACGAGGCATTCCATCTTAGTCCTAAAATTAGTATTAAATATATATATATATATATATATATATATATATATATATATATATATATATATATATATATATATATATATATATATATATATATATATATATATATATATATATCGATTATGTATTTATTTTATGGTTTAAACGCTGATTAAAATTAAAAAACACGAAAACAGGGCGTACGTGTACGTGTAAATTAAAAATACGTATTTGCCAACAAACAAGACCGATGAGCCATATCAAAGTCAAATAAGCTTTTTTTTCGTTTCATGTACCTCCTGGAATCCTAAGGATTATACAAGAATGCCTCCATAGCTAGTGGTTATACTTTTGACTTTCGTTATACTTCCGACTTTATATCTATCATACAGGAATAGTAATTATACAGTACGCTTATACTGCTTGCGTGCATATGTAATACAGCAACTCACGCAATGTGCACACGCAAGTGAATTTCAGGTGTACAATTTGCTTACGAACATTAGATTTGAAATTTGAAATAAGTAGTCTTATGACTATACAGAATGTATTTTTCTTTTAGCTAACTTCAAAAATTAAGTATTAGATCTTGACGACAAAGAAGAATAATTCAATCTATATCGTCCTTTATCTTCAGAGTTAACAATGGAAAATTCAACAAAGTTGCAAAAAGTTTTAATTTAAATAATAATGAAGTGAAGACCGAATTGTATTCCATTTGATGCCGTATATACAGCTGGTGGCCATCTGAAACCAACACCAAGCAATATTTCGTTGTCACCTCCGAGAAACAAGATGGAATGGCTCACAGCTTGTAATTGTACTCTATATGCTCTCCGACTGGAACAAGGTAGTGCAGATACTGGCAACAAACATAGGTAACTGGGTACCCAAACTACAAGGCTGAAAGTAACACTACCACCAAGTACTAATACTACATTTGCTTAGTAGACAAGTTTGTGTTTGAAATGAAAGAAAAAGGTTTTTTTCCTGAGCTACTTTCGACGATCAAGTCGTGGAACATATCTTAATCGATGTAACTATTTCCCGTATTTTTAAGCAGCTTTATAAATTCACCGCTGAATATGGACCTCTTCAAGGAGGAATGCTCGAACTTCCACATCTCGCTAGGTGGATTTGTGAGCGCTTTGTCGATATCCTGCCTACCCCTTCACTGATAATGTCGCTACCCCTCTTCACCAACTACACCGCCCAGCAACATCTTAATGATTACAATGCGAAATAGTAAAACCTGAGATTAGCAAGCAGCTCGCCATGTGTGGTAACTTTGGCCAATGTCCCTACTGTACAGTGATCAATTGGGGAAGTAAGTTGTCGGCAATGGACATTTGATAGACAGTAATAATAATGTCCTCCAGACCAAATTTCGGCCACGGCGGCCTGCCTCATCGGAGGCTAGCCATCGGCGCAGGACAGGATTATAGTGCCCAAGTGTATGCGCAAGCACAGGTGCAATCTCTATTCCCTCACTCTCATAATCTGATGGGACGGTAAACCGACACAACCGGAGAGAGATCAGGCGCAGGACCAACGGATTTACGTGCTTTCCGAGACACAGGGGTGAGACACCGCCAACTTCCTGACTCCGGGCAACTTACTGAGAATTCCTTGACGGAAAAACTCAATAATTTATTTTTTGGCCCGACCCGGAATTCGACCCAGGACGTCACGATCAGCAGTCGCACTACTACAACCACTAGACCAACGAGGCAGCCAAATATATGTATAGATAGATAGATAGACAGTAATCAACTAACTACTAACAAAAACTTAGCAGAAAGGCGCATGGGGGGAGAGTATAATGTTTTTAAGCTTAATTTATTATAGTAGCAAAGTAATTTGTGACCTATCGCGAAACTAGCAAAGTATTTTATTTGAATAGAGGATTTATTTATAAAATGTAATTTAAATACATCCTATGTGTAAAGAAGTTATAACTAAGACAAAAAAGAACAAATTTTGTGGGTGTAGTTCATGTATTTGTTCATTTAAAATGCAATGCCAAATACGTTTTTACAGGAATAACATAATTTTGACGATCATTCTTTATCACCTAATATAATTGTGTTTAAATCAAAATATTTTCCATTTGAAGATATGATTTTGTTAAACCATGTCTTGGTAAGCAATATTTAGGATTTAATTATGTAATATATTTTATTTGAATGTCTACAAACCAACAAACTGTCGGGTCACGCGGTTATAAATTCTATAAAGAAATCACTACTACACTTATATAATTAAATTAAAGATATAGTCAAAGAAATCCAGCTGATATAAGCTATTACGGTTCTATACTTACCTCTACATATCCATTTATATTTCCATTGATATCTTCACCTATTACAGCAATAACACCCACTTTTGTGTAAGTTCAACTGGTACTGCAACTCAGGCGTTTACCTCTGCTCTTCAATATATTTTGGCAGCTCAATGTCTCATCACTGAAGAATTGCCTCCAAATTCGGAAGTAAAAGGTAAGAAACAGTGATGATAATTTTTTATAAAGCAATAGATTTAGGGATTACACAAAATGATCTATGAATCACATCAATTGCTTCGTTTAGTCCATTGTCAGATATAGTTCTATTCATGAATGCATTACCTGACAATAGGTATTAGTGAGTATCGGATAATCTTTCATACATTACAGATCTTCACAAGTCCACTGCTTAACATAGGCTTTCAAAAGGAACGTCACAAAGTATGGCATTGAGAAACCTGTATCATCGACTTCCTGCTTCTCTTACTAGGTCGTCACTCCATCTAGTAGGGAACCACCCTACACTGCGCTTCCCTTTACGAGGCTGCCATTCGAAAATATACATTACAGATACTTTGTCGCTGAAGTGACAAAGTATCTGTAAACTCACAGAAACAGCTGAAATTTACTAATACTTTGGGCTATGTAGTTTAGTGTGGTTCCACTGCGGATATCATCATTACATTTATCGTTACATTATACCGCTGAAACCACTACATTGGAAAAAGTTTCCATGTATTTACTATTGCTATATGCCATATAATCATTAAAAAATCTCACCTGCAATGATTACACTTGATACTCTTTACATTATTTTAATAGATGATTTTTATTTTTAGTAATATATCATTGGGTACTTTAGTAAAAAATGCTAAAATTATGCTATTATTATTATTGTAGTATATTATTTATGCCAATAACAAACCGCAGTTGATGTGTGCATATCAATTCCGATTGTGTTTTTAAATGTTTAGTAACTTGTTCTATAAGGTGCTCCGATGGCATTTACGTCTAACAGCGTAATGTCTAGTAATGTATTATATGTTTATTAATGAATAATATATTTTTTGATTCTTATTGTCCTTCATTTAACATCATATTCTTTATTATATCAATATGAATGAAAAGCTTAATAAACACATTTTGTGTCTAATGCCTTTAGGCTGTCATTAATGCTTATCGTGATGAAAACTGTAATATTTTGAACCGCTCACAGTACTTTGACAATTTGAAACAAAAAGTTTTAATAATTATTGAAAATCAACGTTTATGTAATCTTAATTTTTAAAACCTTTCAGATTCAGATGAATTTCATTTTATAATAGTGGGCGGTGGTTCAGCTAGTTTAGTAGTAGCTAATCGTCTCACCGAACATGAAAAATGGACGGTATTGCTTTTAGAAGCAGGAAATGATCCTCCCGCTGAAAGCTATGTAAGTTGATAATATTTAGTTGTATATTATAATGTGTAAATGCTGATGTGTAAGTTATTCTTATTATTTTAGATACCTCAATTCAATGGTGGTCTTTTTGGGTCAAAATATGATTGGCAATATCAGACAGTTGCTACTGGTTTTACAAATAACACAAATTTAAATGGTACTGTTCACTGGCCCCGAGGAAAAATGCTCGGTGGGAGCAGTAGCATGAATGGAATGATATACTTTAAAGGAAACAGTCATGACTATCAAAACTGGTACAACAGTGGCAACAAAGAATGGCATCGGCAGAGGGTAAGGAAATACTTTAAGAAAGCAGAAAGCTTGCAAGATCAGAATTTATTAAAAGATCCTGAAATCAGAGAGAACTACGGTAATGATGGACCTCTGATACATTCAACAGCACTTTACGAGTTTTTACAAATAAAATATTGAAGTCATTTGAAGAAATTGGAATTAATCCTGTTAAAGATTTAAATACAGCTAATCTTGTAGGTTCTGGAATATTTAGATCAACTGCTTTTAATGGAAAAAGAGGGAGCACGGTTGCCACTTATTTGACACAACTGCAAAATAGGAAAAATTTTAAGCTCCTAAAAAACGCTCTTGTTACGAAAATATTGTTGAATGGTCGTTTGGAAGCTTATGGAGTTAAAGTTGTAGTTAATGGAACAACATTGAAACTACTAGCATCACTTGAAGTGATTTTAAGTGCTGGTACAATTAATACACCACAGTTATTAATGCTGTCAGGAGTCGGCCCCAAAGACCATTTGGAGTCAAGAAATATAACATGCGAAGTAAATTTACCAGGAGTTGGTCAAAATCTTCAAGATCATCTTATTATACCAGTTCCAATTTTTGGTAATGAAACCACGCTGCCATATGAAGGTTATAGGCCTCTGGACACCTTACGCTATTTGATAAATAGAACAGGACCTTTAGCACAAAATAGTTTCACAGACATCGTGGCCTTTTTTTCAAAAAATAAAAATGCTACAAGACCAGAATTTCAAACCCATGTGCAAATTTTTAACAAAAACTCTTCTAGAGGTCTTGCTTACTTCAGTAGTATTTATAAACCTTCAATTGTTGAGTCCTTTTTAGAACAAAATAGAAACTATACTCTGTTTTTATTTTTATTTAATCTATTACATCCTGAGTCGACTGGAAATATCTCCTTGAACAGTAAAAATCCAAATGATCATCCTTTGATATATGCAAATTACTTCGTCGACTCTACAGATTTAGAAGCTACTGCAGAAGGGATAAAAGTTTTAACAAAATTAGTTAACACGACTTATTTCAAATTAATAAATGGATTTTTAAGCAGATATAACTGGCCTGCGTGTAATAAGTTTGAATTGGATAGCACTGACTATTGGAAATGTATTTCAGTGAATATGGTATTAACAGTTTTTCATCCAGTTGGTACTTCAAAAATGGGGCTTAATTCAAATGATTCTGTTGTAGACAGTCGTTTGAGAGTACATAAAATCCAGAAACTACGAGTAATAGATGCTAGTGTAATGCCGACAATTACGAGTGGAAATACTAACGGTCCTTCAATTATGATCGCCGAATTAGGTTCAGACCTAATAAAGGAAGACAATAGTGATTAAATCTATGTACTTTTTACTATTTAGACTTAATTAAAATATTTATAAAGAGCTTAAGGACTTGTTTTTGCTGCTAGTGGTTCTCCTCCTCACCATTATCATTACAGCTCTACACAAGTTCACTGTTGAACAAAGGCTAAGGAATGCTTCTAGGCACGGTCTTGAACCACTTGATTTTTTATTATAGAAAAAGTGTAACAAACGAGCTCATAATCCACCTGATGTTAAGTAGACGTTATCATCTACATTTATACTTATTCTTAAATGATTATAAATGCAGATTCGTTATCACTTCTGACAATTTAGATGAAATGTCTCGTTTTTTAGTAAAAAGTGTCTTAGGTTCTCTACACCCATTATACGAAATACAACAGCATTCAGCGTTATTTTTATTACGTTTTCATATATATATTGTCTTTAATTTTTGGTCACCATTTTATAAGATGCTTTGCAACACGACTGGTTATCTGAACTTACGAAACTATAAAAAATTAAAAGTTAAAATACTCTCATGCTCATTTTATAAAATCACGTCCGTTAGAAGAAATTCCATGTCTAATAGCAAATGTAACATAGAAGTATTGCACCTATAAATATTGACTCTAACTACTTATTTACTAATTTTTTTTGATGAACAGTATGTTATAAATTTGTCGTTAGTTTTTTTAGTTTCAAACACATTTTGTGTAGTTCTATATTGCACGTAATATTATTTAGAAATACGGACAGACAAAGCTCTGTATATGGATAAGTAGAAATCATATTTCTTTATAGAATAAGGGTGACAAACGAGCACACAGTCCACCTGATGGTATGTGGATGCTGTGACCCATAGACATCTTCATTTATCCTCGATTAAAAATCAAAATATAGATGCGTTGTCATCCTTGAGGACTCAGATGGAATTCCTCGCTTTTCGTAAGAAAGGGTGTCCGGATCTCTGCACTCACTATACGAAACGCAGCAGTATTAAGCTGCTATTTTAGGCTGGTATTCTGTGAGAGCGTGGTCCTCTCTCGGTCGAGCCGACCCATTCGTGCTACAACCATAATATAGCTGCGTCGTGGCTCTATGACGTATGAAAATGTGGACAAATATTTATATGTGAATTTTTTTACTATTATAGTTTTATACGGGATATGTAATGATAAAATGTCTTACTAATTTATTATTTTGGAGAAGAGCATTGTACAACAAATATATTACGTAACTTGCAAATTTAATATGATATTTAAATGTGACTTCGACTACTATTATTAGAGTATTTGCTCTGTGTTAACATCTAAAAAAAAGGTCGTGTATCCTTTATTGCGGTCGCGAACCATAGCTGCTGCAACCTCCCTGACGCGTTGGGAACGATGATCCTGTCGCACGGCTTCCACCTCCAGTGCATCGGCAAAGGTGTCCTTAAGCGTCTCGTGGTACCCGAGCCTCACAGCAGCTCTGACTTCAAGGTCGCGGATGCCGTCGATGAATGTCTGCACCAGGTTTCCCTCAATGAGCGCAGGTGCAGACCGATATGTTTTTCGCACCAACCTCTACGCCTCAAGAGCCCACTGCTGTAGATTTTCGTTGATGCGTTGCACGCGATCTTTCAGCTGCGCACGAAAGACATGTTTCAGGTGAGCGTCGCCATATCTCGCCTCCAATGCCTCAAGGATCATGCTCTGTTCATAAGTCACTTCCTTACCGAGAACTTCCAGAACGGTTAAGGCCTGGTCCCGCAGGCCCAGTGTGGGAGAAGTCATGGCCTGATTTTTATTCCAGCCCTTCGCCCTCATAATAGCTTCGAACTAGATTTTGTGGGCCGACCAGGAAGAAGTTCCGTCGAACGGTGGCACTTTGAACCCACGTAGCAAAGGTACGGTAAAAGGTACGTAGTAGCTACTACGGGAGCTATAGTTCCATCCCCAAGTTTGAGTTCCTCCAGCGATTTCTTCATATCAGCCATTACGTTGTCAACCCGATTATTCATTTGATCGATTCGGGTTTTAGCTTCCTCGATTTGGGTTTCAGCTTCCGACAGGCGGTTGTTATGTCGAGCAACCCTATCCTTCACCTCCCTTATCTCTTCCCCAAAGTTAGCGTGAATGTCCTTCACGAGGAGCATCTGCTCTTCCTGTCGGCGGGCCTGTTGATCCTGCTGCTCTTTCAACCGACGGGCTTGTACCTCCTGTCAGCGAGCCTGTTCCTGCAGCATCACCATCAGAGCACCTAAGTCAGGTGCTGCAGATGTAGGGGCTACTAACGGGCTGGCCTCTGTGGCCGGCGGCTGGCCCTCCGATGTCTGCGACGTTGCACCACCAAATCGTCTCTATTCCGTCTCCCACTGGCTTTAACTTCGGGTACGGACACCCTCCGTTTCCTCCTTAGGTAAAATTGGTATGATTTTATCCCACTTCTGACACCAACTGTTACGAGGTTAAGGTTCGTGATAGTAAAAGCTGCCGATTGAATTAACGAAATTGACACTTTAATTACTGAACACCCATTAAAACTTAAATCACACTAGTAATCATTCACACTTAACACTTCTTTATTCACTTTATGTCACTACGAAGCTTCGCTCTTACTTTACTTTATTTCACTCCAAAAGCTTCGCTCGTATCGCCAATTCAATACTACCCCGATCGCGGCTTTCAACGGCTTTGTATAGGCCTTTTCCACCAAAAAATCCAGAATATTCCAGCTAATACCAGCCTCGACCGACCAGGTGCAGAAAGTTCGAGTGTGGGGTTTTCTAGAAAGCTTAGTTCTTCCATTCGTTAGTAGATGGCGCTAGTGGGAGAGTTCTAGAAAGATCTTGACGCTCCTATTTCTGCTGCTTGATACGAGATGGCGCTAATAATCAGCCGCCACATACCAGGCGCTAATTATAGCGCGCAACAGTTCTGAAAAACATGTATATTATAATGCTCTACATGGATGCACGTGCGACAATCAAATTGATTGAATTATTATCGCATTTCTCAGGTTACTTTTTTCGCTTATTCTTTGGTGAGCTTCAGTTCCGTGTTGTGGAGATCCCGGTACTACCCCGGTCGATTTGGCACATCCGTGTGACAGCAAAAGCTCGATTTCACTAAACCTTAATGTAGACCTAATTATGAAGCTGGCGTTTGATGGCGGAAAAACCAAACCAAATCTGTCTCATCAAGTACCATGAGTAAGTTCTGTGGCCTCTGACAAGTGGCAGTATAATCATTTCTTTGATGATGAGCAGGAGAATAAAAATAAGGAACACGAATTTAATTATCCACTGAGACATATTTCAGATAGGATAAAGTGGATTAAATCGATCTACCTGCATAATGTTATCGTGGCTGATATAATGAACGACTGCATCCTGGGCCTAGACTTTTTATGAGGAATAATTGTTGTGAGATCGACGTTAAGCAAGGTGTTTTGAAATGTGGAGAGGAGGAACTTTTTGTGGAAGGGAAGTTACCAGGGAACGTGTACAGCCTTAAGAAGATTGTTTTTCCGCTGAGATCGGTAACAATTGTGCCGGTTAGTCTTCCTCGGAACCCTGGGCAAGCTCACCGGTGTGTATTCGTGGAAAGGATAAACAATGAACTTCCATGGAAATTAGCTCAAACCTTGGTCAGAAACACTGACATCTCAGGAGTATGTGTACTGAACACTTGTGAAACAGATTATAGAAAAAGGCACACTGGTTGGTACTTGTAGGAAAGTGGATTGGTTGCATCGGTGCCAATATCTATCGAGTGAGACCCCAGCAAGGATGCATAAATGAGAGTAACCACACTTTTAGAAGACAGTCAGGGTGAAGAAGTTGTTACTCAAGTACGCCGATGTATTCTGTAAGGATTGCCTATCCGCCAGCGGCCAAGAAGATTGCCGGTAGCAAGTAAAAAGGAAGTGGAAAACATCATCGAGGGAATGGTGAAGGATGGTGTTATTGAACCCTCATCTAATCCATAGTGTCCACCCGTGATGCTGGTAAAGAAGAAGGATGGCAGCGTGCGGTTTTGTGTTGACTGACGTCTGAACGACGTTACAAAGAAGGACAGCTATCCCTTCCCAAGAACGACTTACCATAACACGCTGGACATGCTTACAGGAGTAAAGTGGTTTAGCACGCTGGATCTAAAAAGGGGCCACTGGCAAGTTGAAATTGACCCTAAAACAAGGAGTAAACCGCGTTCTCGACGGGAAACGGTCTCTGGCAATTTAAAGTAATGCCGTTTGGATTGTGCAATTCTCCAGCAACGTTTGAAAGGCTGATGGAAGGGTGATTGTACTTACCAGGCTTATTGGCAGTGCTTGTCTTGTCTACTTGGATGACATCATCAACGTAGGCCGTACGTTTGAGGAATACCTTCAAAACCTGGAACGTGTACTCATGAAGATTCAGAGTGACAACCTCAAGTTGAGTTCGAAGAAATGTTCACTACTCAAAGGGGTAGTTAACTTTTTGGGGTATGTTATATCGGAAAAGGTGTGTGTACCTTTTCCGATCCAGGGAAATTCGCCGCTGTCAAGGATTGGCCGGTTCCAAAAGATAAGACGCAGGTTAGAGCATTTTCGGTTTTGTGCTCCCATTATCGGCGATTTGTGAAGAACTTTGCGGATATAGCCAAACCTCTGCACAAGCTAACCGATGAGAAGCAACATTTTTGCTGGGATGAAAGTTGCGACATCGCATTCCAAGAGCTCAAGGACCGTCTTTGTAAAACACCTATTTTGGGTTACCTTGATACAGGCAAGGAATTTATGGTTGACACAGACGCATGTGGTACTGGACTCGGCGGTGTGTTGTCTCAACGAAACGGTGATCGAGAGGTTGTGGTAGCGTACTTCAGTAAGTCATTGTCAAAACTGGAAAGGAACTATTGTGTGACAGGACGCGAATTGCTAGCTGTAGTAAAGTCATTACACCATTTTAGCAAATATCTTCTGGGGCGGAAATTTCAATTATGAACTGACCATGCCGCACTAAAATGGCTATTGCAGTTCAAAAATCGAGAAAGACAAGTTGCGAAGTAGATTGAACTACTGTAGGAATACGACTTTGTAATCGAGCATCTAAGCGGGAAATCTCATGGCAGCGCAGATGCATTGTCAAGAAGACCTTGTTCTGAAGATTGCAAGCATTGTACTAGGCTAGAGGGTAAGGAAGTGGTATCCGTGAGGATGCTCAGGACGGACCACCTCAGCAGCGAGTGAAAGAACAGCTTACAACATGCACAGCAGGAAGATCCGGACATGAAGCTATTCTGGAATGGATGAAGGCCAGTGCTCTCAAGCCCAATTGGAGCGACGCCTCAGTGATGAGTTCGATCACTAAAAGCTATTGGGCCAAATGGGGCAGCTTGCCGCTTCAGGATGGAGTTCTGTGCCGTAAATGGAAAAATGGTCGTGGAGGCAGCTGTAATTTGCAAATCATCATCATCATCATTACAGCCCTTTACAAGTCCACTGCTGAACATAGGCCTCCCCCAAGGTATGCCAAAAAGCACGGTCCTGAGCCACCTACATCCATCGACTTCCTGCAATTCTTACCAGGTCGTCACTCCATCTAGTGGGGGGTCGCCCTACACTTCGTCTACCGGTACGAGGCTGCCACTTGAGAACCTTTTTTCCCCAACGGTTGTCGGTTCTTCGAGCTATATGGCCGGCCCATTGCCACTTCAGCTTGGGCTATGTCGATCACTCTGGTTCTACTGCGGATATCCTCATTTCTAAGTTTATCACGCAGAGAAACTTCGAGCATAGCCCTCTCCATAGCTCGCTGAGCGACTTTGAGCGTCCTCATACGGCCAGCAGTGAAGGACCACATCTCAGTTCCATATGTCATCACTGGCAACACGCACTGGTTGTACTACTTAGTTTTCAGGTTTTGAGGTATACCTGACGAGAAGATGCGTTGTAATTTCCCGAACGAAACTTGCTTATATACTTGCTTATATACCTGCTTATATACTTGTGTATATACTTGTTTATATACTTGATTATATACTTGCTTATGTACATGCTTATGTACTTGCGTTTATACTTGCTTATATACTTGCTTATATACGTGCTTATATACTTGCTTATATAATTGCCTATATACTTGCTTATTTACTTGCTTATAAACTTGCTTATATACCTGCTTATATACTAGCTTATATACTTGCTTATATACTTGCTTATATACTTGCTTATTTACTTGCATATGTAATTGCTTAAATACTTGCTTATATACTTGCTTATATAAGTGCTTATATACTTGCTTATATACTTGCCTATATACTTACTAATTTACTTGCATATCTACTTGCTTATATACTTGCTTAATTATTTGCTTATATACTTGCTTATATACTTGCTTATATACTTGCTTATGTACTTGCTTATATACTTGCTAATATACCTGCTTACATATCTGCTTATATACTTGCATATATACTTGCTTATTTACTTGCTTATATACTTGCTTATATATCTGCTTTTATACGTGCTTATATACTTGCTTATATACTTGCCTATATACTTGCTTGTATACCTGCTTATATACTTGCTTATATACTTGCTTATAAACTTGCTTATATACCTGCTTATATACTAGCTTATATACTTGCTTATATACTTGCTTATATACTTGCTTATGTACTTGCTTATATACCTGCTTATATACTTGCTTATATACTTGTTTATATTCTTGATTATATACTTGCTTAAGTACTTGCTTATGTACTTGCTTATATACTTGCTTATATACCTGCTTATATACTTGCTTATATACTTGCTTAAATACTTGCTTATATATACTTGCTTATTTACTTGCTTATTTACTTGCATATTTACGTGCTTATATACTTTGTTATATACTCGCTTATAAACTTGCTTATGTACTTGCTTATATACTGGCTTATATACTTGCTTATATACTGGCTTATATACTTGTTTATATACTTGCTTTTATACTTGCTTATATTCTTGCTTGTGTACTTGCTTATATACTGGCTTAGATACTTGCTTATTTACTTGCTTATATACTTGCTTATAAACTTGTATATGCTTACTTATGTACAAGCTTATATACTTGCTTTTACACCTGCTTATATACTTGCCTTTGTAATTGCTTATATACTTACTTAAATAATTGCTTATATACTTGCCTATGTACTTGCTTATATACTATCTTATATACTTGCTTATTTACTTGCTTATATACTTGCTTATAAACTTGCTTATATGCTTACTTATGTACAAGCTTATATACTTGCTTTTACACCTGCTTATATACTTGCTTATATACTTGCTTATGTTCTTGCTTATATACTTGCTAATATACCTGCTGACATACCTGCTTATATACTTGCATATATACTTGCTTATTTACTTGCTTATATACTTGCTTATATACCTGCTTATATACTTGCTTATGTACATGCTTATGTACTTGCTTATATTCTTGCTTATATACTTGCTTATATACGTGCTTATATACTTGATTATATACTTGCCTATATACTTGCTTATTTATTTGCATATATAATTGCTTATATACTTGCTTATAAACTTGCTTATATATACTTGATTATATACTTGCTTATATACTTGCTTATATACTTGCTTATATACTTGCTTATGTACCAGCTTATATACTTGCTTATAAACTTGCTTATGTACTTGCTTATATACTTGTTTATTTACTTGCTTATATACCTGCTTATATACTTGCTTATATGCTTGCTTATATACTTGCTTATATACTTGCCTAATATACTTGCTTATATATTTGCTCTTTTACTTGCTTATGTACTTGCTTATATACTTGCTTATATACTTGCTTATATACTTGCTTATGTACTTGCTTATAAACCTGCTAATATACCTGCTTACATACCTACTTATATACTTGCATATATACTTGCTTATTACTTGCTTATATACTTGCTTATATACCCGCTTATATACGTGCTTATATACTTGCTTATATACTTGCCTATATACTTGCCTATATACTTGCTTATTTACTTGCATATATACTTGCTTATATACTGGCTTATATCCTTGTTTATTTACTTGCTTATTTACTTGCATATATACTTGCTTATACATAAGCAAGTACATAAGCAAGTATATAATCAAGTATATAAACAAGTGTATAAAAAAGTATATAAGCAGATATATAAGCAAGTAAATAACCAAGTATATAAGCAAGTATACAAGCAGGTATATAAGCAAATATATAAGCACGTATATAAACAAGTATATAAGCAAGTATATAAGCAAGTACATACGTATGTACATAAGCAAGTATATAATCAAGTATATAAACAAATATATAAGCAAGTATATAAGCAGGTATATAAGCAAGTATATAAGCAGGTATAAAAGCCAGTATATAAGATAGTACATAAGTAAGTATGTAAGCAAGTAAATAAGCAAGTATATAAGACAGTATATAAGCAAGTACATAGGCAAGTTTGTAAGCAGGTATATAAGCAAGTATAAAGCAAGTACAAAGGCAAGTATATCAGCAAGTATATAGGCAAGTACATAAGCAAGTATATAAGCAAGTACATAAGCAAGTATATAAGCAAGTAAAAGAGCAAGTATATAATCAAGTATATGAAAAAGTATATATGCAAGTTTATAAGCAGGTATGCAAGCAGGTATATTAGCAAGTATATAAGCAAGTACATAAGCAAGTATATAAGCAAATATAAAAGCAAGTACATAAGCAAGTATATTATCAAGTATATAAACAAGTATAAAAGCAGATATATAAGCAAGTAAATAACCAAGTATATAAGCAAGTATATAAGCAGGTATGTAAGCAAGTATATAAGCAAGAATATAAGCAGGTATATAAGAAAGTATATAAGCAAGTAAATAAGCAAGTATATATGCAAGGTTATAAGCAGGTATGTAAGCAGGTATATTAGCAAGTATAAAAGCAAGTACATAAGCAAGTATATAAGCAAGTATATAAGCAAGTATATAAGCATGTATATAAGAAAGTACATAAGCAAGTGTATAATCAAATATATAATCAAGTATATAAGCAAGTATATAAGCAAGTATGTAAGCAAGTATATAAGCAAGTATATAAGCAGGTATATAAGCTTGTACATAAGTTAGCATATAAGCAAGTATATAAGCAAGTAAATAAGCAAGTGTATAATCAAGTATATAAACAGGTATAATAACAAGTATATAAGCAGTTATATAAGCATGTATATAAGCAAGTAAATAAGCAAGTATATAAGCAAGTAAATAAGCAACCATATAAGCAAGTATATAAGCAAGTACATAAGCAAGTATATAAGCAAGTATATAAGCAAGTAAATAAGCAAATATATAAGCAGGTATATAAGCAAGTACATAAGCAAGTATAAGCAACTATATAAGCGAGTATATAAGCAAGTAAAAGAGCACATATATAAGAAAGTATGTTAGGCAGGTATATAAGCAAGTATATAAGCAAGTAAATAAGCAAGTATATAAGCAAGTATATATTCAAGTAAATAAGCAGGTATATTAGCCAGTTTATAGGCAAGTACATAAGCAAGTACATAAGCAAGTATATAAGCAGGTACTTAAGCAAGTATACAAGCAAGTATATAAGCATGTATATAGGCAAGTATATATGCAAGTAAATAAGCAAGTATATAGGCAAGTATATAAGCAAGTAAATAAGCAAGTATATAAGACAGTATATAAGCAAGTATATAAGCAAGTAAAAGAGCAAGTATATAAGCATGTATATTAGGCAGATATACAAGCATGTATAAAAGCAAGTATATAAGCAAGTATATAAGATAGTATATAAGCAAGAAAATAAGCAAGTATATAAGCAAGTAAATAAGCAAGTATATTAGCAAATATATAAGCAAGTATATAAGCAAGTACATAAGCAAGTATTTAAGCAAGTACATAAGCAAGTATATAAGCAAGTATATAAGCGAGTATATAAGCGAGTATATAAGCAGGTTAAAGAGCAAATATATAAGCAAGTATATTAGGCAAGTATATAAGCAAGTATAAAAGCAAATATATAAGCAAGTATATAATCAAGTATATAAGCAAGTATATAAGCAAGTATATAAGCAGGTATATAAGCAAGTACAAAGGCAAGTATATAAGCAAGTATATTAGGCAAGTATATAAGCAAGTATAAAAGCAAATATATAAGCAAGTATATAATTAAGTATATAAGCAAGTATATAAGCAAGTATAAAAGCAGGTATATAAGCAAGTACATAGGCAAGTATATAAGCAAGTATATTAGGCAAGTATATTAACAAGTATGTAAGCAGGTATATCAGCATGAATATAAGCAAGTAAATAAGCAAGTATATAAGCAAGTAAATAACCAAGTATATAAGCAAGTATATAAGCAGGTATATAAGCAAGTATATTAGCAAGTATATAAGCAAGTATATAATTAAGTAAATAATCAGGTATATAAGCAAGTTAATAAGCAAGTATATAATCCAGTATATAAGCAAGTTTATAAGCAAGTAAAAGAGCAAGTATATGAGCAAGTATATTAGGCAGGTATATAACCATGTATAAAAGCAAGTATATAAGCAAGTATATAAGATAGTATATAAGCAAGCAAATAAGCAATTATATAAGCAAGTAAATAAGCAAGTATATAAGCAAAGTTTATAAGCAGGTATAAAAGCAAGTATATAAGCAAGTATATAAGCAAGTACATAAGCAAGTATATAAGCAAATATATATGCAAGTAAATAAACAAGTATATAAGTCAGTGTATAAGCAAATACATAAGCAAGTATATAATCAAGTATATAAGCAAGTATGTAGGCAAGTATATAAGCAAGTATGTAAGCAAGTATATAAGCAAGTATATAGACAAGTATATAGGCAAGTAAATAAGCAAGATTATAAGCAAGTATATAAGCAGGTATATAAGCAAGTATATAAGCAACTATATAAACAAGTATATAAGCAAGTATATAAGCAAGTATATAAGCAAGTAAATAAGCAAGTATATAAGGCAGTATATAAGCAAGTGTATAAGATGGTATATAAGCAAGCAAATAAGCAAGTATATAAGCAAATAAAAAAGCAAGTATATTAGCAAGTATATAGACAAGTATATAAGCAGGTACATAAGCAAGTATATAAGCATATACATAAGCAAGTATACAAGCAAATATATAAGCGAGTATATAAGCGAGTATATAAGCAAGTAAAACAGCAAATATATAAGCAAGTATATGAGGCAAGTACATATATAAGCAAGTATAAAAGCAAATATATAAGCAAGTATATAAGCAAGTATATAATCAAGTACATAAGCTAGTAAATAAGCAAGTATATAAGCCAGTACATAAGCTAGTACGTAAGCAAGTATATAAGCTAGTAAATAAAGAAGTATATAAGCAAGTATATAAGCAAGTATATAAGCAAGTATATAAGCAGGTATATTAGCAAGTAAATAAACAAGTAAATAAACAAGTATATAAGCAAGTACATAAGCAAGTATATAAGCAAGTACATAAGCAAGTATATAAGCAAGTAAAAGAGCAAGTATATAATCAAGTACATAAACAAGTAATTAACAAGTATATATGCAGTTATATAAGCATGTATATAAGCAAGTAAATAAGCAAGTATATACGCAACTATATAAGCAGGTATATAAGCAAGTATATAAGCAAGTATATAAGCAAGTACAAAAGCAAGTATATAAGCAAGTATAGAAGCAAGTAAATAAGCAAGTATATAAGCAGGTATATAAGCAAGTACAAAAGCAAGTATATAAGCAAGTATAGAAGCAAGTAAATAAGCAAGTATATAAGCAGGTATATAAGCAAGTACATAAGCAAGTATATAAGCAACTAAATAAGCGAGTATATAAGCAAGTAAAAGAGCAAATATATAAGCAAGTATATTAGGCAGGTATATAAGCAAGTATATAAGCAAGTTAATAAGCAAGTATATAAGCAAGTATATATTCATGTAAATAAGCAGGTATATAACTCAGTGTATAGGCAAGTACATAAGCAAGTATATAAGCAAGTATATAAGCAAGTACTTAAGCAAGTATACAAGCAGGTATATAAGCAAGTATATAGGCAAGTATATAAGCAGGTATATAAGCAAGTATATAAGCAAGTTAATAAGCAAGTATATAAGTCAGTATATAAGCAAGTTTATAAGCAAGTAAAAGAGCAAGTATATAAGCAAGTATATCAGGCAGGTATATAACCATGTATAAAAACAAGTATATAAGCAAGTATATAAGATAGTATATAAGCAAGCAAATAAGCAATTATATAAACAAGTAAATAAGCAAGTATATTAGCAAGTATATAAGCAATTATATAAGCAAGTATATAAGCAAGTACATAAGCAAGTATATAAGCAAGTATATAAGCAAGTAAATAAGCAAGTATATAAGCAATTACTTAAGCAAGTATACAAGCAGGTATATAAGCAAGTGTATAGGACAGTATATAAGCAAGTATATAAGCAAGCATATAAGCAAGTTAATAAGCAAGTATATAATCCAGTATATAAGCAAGTTTATAAGCAAGTAAAAGAGCAAGTATATAAGCAAGTATATAAGATAGTATATAAGCAAGCAAATAAGCAATTATATAAGCAAGTAAATAAGCAAGTATATAAGCAAAGTATATAAGCAGGTATAAAAGCAAGTATATAAGCAAGTATATAAGCAAGTACATAAGTAAGTATATAAGCAAGTATATATGCAAGTAAATAAGCAAGTAAATAAACAAGTATATAAGTCAGTGTATAAGCAAATACATAAGCAAGTATATAATCAAGTATATAAGCAAGTATGTAAGCAAGTATATAAGCAAGCATATAAGCAAGTATGTAAGCAAGTATATAAGCAAGTATATAAGCAAGTATATAAGCAAGTACATAAGCAAGTACATAAGCAAGTATATAATCAAGTATATAAACAAGTATATAAGTAAGTATATAAGCAGGTATATAAGCAAGTATATAAGCAAGTAAATATCAAGTATATATGCAAGTAAATAAGCAAGTATATAAGCCAGTATATAAGAAGTACATAAGAGGGTATATACGCAAGTATTAAGCAAGTATATAAGCAGGTATATAAGCAAGTATATAAGCAAGTATATAACCAAGTATATCAGCAAGTATATAAGCAAGTATATAAGCAAGTATATAAGCAAGTAAATAAGCAAGTAAATAAACAATTATATAAGCCAGTATATAAGCAAGTATATATACAAGTAAATAAGCAAGTATATAGGCAAGTATATAAGCAAGTATATAAGCACGTATATAAGCGGGTATATAAGCAAGTATATAAGCAAGTAAATAAGCAAGTACATAAGCAAGTATATAAGCAAGTATATATGCAAGTAAATAAGGGGTAAATAAACAATTTCATAAACCAGTATATAAGCAAGTACATAAGCAAGTGTATAATCAAGTATATAATCAAGTATATAAGCAAGTATGTAAGCAAGTATATAAGCAAGTATATAAGCAAGTATATATGCAAGTAAATAAGTAAAAATATAGGCAAGTATATAAGCGAGTATATAAGCAAGTATATAAGCAAGTGCACATGCAAGTAAATAAGAAAGTATCTAAGCAAATATATATGCAAATAAATAAGCAAGTATATAGGCAAGTATATAAGCAAGTATATAAACACGTATATAAGCAAGTATATAAGCAAGTATATAAGCAAGTATATAAGCAAGTACATAAGCAAGTACAAAAGCAAGTATATTATCAAGTATATAAACAAGTATATAAGCAATTATATAAGCAGGTATATAAGCAAGTAAATCAGCAAGTATATATGCAAGTATATAAGCAGGTATATAAGCAGGTATATTAGCAAGAATATAAGCAAGAACAAAAGCAAGTATATAAGCAGGTATGTAAGCAGGTATATTAGCAAGAATATGAGCAAGAACATTAGCAAGTATATAAGCAAGTAAATAAGCAAGTATATAAGCAAGTTTATAAGCAAGTATAAAAGTAAAGTAATACTTGCTTATATATTTGCTCTTTTACTTGCTTATGTACTCGCTTATATACTTGCTTATATACTGGCTTATATACTTGCTTATATACCTGCTTATATAGTTGCGTATATACTTGCTTATTTACTTGCTTATATACATGCTTATATAACTGCATATATACTTGTTAATTACTTGTTTATGTACTTGATTATATACTTGCTCTTTTACTTGCTTATATACTTGCTTATGTACTTGCTTATATACTTGCTTATGTACTTGCTTATATACTTGTTTATTTACTTGTTTATTTACTTGCTTATATACCTGCTTATATACTTGCTTATATACTTGCTTATATACTTGCTTATATACTTCTTTATTTACTAGCTTATATACTTGCTTACGTACTAGCTTATGTACTGGCTTATATACTTGCTTATTTACTAGCTTATGTACTTGATTATATACTTGCTTATATACTTGCTTATATATTTGCTTTTATACTTGCTTATACATGTACTTGCCTCATATACTTGCTTATATATTTGCTCTTTTACTTGCTTATATACTCGCTTATATACTCGCTTATATATGCTATAAGCAAGTATATAAGCAAGTATATAGACAAGTATATAGGCAAGTAAATAAGCAAGATTATAAGCAAGTATATAAGCAGGTATATAAGCAAGTATATAAGCAACTATATAAACAAGTATATAAGCAAGTATATAAGCAAGTAAATAAGCAAGTATATAAGCATATACATAAGCAAGTGTATAAGATAGTATATAAGCAAGCAAATAAGCAAGTATATAAGCAAATAAAAAAGCAAGTATATTAGCAAGTATATAGACAAGTATATAAGCAGGTACATAAGCAAGTATATAAGCATATACATAAGCAAGTATACAAGCAAGTATATAATCAAGTACATAAGCTAGTAAATAAGCAAGTATATAAGCCAGTACATAAGCTAGTACGTAAGCAAGTATATAAGCAAGTAAATAAACAAGTAAATAAGCAATCATATAAGCAAGTATATAAGAAAGTACATAAGCAAGTATATAAGCAAGTAAATAAGCAAATATATAAGCAGGTATATAAGCAAGTACATAAGCAAGTGTAAGCAACTATATAAGCGAGTATATAAGCAAGTAAAAGAGCAAATATATAAGAAAGTATGTTAGGCAGGTATATAAGCAAGTATATAAGCAAGTAAATAAGCAAGTATATAAGCAAGTATATATTCAATTAAATAAGCAAGTATATTAGCCAGTTTATAGGCAAGTACATAAGCAAGTACATAAGCAAGTATATAAGCATGTATATAGGCAAGTATATATGCAAGTAAATAAGCAAGTATATAGGCAAGTATATAAGCAAGTAAATAAGCAAATATATAAGCAAGTATATAAGCAAGTACATAAGCAAGTATAAGCAACTATATAAGCGAGTATATAAGCAAGTAAAAGAGCAAATATATAAGAAAGTATGTTAGGCAGGTATATAAGCAAGTATATAAGCAAGTAAATAAGCAAGTATATAAGCAAGTATATATTCAATTAAATAAGCAGGTATATTAGCCAGTTTATAGGCAAGTACATAAGCAAGTACATAAGCAAGTATATAAGCATGTATATAGGCAAGTATATATGCAAGTAAATAAGCAAGTATATAGGCAAGTATATAAGCAAGTAAATAAGCAAGTATATAAGACAGTATATAAGCAAGTATATAAGCAAGTAAAAGAGCAAGTATATAAGCATGTATATTAGGCAGATATACAAGCATGTATAAAAGCAAGTATATAAGCAAGTATATAAGATAGTATATAAGCAAGAAAATAAGCAAGTATATAAGCAAGTAAATAAGCAAGTATATTAGCAAATATATAAGCAAGTATATAAGCAAGTACATAAGCAAGTATTTAAGCAAGTACATAAGCAAGTATATAAGCAAGTATATAAGCGAGTATATAAGCGAGTATATAAGCAGGTTAAAGAGCAAATATATAAGCAAGTATATTAGGCAAGTATATAAGCAAGTATAAAAGCAAATATATAAGCAAGTATATAATCAAGTATATAAGCAAGTATATAAGCAGGTATATAAGCAAGTACAAAGGCAAAAATATAAGCAAGTATATTAGGCAAGTATATAAGCAAGTATAAAAGCAAATATATAAGCAAGTATATAATCAAGTATATAAGCAAGTATATAAGCAAGTATAAAAGCAGGTATATAAGCAAGTACATAGGCAAGTATATAAGCAAGTATATTAGGCAAGTATATTAACAAGTATGTAAGCAGGTATATCAGCATGTATATAAGCAAGTAAATAAGCAAGTATATAAGCAAGTAAATAACCAAGTATATAAGCAAGTATATAAGCAGGTATATAAGGAAGTATATTAGCAAGTATATAAGCAAGTATATATTTAAGTAAATAATCAGGTATATAAGCAAGTTAATAAGCAAGTATATAATCCAGTATATAAGCAAGTTTATAAGCAAGTAAAAGAGCAAGTATATGAGCAAGTATATTAGGCAGGTATATAACCATGTATAAAAGCAAGTATATAAGCAAGTATATAAGATAGTATATAAGCAAGCAAATAAGCAATTATATAAGCAAGTAAATAAGCAAGTATATAAGCAAAGTTTATAAGCAGGTATAAAAGCAAGTATATAAGCAAGTATATAAGCAAGTACATAAGCAAATATATATGCAAATAAATAAGCAAGTAAATAAACAAGTATATGTCAGTGTATAAGCAAATACATAAGCAAGTATATAATCAAGTATATAAGCAAGTATGTAGGCAAGTATATAAGCGAGTATGTAAGCAAGTATATAAGCAAGTATATAGACAAGTATATAGGCAAGTAAATAAGCAAGATTATAAGCAAGTATATAAGCAGGTATATAAGCAAGTATATAAGCAACTATATAAACAAGTATATAAGCAAGTATATAAGCAAGTAAATAAGCAAGTATATAAGGCAGTATATAGGCAAGTGTATAAGATAGTATATAAGCAAGCAAATAAGCAAGTATATAAGCAAATAAAAAAGCAAGTATATTAGCAAGTATATAGACAAGTATATAAGCAGGTACATAAGCAAGTATATAAGCATATACATAAGCAAGTACACAAGCAAATATATAAGCGAGTATATAAGCGAGTATATAAGCAAGTAAAAGAGCAAATATATAAGCAAGTATATGAGGCAAGTACATATATAAGCAAGTATAAAGGCAAATATATAAGCAAGTATATAAGCAAGTATATAATCAAGTACATAAGCTAGTAAATGTATAATATATACTTGCTTAGATACTTGCTTATTTACTTGCATGTGCACTTGCTTATATACTTGCTTATATACTTGCTTATATACTTGCTTATATACTTGCTTACATACTTGCTTATATACTTGATTATATACTTGATTATATACTTGCTTATGTACTTGCTTATATACTGGCTTATGAACTTGTTTATTTACTTATATTCTTGCTTATATACTTGCTTATATACTTGCTTATTTACTTGCTTATATACTTGCTTATATACCTGCTTATATACTTGCTTATATACTTATTTATATACTTGATTATATACTTCTTTTGTACTTGCTTATGTACTTGCTTATATACTTGCTTATATACTTGCTTACATACGTGCTTATATAATTGCTTATATACTTGCTTATATACATGCTTATATACTTACTTATATACTTGCTTATATACTTGCTTATATACTTGGTTATTTACTTGCTTATATAACTGCTTATATACTTGTTTATATACTTTTTTATATACTTGATTATATACTTGCTTATGTACTTGCTCATGTACTTGCTTTTGTACTTGCTTATATATTTGCTTATAAACTTGCTTATATACCTGCTTATATACTTGCTTATATACTTGCCTAAATATTTGCTTAATTACTTGCGTATATTTCCTCTTATGTACATCCTTATATACTGGCTTATATACTTGCTTATGTTCTTGCTTATATTCTTGCTAATATACCTGCTTACATACCTGCTTATATACTTGCTTATTTACTTGCTTATATACTTGCTTATATACCTGCTTATATACTTGCTTATATACTTGTTTATATACTTGATTATATACTTGC
This sequence comes from Parnassius smintheus behrii, assembly GCA_036936625.1. Lineage (NCBI taxonomy): Eukaryota > Metazoa > Arthropoda > Insecta > Lepidoptera > Papilionidae > Parnassius > Parnassius smintheus. Next base: position 44,845,620 of record JAUPFT010000004.1, read on the forward strand.
TTATGTACTTGCTTATGTACTTGCTGATATACTTGCTTATATACTTGCTTATATACGTGCTTATATACTTGCTTATATACTTGCCTATATACTTGCTTATTTATTTGCATATATACTTGCTTAGATACTTGCTTATTTACTTGCATGTGCACTTGCTTATATACTTGCTTATATACTTGCTTATATACTTGCTTATATACTTGCTTACATACTTGCTTATATACTTGATTATATACTTGATTATATACTTGCTTATGTACTTGCTTATATACTGGCTTATGAACTTGTTTATTTACTTATATTCTTGCTTATATACTTGCTTATATACTTGCTTATTTACTTGCTTATATACTTGCTTATATACCTGCTTATATACTTGCTTATATACTTATTTATATACTTGATTATATACTTCTTTTGTACTTGCTTATGTACTTGCTTATATACTTGCTTATATACTTGCTTACATACGTGCTTATATAATTGCTTATATACTTGCTTATATACATGCTTATATACTTACTTATATACTTGCTTATATACTTGCTTATATACTTGCTTATATACTTGGTTATTTACTTGCTTATATAACTGCTTATATACTTGTTTATATACTTTTTTATATACTTGATTATATACTTGCTTATGTACTTGCTCATGTACTTGCTTTTGTACTTGCTTATATATTTGCTTATAAACTTGCTTATATACCTGCTTATATACTTGCTTATATACTTGCCTAAATATTTGCTTAATTACTTGCGTATATTTCCTCTTATGTACATCCTTATATACTGGCTTATATACTTGCTTATTTACGTTCGACGTAAAAGTCCATTTCCCCAGTTCCCTTGATCGTCACTGATCGATGTATCTCACTTTTTTTGGTGATTTCCGCCGCTGTTCTAGGTATTGTAAGATAGATGTAGCCGAGATGGTTATGGCTTCGGAACATATCGGATAATATACCTTTTTTCTAAAGGTGAATTAAACTTTCACTTTATAATCATCTCATTGCTAGACACTGGCCACCTCTCACTTCTAAGAGGGATCAAAGGCAAGGAAGTACCTGCGCTGATGTAGACGCTGTTGGCGGACTTCACATGTCTTCGAAAATTTTCAATCTATTTCAATTTATTCCACTACCTGCTCGCCTTCAATATACGCACTTTTAAACATTGTGCACCACCTCTATACGTTATAACTAAGAAGAAAAAAGAAAATGCCATGTACACGTAATGTGTGCGTTACTAACCGCTACTTCAAAACCTTGTAAATTAAGTAGTAATAGTATCGTGCAATTTCCTGGCGTCTAGTCTGTCACTAGAAATTAAGCATAAGCCTTCAGCCTTGAACCATAAACACGAGGGTGCATGAGGAATGCAATATCGTGAATTTATTATCCAGAGTATATATACGAGTATCTTGACATGGTATCGGATAAGATAAGATCAAGCATAACTGACCTTACGTAAGCGTACGGCGACATGTGGAAATTTTACTACTCGTAGTTTAAGGTTTTATGTCCGTGGATAGAAACAGTATAATATAATAATACTGTTTCTATACGCGTAAATTGATAATTGGAATATTTAATAATCTAATTTCAAAGTATTTAAAAAACGAATTTGAAAAAAAAAATATAATTTTGTTTTCTTTGAACTATTCCAATTAAAACAGAAACGAAAAAAATATTCAAGTAAATTGTACGATTTTATTTGGGTTTCATAATCGTTACTTTTCTTAAAATTTAGTCATACAATATGATTTTTATAATTTGCACAGTCTGCCTAACGACGATTTTTTTCTTTTAAAGGTATAGTAATTAATAGAAACTCGTTAAAGGCAGCGGGAATACGTCGGCCGCTCCTTTTTTTAAGAAGCACTAATGAAACAAAATTACGAGCCGACGCGATAACATTTTTAATGTTTGTCTACATCTTTCTTATGCTGTCATTACCAATGGCAGGAAAAATTAATTACAAAGTCGCTCATATTTCTTATCATCGTTAATGTATAATATATAATACACCCTAAAACGGATTGATATTATAGCTTTTTCCTTCGTGTGATATTTGTACCAACTCGGTTTATTAAAATTAACTTTAACGGGACTGCTGTAAAGGAAAAAAAGTTTTTACACCATTTTATAATATATTTATAAAGTTTAAATTAAAAATATGTTGGTTGGTAGGTTTAAAAATGTCTTCTTTAATATCTATATTGAATTTGAAATTCATAGATTAAATAGTTATCTAATAGTCGTAATCTTTTCAGGTTGTTACTCCAAAGATATTATAATATCCAATTGGTATGCTCGACCCTTTTCTTATACCCAACGTTATTTTTTTATATATTGTGTGCGTAGTAGCGCATATATAATTCAAATATTGATTTACGGGTATTACAGTTCACCAAATGTCCATTAAAGTCTCGTAGAGGGACATTTGATTGCTGGCGATATGGCAAATGAATCTTTTATATTTTGTGTTATATTCAGGAAGATGCATCAGCAGCAATCAGATCTTCCTGAATACAACTCAAAATATTTTTAACACTAAACAGAAGACAGGCAGCAGCCTGTCTTCAGTTTAATTTCCCTGTGTCCACTCCCTCTATAACATACGACGCTCACAGGATGATTAGAATAGGTAGAAGCAGCAGAAGAAGTAGATGATTAATAACGCCAAAATAAATAGGGGCTCTTTACGTTTATATTGTTTTTGTATTTTAATATATCTTTTACTTTGAATTACAAAAATAAGATGCAATAATACTTGATAAAAATAAAGTAAAGTAGATAGTATTAAACATACACAAACACTTAAGTCTATCACCCAGACGTATCCAGAAAATATGGACTTCCATTCGGCACGATTCTTACACACCGAGGCGAGAAACAGAAACAGAAACAGAAACTTTTTTATTCAATGTAGATTATAACAAATACTTATTGAAAGTCACTTTTTTCATGTACCAATGGTTCGCAAAAAAAAAACCTCTGTCCTGGGAAGAACCAGCAAGAAACCCAGCGGGACTATTTTTTTTTCCAATAATAGCTTACAATCATGTTTACAATTAGCAACACAAGACAAATTAGAAACAGCTTGGTAGCGATCACCCTTCCCAGGGATTATTATCATCCATAAATTCCTTAATATTATAATAACCCTTTCTATACAAACTTAGTTTAATAACATTTTTGAACTTTGTGAATGATAAATTTTGTATATTTTTTGGGATTTTGTTGTAAAGGCGTATACATCGCCCCAAGAATGAATTACTGACTCGGTGCAGTCAAGTAACTGGCACTACCAGCCTGTGTCTGTTCCTAGTATTTACAGAATGAATATCACTTATTTTCGCAAAACTACTTTTATTTTTGTGTACGTACATTACATTTTCACAAATGTATTGAGAGGCGGCCAGAGTTAAAATATTAATTTCCTTACATTTTTGTCTCAGTGACTCTTTTGGTTTTAAATTATATATTGCTCTAATGGCCCTCTTCTGTAAAATAAATATAATTTCAGTGTTAGTCGCGTGTCCCCATAGCAAAATACCATACGACATAATGCTATGGAAATAACTAAAGTAAACTATTCTAGCTGTTTCAACATTGGTAAGAGTTCTAATCTTTTTTACAGCATATGCTGCAGAACTAAGAACTAAGAGAGATCACCTCCTTCACGTCTTTAAACCTAACATGCTTGTCCATTAATAAATCGTCAATTTGGTCAGTAAGTTTCAGTCTTGAGCGTCCCATGTCTACTTTGCCACTCACTTCAGCTTCTAAATACAGCCCGCAGTTAAATACCACATCTCAGATCCATTATGTCATCGCCAGCAAAATACACTCTTTTTTTCAATTGTTGAAGTATACGTTTCATGTTGTACAAATTTTTGCATGGTGAGTGTAGAGAACCGGAGATACTTTTCCCTAGAAACGACCAATTCATCTTAGTCATCGGGGTAACAACGTATTCTGGCTTTTGATTCCTAATAGAATATAGATCAAGTGGAAGAAGTCTAAGAGTCACAGTATCCAATTGTCATCAGGTGGACTGCGTGTACGTTTATCACCATATATATATATATATATATATATATATATATATATATATATATATATATATATATATATATAGATATTGTTCAGCTAAAATATTGAACATTAGATACCTGCATACGATTTTTAAGGCGTAACGATAAAATATGGATAATTAAATCGTAACTGCCAATAAAAAGCTTTAACAGCCCATTCACAAAATGTTTCTAAACTTTACGTATAAAACTCAAAGTAATCATAGCTAATGTTCATAAAAACTCTGTGTGCGTAACACGTCGTTAAAGATCTGGAATGGTGGTATTAAAAAGCCTTCAACAAAACCTTTTAATACCTTTGTTTGCTAAGCATAACATTGACAATTTTTTTACACATTTAATGTTTTAACTAGGTTAGTTTTTGTGAATTTTACTTAAATATCTTCATATCACATATACCTTTGGTCTAATAATTCAATAACTCAAGGAAGGAAAATTAGTGTTATGGTCGCCTCACATTTGACAAGTGAATTTGTGAAAGCTGTTTTGTTTAAGGTTCGGAGTATTTCAATTATTAAAATACAGATGGTTAAATAACCGTTAACTAATGGAAGCTCAGATCATATAAGATGGAAGTTTCTGAGTGATATTGAAAGCGCAAGAAATGCTTCCTGCTGTCTTCAGCTTGTACTGAGTTAAAAACATGATAAATATAAAGTTACAGCCTATCAAAGTCTACTGCTGAACATAAGGCTCATTTTGGGGATATTTATCATAGTTGCTACGTGTGGCAGACGGGTTGGCAATCGCAGTTTTCATTTTAATGGTTATTAGGAAGACACAGTTGCCCATCTAGTTTGTCTCCCTCTGTCGCCTCTGACGACATGGGGTAGTGGATAATCCTACACCTTCTCTACACAGTGCAATTCTGAGTCTCATGAGGTGTATACATTATGCGAATATTTATTTTATTTACTGAAATTAACAAACAGAACCCGCCTGCATGAACTTACATATATATATATATATATATATATATATATATATATATATATATATATATATATACTATCTAATATTAAGGCTAATATCTAATAAGTAAATCATGTAGGTACTTGAACCTCTTTTTGTATAATTTTGTAATTACCTTTTAATTTACAAAGTTATACAAAACAATCGGCTTGTTGTAATTATACTTCCGTTTAATACATCTTTATAGTAAAAGGAATTTTAATTTATTATTATGTTTATATTTCATTACTTACTGTAAGAAAAAAGTACGTCCTGCTGTAAAGATTAAAATATTCAAAAGCTTAAAAATCTTATAAATCACTGTACTAATTAAAATCTTTGGCTTGAAGCTGTCTTGAGTATTTTAATTGTTTTTTATTTATTTATCGAAGCTTTTTAAGTCGTTGTCAGGTTACTTATTATATTTTATTTTGATGCTTGTTTTACTTGGTTTCTTATAGCGCGTAAAAGCCTAAGGATATTAAAGTTTTAATAATTTATTAAAAGCTTATTTCCGCATCGTTTTTCGTGACAGTGGAAGAGATTTACTTTTACAGAGGGGATTTTCGTAGCTATTTACAAATTTATTATAAATTTTATGACCGTTTCATGAAAATAATAAAAATTAAATTGTGTGGATATCGAAAGAACAATTTGAGGCATTTTTTAAGAAACGTTTTACTTATTGTATATTTGCTGAAGAAATTACATTTATTTTAGGTAGTTCTTTCCAGAGACGCGCTTCTTGGAGAGCAAAAACGACAAAGAACACTGGAAGTTAAATGGAACAGAGAATCGAGGCGTCGGAGTAAAGAAGATGTTTATTTTGTGTCATTTGGAAATTGATGGTTTTCAAAATATAATTTATTGTGTCTTGAAATTAACTATTAAAAGAATGCGTGGCCCGTTAGTAATAAATCTCCAAGTTTTTCGGATAAAATTATTTAGTCTAGATCCCTTTCACTTTACTTTACCATCCTCGCATTACGCTCTGTAGTATTTGTGAAGTTTTATTAAAATTGGTACAGCTATTCCAATGATGAGTTTGGACTGACAGAAAGATAAACAAAATAAAAAAAGATTATTTGTGTCTTAATATGATGCAAATAACATAAACTTAATAGAAGGCAGTTAGATGAATATTACGGCCAGATATTCAGATAAGTTTTTTAGACTATTTACCTCCCATTGTGCTGGGGACGTGTGCTCCAGAGTGGGCGTATTCTTCGGTACTTCTTCTACTATGATGTAGTCCCGAATTCATGGAAGACAGCTTTTGTTCACCCGATCTCTAAAAAAGGCAAAATCTCAGACCCGTTCAACTACTGGCCAATCGCAAAAACCTCCTTGTTCTCCAAAATAACGGATCTACAATAAACTGAGAGCTCATGAGGTACTCTGAAGATAACCAGCTGATTAATGACTGTCAATACAGTTTACGCAGGGGTCAATAAGCCGGTGATCTTCAGTTCTGCCTGAATCATAGATGGGCGTAGGCATTAAAGTCCAAGGGAGAGGCATTGGCCGTTAGTTTGGATATAGCGAAGGCCTTCGATCGGGTTTGGCACAAAGCGCTTCTTTTGAAGCCCCCTTCTTACGGGATTTCCAAGAAAATATGCAATTGGATCACCAGTTTCCTTACCGATTGGAGCATCAAGCTCGTAGTAGATGGTACATGTTCTGACGGCCCAATATTATTATTAATAATTAAATTCAATACAATGGGGCGCCAAAAATAGTCTTAAGCCAAAATTACATTAATAAGCATAAAGTTAATATCAATACATTTTAGACATTACACCAATAACACATTAAATTAAAGGCAAAATATTGGCTTGCATAAATAAATTTATTATAAAAACTTGCAAAAATATTTAAAACATGATCGAAAATGCATTTACTCAACGTCAGTGACACAAACCCTTTCTGATGGCGAATTATTACTCTTATCTTATAACTGCCTTTTGGCTATATCTGCCGTTGTATTGGTTGGTGGAGCATATGTGTCGACCTCATGCGGGGGTGGTAGCTGGCGGGAGGATCTGAGGAGACTCTCAAGGCTGCGGCCGAAAGCCGCACAACGTGGGACCCCATTCCCCTGAGGTGAGCGGTAGACTCATGACACGCTCTGCGGCTGGTGGTGATGCCATACACTTACATTACGTCTGCAGGAGCGGCGGTCTGGCAGGTGTTGGCGCTCACGGAGGGTTTACGTCCAGAGTGCCTATTTGCCTAAACCGTGTAACGTACATTCATTGTGGCTGGATTCGTTCGTATTCTGTATGGCGTTTACACACATTGACATGCGCGACTTCGCTCGATGTTTGTGCTTACGTACTGACAAGGGCCAAGCCTCTTTTACTGGTTCGCCAGTTATTTTGCTGTGGACTACGGTCCAGTTCCCGAATTAGCATTCCCTGCAGGGGGAGTGCATCAAAATGGTTGGCGCTCACTGTACACGGCGGGGGCCGTGTGCCTCCCCTACATTTTTTTTAAATAAATGTAGGAGAGCGAAGCACTTGTATCGGGTATTTTGTATAAGTACATTTTGAGCCTTTTCCAAGCGGAAAGGGATAAATAATAATAGATTAATAATGTAAACCTGATACAAGTGGAATAGGGACGTTTTATGTTCTTAACCTTTCTCGAGCCCTGTCCTCGTGAACGGAGTTCACTTAGCTTATAAGGCACTACCAACTGCTTTCAATTGCTCTAGTGAATATTCATTCTTCCAAAAGACACCTCAAAGAACTAAGTTACTAAACAAACACAACGTAATTAAGGGTCCTAACTAAGACGATCACGCCAAAATATTACAAACGTCCTATTAATAAACCTTTTGAAAGATCATTTAGAAAGATCAAAACATATCTTATTTATCCTGGTCACATATCTATAATTTTTATTATAGAGGGGAATTAATTATATTCAATATCATACATATTTATTTATATAGAGAGGGTGAAGCGTTACAATTTTAATGATATGTTGCAAACCGGCAACATGCGTTGCTTTGTGGACGACAGCACTGTTGATGCTTTATCAACCGGTCGTGCCAATATTACTGGGAAACGTCACCAAGTACCGTAACAAACTTGTGTCTAAAGTCAAGACTTTGTAGAACAAAGTATTGGATTGGGGGTGACTAAATATAGTCCAGTTTAATCCCCAGACACATGTTACCGCGTTTACCTCTAGAAAGAACCCCTTTGTCTTATCTCCTAAGTTTCAAGGCACTCCCCTTGCTGTCTCAGCTAGCACCAAAACCCTCAGCGTCAACATATCGAATACTTAATGTGCAGCTTCGTGGCCACTTGGAAGGGAAGGCCAAATTGGCCTCCAAGAAACTTGGCGTGCTCAGCAGAGTGGGATATTTTTATTATTTATTACATGACGTAAGTTCGGCGTCAGATGGAATACTCTTATCATCTCTGGGCTAGTCTAGCCACGCCAGTGCCAGCTCCTTCCACTTGACCGCATCCAGTCGGCTCGTTTCACTGGCACTGCGAAGGGATGTTGCATCCCTTTGAATTTTCTGTCACATATCTACCACGGGGAGTAGTAATCCGAGAAATTACTCGGATTAATTCCGGTCGCTAAATTTCACGAACTCACATCACGATAAAACTCACGATACCATCCACATCATCTGAAAACTTGGCGGTCCACCACTGTGCGTGTTACTAAAAGATTTCTTCCTCGTACAGCCTCTCTATGGAAACGTTTACCACAGGCGATTTTTCCAGACCCATACGACTTAGGGACGTTCAAGAAAAGAGCTTTTCCCCTTTTAAAAGGCTGGCAAGGCACCTGCAAGCCTTTTAAAAATTCCCCTGGTGTTGCAGTTGTTCCGCTGGTGTGGTAGTCGCTTATCGTCGGGAGAGCCGTATGCTCGTTGGCTCCTTTCTATAAAAAAAGTAAAAAAGATTTTTAACAGGAAATATATTATTGTAACAGTTACATTTACAGCCTTTCAGATGTCCAGTGCTGGACATAGACTTCCCTCATAAATTGCCTCTTAATGAGGATAGGGATATTGGACAAAGTTGTCACGCTTCACAGGCGAATTGGCAACCGCTGTTTTTTACATTTTAGCTGTTAATAGGAAGATGCTGCTGTTCATATCCTGGTTTGTTTCCCTCTATCGACGTTTGTGACGACATGGGGTAGTGGATACTCTTACTGCGTCACTACGCTTGTTAGTTACAAATTACGGAAAACGCAAAGCAAAAGCGCATTTTACTAGATAACGAGCAAATTTTGCGTGAGAGAAAACATTTTTATCCATACGACGAATTTTATGAAGCGATTGATTTGCAATTAATAATGATAAAATTTATTGTAAAAAAATAAAAATCATTAAGAAAAAGCTCAATGTACTCGTTTTTCTGAATTTGTTTTGCTTCTGTTAGTCACTGGATAGCAATGGAGTAGTGGATAATACGATTAAAGGCTATAAATTAATTCTTTATCCTTTCATTGGTAAATTTATTTATACTGCGTGAGCTTTGCATTCAAAATATGGATGCAGTATTTTAAACCGAGTCGCATCAGTTAACTTTATCAAAATATATTATTAGTCTATTATTTCGTGTAATGTAATAAGTTATAAAAAGTTGAATTAATATTATGTGAATTTAATGTCTATAGAATATTGATTCGAATTATTTTAAAATAAATAAACTGTATGACACGCTTTGGAATTGAAGGTGTGAACCCATCACCCGTTCCTTCATTTTTACCCGTAGATGTCATCGAGAAAAAGTCCAGCAATGTCTTATGGCTTTATTCATTAAATGATGATGACAAATGAGCACACAGCCTACCTGGTAATAAGTGGATGCTAAACTCACTGCATTTTTCAGGCATTTCACTACAGCAATTGAAGTAACAAAAGTAGCAAAAACTGGTGATATCTTGGCAATGTTCATATTGTGATTTTAAAACTGCACTGTACTAGACTTACCACACCTTGGATGCTTTCTTCTCCTCACCAACTTTACAAGTCTGATATGTTATGTACCTACCTATCAAAGGTTAAGGTAACATTAGTTAAGACCCTTCTTCCCATAAAAAATGCCGGACAAGATTTAGTACGTTCTTTTCAATAAAAATAGTTATGAATCTCATACTTCATATATTTGGCAAATTCTTCGAAGTTTTGATGTAATTTCTGTATATAGTATGTAGTATTTGAGCGTGATTTCCATTCAGTTGCCAAAGCAAAGTTTTCATTTTAAAGTGTTGAAAACAAGTCCGTGTTTTTGCAATTACTTTGCTTTATATAAATTATAAATGCTTCCGTATATAAATACTTACAAATTACTAAGAAAAAGCAGATACAGAAGAAAGAAAACGAAAATTATAGCCCTACATTGTAATATTTTTGTTATTGATCTTAAGGAAAAAAAAATGATTTCCTTTTAAATTGAAACCTGTGTTCCATTTGACTGTAATTTATATTTTTTTACTGCCTAAATACTCAAACACCGCTCAGTTCTAAGATATTGTTTAGTCTCTATCACTTTAAGTTAGGTGACTGTGACACCACAAGACTTACATACATACGATGAATAACACAATATTGTGAGTGGCGCCACTGTCATTATCTGTTTATAAACGATGACACACTGAAGTATATTTAATACACGTTAATAGAATTGGCTTTTCTGTTGACTGGCAACGAACTTACTATTGTGATTTTCGCAATTACAATTACAATACTAAATATTATGACCAAAATAGATTTAGTTGACGCAATTATATAATGTTTGGGTGAAACCTATCAATTATCGTAATACGTTTTGCTGGATGGTTTGAGATCGTAGAAAGTTTTTTATAACAATGCCCTATTCTAATTAAAAAAGTCGCCCTTTTTATTATTAGGATTTTTGAGGCATTTAACTGCACTGCAAATAAACTACACATGTATAAAAGACAAGGCAAAAATTATCATGTACTCGTAGTCTAAACGAACAGTTGTAGGTACCGTGCTAAATTTGAACCCGTGACCCTGCTGGGCAGAAAGCGAACGCGAAGCCACTGATTTACAAAGTTGTTACTAGAATACCAGTTAACTAAATTTAGTTATTGTTCTAAAAACCTAATTTTGTAAAATTAACAAAATTTTACACTACGGTTTAATAATAATGATTGCGATGCTTTACACGAACTGATGACTTCTTTAACAAACCTTGGGAATATACTGATGGTTGTAGAATTTTTCAATAATGCGGCGAATAACAAGTAACATGTTGAAATTGCAGTAAAAGTAAAGTACAACCTATATATGGCCCACTGCTGGGCACGGGCTTCCTCCAACTACTGAGAGCGTTTTAGGGCAAGGAAATGTCCTCCGTGCTGCCCAAATATGACAGTGAAAATATTTAAGAAGTGAATAAAGTTTATACTACCTATACTAAAACTAAATGAACAAAGTATATGAAACGAACAAAATAGTGATAGTTGTGTTTTATTATGAACAATATATACGTAAGGAGTTGTGAGATTACTGGTATGTATTAAGAACGTTTATTAACATCATTACAAACATTAATGATTGAAGTGTGTTGAACAGTATGGTTACAAACATAGTGATTTATAACGTAGTTAGTGAGAGAAATAAGAGAAAGTTTTTGTTAAACTATTTCGTCCGGACATCTGAAACCTTGAACTATTTTTATACTCATGAACCATCATATTTAATGAGTAACGTAAACATTAAACATTTATTTTTATGTTACTCATTAACCGTTAAAGGTAGATGAAGTGTAGGGCGACCCCCCACTAGATGGGTGACGACCTGGTAAGACACGCAGGAAGTCAATGGGTGCAGGTGGCTCAGAACCGTTTTTTGTGACATTCCTTGGGGGAGGCCTATGTTCAGCAGTGGACTTGTGAAGGGCTGTAATGATGACGATGATGACATGATAGGTTATAGAATTCCTTTTCTATATAGAAACCCTTCCTTACTTTAAGTGGGCTACAGGTGTACATTGACTGGGCATGCCATTATTTGTTATAGTTATAAAAACAATATCTAATAAACTTATTACTGTAAGTTGTTACTGCTCGGTAAAGGAGCAACTGGCGCTACCAATATTTTGTATGATGTAAAAGTAAAGTAAAGTAATAGCCTATATACATCCCACTGCTGGGAACCTGCCTCCTTCCACTTCTAAGAGCGTTTCAGGGCAAGATGTTGGCGGACTTTGCATTTCCGAAATTTTTTTTCAGTCATTCAGAGTTATTTACGATGTTTCCTTTCACCGCCGAGCCCGTGGTAAATCGTTGTTTAAAATTGCAAATAAAAATGTCATTGGTGGCGTTGGGGTTTAGTGACCGTTTTCTTACTTCCTTTCTTTATTATTTTTTTTTGTTATTATTATTTTCTTTAGGTAAGTGATTGTAGAACTGCTTCCCTGGCAGGTTATACTGCATTTCATCAATAGACTGAGGGATTTCACATTGGTACTTTTCACGTACATAACTACAGCAGTAAGTACAGTACGGTTGCTCTCCACAACCTCATTATTTAGTAAATTGTGCTGCCTACTGCTTTGAATTTGGAGAATTCACTATGATTATTACTCTAACATCTCTGTGTGCTTTCTGTCTCTCTGCAGCTTCTTTTGCTTACTTCTCAACAGTTTACAGCTAAAATTTGTATCTCCCTGTAGGAAGAACTCACCATAACTGCCACGCTTAGCAAGTAGACTAGTGTTAACTTTTTACATGAATTCTTGTATCTGATATAGTCGAGATTCTTATTGAATATAAAAAAAATGAAAGAAATGTAGCATAGCATCCAATGCTAGTTGACGGTATAACCATCTCGATTACGCCGGACATAATACCCAGGCCAGCAAAAGGCCACTGTGTCCAAGGTGCTGGCCAATCAGCCTGACAAGCGTGGCGATAAAGGAAAATCCTCCTTATTGACTGACTGATAAATAAGGGACACGGACTGATAAATAAGGAAACATACCAGATGGTAAACAGTCATCTACTGGAAGTGCCTTAGGTCACTCTGAACAATCTCATAAACACCTCATAGACACCTATGATATAAAATGGTGTAATATATTCTTATTATAACGAGATCGATACATAAAACGACAAGCCATGAAAACATATATAAAAATCATTGTCACATTACTTTCATACAAATGTTTTCAAACCTAGAAAAAATGTCAATATTTTCATAAATTGCAGACGCAGCAATATAAAATAGGGTTCTGAAATCTTATGGTAACAAATTGCAGAATTTGTGTTACAAATAGTAGGCATTTGCAGAAGGCTCAGCTCCTGTTCTGATAACTTTGTTATAGGCATTTTATTCAATGAACTGAAAACACGGGTCAGCACGACATCTGAAATCATCCGAGAGAGATAGAAAAAATGTATGTTATTTGAAGAAAATATATTTAATACTAGCTTTGTGATACGGTTTAATTTGCGTAAATCTCCGTTTACTTCGGTGTTTGCTTGTATGCTACTACTATTTTACGTGGATGATCGAAATTTAGAATAGTTGTGATATGCAACTGCCAAAGTAAAGTCCTAATGTGAAATTGAAATCGAAATAAAAAATTAAATTAAAAAAAAGAAAAAAATCTCAGTTAGCAATCGTACTGAGGTAATGTTGTCGTAGAAGAACTTTGAAGGAGTTTTTATTTGTTGCATTTTTAATATCATTAGGGAGGGTGTTCCATAGTTTTTGTAGGCAGTATTATTGTTACGAGCTTGAGGTTCGTGACAATAAAAATTGCCGATAAAATTACCTAAATTAACACTTTAATTTACTTTACACAAATTAAAACTTAAAACACTAATAATTAAACACACTAATTCACTTTATTCCGCTCCAAAGCTTCGCTTGTCTCGCCCAAATCCAATACTGCCCCGATCGCATCTTGCAGCGCCTATATATACAAATTAGCAATGAAGCATCCGGAATACTCAAGTAAATGCGCGCAAAGCGACGAGTGTTCGAGTGTAGATTTTCTAGAAACTTACTTCTTCGGATGGCGCTGCCGGTTGAAAGATTTGTGATGTCATTTTCTGCAAAGCTCCCCTCGCTCTCGTTCCTGACACTAGATGGCGCTAGTCTATGGCGTTGACTTATTCACGCAACACTGCCCCCCCTAAGACATGCACGTCCCGAGCATTATCGGTCCCATAATAACGCGCCAAGCGATCCACATGGACGATCTTAGGAGTCCCTCTTGCGCCTTTCTGTATCCGGTAGGTCACATCGTTGATCCTGGTTACAATCCGGTACGGGTCGTCCCATTTAGCTTGAAGCTTAGGAGATTTCTCTTTGCTGCGGACTGGATTGTGCAACCACACTAATGAACCTTCGTTGAACACTTTATTGTTCATTTTGCGGTCGTACCGGGTTTTCATTTTCTCAGACATTTGCTGGCCCGATTGTCTGACGTGCTCATAAATGTCATTCATTTTGTTCCGCAAGTCATGTGCATAATCGGTTATACTGCGTGGGGCATCAGGTGGTATCCCGGTGATCAGGTCTGCAGGCAGCCGTAATTCTCTTCCAAAGTTTGCGAAAGCTGGTGTCACTGCTGTACTTTCGTGAACAGAACTTCGATATGACAACAAAAACGGTTGTATGTGCTTGTCCCAATCTCGTTGCCGATTGTCTACAACTTTGGCTAGGTACCTCTCCAATGTCTGATTAAATCGTTCCACCATTCCATCAGATTGCGGGTGATAAGAAGTCGTTCTTGTTTTACGAGTTATGGGTAACTCGGCAAGTTTCCTGGAATATTTGAGACTCAAAATTCCTTCCTTGATCTCTAAAGGTACTCCAAAACGACAGAAGACTTCATGAACTAGTTTATCTGCAACTGTTGAAGCTTCTTGATTTGGAATGGCGAAAACTTCTGGCCACTTTGTGAAGTAATCCATCACAACCATGAAATACTTGTTACCGCTTTCACTCTCCGGAAACGGCCCCGCCACGTCAATGGCTATTCTCTCCCATGGTGCACCAACATTGTACAACTTCAATGCACCTCTACTACGAGTCTGAGGTCCCGTTACAGCCGCACAACTTGTACATTTGCGACACCAGCCCTCGATATCATTTCGACAGTGGACCCAGTAAAACCGTTCTCGGATCTTCAGTAGAGTTCGTTTAACTCCCAGATGGCCTCCTGAATAATCATTATGGTACAACTGTAGAACATCCGGTACTTTAGCTTTAGGGACAACCATTTGCAAATGACAGCTGTCTCCCCGAACACTTTCCCATTTACGGCACAGAACTCCATCCTGAAGCAGCAAGCTGTCCCACTGGGCCCAATAGCTTTTAGTGGTCGAACTCATCGCTGAGACGTCGCTCCATGTGAGCTTGGGAGCACTGGCCTTCATCCATTTCAGAATCGGCTTGATGTCCGGATCTTCCTGCTGTGCACGTTGTAAGCTGTCCTTCCACTCGTTGCTGAGGTGGTCTGCCCTGAGCATCCTCACGGATACCAGTTCCTTACTCTCTTGCCTAGTACAATGTTCGCAATCTTCAGGACAAGGTCTTCTTGACAATGCATCTGCGTTGCCATGAGATTTCCCGCTCCGATGTTCGATCTAAAAGTCATATTCCTGCAGTAGTTCAATTCACCTCGCAACTTGTTCTTCTGGATTTTTAAACTGCAATAGCCACTTTAGTGCAGCATGGTCAGTTCGTAAGTGAAATTTCCGCCCCAGAACATATTTGCTAAAATGCTGCAATGACTTTACTACTGCTAGCAATTCGCTTCTTGTGACACAATAGTTCCTTTCCGGTTTTGACAATGACTTGCTGAAGTACGCTATCACAACCTCTTGGTCACCATTCCGTTGAGACAACACACCGTCAAGTCCTATATCACTTGCGTCTGTGTCAACTATAAATTCTTTGCTTGCATCAGGGTATCCCAAAATAGGTGTTTTGCACAGACGGTCCTTGAGTTCCTGGAATGCGATATTGCAATTTTCATCCCAGCAGAAATGTCGCTTCTCCTCGGTTAGCTTGTGCAGAGGTTTGGCTATATCTGCAAAATTCCTCACAAATCGCCGGTAATAGGAGCACAAACCCAAAAATGCTCTAACCTGCGTCTTGTCTTTTGGAACCGGCCAATCCTTGACAGCGGCGATTTTCTCTGGATCCGTGCGGATACCTTCTTCCGATACTACATACCCCAAAAAGTTAACTTGCCGTTTGAATAGTGAACATTTCTTCGGACTTAACTTGAGGTTGGCACTCTGAATCTTCATGAGCACGCGTTCCAGGTTTTGAAGGTGTTTCTCAAACGTCCGGCCTACGATGATGATGTCATCCAAGTAGAACAGACAGGCATCGCCAATTAGCCCGGTAAGTACAAGTCCCATGCCTTTCAAACGTTGCTGGTGCATTGCACAAACCAAACGGCATTACTTTAAATTGCCACAGACCCTTTCCCGTCGAGAACGCAGTTTTCTCCTTGTCCTTAGGGTCAATTTCAACTTGCCAGTAGCCACTTTTTAGATTCAGCGTGCTAAACCACTTTACTCCTGTAAGCATGTCCAGCGTGTCATCAATTCTTGGCAAGGGATAGCTGTCCTTCTTCGTAACGTCGTTCAGGCGGCGGTAGTCAACACAAAACCGCATGCTGCCATCCTTCTTCTTTACCAGTACCACGGGTGAACACCATGGACTAGATGAAGGTTCAATAACACCATCCTTCACCATTCCCTCAATCATGGTTTCCACTTCCTTTTCACGTGCTACCGGCAATCTTCTTGGCCGCTAACGGATAGGCAGTTCTTCACCTGTGTTTATTTTGTGTTGAACTAAGCCAGTCTTTCCTATGTCAGCATCGTTTGATGAGAATACATCGGCATACTTGAGTAACAACTTCTTCACTTTGACCATTTCATTCGGGGAGAGAACGCTGCGACAATCTTCTAAAAGTGTGCTCACTCTTGTTTGTGCATCCTTGCTGAGGGTCCTAGTCGATAGATATTGGCACCGACGTAACCAATTCACTTCCTCATAAGTAGCAATCAGTGTGCATTTTTCTATAATCTGTTCCTGGCCACAAAGGTTCAGCACACGTACTCCTGAGATGTTAGTGGTTCTGACCAAGGTTCGAGCCACTTTCCATGGAAGGTCATTGGTGGATTTGGCGTTTGGCCTTCAACCACCAAACTGCTGGTTCAAATGTATTAAATAATGTTATGCGGTGCGGCTATTAGTTTAAATAGAATAGTGGACTGTATATGAGCGCGGTGCGAGCGGTGAATGGAATTTAATTTATTCGTGATACTGCAAATCCCCTAAATTCGGGATATAGGAAGGACGTGAAGGAATGCATGTGCACCCACCTGGACTTCCGCTGATCTGCCTCGTGTCTCGATGGCTGCCGGCTGTCTTCACACTTATCAACTTTACAGATAACCACGAAATATAGCGTTATTGCAAATGTCTATACTTTTTACTATATGCTTGTATAATTCAATATCCAAATTACACAAGGGCGGGAGCGATGATGCGAGATATAAGCGGTGCGGTTGATTGCGTGTCTTCTCAACTTGTGTGAGCCCGTTAACACACGAATGCACATGCTGGGCATAAAGCGGTAGATAGGAAACCGGAAATGGGCTTTGCAGTAATCTTATTGGATAATAATTAACGAATCCCTTATAAGCGTTAAGCGATAGTGAAAAGTGGCGCGAACACCCCCCCCGGCCTTGAGGTATCCTCAACTAGCAAGTAAAGTATAAAAATATAGATATGTATAGATAAATACTTATATAGTAGCGAAATGAAGCGACGTTATGACCTAAGAATTAAACTAAATATATAAACGATAATGTGAAATTAACTATTTAATCACTGTGTTGGTAAAGGACACAGTTTCATAAGAGGGCGTTTTAAAGTGGAATTCTTAAGTTTAACTTGCGCAACGCGTACCACACCATCATTACCGGGAAACAATTCGGTGACAACGCATAGAGGCCACTGAAGCGGTGGAGTACTATCCACGTCTATTAGAACAATCGTCCCTACAGAAATGGCAGTAGAGTTCTTATTCCACTTCACTCTACTCTGTAATGTATGTAAGTATTCGAATCTGAAGCGTTTCCAAAAGGACTGAACTAAAGAATCTATTAAAGAAAAGCGTGATAACAGATTAATACGTTCCTTGCTTAAATCTGCAGCTGGTAAGCATTCAAGTGGTTTTAAATTTAGAAAATGTGCGGGTGTAAGTGCGGTACGTTCCGATGGATCACTGCTTAATACATAAAGCGGGTGAGAATTTAAGATACACTCGATCTGACAAAGAGTAGTAAGCATTTCTTCATACGTGAGGATTTGCTTACCTATTACGCGAAATAAATGGGTTTTTACAACCTTAATATTGGACTCCCACAAACCCCCGAAATGTGGAACGCTTGGAGGGTTGAGTTTCCAAACAATGCGATTATTAGTGAGCACCTGACTGAATGCCTTATAATATTCTTCTGATTTTAAAAATCCATGTAATTCATGTAAATATGAACGCGAGGCGACAAAATTAGTACCGTTATCGCTGTATATAAATCGACACGGACCTCTACGAGAGATAAATCTCTTAAAAGCGTCTAAAAAACCCGCTGAACTTAGATCAGACGCTAATTCTAAATGCACTGCCTTAGTAACGAAGCATATAAATAAACATAAATAAGCCTTCTGGCTTCGTATACCACGTTTACGCGTCAATGTGATATAAAGTGGGCCCGAAAAATCCACACCTGTGTGTGTAAACGCATTACACTGCTCTAGGCGGCAAGCAGGCAAGGCAGACATCATGAGGTAAATAGGTTTGGGTTTTTGTCGAAAACAAATGTTACACCTATGAATGCGGTATCTCACTACACGACGAGCTGATAATATCCAATATTTCTCCCGTAATGCAGCAAGTAAATACTGAGGACCAGCGTGGAAATGTTTATAGTGATAATAATCAATTATAAGATCAACAATATGCCCCTTTTTTGGTAGCAATATTGGATGCTTTTGGGAATCCGATAAAGACGAATAATTTAACCGACCACCTACTCGAAGTACATCGTCCGTGATAAATGGCGATAACCTTCGTAATGTTGATGAACATAGTTGTCCTTTTTTAATATTTTTTATATCTTCGGCGAAAGCGATGCCTTGCACAATTTTAATAACTGTGATTTCAGAAATCTCTATGTCGGATGCGGTTATAATTTTATTTATGCGCGGTAATTTGTTTAAAAACCTTAAAACGTAAACAACGGATCGTAAATACTTATTCCAATTAGAAAATTTTAAGCTTAACGAGATAAATTGGTTTTCTTCCATGTCACTGACTCCAAGCGACACAGTCTTTTCTTCTGGTAAATTGATATGAGTTGATGCGAATATTTGTACAGGCCATTCTTTACACGGCAAGGAAACCCACGAAGGCCCATGTAACCTAAGGTCACAATTTAAAATTTGTGAGGGTAACAGTCCACGCGAAATATGATCTGCAGGATTTTCCGAGCCGGCGATGTGGTAAAAGTTATCCGGTAATAAATAGGACTGTATTTGCGAAATACGGTTAGCAACAAAGGTGTTGAACTTATGCGGTGAAGAACACGCTCAACAGAGCGCGACTTCCGAATCTGAAAACGCATAAATGTTGTCGATCGGATGCCTCAATGACAACGAATCGTAAACGGTGCGTACTAACTTAGCGAGCAAAACCAAGGCACACAACTCAAGTTATAACCTTTAATGGGGACACCCGAGATTTAGAACATAGGAGCGTTATAATTGGAGGATTATTTCCGTTAACAACATGCGAATAGATGACACACCCGTAAGCTTTTTCACTAGCGTCGGCGAAGGCTAGTAGCAACACATGGGATTTTTCATTTACACCGATATGACGTGGAATTTGTAAATGTGAGATTAAAGGTAACTCTGATATATCGCTGCCATGTATTGACAATATTAGTGGGTGGAGTCTCATCCCAGTTGAGTTTAAGAACCCACAAGGCTTTAATTAATAATTTGGCGTAAAGTATTACTGGACCGACAAGGCCTAAAACATCGTACAAGCGAGCGGTTGCGGAGAGGATAGCGCGTTTTGTACAAGTGACCGGTGGCGGCGAAACAAGAAAGGAAAACTTATCGGTAGCGGGATACCAACGAAGGCATAAAATTTTTAAAATGTCATCATCATCAAATGATACCGAGTCTTGTTGACGATGTGATGCTGGTATATGTTGTAAAAGCTCCTTGCAGTTACTCCACTTAACTAAATCGAATCCACCTCGGCGAAACATTTGGATAAGTTGAGTGGCGGTGTTGACTGCGTTGTCGACGCAAGGCGCGGAGGAAACGAGGTCATCCATATAAATATCCCTTTCCACTACAGAAGCAGCAAGGGGATAGGACTCCCTTTCGTCAGCGGCTAACTGGCGTAAAGTGCGAAGTGCGAGGAAAGGGGAAGAGCGTAATCCGAATGTGACGCGATTAAATTCATATGTTCGTATAGTTTCTTCTGTAGAAAACCGATATAAAATGCGTTGAAAAGCGCAATGGGATTTTTGGACTTCAATACACAAGTACATTTGCCTAACATCTGCAAAGAAAGCGATGCGATAAACTCTAACGTTTAACAAAATATTAAAAATGTCTGTTTGTAAATTTTGCCCGGTGTGCAAAATGTCATTCAAAGAAATATCGTTTTCCGACTTAGCACTAGCATCTAAAACGATGCGCAACTTCGTTGTACTTTTATCATTCCGTACGACAGGGTGATGCGGCAAATAAAAAGAAGGCTGTATACAATCATTATCAGAAACAGCGGATAAAATACCCTTATTAATGTATTTCCGTATAACAACATTGCATTGATCGCGAAGATCGGGATATTTGTTAAAGTGTTTTTCCAAAAGTAAGAGGCGTTTTTTTGCATTCATTAAAGAGTCACCCAATATGTCGGGCCTTTTCTTAAATGGCAGGGCGACCACATACCGTCCGTCGTTTTGGCGGTAAGTAGTAGAAGTATAAATGTCTTCACATTCCTGCTCATCACGGCTCAAATATAATTTTTGCGGAAGTTCTTCAATTTTCCAAAATTTTTCCATTATATCATTAAGACAATTTTGATTTAAATTTGTATCGTAAGAACAGGAAACAAATGAACGCGGGGAATGATGTGATATAGCGACTTCAGCATCACCCATAATAATATATCTGTTAGGGTCCTGGTACGTGGTTAAAATGAAAGTGGACTGTATATTCTTATAGGGCTGATATAATCATCCGTACTTTACAATAACCCGGTCTACTTAATGAAATTGTTATTATAAATTAAAATTAGTGTTGTCGTCCGACCGCGGTGGAGTATTGTATAGCGAGTGGCCGCCGCGTCGCTGCCGCTCGACGAGACGTCGACGTGTCATCCTCCCGCGCGTCTCCACCCGCGCGTATATGCAACCGGTTCCCAAAAATATCCGAGTGATGTTTCTATGGCACTAGGCCATTGCGATGAATTAAGTTTTCAGGCGACAAAAGTTTTATGTAGGTATTAACCCCCAATAAAATATCTGTAGACCCAGGTTGATAAAACTGATCATCTGCTAAGCGTATTTTATCTAAATAGCGAATTTTTGAAACATCTACTATCGAATCTGGCAACTGACCCGTGATGATCGGAATAACTGATGGTTCAATATGATAAAATTTGTTATCATTAAAACGAGACGTGAACTGCAGTGAAGTGACTCCTAAAATCTTTTGGGACACACCACCGATCCCGTGTACTTCGGTAAAACGATTTTTATTCGAAACGGAAAGAAATAAGCGTTTACAACAATCCTTCGTAATATAGTCGCTTTGGGATCCGGGGTCAACTAAACACCGAATAAAATGTTCATTGTCGTATTTATCTACGACCTTTATTTTTGCAGTCCCCAATAAAGTAGTATAGCGTGGGAGAGTACTATAATCGCGAGAAATATTACATGAAGAGGTAAGTGTTTTTTCATCTTCCACCGTATTCGAATTGTGAGCGACAGAAGAATTAACCTTATTATCGTTAACTACGCGGTAGTTAATCGAATGCGAGCTGCATGCATTAGCGTTAGGCGTCTGCACAACCTCTGAGTGTAACGTATTGCTGCTACGAAAAGCAGTCTTAGAACCATTCTGATGCGGGTCAGAATGAATTAAAGAATGGTGGCGCCGCGCGCAGTATATACACTTACGCTTCGATTTACAAAAAGATGTCGAGTGTTTATTACTTAAACAATTAATACAACAATTGTTTTGTTTAATAATATCGTAACGTTGTTGTGTATTTAATTTTAAAAAGCGTGAACAAACATACAAGTGTTCATGATCATTTGATTTACAAAAGATACATGAATGCGAAGGATCTGTATTAATAAATGTTTTACTAAATTTATTTGAAAGTGATTTGTTTCGATTATTATTGGATGTAGATAAAGTATGCGAATTATTAAATGTATGGCATATAGCCCTATTCCGTTCGTATAAAAATTGTACTAAAGAGGCGTAGTTTGGTATGCTAATTGTGCGACAAGACATTTCAAATGACTTAACAGTGTCATGATCTAATTTTCTAAGTGCAATATTTAAAAACAAAAAATCAGCTAAGTCCTCAATTTTTAATTGCTTTAGAGCATTAATTGAAGCATCAAATTTGTCCATAAATTTATGATAACCTCCTGTTGTGTTTGCGTTCACCTGTGTTAAATCCAATAGTTGGTTAATATACGTAGATGCGAGTGTGCGTTCGTCGTTATATCTTCCTAAAAGCGCATTCCAAATAATGGAATAATTTTCTGCGGTAGGGGCTAACCCGGCACAAACTGATAACGCCCTGTCACTCAATTTGTTAACCAAATAATAAACACGTTCGGCATCAGTTAATTGTAAATTGTCGTGAATCAATGTCTTAAATTGTTGATAAAACATGGACCACTGGCGTATGTCTCCGTAAAATGACATTAATTCAATTGGCGGAAGTGAAGTTTTTAATTTAGTAGGAAATCTATTTTCTAACGTAACAGTGGAAGGCGATGTGGATATTTTCGTAACTTGGCACTTAATACGACTATATAAATCTTCAAATGAGTTCCAAGCTTCGTAATCAACGTCTGCATTAGGGTTTAATTTTAAATTTTTAGTATTATAGTTATCTAGAACTTCTTGAAACTCACTACGTAATTGTTCTATATTCGAAGCGATGCTAAGATATAAATTCTCCTCGTCCAAGGAATTAAATGCGCACTTTGAGGTCTCGTAAATTTTTTGTAATCGTTCGTAAATATAATTACGTTTAGCGATAATAATTTTTAAACTAAGTTCTTCATCCGAAACCAGTTTAGATTCTTTGCTTCTCGTCGTCATTTTCAACAAACAAATGCGGACTAAAATTATTGCGATAAGTGACGGTAGAATTAGTTAACTGGGGAACGAAGCAATCTCGCGTTACTAGAAAGATGGCGGTTAATCAACAAGAAAAATATCATTAATTGAATAATGAAGCGGTGTGGTATGCGTTACAAAGGTATTATAATACGTGTAATAAACGATGCGGGACAAATAAATATTGTAGTTAGTATAATTAGAACTACAATTTATTATGATTTAATAATATATACGTATATAATTTTTTTAATATATATAAAAAAAACGAATTTACTTCTCCGGGCCTAAAGGTTAATTTAATCCCGGCCGAAGTGACCAAAAAATATATGGTGGATTTGGCGTTTGGCCTTCAACCACCAAACTGCTGGTTCAAATGTATTAAATAATGTTATGCGGTGCGGCTATTAATTTAAATAGAATAGTGGACTGTATATGAGCGCGGTGCGAGCGGTGAATGAAATTTAATTTATTCGTGATACTGCAAATCCCCTAAATTCGGGATATAGGAAGGACGTGAAGGAATGCATGTGCACCCACCTGGACATCTGCTGATCTGCCTCGTGTCTCGATGGCTGCCGGCTGTCTTCACACTTATCAACTTCACAGATAATCACGAAATATAGCGTTATTGCAAATGTCTATACTTTTTACTATATGCTTGTATAATTCAATATCCAAATTACACAAGGGCGGGAGCGATGATGCGAGATATAAGGGGTGCGGTTGATTGCGTGTCTTCTCAACTTGTGTGAGCCCGTTAACACACGAATGCACATGCTGGGCATAAAGCGGTAGATAGGAAACCGGAAATGGGTTTTGCAGTAATCTTATTGGATAATAATTAACGAATCCCTTATAAGCGTTAAGCGATAGTGCAAAGTGGCGCGAACAGTCATTTTCTAACCTTTCCACGAGTACACAACGATGAGGTTGCCCAGGATTCCGAGGAAGACTAACCGGCACAATCGTTTCCGATCTCGGCGGAAGAACAATCTTCTCAAGGCTGTACACGTTCCCTGGTAACGCTCCTTCCACAAAAAGTTCCTCTTGTCCACATTTCAGGACACCTTGCTTAATGTCAATCGCACAACAATTCTTCCTCATGAAGTCTAGGCCCAGGATGCAGTCGTCCATTATATCAGCCACGATGACATTATGCAGGTAGATCACGTTGCCTAGCTTCAACTCCATCTCCTTCTCTCCACGGACGGGTATACGCTGACCGGTGGCTGTTACCAAATTAATGCGTTCTCGGTTGTATGCGGAGTCCCCAAGGAACTGACTTATTAGTTGGGAACTAACAACCGCACGAGAGGCTCCAGTGTCTATGGTCAGTTTACACGGCATTCCGTTGACCTCGCCCTTGATGATTAGACTGTTCCCATCGTGGGTTTGTGAGATCGAGATCCTTGGGGCTCTTTTGACATCAGCCAGCACCCGCCCCGCAGTTCTGGCTTTTACTCGTTTCCCTGCTGCTGCTGGGCGGTGCTGTTGGCCGCACTACCCTCCTGATATCGTTCACCTTCCCTTTCTGCGGTTCGCTTAGGGTAGCTGGATCGAAGATGGCCCTTTTCCCCACAGCCATAGCACGTAGGGCTGTATTCTTTGTTGCGGTCGCGAACTGTAGCTGCTGTAACCTCCCTGACGCGATGGGAACGATGATCCTGCCGCACGGCTTCCTCCTCCAGTGCATGGGCCAAGGCGTCCTTAAGCGTCTCGTGGTGCCCGAGCCTCACAGCAGCTCTGACTTCCAGGTCGCGGATGCCGTCGATGAATGTCTGCACCAGGTTCCCTTCAATGAGCGCAGATACAGACCGGTACGCTTTTCGCACCAGCTTCTCCACCTCTAGAGCCCACTGCTGCAGGTTTTCGTTGGTGCGCTGCACGCGATCCTTAAGCTGCGCACGAAAGACTTGTTCCAGGTGAGCGTCGCCATATCTCGCCTCCAATGCCTCAAGGCGTTGCTCATAAGTCACTTCCTCACCGAGAGCATCCAGAACTGTTAAGGCCTGATCGTGCAGGCCTAGTGTGAGAGCAGTCATGGCCTGACTTTTATTCCTGCCGTTCTCCTTCATAACAGCCTCGAACTGGATTTTGTAGGCTGACCAGGAAGAGGTACCGTCGAACGGTGGCACCTTGAACCCACGTAGCGAAGGTGTTGTAGTTACTACGGGAGCTGTAGCTCCATCTCCAAGTTTGAGTTCGTCCAGTGATTTCTTCATGTCACCCATTACGTTGTCAACCCGATTGTTTACTTGGTCGATTCGGGTTTCAGCTTTCTCGATTCGGTTTTCAGCTTTCGCGATTTGGGTTTCAGCTTCCGACAGGCGGTTGTCATGCTGAGCAACCCTATCCTTCACCTCCTTTATCTCCTTCCCGAATGTAGCGTGAAGGTCCTTCATGAGGAGCATCTGCTCTTCCAACCGACGGGCCTGTTCCTCTTGTCCACCCCGCAGCTGCTCCTCCAAACGACGAACCTGGTCTTCCTGTCGGCGGGCCTGTTCCTCCTGTCCGCCCCGCAGCTGCTCTTTCAACTGACGGACCTGTTCCTCCTGTCAGCGAGCCTGCTCCTCCTGTCGGCGAGCCTGCTCCTGCAGCATTACCATCAGAGCACCTAAGTCAGGTGCTGCAGATGTAGGAGCTACCGACGGGCCTGCAGCCGGTGGCTGGCCCTCCGACGTCTGCGACGTTGCACCACCAAATCTTCGTTGGTCCGTCTCCTGCTGGCGTTGACTTCGGGTACGGGTACTCTCCGGGAAGTCTGCAGTCTGTGAACACGTACAGGATCGCCCCCGTCGCTACATCAGATTTGATAGACCGCAGATCCTCGCTAAAGAACACCGATTCCTTCCAAGGATGATTCGCGAGGCTATTGAAATCAAAAACATCCTAATTTAAATAGAGAAGATGGCTGGGTGCTACCATCTGCTTGGGATCCTATAATAAATAAATTAAATCCCAACCCAAGCATACAACTGCAAGACTTCAAGATACCATAAGTTCATACTGCATAGATCGGAACAAAAGTTAAATTTTAATCTATGGTTACCGCGGTTAACTATGACATATGGACGTTGAACATCTCAGTCCCGCCCGTGACCATGAGTGCTGTAAAGCGTTCGAAACGTCGGGTATTTAAAAAGTCAAATATACGCGATAAATTCCGTAAAAACTAGTATTATTTCAATGTGTAGTGTTCGCGTAAATATAAGAAATCATTTTGTGATGTCATTTTCTGCAAAGCTCCCCTCGCTCTCGTTCCTGACACTAGATGGCGCTAGTGTATGGCGTTGACTTATTCACGCAACATTATTGTAAAAGTGGATGTGAATAAATAGACCTGTACTGTAGAAACCATATCTTTAGACGGTTTGACTATCGGGATGTTCGCCCATCGATCGAATGAAGATTATTGTTTAAAGGGTTAGGGTCTACTCGTATTTTCGTATAGCATGTATCTCGGAAAAAACTACATGTTTACGTAATGGCCATTTACCCCCTCCCCCCCTTCTCACTCAGGAACGGGACCATCGTCCACAGCAAAATAACTGGCGAACAAGTAAAAGTGGGCTTGGCCCCTTTCGTAGTGCGTAAGCACAAATATCGACCGAAGTCGCGCATGTCAATGTGTGTAAATGCCATACAGAATACGATCAAATCCATCCACAGTTAACCTTTTCCCTGTACCATGAATCACATATGAACACGGTTTAGACAAATAGGCACACTGGCCATAAAAAAGCCCTCCGTGACGTGCTAGCCTACTTGCCAGACCGCCGTTCCTGACGACTTAATGTGAGTATACGGCATCACCACCAGTTGCAGGAACAGCACGGCTACTAGCCACAGAGCGTGTTATGAGTCTACCGCTCATATCAAGGCAATAGGTTTCCACGTTGTGCGAATCCTTGAGAGTCTTCTAAGATCCTCCCTCTAGCTACAACCCGCATGAGGTCGATACATATGCTCCACTAATCAATACGATGGCAGATACATCCAAAAAGAAGATATAAGATAATAGTAACAATTTGCGATCAGAAAGGGTTTCTGTCACTGACGTTGAGTGTATTCATTTTCGATCATGTTTGTCTCACCCACCAACAAGTGGCCTTCAATCATTCAAAGGTGGAAAAGTTACAGAGATATATATTATTATGTTGTTATATAAAATTTCATGGAGGTCAGACAGTTTTGAGCCCCGCAATTTGACTAATGGACCCAACTTGTGCAAAGCTAGTTATGTGTGAGTCAAACCAAGACGCAGAGAGCGCCATTGAGAATAGCGACACGCCAAATAACAATCGCAGAAACGCAATGCAGAACGCAACAAGCATCAATACGACCATCGTCGGGCTTACACCATTCAAAGGTCCCCCATACAATCACATCAGACATCACCACTAGCATACCTCCATCAACCTGAACCACAAGAATGCTTCGAATAAGTCGCAGCACACCCACAGATCCACCACAAGACGCAATACCGCAAGTAGTAGTAAGCATCTATGCAACTATCGTACGGATGGCGCCCCTTCACAACAAACCTACATGCTCCCTATTGACTTTGGAAACAAAACTTGTATTGTTGTTAACTAAAAACAATAGCAACATATTATAAAAGCACGCTAACAATACGCCAGTGGTCAAAACTACACGAACACACGCACAATATATAGCTGATGTGAAGACTCAACGCTCCGGGAAGTTTGCAGTCTGTAAACACGTACAGTATCTCACCCATCACTACATCAGATTTGAGAGACTAGAAATCCTCGCTAAAGAACACCGATTCCATCCAAGGATGAATCGCGGGGCTATTGAAATCAATAAATATTCTAATTTCAATAGAGAGGATGGCTGGGTGCTACCGTCTGCTTAGGACTCTGTAATAAATAAAATTAATTCCCAAGCCAAGCATACAACTGCAAGACTTCAAGACTACGAGTTGAAAACTGCATAGATCGGAACAGAAATGAATAAGTTTAATCTATGGTAACCGCGGTGAGCTATGAAATATGGACGTTGAACATCTCAGAAAACCTCGCCCCCCCCCGAACCCCCCGCCCCCCCCAAAGTGCTCGAAACGTCGGGTATTTAAAAAAGTTAATATACGCGATATAATCCTATATATAATATAAGATATAATAGGTACAGACGAAATACGTAATTAATGAACTTAATTTAAAATTCCTGAGTAAATATTGTTATAAATCTTTATGTGTAGGTAACAAATTTTGTATTGCAGTAATTTACTTGATTGGTGAAATATATAACCAATTGTGTGTACATAAAAAAAGAAAAAATTTATAATTAAATTAAAGAAAAATATAAAATGGCTAAATTAATTGATCACCATGTGCAAGACCTTATTTATTATTAGTCCTCAGGTTTGATAGGAAGCAGAATTAGTTTTGAAAGAGGTCGCTTCATCACAACATATCCCTTGCACAGAAACAAAGCGATCCAATTTATGTGAACCTGCGTGTAAGTTGATTATTTTTCCTAAAAGTCACTTACATGAAAGCAGATATTTTATTGTAACTATATCGCTAAATTTATTGTAATCATAACCCATTTCCACTTATATCTTTGTTGTTTGTAAGTAATCTTCTTGCCATATTCTCCAAAAATCTTGAAGTCTATTTTGAATGATCTGCCAGCACGACAAAAGTTAATGTTTTATAGACATAACTGTTTTGAGGAAGACCAATTAGCGGCTCACCGATCAAAAAAAATGTCCTACTGTTAATAGATCAAGAGTCTCCAGCGTATTATTCATATAGACACAGAGGTTAAGAATTGAGGCATGCTTCAATTTGAATTTTTTTAAAGTCGTCGTTTCTTCGTATGTTAACCTTGTTGCTCCACTTATTCTCGAAAGATGTTGTTTGGCAGACTTCATCCCGACCTCCCATAAATCGCCGAAATTTGGAGTCTTAGGTGGTGTAAAGTGCCATGTAGTGCCATCATTGGTTAAAAATGCAGCTATTTAAGTATGTTTCAGTTCCCTTGCAGCGCCTTCAAAATTAGGGCTATTATCACTCCACAAATGTGAATAACGGCCCCGTCTAGCGACAAATCTTCATATATTGTTTGCAAAGTAAGGTCAATGACACATTCCAGATGCTCATCTAATGCCTTTGTCACCATATACAAGGAAAGACAAATATAACCCTTTGAAGATTTATAACCTCAAGACTTTGATGCACTTACTTGTAATCCACGCTACTGCAGAAAAATGCACGGGATGGAGTAACACACAGGGCAGGTAATTGTCCCATGAGCTGTTGCTTCGATTTAGCTTTGTATCTTATGTATATCGTACAGTTATGGATAAATCTTCTTACACCTGACTTTTGATTGATAACCCAAATCTTGAATCTTATAAAGGCCATCGTTTGCAGTACGCCCCCGTGGAGGGTTTTAGCATGACCTTCATTTGCTACAAGTTTGCTTTGCTAGGATGAAATTGGGTGCTTAGTATTCGCAAGTAAATACTCGGCATTATTCAATACACCTGGATCCCTTAACAATCCATGCTCATCTAAGTTATCTAAGTATCAAATTGCCCAATAAGCTTCCATTTAGTTCTCATCCGTCCCTTTCCTGTCTATAAATTTACCCTTGATAAAATTTAACGTATCTTGTTTCTATTAAATTAATTTCATCATAAGTTAATTTTTTTCCTCTTTTCGTTTTTTTTTTGGCAATAACCTTATACAGTATTCTAAACCCTTTTCATTTTTGACAGCGATGAAAATCTTCGCCCAATTGTTCTCCTTTGAAATAATCGTACTCCACTCGTCCGTATCCGATCGTACTCCACTGCCCCATACACTGCTCGAGGAAGTCTGTAAATGTACAGTCTATCTTGTACCGCTCGGGTACTCTCTTTAGCCTTGTATGGGGCACCGAGTCAAATGCCTTTCTGTAGTCTATCCAGGCGGTGAAGAAGTTCCGACGGTTGCGTTTCACCACTTTGCCAATGACCGCGTCAATGAGTGGTTCATGGCGAGTGGTTCATTGGTTCCACTACCACCGCCCCGACATCCATTTTGAGCGCGCGACATCACTTGATTTGAGTCCAGGTGACGAGTGATTCTCGCGCTCAAAATGGATGTTAGTGTCTTGTATATGGTGGGTAGACACGTGATGGGGCGGTATTTGCTCGGGTCTGTGGTACCCTGGTCTATAGGAACCAAATGGGTGATCCCAGTAGTGAAGAGGCTTGGGAGAGACTTCTGGTTGAGAGCCTCTTGAAACTGTTGGGCGAGCACAGTGTGACACACCACGAACCCCTTCAGCCAGTAGTGATGCAGCCCGTCGAGTCCCTTTTTTTCTTTCGAGAACTTTTCCAGTTCGGTGCCCTACGGACCGCCTCAGCTACGTCATCCGGTTTTATAATGACGGGGTCCATGGGCGTTATACTCGCACACTGACTTGCCACAACTTCCGTCCAAGGGCCCTCGCTGGGGTTTACAGGCTGTGACCACAGGCCGCGCCAGAATGCTACAGTGTTGGCCTGATTCGGTGCTGGGCCCGTTCCACTTACCATGGGTCGCTCCAATGATTCATAGAGCTTCTTCTGATCACTCTGGAAGAGACGATTCTGGTTGAACCGTGTCGAACTCTCGGTATATCGCCGAATCCGCTTTCCCCAAGCAGAGATTCTCTGCTTCAGATCATCTATGCGCAAAAACTGACGGAAGTTTTTGCGTTATATCCGGCTGGGAAAAACTGAAATTTGTCCCAAAAAACGCCATCCTGACGGTGCGCACAATTCTTGGCCTGTTATTGCCTGATCTGAAGCATATCAGTCTGCCGATGAGAGCTCTAGCCTTTGCGATACGTTCCTCAATTCTTCTTCTCCATGCTGGGATAGCGCTACTTTGGCCAGTAGCGCGTCCAGCCGTGGAAACCTTGGCGCCTACGATACGGCAGACCGACAGCGCGGCGCCAAAAAGAATTGAGTCCGTCTCGCAAAGGTCCCGGCTGGCTTTTATTATTATTATTATGTGGGGTATTATATATAGATTTCTCGTCTGGTTGGGTTCTATAAATATATAATTATAAATTAAAATGAAAAGACACATATACATAAATATAATTAAAATAAAATAAATACATAAATAAATAAAAGCCCAATCAGATGGAAGCCCTCGGCAGGGGAAAACAAACGGCCGAGGGTTAGGAGGAAAGGGAAGAAAACCAGCGGACGATGCGGGCGGTATCGAGGAGCACCGCCTTCTGCATTTGATCCCGGAGCGATCCGTCACGGAGTCCCAGTCACCTCAGATGACCCGAGAGGCTGACTGGGATTAGCCCATTCGCAGAGACGACTACAGGAATAATTTCGGCCGGCATACCACCCCACATGTCAGTCACTTCGTGAGCCGGGTCCAGATATTTTGTTCGTTTATCTGTTTCGGCTTTCACGAGGTTCTCGTCAGACGGAATGGTAATGTCGACCAAAAATATCCTTGACTGTGCCCGGTCTATCAGCACAATATCAGGCATATTCGCAAGAATAGTCCTGCCTGTGATAATGGCCCGGTCCCAGTAGAGCCAGGCGCGGTCATTTTTGAGCACGGCTTCCGGCAAGTACTTGTAATACGGCAATTTCCGGTCCACGAGACCGTATTTCAGAGCGAGCTCCTGGTGTAGAATTCTGGCTACCAGGTTGTGCCTGTGCAAGTACTCAGAGTTAGAAAGCGCCGAACAACTGGAGATGACATGCCTAAGTGACTCCTCGGGATGGCGACAAGCTCGACAGACGTCGATAGTGCCATCCTTTAGGATGTATCTCCGATAGTTGTTGGTCTTAATAACCTGATCCTGTATTGCACAGACAAAACCCTCGGTTTCCCCGAAGAGATCATCGAAACGTAGCCAGTTGAGGGAGGCGGCTGTATCTACGTGGGGCTCATGTAGAGCCCTGTGGTACCTCCCGTGGAGCTCCTTCTCCTTCCGTACGGTCTCCCGGTCAGAAATGCTCTGTACTGCCGGGTCTTGCCATTGCTCGTTGGCTAAGGAAAGAGGGGTAAGTCATTTATCACTAGAAATGACGTCATTATAGAATGGATCATCCGATCTCGCCAGGAAGTAATGACGGAGGCTGCACACTTCGCGATTATGCATGGTTAGCGCGCTGAAGAAGCCACGCCCACCATGCTTTCGCGGCAAGTACAGCCTCATTACCGACGATCTCAGATGATGCATCCTATGGGACGTCATTGTAGTGCGGACTTTTCTAACCAGGGCGTTTAGTTCAGTCTGACTCCACCTGAGTATGCCAAAGATATACATGAGGACAGGCATGACCCAGTTATTATTATTATAAATTATTATTATTATTATAAATCACTACGTTTGTAACCATACTGTTCGACACACTTCAATCGTTAATGTTTGTAATATTGATAATAAACGTTCTTAATACATACCTCTAATCTCACAGTTCCTTACGTATATATTGTTCATAATAAAACACAACTATCACTATTTTGTTCGTTCACTTTGCTCATTTTTTTCAGTATAAGTAGTATATATTTTTTTAACTTCTTAAATATTTTCACTTTTATGTCAGATTTGGGCAGCACGGAGGACACTTCCTTGCCCTGAAACGCTCTCAGAAGTGGGAATCAAATCAATACTCTTTATTGCACACAAAATAATACAAAGAACAACAAACTTAAATTGATAAATTTATGTACAATTAGGTGGCCTTATCGCTAAACAGCGATCTCTTCCAGGCAAACCTAAAAATATAGAAGTGTGCATAAATAGTAGATAAAAAATCATGCATAACACATAACATATATATATATATATATATATATATATATATATATATATATATATATATGTATATATATATATATATATATATATATATATATATATATATATATGTATATATATATATATATATATCCTATACCTTTAAACGAGAAATTCTTGTATATATATAAATATATAATCGGAATCTCGGAAACGGCTCCAACGATTTTCATAAAATTTTGTGTGCAGGGAGTTTTGGGGGCAATAAATCGATCTAGCTAGGATTTTTTTTAGAAAATGTCTTTTTTTCCGTGTTTTTAGGCGATGAAAAACTGCTACAATATCGTTAGAATAAGAAGGTAAATTTTGACAGTTTATTAATGATTACAAATAGCTTAATTGGTATATTGGGCGGTCACAAAATCGTAATACCATGATTCGAGCCCAGACTGACCGACCGACTTTTTTAATTTTTTTTCAAGTTCCTTTCTTTTTGAGAAAATCTATTTTTTCGAGCCCTTTTTTAGACTTAATTAGTTTAAACTAATTGCACTCATGATTTTTTATTCAAATAACCAGTTCAGTTTTTTCTATTATGTCGCTAAGATCAAAAAATATTATTCGT
Organism: Parnassius smintheus behrii; assembly: GCA_036936625.1. NCBI lineage: Eukaryota > Metazoa > Arthropoda > Insecta > Lepidoptera > Papilionidae > Parnassius > Parnassius smintheus. Next base: position 44,879,522 of record JAUPFT010000004.1, read on the forward strand.
ATTTCGTCAGTATATAATTTGTATCTAAATATAATTTCCAAAACACACGAATTAAAAAAAAAAACGGAGCGAAAAATACCGAGCAAAGTTCGGTCAACCGGGTACTATATATATACATAATCATACACATATATACATATTTATACACATACATATTTATAAATATTTTTGTAACACATTATAGCTACACATTATATACGTACCATATATACACAAACCTTATCAAGTATAGTAGATATGATAATGAAATATATTAAAAGACACAATTAGAAAACATATTTAAATAATAAACCAGTTTTTTGAAAGACTCAATGTTTTGGGCTTTCCTAATTGTTAAAGGAAGCGAGTTCCATAATTTAATTGCTTTGACACAAAAGGAAGAATTAAAAAATTTTGAATTGTGAGCAGGCATTCGCAAAATAAGTTTATCGGATCATCTGGAATGATCATTATCTGCACCCGCAAACTCAAATTTTTCCTTTAAATACTTCGGTGTTTTAGGATCAAATAGTACACAGTACAGTTGAGATAGAATGTGAGTATTCCGACGAAGTCTGATAGAAAGCCACTTGAGCTTAGTACGAAACTCAGAAACATGATCATATTTGCGGAGGCCAAATATAAACCTAATAGCGAAATTCTGAAGACGCTCAAGTTTATTTAATTGATCCTCAGTAAGATTAGAATAGCATACATCAGCATAATCAAGGATAGGGAGTAACAAGGACTGTGCCAGTAAAATTCTAGTAGGAATCGGTAATGAGTTACGCAAACGTCGTAAGGAAGATGATGCCGCGAACATCTTTCTACTGGACTCTTTAATATGTAGGGACCAAGAAAGATTTTGATCAATGTGTAATACTAGGTCCTTTACAGATTTGCTAAAACGTATCACAACACTATCAATAACAATAGGTGGTAGGTTATCCCAACAAATTCTGGAAATTACAGTACTATTTCCAACAATAATGGCTTGGGTCTTGTTGGGATTTAAATTGAGTCCGAACGACCTGCTCCAATCATGTATTGCAGCAAGATTCATATTAGTGTCATTGATGGCATTGAGAAGGTTCTGGAGTGATGTATGGGAGTAAACTTGAAGATCATCTGCATACAAATGGTAGAGAGAAGAAATTCGTGAAGTAACAGAATTAATAAACACAGAAAAAAGGAGAGGAGACAACACGCCACCTTGTGGTACACCAGCAGTTAGTTCACACCACGAAGATGTGGCACCCCCTACCATAACCCGCTGCCGGCGGCCACGCAAATAGCTTTGAAACCATTCAATTGCCGCTGGAGATATGTTAATAGAGCGTAGCAGACTCAGCAATACATCAAAATTGACGGTGTTAAAAGCATTACTGAAATCCTGTAGCGTAAGTGATGTGAGCTGCTTTTGGTCCATACCCCAGCGAATATCATCTGTGATTTTAAGTAACGCTGTAACCGTACTATGACCAAGTCTGAACCCCGATTGAAAGGAGTCAAGAAGGGAGTTTTTATTTAGGAAGAGGTTAAGTTGTGCAAAGACTAAACGTTCAAGGGCTTTTGAAAGGAATGGAATGATAGATATAGGTCGATAATCTGAGGGAGAACAGGGGTTCTTCTTTTTAGGAAGAGGAATGATATTTGCTTCCTTCCAAATTCGAGGAAAGGATTCAGAGGATTATGGAGTAATTGAAAATATGAGTTAAGATAGGAAGAATAATGTCAATCAGGGGGACGATCATTTTACCGCTAATTTCATCACATCCAATGGCACTTGACGATATGGACAAAACGCTCTTTTTAACATCGCAGTCGGAAAATCGATTGAAGGTGAACGGCGAGAAATTAGGAGTTGATGCTTTGGACAGATTGTTTAAAGTATATGATTTTATATTATCGTTTGAAAACGAAGAGGTAGATGAGAAATGTTTATTTAATGATTCAATGTCAACGTCTTCATTCGAAATAGTAGATTATTTAGAGGGAAGAGGCCTGTGCCCAGCAGTGGTATGTTTGTAGGCTTTACTTTACTATACTTTTACTGCAATTTCAAGGTTACACGTTAGTTGCCGCATTATTGAAAAATTCTACACCCATCAGTATATTCTCTAGGTTTGTCAAAGAAGTCATCAGTTAGTTCGTGTAAAGCATCACAATCGTTTTATCAAACCATAGTATAAAATTGTTTAAAAGTTTGGTAATTTAAGAAAAAAAAAGGATTTAGAACAAAAATTAAATTTAGTGTACCAGTTTCGAATAAGAGCTTTGTAAAGTAGTGGCTTAGAGCCCGCTTTCTGACCTGCAGGGTCGCGGGTTCAAATTTGGAAAGCTACAACTGTTTGTAGAGCAGCCTACGAGTACAAGATATTTTTTTGCATTGTTGTTTATACATATGCAGTTTATTTGCAGTGCAGTGAAATACCTACAAAAATAGGGGATAGGTAATCCTAATTATGATTAAATAAAGACAACTTTTTGAATTTGAATAGAGCAGGTGTTATAAAATGTATTTAATATCTCAAAAGAACCAGCAAAACGTATTATAATATTCGATAGGTTTTACCCAAACATTATATGTATAATTGCATTAACTAATTCTACTTTCGTCGTAATATTTCGTATTGGTTTTATGAAAATCATAATAGTAAATTCGTTGCCAGTAAACACAAAAGCAGATTCTCTTAAGGTGTATTAAATATACGGCAGTGCGTCATCGTTTATATAATATAAAGCTATTGTCACGATAATGACAGTGGCGCCACTCACAATGTTGTGTTATCTAACGTATATATGTAGATAATTATTATTCTAAGGGATCCATTCAATTCCGATTAATAACGACGTCATTGAAATGAAGTTCCTATTCTAATAATGAGATAAAACGTAGTGGTCTGAAAATGATATCTCTCGGTAGACTTAATAAATATTTTTATTATGTTAAGAAATCGTTAGAATAGAAATGTACTGAATTTCACTACAGTTCTATTTTTCTTATAATAAAAATACATAAATATTATGCCCAAATATTTATGTGTCTAATTATGACTGCCTCGTTGGTCTAGCGGTTGTAGTAGTGCGACTGCTGATCATGAGTCTTGGGTTCGAATCCCTGGTTGGGCCAAAAAATCAATTATTGAGTTTTTCTGTCAAGAAATTCTCAGTAGCTGCTCGGAGTCAGGAAGTTGGCGGTGTCTCACCCCCGTGCCTCGGAATGCACGTAAAGCCGTTGGTCCTGCGCCTGATCTCTCTCCAGGCGTGTCGGTTTACCGTCCCATCGGATTATGAGAGTGAGGGAATAGAGAGTGCACCTGTGCTTGCGCATACACTTGGGCACTATAATCCTGTCCTGCGCCGATGGCTAGCCTCCGTTGAGGCAGGCTGCCGAGCTGAAATTCGGTCTGGAGGACATTATTATTATGCCCAAAGCTCAAAATTTCAGGAGTGAGACTTTTGACACTTTAGTTACATTTACTTGTATAAAAAGGATTAAGAAATTTTTATCTTTAAATTCGTTAGTGTAAATAGATTTAACGACAAAAATATTGACTTAAGGTGTTATAAAATGAGTATATTTTTAAGCGTGCAAAGTATTACTCAATACAACAACCAGTAAATTGCAGTGTTAGTATGTACAGTATAGTATCGTTTCGTGACCCCTTATATGGTATTGTTTTAACGCTTCGTAATATTACATCATATTATTATAATAGAGACAAATATATAATTAAAAGTAAAAAATAAATAATCTAAAGAATATTTACAATATAATACCTTATATTGCTAACTGTTATATATTATTTACTTAAAATAATAAATATAATTTCCCAAATAAAGAAGTTATTTACAAGTACAAAACAATCCTAATCATGTTATGCGAAATTCACAAATATTTAAAACGTCTACCTCAATTACAGTGCCCTTAACTATGTCACAATGTTCATCATATTATAAAATTCCATTTCTAAAAATAATCTTAAATCCTTCCTCCGTCCTCCCCACAATTCAACAATTTCTCAAAAAACTCTCTGAGGACTTCTTCAAAGCCTCAGAGTCGCACTCAAACCATTTAATTCGTGAGGCAGCTACTTATGCAGCCCCACCCCCCTCTCGCTATCGAGTCCGCAGGCCGAGAAACTCTCACTCGGACCCGCCTAATAAACTATCAAACGACCTGAACTGCCTCCTGGCGGCTCAGGCCAACTCTAATTAAATTAAATTATTTATTCACAATTAATTTGCCTTCGTAGGCACTCCCTCAGCGGCTCGTAGCCGCCTGCGCCCTCTTTTCCCAAAAGAGGGTCGCTCACGATAAGGCACAATAAAGCTTAATCAGCCGGTTGCCTGTCCCTAAAGGCGGTTTTTAGAGGGTATCACTTAGGTTCCCCGGTAGGATGTGAGTCCCTCATAACCACGATAGACCGGCTATCGTGGTATGCGTAATGCATTTTCCGCCTCCCTACGTATAGGGTAGCCCTTTAATTGCTTCGGGCGCAAAAAAAAAATCTTAAATTCTACATTTTTTGTTTTGTAGTGGCTACTGCAGCACACGGATACATTTTTCTAAAAAACAGGCAGCTTGACAAACGAGCACACAGTCTACCTTTTTATAGGATAAGGGTGACAAACGAGCACACAGTCCACCGGATGTTAAGTGGATGCTGTGGCCCATAGGTATCTAAATTTAACTTCAATTAAGTAACAATTTGTAGATGCGTTATCATCCTTGAGGATTAAGACGGAATGCCTCGATTCCAGTAAAATGGGTCTCCGGTTCTCTACACTTACAATACGAAACATAGCAGCAATAAGCTGCTATTTTACGCTGGTATTCTGTGAGAGCGTGGTCCTTCCCCGGCGAACGACTCAATCATCCCACAACCAATAGCTGCAGCGTTGCTCTACCACGTATAAAGTTGATAGTAAGTGGATGCTGTGATTCAAAGACAATTACATTTCTCCTTAATTAAGAATCAAAATGCAGATGCGTTATCACCTCTGAAGACTAAGATGGATTACTTCGTTTCTTGTAAAACGGGTATTTAATTTGTTACACTCGGTATACGAAATAAAACAGCATTAAGCTGCTATTTTACGCTGGTATTCTGTAAGAGCGCGGTCCTATCTCGGTGGATCCGAATTATTCGTGCTGCAACTATAATGTAGGTGTAGCGTAGCTCTACCACGTATAAATAAAACTAAACAACCGCGTATAAAAGCAACCAACTTCAAACAAAGAAGGTAACAGATGCGTCGTCATCTCTGGGAACTAAATTAGAATGCCCCAAATCTGTAATTATACTGGCTCGCCTATCTTTCAAACCGGATCTGACTGGAAATCCTTCAAACCGGAACATCGCTTTATTTATGCCACCCCTAGGCGGCTTGAAAATCAACGTAGTTATTACATAAAAATTTTAATGAGTACGTACGTTTCCTTTAAATTTTAATGAGTAATAATAATACTCGCTTTGTTCCTGTTGTCATTGATCTAGAGGACAACTTGTCCTCTAGATCAATTTGATTCGTAGTACACAGAACATTTTACGTAACACTAATGGAACACTAATACATAGGCACTCAATTTAATTAAGCAATGAATTGAGCTGGAATGCCGTTTCAAATATACGAAGAAAATACTAAAAAAGGCATAAATTTGTGTTTTTGAAAAAATATTGATCTTAAGTCTACCTATCTTTCTAAATAATAGATAACAGTTAGCAATGTAAGGTATTTGAGTCATCAATTGAACATGTTGAATATTTATAGGTAGGTATATTACTAATTCCAATTTTGTATCTATCATTCTTAGCATAGATAAGTAAATGAAAGTTTAATTCTACAAAAAACATTATTCGGCTACATTTTGCATATTGCACTGTAATTGGCGTATAATTGATGCTGTATTGCAAAAACTATCTGCAAATAATTATTTGAACATACTTGCAAGCTAAGCGAACTGAATATATCTTACTATTCACCAAACAAAATAATAAAATCGTGCGTATAGTGCAGTACAGGTTTCTTTATTAATCAAAAATCAAAACGTATTTTACTACTGAATCATGCCGGTTGGGGTCAGCCACCACCCCAAAAACAACTCAGTAAATAAAGACACGTAAATAATTAGATGAACATTTTTATGTTCATTACAACAAAATATTTTGTCTTATAAACAACAAAAATACACAAAATGGAGCCGCCTCTGATTATTTAATATTTTGTTTTTCTGAACTAATAATTTTATGCAAGCTAAGATCAATTCAGGACACAAATTATTCGGAGAGATCAGACGAAATATGTTTTATGTGTTTATTGCAAACAGTACTGCATGAAAACAAAATGTTGACATTGATTACCGATAGGCAATTTTTATTAACTTTCCTAGGACATTGGCGAAGAGCGTCCGCACTTGGCGGGCTATTGACCTACACCGTTTTCTGATTGTCATGTACTTCATCGAGTCGATACTTTATGGTAATAGAAAAGCAAGTAGTATACAAACAACGTCTTCGAAAACGAGTGTCTTCAAAAATCTATAAAACGCTGACCTCATGTACCTAATTAAGTATTAAATGTAATATTTTTGTACCAATCGTCAAGAAATAAAAGTCAAAACTTATTCAGCCTTTAACTGCCATATCATTCACTTTGTACCTGGTGGAGCCACGTGTCTAAGACTGCCGAAGTCTAGTTCCCCGGTCGAATCTTAAACCTATTACGCGAGATATTAACTAGAGTGGACTGTATATGCGATTGCTTCTACGCTTACGTAAAAGCGACTACTATAGCATGCGGTATAATGCACTCGCTCTTCCCTAAACTAAAACTATTATTGTGCCAAATCGCTGAAAAGGAATCCTGCCTGATTAGGAGAACAACAAAATTGGAGCGGGTTAAACTATATAAGGCAGGAACTAATTAAAGGAATATTGACTCACCGGGGTTTCTTCTATTTGTGTAGAGCACTATAGCTGCAACTTCTGGAACTTCTTCTAGACAGACACTCTGGGGCCCCATGGGTGCGTCGGGAGAGAAGCGTTGTAGTTTCAACGACGACTGCGGTGGAAAGAGGACGCGTAACGGTCGCGCGTGCCTTATATCTCCTCGGCTCCGATGATTACGTGACATTCTAGAATCATCTTCTTGCCCCTCCCACCCCACCACCCCGATGTGTCGATAGGAGGGTACGAATGATATCGTTTTTCGGAAAGGAACAAGCGGCTTGGCACCCCTACCGTCAAATATAACAATACGAATGGTTTTCCGTGCAACCATCTCCCCCGCCCTTGAAGGATTTCCTTCAAAATTAACTAATACAACTAGAGCTAAGATCAACTAACAAAATAACTAACTAACGCTAAGATTACCTAAATTCAACTACAATTTAATCTAGAAAGCTAATTTAAATTATGGAAGAGGCAGGGGGCACAAACGGACAACCGGACGCAAGTAAGACCCAACCGTGGTCTTAACGCGAGCTATCCTAACTACTCCGTCGGAACCGGGAAAGACCTCTTCGACAATTCCTAACGGCCAGTGGAGAGGCGGCGTATTCTCTTTGGTGAGCACAACTACAGTTCCTACAGCTAAAGGCTCAGTTGCTGTGTTCCATTTTTGTCTAGACTGCAAAGTATGCAAGTATTCCATCCTCCATCGTTTCCAAAACGATTGCACTAACCGATCTAATAATTTGTGGCGTGCGGAAATGCTAAGTCTGTTCTCATCCATATCTGCGACTGGCAAATACTTTAAAGGCGTTAAATTCAAAAAATGTGCTGGAGTTAGAGCCAGCGGTTCCGAGGGGTCACTAGACAACGTACGACAAAGTGGGCGACTATTCATTACGCATTCAATTTGAGCGGGCACCGTACTTAGCTCTTCGAAGGACAAAATTTGATCTCCTATTACTCGGTATAAATGACTCTTTAGACTCTTGATATTAGTCTCCCAATTGCCCCCAAAATGACTCGCGGCTGGGACGTTCAGAGACCACTCAATGCGGTTCTCGGCTAGAATGTGAGCGAACTCCGAATTATAATATTTGCTAGCTAAGAGCTCATGTAGTTCTGATAGAATATGTTTTGCACCGACGTAGTTCGTACCGTTATCCGAATACAATCTACTTACAGGGCCACGGCGGGAAAGAAATCTTTTAAATGCACCCATAAAGCCTGCTATGCTTAGATCACCAACGAGTTCTATATGCACCGCTCGAGTAGTTAGACATACGAAAATGCAGACGTAAGCCTTTGTGGATCTTATACCACGCCCGCGAGTGAGCGTGACCTTAAACGGACCAGCGAAATCAGACCCGGTGTGCGTGAAGGGCTTTACTGATTGTATTACTCTACAAGATCTAAGTTCCGCCATTTCCGGAAATGACGGCTTGGGGCGTGCCCGAAAGCAAGCTATACATCTGTGCACCCGATTGCGTATTAAACTACGTGCAGAAAGAATCCAATAATTCTGACGCAAAATCGACATCAACAAGTCTGGGCCAGCGTGCGAGTTCAATTTATGATGGTAGTCGACTAATAAGTTCATGATATGGTCTTTACGCGGTAAAACAATAGGGTGCCGTTGGTCGAAACTCAATTGCGAGTTGGACATGCGTCCACCTACCCTTACGATCCCATCCAGTAAAAATGGCTTAAGGCGTTGAAAGGCGCGACTACAAGCTCTATTCGATTGTAATCTTCTAATTTCTTCAGAGAAGTGCGCACGTTGAAGTTCACGCAATACTAGCGACTCGGCATAGTTGTAATCGGATGCTAAGACATACGAACGTCGCGGTAACAGCTTCGCAAATCGACAAACGTAAATTACGCTACGCAATAATTTCGACCAAGAGGACAAGCGGTTCGCCAAAGCAATGATTGGAGAAACCTCGCTCGAAACGTTCGCCACTAGAGCGTGTCTCTTCTCTTCCGGCGGTTGTGCCACTGACGAAGGTTCGAAGTCGGTTATTGGCCATTGCGAGGGATCCAAGTGAACCCAAGCAGGTCCGTGGAATCAAAGCGGGTGGTCCATTATTTGCATCGGGGTGAGTCCACGGGATAGACAATCGGCGGGGTTTTCCGTACCGGACACGTGATAAAAGTTCCGCGTTTCTAACTCGTCTTGTATCTTGGCCACTCGGTTCGCGACAAACGTATCCCAACGGTGGGGTGAAGAATGAACCCAGCATAAGGCGACGGTGGAGTCGGAAAAGGCAAATATCCTTTTTATGTGAACTCTATCCCTACATGCGCTGATAACTGCGGTAATAAGCTTGGTGAGTACTAATATTGCGCAAAGCTCTAAGCGCGCCAGAGAGACAACCTTACGGGGGGAGACTCTCGACTTAGAACTAATGAGGCTAATCGAATTTCTACCATTATTCTGGACGTGGAAATAAACAACGCCCCCGTAAGCCTTCTCGCTGGCGTCTGCAAACCCAACGACTGTTATGGCGCTACTTCTATCTACGTTTATATGACGCGGTATTTTAATTTCTCTTAATAAAGGAAGTTCCTCTCTAAAGCGCTGCCACAACCGAACAATGCTGTCAGGCGGCGAGTCATCCCAGTCGCATTCCAATAACCAAAGTTGTTTAATTAAAAGCTTAGCGTATAATACCACCGGAGCTACGAAACCCATGACGTCCCATAATCTAGCAACGCATGACAGTATTGTGCGCTTTGTGCATTTCTCTACGGGCGGATTTACCTTAAGGCTAAACACGTCGGACTCTGGTGACCAACACAGACCGAGCACCTTGTGTGGATCAGAATCATCGAATTCCTTTATCGCCGAAAGACGGTGTGATAGTGGGATTGTATCTAAAACCGGACGCGAATTACTAGTCCACTTCACAAGATCGAATTGACCCGATTTCATGAGCTTTATAACCTCGGCGGTGGTTAGGGTGGCCTCCTCCACGCTATCGACCGAGTACACAAAATCATCCATATATAATCCGCTCTCAATTGCCCTCTTAGCTTTAGGATAAGAGGGACCTTCATCGTGAGCGAGCTGTCTCACCGTGCGTAACGCATGAAATGGGCTCGACTTTAAACCAAAACAAACGCGGTTAAATTCAAACACCATTAGAGGTTCCTTTGGGTTGAAACGATATAAAATGCGTTGGAATCTACGGTCGCATTCACGGACCCCTATGCAAAGAAACATTTGGCGAATATCGGCGGATAGTGCTATACTAAACAAACGAAAATTGGCTATTATATTAAATAAACTGCCCTGTAAATTTTGCCCTATATAGAGGATATCGTTAAGCGACAGGTGAGTGCTAGTTTTAGCACTAGCGTCGAGCACTACACGTAACTTAGATGTAAGTTTGTCCTCTCTAATGACCCCGTGGTGTGGTATGAAATACGACGGTGTGTCTTCGTAGTTATCTAATTTCGAAGCCACAAGTGATATGTAACCTTCTCTTATATATTCGTTAATGACGCCGTCGTAAGCTTCCTTTAACTGGGGTGAAGCGAGCATCCTACGCTCCAAGCTGTAGAAATGTTTTTCCGCCATTTGACGCGAATCGCCGAGAGATAAAACATCTCCTTTAAAGGGTAGCGCTACATTATATCTACCGTCGCGATCACGAACGGTCGTGCGGACGTAAATTTCCTCGCATAACCTGTCATCTGAGCTAGCTATGGGTGGGACGTTCACCTCCTCCATCTCCCAAAATTTGCGGACTAACGACTCGAGCGGTTCGACAGCCAAGGATCACATAGCCCAATACGGTTTCCAGTGCGTAAGGCGCGGTATGCGAGGAGTTGCCCCTGACCTTATTGTTTAACAAAAGATGAGGGAAAAGCGATGCTCCAATGAGCATGTCTATGTTTCCAGGAACGGCGTAAGTGTCGTCCGCCAGAGTCAAATTCTTAAATTCAATCATTGCCGAGGTGTCAACCGAAACGGTTGGCAACCGTTCAGTGACCCTATCTACTACTAGTGCATTTATATCAAAGTTAACATTACGATCTATCCGAGAATAAATTTTTAAATTTATATATCCCTGTGTCGTTTTACTAGTGCCTCCGATGCCCTTAATTACCGGACATGAAAGTGACCTATTTATTATTAAGCCTAAGCGCTGACAACATTGTCGCGTTATAAAGCTATTTTGGGCTCCGCTGTCCAGCAGTGCACGGACGCTTTGTTCGTTTCCACGCGAATCCCTAACCAAAATACGTGCCGTACCCAGTAACACGGTTGAAGGAGGTTGTGCTCCCATATTTGCCAATGAGCACAGAGCGACATCACCAGGTCGACCGCTAGAATCGTTAACCTTAGTAGGGGCGAATTCCTTGTCCGCTTTACTTGACGCCGCTATGTTGCTATTTTCAAAATGTAATAGCGTGTGATGTTTCCTGGCGCACTTGCTACATACGGAACTCGAATTGCATTTTGCAACTAAATGCTTATCGCTTAAGCAGTTCAAACATAGGTTGTTTGTCTTTACTAATTTATAACGCTCGCTTGGTGAATATTTACGAAAAGTCGCACAATTATATAAATTACCGTGTTTATCTTTACATACTATACAAGTATGCTGGAGTGATGTTGGCGTAGCAGTTACGTAAGTTAACGACCCTGCTATTTTAGATGGTTGAGTCTGTCTACGGTCGACGCACCCTTTAATCTCCTGTTTAACGTTCGGAGAGCGCTGCATCACCTTTATTTGGTCTCGCACGAACGATGCTAATGAATGAAAGGAAGGCATCTCCGAGCTACGATGCTCCATTTCAAACGCACGCACGGTGTCGGGGTCTAATTTCTTTAATGCAACATGGAGAAACACCACGTCCATAAGATCATTAAATTTCAAATTCTTAAGTGCAGCCACCGATGCCACAAATTTATCTAGAAACTGCTCTAAGCCGTTGATGTTCGCGGATGATATAGGTTTAAGATCGAATATCTGGTTCAAATATTCGGAAGCTAACATTCTCCTATCTTCATATTTAGTTTTAAGTGTTTCGAATATTAATAAGTAATTGTTTGCTGTAGGTGTAAAACCAGAGCAGATCGACTGTGCCCTGCCACTAAGTTTACTAATTAAGTAATATAATTTTTCGGCGTCCGATAACGATGGGTTATTGTGTATATTGTTTTGAAAACTACTGAAGAAGAATGGCCACGTCTTAATATCACCATTGAATACCGGAATATCTATTGGCGGCAACCTAATCGAGTCACTTGTACGTACCTGTTTTTCCGGCTTTGCTTCGTTTTGAGATTGTAGGGATCTCGCAGTTCTTTTCACGCGACACAACATATCTTCGAATGCCAGCAGCGGTTGGTAGTTCACTATGTATTTCGGGTCGATTTGTAATTCCAAATGATTAATTTGGTCTAATATTTTTTCGTAATCTATCCGTAAAGAATCTATCGTTTCGATTTCATTCAAAAAGGTTTCCCGCACTGCTTCTATATGAATGTTCTTTATATAATCACTTATATTCTGCATACGCGAAAAGAGTATGTCCCTCTTGGCATAAAGCGTTTTAATTTTGATTTCACTTCCACTAACTGCCATTTTAAACTATTAAAATAAAGTTATATCAATCACAATTAATCTCACAACGCACAAACAATGAAGGATGGACACTCGGTATGCCGTATTACGTAATTAAATCGAACACCTGCGCAGCGAGTCGAGGTGACGCGTCATTTGCACTCAATAATTTTATCAAGATTGTGGGTAAGCGTATCAAACGGTTCCTATTACACTGTTTCAATTATTTAATAGGCTTTAAATTTAATCAAATACGAGCGCTATAAAACGAATAATTCTGTTTGCGAGTACCTAATCAAAATTTAAATTTAAACGAACTTTTTATTTTGTTTAAGTCTATTCCATAAATTAGAGTGCATTATCTAATTAATTAATTCAACAATTCGACCAAAATCCGGCTCGAAGGACCATAAAATGGTGGAGCCACGTGTTTAAGGCTGCCGAAGTCTAGTTCCCCGGTCGAACCTTAACCCTATTACGCGAGATATTAACTAGAGTGGACTGTATATGCGATTGCTTCTACGCTTACGTAAAAGCGACTACTATAGCATGCGGTATAATGCACTCGCTCTTCCCTTAACTAAAACTATTATTGTGCCAAATCGCTGAAAAGGAATCCTGCCTGATTAGGAGAACAACAAAATTGGAGCGGGTTAAACTATATAAGGCAGGAACTAATTAAAGGAATATTGACTCACCGGGGTTTCTTCTATTTGTGTAGAGCACTATAGCTGCAACTTCTGGAACTTCTTCTAGACAGACACTCTGGGGCCCCAGGGGTGCGTCGGGAGAGAAGCGTTGTAGTTTCAACGACGACTGCGGTGGAAAGAGGACGCGTAACGGTCGCGCGTGCCTTATATCTCCTCGGCTCCGATAATTACGTGACATTCTAGAATCATCTTCTTGCCCCTCCCACCCCACCACCCTGATGTGTCGATAGGAGGGTACGAATGATATCGTTTTTCGGAAAGGAACAAGCGGCTTGGCACCCCTACCGTCAAATATAACAATACGAATGGTTTTCCGCGCAACCAGTACCTGTGTACAGAGTATTGTATTGACGGCAACTTAAGTGTTAAGAAGGCGAAATTTAAAAAAAAACCAATCATGATTATTTTGTCTGTCGTCAAGTTTCAGTGTAGTGAAAATTCATTTTAATAAAGAAAATATGTAAAACTTCTCTTCTTTCCATGTGCAAATTCCAGAGATCTTGTAGTATTGTAGTATCTCATGGATGGCGGTATAACCAACTCGTATTTTACGATATCGATAATAGCAAGACCGGCTACGAGAAGTTCCTTCAAAGTTACACGTTTACTGTGAATCTGAATCCTAGAATCCATCTGCTAAGCGTGGCGATTGTAGACAATTGTAGGGCAATTAGTGATGAGCAAAATAACATCCTGTAGGTTATTAGGAATGTTATAATTTAAAAAAAAAGTTTTTCTTACATCCCATACTGTTGTTTTCTTAGATTTTATTAGTTTTTATGGAATGGTTATCTTAAAAAATCATTTTCGGAGTGAAAAAAACCATCTATTGTTCCTACCTACATTCCAACTTATTTATGTTTTTGTTTTATATTCCTTTTTTAATGTACTCAACAAATAAATAAATAAAGTAAAACCCTAAATTCTAAAAGCAATTTTTGACACCATTAATTCTAATCTATGTTAAATAATTCAATTTGAATAACAACTAAGTACAACTACATTTTAATTTTGACAAGAATATGTAATGTGGCCATGGACATAATACGTAAAATGTCTGTACAAAATAAAAGCCACCTATTTGAACAACACTCAGTGGTAGGAACTCACTGTAGTGACAAGATGGCGAAATTGGTAAGTAATACTTTGAAATGTTTTTGACATTAATAGGAAATGACTATTTCTGTATATAAAATTAGTTGCTATCCGTTAGTCTCGCTATAACTTCCAAACGTCTCATTTTGTCAAACATAAACATCTATCGAAATATCTAATTAATGTAACTTTGGAATTGATTTAAGACTAAAGATTTCATTGAAATCTGTCTTGTTTTTATAAAACAGATCTGACAAACAAACTGACACGGAGCCCTCGTAGCTTAGAGGAGCCGTTGTAGTTCAAATAGTTAGCGCTTGCTGTAAATTTCACTTTACGCGAATAAACCGGGTTCGTTCCCCGCGGGAACCAATAAAATTGTTAATTGCAATTTCAAGTGCTAATTACCAATTGCTCGGCGGTGAAGGGAAACATCACGAGGAAGAAAAAAAAAAATTCAAAAACATGTGAAGTTTGCTAACGCATTGGAGCAGCGTGGCGGACACTTACTTTCCCTAAAACCCTCTCAGAAATAAGAGGGGGCCTGTGCCCAGCAGTGAGACGTATATAGGCTGAACTTAAACTTAAACTTTTTAAACAAACTGACAAGTCTAACTGATGGTGAGTGGCAACTACAACCCATGGACACCTGCAGCCAATTCAAACAACGAAGGCTACAGATGTTTTATCTCTTCTGAGAACTTAGATTTCAGTAGATTTATAAACTGTGAGGCGGAATGCGTCAATCTACAATTATACTAGCTTTCTATATCCTTCCGACTGGAACACAGTAGTGCAAGAACTGCTATTTGCAGAAAAAGGTAAAAACCCGCTACTCACTTTCTCAAACGGACACCTGACAGAAAAGGAGTAGAATACTTAGTAAATGGCGTTATAAACAAGATCATTTTAACATTACGAATGGTATCATAGTATCAAAAATGTTCAAGAGAATCATTACTCCTGTTTACGTCCAGTGTTTCAATTCTCCCAAAATTTCAGTTGCATGGTTACTGAAAATTAGTAAATTATTTATTTATTATTCATTTATTACAGACCATCAAAAGTCTACAGGTAAACATAGGCCTCCCTCAACGATTGCCTCGTAAGAGGATGTTTGCCATAGTTGCCACGCTTATCAGACGGGTTGGCAAGCACAGTTTTTATTATTTTGGGTTGTTATCAGCCAGTATTATGTATTTTCCTTTGTCACCAATAGAAAACCGAGAGCCATTAATAACACCGTAATGGATTCTCTTACATTGCCACTACACGATTTATTTATATTAAACTAGTGATCCTGCTCCGGCTTCACACGGGTGATTTCTGGATCTAAATAGATCTGAAGTACCACCTACTGGGTCCAATTGTGAATCAAAAACATTCAAGGACCTACTCGACACACAAAAAATTTCATCAACATTCGTCCATTTTGGAGTTTTTGCGAGACTAAAGGACAGGAATAATTTTTTATATATAGATATAATATAATTAATTACTAACTCTTTTTCTCTTCAGGTTAAAGTAGCAACCTTAATTCTACTCGTATGCTTAGTTCAATCCATGTGTGCCGCACCTGTGGATCGTATACGTCGCGAAGCATATAATACAGATAGAGATTCTAAAGTCGTAGTTGGACGTATTGAGGAAGTAACATCATCGCAAATAGCCGTAAAGAAAACTGTTCAAAATTCACGGTGTTAAATCAAACAAGGATAAAATGTTACTAAATCATAATCTAATTTTCAAATATACCACTTGATGTTAAAAAAATAATTAATAAACAGTCCTTACTGATATTAAAAATAAGTTTATCGCTTATTAAACTACCTTTAAAGTTTACTTGGTGGATACAACGGATAGGCCTCAGCCATTATGTTCCCGAATTTGCGCTGCTATCTGTACTTCGCAGGTAGATACGAAGATCGCAGCATCGATTTTTTTTAAAATGTAACCGTATGATATAGTTAAGGACCAAAAGTTATGTTCCTGCATACGAGTTTAACTCCACTTCATTTCAACTCATCGTAGATTTAACAAGGATAATAAACTTCTTTCTTCATCACATTTTTGGTACCGGCAATACAACGAAGATTTGTTCGTGATACGAAAAAAGTACACATTGGCATTGCGGACGTATCATCAACTAAATTAAATAAAGTTATATCATAAACTCCCAATCTGATTGAAGCTAATGGGGGCGCTGTAACAAACACCATACCACCACAGCGTAAGCTGAACCCAGCTGTAAACCTTGCCTGGCGAAAGATCTTTCTTTTTCACAGACAATTGAGGTAAATAATAAATTTAACTGGTAAGTGGTATTATAACTTGACCAAAGAAAAATATTACTAGTTTGTTTCGCTAAGATAGATTAGTGGTGTGTATTTCGCTAATATAGTTATTTTACAGTAATATCAATAGAAAACCTTTTGCGATTCCTGTTGTTGTTTACTAATTTTAATAGTTATTCCATTATTTGTATTTAAACCATAAGGTTCCTTTAATGATTGTTTAAAATTTAATTTAATTTTGGGTACTTTGACCTAACAAAACAAAAGAATATACCTATAATTTTTAACAACTAATTACCTTATTGCCTTAGAAACAGGATATGTTACTTGTTATCACATTAAAGTTAGTATGTTATTTTTTTCCGTTTTTAAATACTCTACTACATGTATAAAAACGATGTGTTTGAATTTTGTTGCAAATTATAATAAAAATTAAAAGTATTAATTAAAACTATACTAAAGAACTCGAGGCACGAAACATTCAAAAAACATTCGATACAGAATATTTAAAATTTAAAAAGAAAATAATCATAATAATACAAAATCTCATCCAAGTCGTTAGGGCCACTACCGAGGAACCTGTTACATATAAGGAATACATACTGAAAAAAGGATTAAATTGATTTATTGTATTGAAAAAACAATTATTTTCCTATCGATCATAGTGGATTGCCTTTTAGTGCCTGACTTAGAAATCATAAGCTCGATCTTCATTAAATTGTACTTGAGGCTGTGGCTCGGAATTTCCTTAGTAGCCTTCTGAGCGCAACTATCGTGGGACTTAATAGAACCATGTTATCTTATATACAAACTCCGTCTATGGAACATTTAACCTCAGTGCTGCTGAGGTCCACATTCAACTTGTTTTGGTATTGGTCAAATAGCGTAGTCCAAACTTTACCCTCCTTTTCAGACCCATACGCCAGCCCACACTTAACAGAAAAGCTGCTACCCTATCGAAAATAGTTTAATCAGTTCCATCCATCTACAAATTTCAATATTCCACTGTTGAATATAGACTAGATAATATAATATAACTTTGCATAGAGTGCCCCTTAGGGAGGATTTTCTTTATCTAATTTAACGCTAACACGTTTGACAAGGTTACACGATTTACAGTTAAAACTAGTAAATTTTGTTGTAATATGCATTAATTTTTTTCTACACATTATCTGTGGTCTCCCGGCAAATAGTCAAAACACAATGTCGTCCGGCTAAAAGTCATCATCTAAAAAGTTTTTGTTTGGACACGTAAACTTTATAGGCCTATACTATGTTCTTTTTTTTTCATAATCATTTTTTCTAGTGTTACTCAATCTTCGCTTCTGAGCAGGCCTCTGACGGTTCTTTATTTTTCCAGGTTTTACATATTCACATTTTTTTTGCAGTTAGCGGAGTCTGAAAATTAAAGGCATGTTGATTATATTTATTGCGGACTTATTGTCAGTAAGTTGATTTTCCTTTTTACGTCTTACGGTTTCTTTTTTTTTAAATAAGTACGCAAAAAACAATAATAGTTTTATAAAAAGTAGTGACGTACATTGCGTTCACTTATTTATACGGTATAGTCTATACAAGTACAAGCTAGTATTACCAGTTATTCGACTCCAAAAAGTAAGCCTTTCATGGGGTAATGAATACGCTTCTAGTGCGAAGTCCTAAAGGATATTATTCAAGACCTATCTATCAAAATTTGAAATGAAGGCAGTGACTCCAATAACAAACTTTTTGCATTAGTGATTTCTTGCGCTGTAAAATAGCAGCCACAAATGTGAACAATTCGTTCTTTGTCTATAACATCTAACTTGTTCTATTTAAAAGCAAGCGCTTCCGTAATGAAAACATTACAGTTTGTACGTTTTACTTCTTAAAATGCTACTGTCTTATCGTGTCTTAGTGTGCCTTTAACTTAAGCTTGAAGCGAATATGGGTACTTGCTTTGCCGTTCCGCGTACGTCAGGAACGTTAATGACAGTTTAAAGGATAAAATTGTTGCAGTTTCTGACGAGTTTTGTAAACTATGCAGTGTAGTGGAAGCGTAGGAGAATCCGCTATCCCACGTTATTTCAATGATTTCAGAAGATGGGCAGCAACATCGTCTGATAACAGATCCTGATAACAGTTCTAAAAGCGAAACCAAAAACTGCGGTGGCCGACCCGCCTGACAAGCATGGCAATAATAGGCTTTAATGAATGAATTGTTAACTTAAAAAAAAACGTATAAATTAATTACAGAGGAAAATTTGGTTTAGGTATTGTTTAATCCGGTTTTAAACGATACAGCAGGCGCAGGCATACATTTTCGCCGCGCCGTAGAAAGAAAGGGGGATACTTCCTCTCCTACGCCGTCCGTCTTACGCATTTTCGATCAAGTCACGTGTCCTGACGCGAGTTTAACATTTTTTACCCATTACAAAAAAAGTGTACAACGCCACTAAAGAAGCTTTCACTTCAAAAATACATCTCTGAAATAATTAACATAAAAACTTTAGTAAATTAACAAAAAGCTTAATTTAAGAAATCGTGTGACTTAAACGGTTTTAGATTAAAAACAAATCTTGTTGTAAAATTTAATTAAAATACACATTCTTTATGAGAAAAGCCTTAAGTCACTAAATACTTAGACCAAATCATTAAAAAAACTATACGACGAAATAAATATAATTTAATAGTAAAATTATAGCTCAAGTTATTAGCATAATAAGAAAATAGTAGGTAACAAAACACAATTTACAAGGGATTTGGACGGCAATGTAAGATAATTAATTTTCTTTTATCTTGGATACCTACGTACTCGTATTTTTTTAAAATATTTACGTTAGAAATTATTGATGACACCGTCCTGATATAACGTGTACATATTATGTTTATGTATGAGTTCCTCAAGTCTATAACATCTTGTATATTATTTAGGTACATTAATCATTATCATATCATACATAATCATTACATTAATCATTACTCGAATAAAATAAAAATTAAAGTACTTTATGACTTTATGGTAGTGTATTTTCGTAACAGTTAGCAAAAGTTACGAAACATATATATATATATATATATATATATATATATATATATATATATATATATATATATATATATATATATATATATATATATATATATATATATATATATATATATATATATATATATATATATATATATATGTTTCTTGAGTGTTTTGTTCTGTAATTTTTCGGATATTTTAAAATCTTTTTTTAAATTTTTCTAATGTTATAAATATTTGTGGTTTGGTTTATTTATTTTCAATATAATTCATATAAAGTATGACTAATAGCCTAGCTAAGATCTATTTGCCTATCGTGGCAACTTCGGTACCCTGTGAGTGGTTATTCTCTTAATTCTGGTTTTCTGTTAAAAATAATAATTATTCGACAAAATTAAAAGTAAATAGTGTAAAACTTCCTAATAATAAATATAATATTTGATTATTGTACTTATTTGTTTCATTTTTGTTCTAAATGATTATTTATTCAGTATATATATTTAAAAAAAAAAACAAATCCTATGTCTTCTAATATAATATTATCATCTATATTGTCTACAACAGCAAAAACCGTTCCAATGATATCCAAAGTTTCCATTTTTTATCCCAAATAACTTCAAAATAGTGCTTAAGTAATGGAAATGGTGACTATTACTTGGCTGAGTATTCTAACTTTTTACAGTTATAACTTGGAGCAATTACTTAACTATCGAATACAAATCGTAAGCAAGCGTATTTCTTAAGTAATTACTTTTACTCAAGTAATTACTTTTACTTGTTTATAAATACGGGTATAAGAGTGGGGTAGACCTATGCTTGCGAATACACTTGAGTAATATAATCTTGTCCTGCGCAGATGCTATTCTCCGATGAGAAGGGTCGCCGTTATACAAATTCAATCTGAGGCCTTTATTATAGTTTTCAAAATAAAACACATAGTTGTTTAAATATTTTAATGATCAAAAGTGAGAATGAGTACTTAGAATCATATAAAATCTGGCTGCAGTCTTTATAATTTTTTTAAACAGCTAATATGTATATACTAATTAGAAATAACTTATGTTATTTGATAATTTATTATAGATTAATTAAAAATTGTCACTTCGTAATTTTAAGTTTAAAGTGTAGGTTTTCAGAATAATCACGTAACTAGTCAGGCCATGCCG
This sequence comes from Parnassius smintheus behrii, assembly GCA_036936625.1. Taxonomy (NCBI): domain Eukaryota; kingdom Metazoa; phylum Arthropoda; class Insecta; order Lepidoptera; family Papilionidae; genus Parnassius; species Parnassius smintheus. Next base: position 44,900,311 of record JAUPFT010000004.1, read on the forward strand.
GCAAACACGGTACGCGCGGTGTCATAATGATGGCACGGGTGACAAAGTTTGCATGATGCTACGCTTTTGTTTGTCGTAAACAGCTTTGGATGCCTAATTTTTCACTACCTCTCAATGGCAACCACGGTAATCAATTTTTTTTTAAATATATTGTTACGTTTATACGACGACAGTGGGCGTGATAAAGTTGTACACGAGTGCTCTCTATGACGCGCTGCGGATGAATGGCGGGTCTGTTTGATAGGCCCGCGCACTATTTAATCGCATAGTAATTGTTTGATATTTCTTTTTAAAATGAAATAGACACTTTTATTAAAAAATAAACCCATAATTTACTCACGTATTTACTGCTGAATACGTAGCCTGAATTTTATTGAAATTGATTTCATTACATTCGAACTGCTTTTTCACTTAATGGACGTACCTTAAATTATATATTTTGAGGAAACTTTGCGATCTTTTTCTATCAAGCCAAAACACACCAAAATTTACTAAGAAAAATCAAAAAATTAAAAAAAATTGAATTCGTAGTTCTTAATGACAAAAAATTGATTTTTTGCGCACCTATAAAGCATGAAAAATCTGCTTCCGGCGCCTACTTCACCTTAAGGTTTTTGACGTATTTTATGCCAATATGATATAACGTTCTAACAGATTCAAAATTGTCTCGAGAATATGAATAATGCTAGACTTATGCTTGTAATTGGCAACTGAACTAGTTTATATTCAGTACTGATGGATCATGATGATAAATGATCTAATAAATTTGAATTAAAAGTTAGTTAATTGAGCTTTCATATATCCAATTATGATTAAACAATAAAGATGGCTTGCATGCAATACGCAGTTACTAAATGAACTTATACAATGACCAGGAATAATGGGGCGAGCAGGAGGTGGCAATGAGCTGGTCATGTCTGACTCAGAAGTGAAAACTAGTGGAGTAGACGTGTTATGGAGTGGAGACCGCGTCTAGGCAAACGTAGTGTGGGACGCCTCCTGACCAGATGGAGCGACGATCTTCACAAAGTGTGGTGGAAACTTGATGCGTGTAATCGAAGATCGGGCTAAATGGCGCGCGTTGGGAGAGGCCTATGTCCAGCAGTGGACTGTACGCAGGCTAATGATGATGATGATACAATGAACACAATGTATTCGATTAATATTGTGAAAGTTTAACTGCAACATTAAGCTACTTGTTAAGCTCATAATTTATCAGTATTCATTTAATATTGGGGTAAAATATTTTATAAATTAAATTTATTCTTTACAACCTATCAAAATCCACTGCTGAACATAGGCCTGCTCAAGGGTTACCTACCTCATAAGAGAAATACTTGCGATTGTTGCCACTAGTGGCAGGCGATTTGGCAACCGCATTTTTTTATTTTCTAGTCGTTTTTAGGATGATGGTTCTGTCCGTCTCATGGTTTTTCTCTAAATTTATTATAAGTACCTATTCTCATGTGTGATATTGTATTTTTAATCATGTTAGGGTGGACTTGAGATAACAGAACCATGGCCGTGTGCCAAAACAATGTTGTTAGTTGAGCATAAAATATGTATTATTCTTCGATCATTTCCTGATTAAGTTTTAAAAATCTAGAAGAAGTGAACTGATGAGTCAGTAAATGTTATTTCTTGGTGGTCGATGCGTCATCATTAGTCCCAAATATGTAAGTCTTAATTTTATTTAGTTTCCAATAGCTATCAATCTCTATTTGATTATACTCGTAGCTAATAATAAAACGTTATGTTATATAGTGTAAATTCTATATTTTCTTCTCAAATTCTTTCTACTTTAACGACACTGGGGAACAAAATTGAATTTATTTAGACAGACGTCTGACTGATACGTCATGTTTTACCGGCTAAATTCAAGATATTTTTTTACAAATTCGTTCATACTTTTATGATACTGGGTAATAAAATTAAATGAAGACTTTATAAACAGACATCAAACAGCGCAGATTTTGATTAGTACGTCTTGATGAGCGATATATTTCCAAACAAATTTCAATGAGCTACCATGGCTTATTAAAATGGTAGCTCAGTTAGCTACGCGTTCGTCGTAAATTCCCCAGTATGCGAGCAAACTGGCTTTGATCCCCGTCGGCGCCAATGAATTTGTTTCAAGACAGCACCACTTAAAAATAGGTGAGGTGTAATATTTGACAGATTTCATAGCGGGGACGTTAATTTGTTTGATCTAAAAAAATGCGATGATGTGAAGTTTACAAACCCTATTTCAAACTTGATTACAACTTTCAAATTGCAACTATTATAACTTTCAAATTGCGTCGAAAACTATTACTGTAAATACTCATCACTTGTCCTAAAATAACTTTCCTATGCCCTGCCTATGCCAATGAATTGGATACGTCGACTGACCTCTTGGTTGAAGCTGGACTTACCGTAGTATGTAGTACGTAGTCGGAAAATTTTACCTATGTAAAAATACTAGTCAACAACTTCTAGCGTAATATTTGTTCCCAACAACTACTAGCATGGATGTGACGCGGACGTATACTCGCATGTGGCAACTATGTGTTCTCTAAATAGTTATATGTATTGCTTACAAGTAATTGATGCGAAAATGCATTATCATAAAGTATGTAGTAGTATATTAAATTTTTGTTTTATTCAAGTAATGAATTAATATACCTAAATAATGATATACAAAATGTTATAGACTTAAGGAACTCATACATAAATATAGTATGAACACGTTTATGTATCAGGTTAGTATCATCACTAAGTTTAAATGTAAATATTAAAAAAATACGAGTACGTCTAAATCCCTTGTAAATTGTGTTTTGTTACCTACTATTTTCTTATTATGCTTATAACTTGAGCTATCGTTTTAGAACTAAATTATATTCATTTCGTCTTATATTTTTAATGATTTGGTCTTATAGTGACTTAAGGCTTTTCTCATAAAAATGTTTTTGTTAATTAACTAAATAATAATAAAAATAAAACGATATTTCAGTCAAATCAGTTTTTTTGTTAATTTACTAAAGTTTTTATGTTAATTATTTCAAAGATGTATTTTTGTTACAAATAACGATACATAAGCGTATAGAAAAATTATGCAGCATTAGACAAAATTGAAATCTTTTATCTAGAAAACAATATTCCATCAAAAACATATATGTGAAATGAGAGCCAAGTTCAATATTATGATATATGCCTTGGTTGTTGACTTTAACGACGAAAGAAGTGAGATCTAAATGGGTGCCAAGTTCAATGGTCAGCCCTGAAATTTATTTATAACAACATAAAATATCGTTTCTTCTTATAACTTAGGATAAAAACACCCATCACGCCGAATGGATTGGTTCACGTTTAACCGATAATGCGGTGAGATCTGTTCATGATTTTGCCTTGGTCCATAGAGACCAGACCATATGTCTGACACAACTGGTTACTTCGCCGAACGCGGATTCCAGATGTGGAGGATCATACACCTTCCCTGTTGGACCTTCTGCTGACCACTCACCCGGACGGATATCAGATTTCCGTCGACGCCCCTTTAGACTCCTCGGACCATTTTCTTGTCTGGAGTGTGGTAACACTCACGCTGAAATCGCAGTTGCATTCTGCAGGTTGCCGCCGTGTTTGGCACTATTGGTAAGCCGATTGGGATGGGATGCGGTCTTTCTTTGCATCCTACCCTTGGGGGCGGGTTTGCTTCTCGCCGGAAGATACCAACGTTGTTGCGGATTCTGTCGCTGATGTGGTACTTCTGGTGGATTGGAGGCAAATCTCAGCAATGGTTTGGTCGCTCCTGTAAAATAGCATCATGCTATAAGCAGGAGTGCTACCAAGCCTGGGCTGACGCATCAGCGTCCCGGGATATAAACACCAGCGCTCTAAAAAAGAAGTATAATTCCGCCTCTAGGTCCTTCAAAAGAGTCATTGCCAAAGCAAAGTCAGAGCACATAGGCAGAATTGGCGAGAAACTAGTTCGCCTTCCTTCTGGAACCAGTTCTGGAACCCATTCTGGTCTCTCGCCAAGGCTGTCCAGGGGAATTTCTGTCAGCCATCTTTTCCATCTCTGCACAGGGAGGACGACTCACTGGCCCATACTGCAAAGGAGAAAGCCGATCTTCTAGGCTCCTTCTTTGCGTCTAACTCGACTCTCGATGACGGGGGGAGTACGCCGCCGACCATCCCGCGGTGTGAGTGCTCCATGCCGGAAGTGCAGTTCACACAGCGCTCGGTTCGCAAAGCACTCCTCTCCCTGGACATCCACAAGTCGAGTGGGCCTGACGGAATCCCCCCAATTGTGCTGAGAACGTGTGCTCCAGAGTTGGCACCGGTTTTAACGCATCTTTTTCGGTACTCCTACTCCCTAGGCGTAGTCCCAAAATCATGGAAGACGGCTTTCGTCCACCCGATCCCTAAAAAAGGCGACCGCTCAGACCCGTCCAACTACCGGCCAATCGCCATCACCTCCTTGTCCTCTAAAACAATGGAGTCCATTGTAAACTGCCAGCTCATGAGGTACCTTGAGGATCACCAGCTGATTAGTGACCGCCAATACGGTTTTCGCCGTGGTCGCTCAGCTGGTGATCTTCTGGTCTACCTAACTCACATATGGGCAGAGGCAGTAAAGTCCAAGGGGGAGGCATTGGCCTTTAGTTTGGACATTGCGAAGGCCTTCGATCGGGTTTGGCACAAAGCGCTTCTTTCGAAGCTCCCTTCCTATGGGCTTACCGAGAAATTGTGCGATTGCATCACCAGCTTTCTTGCAGATCGAAGCATCGAGGTTGTTGTAGACGGTGCAAGCTCCGATTGCAAGCCTATTAGTGCTGGTGTTCCACAAGGCTGCGTGCTATCGCTAACGCTGTTTCTTCTGCATATAAATGATATGTTGCAAACCCGTAACATTCACTGCTATGCAGATGACAGCACTGGTGATGCTCTTTACACTGGCCGAGCCGATATTTCTCTGGAAAACGTCTCTGAGTGCCGGTACAAACTTGTGTCTGAAGTCGAGTCTTTGCTGAACAGAGTCTCGGATTGGGGGCGACTAAATCTAGTCCAATTTAACCCCCAAAAGACACAAGTTTGCGCGTTAAACGCTAAAAAAACCCCTTTGTCGTATCTCCTCAGTTTCAAGGCACTCCCTTTGTTGCCTCAGTCAGTATCGGAATCCTCAGCGTCGACATATCTAGTGACGTGCAGTTTCGTGGTCACTTGGAAGAGAAGGCCAAATTGGCTTCTATAAATCTTGGCGTGCTCAGCAGAGCGGGACAGTATTTCATGCCGGCACACCGCCTGCAACTTTACAAGGCGCTGGTTCGGCCGCACATGGAATACTGTTCCCATCTCTGGGCGGGGGCTTCCCAGTACCAGCTCCTTCCACTTGACCGCATCCAGCGCAGAGCGGCTCGAATCGTCGACGACCGAGTGCTTTCCGATCGGCTCGATTCACTGGCACTGCGAAGAGATGTTGCATCTCTTTGCATTTTATTTTGCATATACCATGGAGAGTGCTGTGAGGAATTGTTCGGATTAATCCCAGCCGCCAAGTTTCGTGAACGCGCTACGCGGCAAACGTCCCGATACCATCCACACCATGTGGATGCTTGGCGGTCCACCACTGTACGTTTCAAAAGGAGTTTTCTTCCACGTACAACCTCTCTGTGGAATAGTTTACCACCGGCGATTTTTCCGGACCGATACGACCTGGGGACCTTCAAGAAAAGAACTTACTCCTTTCTAAAGGGCCGGCAAAGCACCTGCAATTCCCCTGGTGTTGCGGTTGATCATGGGCGGCGGTATTCACTTAACATCAGGTGAGCCGCAAGCATGCTCGTTTGTCCCTTCTTCTATAAAAAAAGGACTTAGGCTATGTGACATCAGCTTTCCTGGCGAGGGGTCCAAAATATATGTTAATAAACAACACCGTCTAGCAAACTACTTCTTAAAAATACTAAATTAAAAATGAAGTCTGCTCTATACCAATATTTGTGGGTTCGTGATGGTAAAATCTTCGTCAAGAAAAACGATACCACTCACCCTTTACGTATTAAAGACAGCCCGGAGGTTTTAAAAATTGTTTGACTATTTGTAAGTTTTAATCTAATCGTAATGTGCATCTACCAGTACATATATATGAAATGTAAACACACTGTGTTGTGCACAAAGTTAGGCTATATTTACCTATGTATGCATTATTATTTAGTTGTTATCAGTTATATATATATATATATATATATATATATATATATATATATATATATATATATATATATATATATATATATATATATATATATATATATATATATATATATACATACATACATACATACATACAGGGTGTTAGTGTAAACACCGTTGTCCTTGAAACCAGTGGTTTGGGTTCACTTATAGTACGTAAATTCAGTGAATTAAAAAAAAACGCTATTTTATTTCATAAAATTTAAAAAGTTTCTGTCCGACACCGTCCGTAAATTCATGGATACCCTATGCGCCCGAGTGACGTAATCACTGTAAAGATCACCGCCCGCGCTAGCTACCTACACTACATTCCAATAAAAGCACAATAGGTACACATAACCTGTGATATAACTTTTCCTTCATTTAAAAAACCGAACAATTTAGATTTTGTGTTGTAACTTTTCATTGAATTTACGATCTATAAGTGAAACCAGTTTCAAGGATGACGGTGTTTACACTAACAGCCTGTGTATAATATGATCACGTTCACATGAGCCTTAAGTACTTATAGAACAAAAATACTTCAGCGCAAAGCTTCCGGGTAAACTATGTTGTAATTTGACCCGTCCGGCTTTATGTTCACGTGAACATAAAGATTTCTAAAACTGCTAACCCGGGAAAGAGCAGCTTCTCGGGATAACACATGTTGTTCTTGGTCAATGGTAAGCCTTAGCTCTCGTTGATAAGAACTTTGAGACGCCCGTGATGTAGCTCGTCTCGCTCTGTCAGCTGCTAATCGCATCTCTCTTTCTGGAGAGCTATCATTGGCTCGAGAAGTTGAGGCACTAACTCTCATAGAGTTTAACCGATGTGCTCTTTAGTCTGCAGATTCTTGAGAACGCACATTCCTCATTCTCTTAGCTTCTCTCGAATTTCGAGATAATGATAATCGTTTTGTAGGTGGCATTGTGTATTTTATTTTTAATCGATGGCATTCAGTTACCTAACAAAATAATCTACGTTAGAGGTACTAACTATAGCTACCATACACTTAAAAAAAATCTAAATGTCTAAATAAATAATAAAACGGATTCTAAATAAATCCTTAAATCCAAAATTAAATTCTTAAAAATATATAAGTATGTACCTAAGCTACATCTAATAGAATGAAATAACCTATTTGATACCTAGGTACCTATTTAAAACTACAGCTAAGTAAAAAAAGTTTAATTTATAATTAAGCTAATACTAAGAAATATTTAAACACTACCAAAATAACAAATACCTATTTTATAAAATAACAACCAAAGAAATCTAAAAATAAATTATTAAACGTAAGAGTAGACTAAAAGTCGCGCTGATAAGCACGGTTTGTTAAAATCAATTATTGTCTGTCAATAAGGTCGAGCGCTCTGAACGTCTATTCGCATCAACAGCCAAGTATTGTATGAAGCTCGCACTTTTTTTTGCGCCCAAAGCAATATAGGCAACCCTCCGGAAAGCGGGGGAGGGAGGCGGTGAATGCTCATAGCATACCACGCAGCCGGCTGCGTGGTTATGTGGAGAGTTTTACCCACTAAACACCACCTTTAGGGACTGGCTTAACAATCTACCTAGAGATCTTTAAGCCGTATCGAACGCGACCCCCCTTGGGTGAAAGGGGGGCGCTAGCGGCGAGTAGCCGCTGGGAAGAATTGCTGCGTAATTAAGGCAGCTTACGAATGAGATGACTAATTATATTGAGTTTAGAAAATGTTGGTGCTCGGTAAGCGCGAGCAAATGGTCCTGAGGGGACTGGGAAGCGCGCAGTTTGCGTGCTAAAATTGCGATCTCTCTTACGTCGATATTGCGGATAGCAATGTATACTGTATCTACGTCATCGGCGTAAGAGGGTTCCACCTGATGTTGGGGTCCTAGTGGGCGAAGGTGAGGAGGCCTGTAGGGTTCCTGAGGGGGCCGATATAAGTCCTGAGGTGACTGAGAGTTGCCCTGAAGGGGCATTTTGGATGGGAGAGCCGGGAATGTACACGGTCGTTGACCGGTGTCGGTGCTTTTTTGGCAGCTTTTTTGCCGAGATTGGGGCGAGGTGCGCAAGGGCAGCCTCTGAAGTTGGCCGTATGGCTAGTCTGTCCGCAAAGGACGCAAGTGGGTGGGTACTCGGTATCACGGGGCCGAGGACATGCAGCATCGTTTATGGGACACCTGAGATTTTGAGTGAGATTGAGAGGTTCTATGGGCAGCTGTACACATCATCGTTGGAGCCACACGCAAGTGTGAGTAACGATCCAAGAGCAAGTCTTATCCGACACTATTCCGATGATATCCCGGACGTCAGTCTGAGCGAGATTAGAATGGCTCTCCAGCACCTTAAAAACGGCAGGGCCCCAGGCGAGGATGGAATTACAGCGGAGCTTCTGAAAGCGGGTGGAACACCGGTACTTGAAGTCCTTCAGAAGCTCTTCAATTCCGTCCTCCATGGTGGCACTACTCCAGAGGCGTGGAGCAGAAGTGCGGTGGTCTTGTTCTTTAAGAAAGGCGACAACGCTCTCTTAAAGAACTACACACCGATTTCCCTTCTGAGCCGCGTCTACGTGCTGTTTTCGAGAGTCATTACGAATCGTCTCGCACGCAGACTCGACGACTTCCAGCCTCCCGAACAAGCCGGTTTCCGAAAAGGCTTCAGTACCATAGACCACATACATACCCTGCGGCAGATTGTACAGAAGACTGAAGAGTACAATCTGCCACTTTGCCTGGCGTATGTGGACTATGAGAAAGCCTTTGATTCCGTCGAAATTTGGGCGGTGCTACATACCCTTCAGCGGTGCCAAGTTGACTGTCGGTATATCGAAGTGCTGAAGTGTTTGTACAGTAGGGCTACGGTGGCTATCCGAGTACAGAACCAGAGCTCGAAACCTATCCAACTGCAGAGAGGTGTAAGACAGGGTGACGTTATATCCCCGAAACTCTTCACCGCTGCATTGGAAGACGTTTTCAAGCTACTGGACTGGAAAGGATACGGTATTGACATTAATGGCGAGTACATCACTCACCTTCGATTTGCCGACGATATAGTCCTTATGGCAGAATCGCTGGAGGACTTAAGCACTATGCTCAATGACCTCAATAGTGCCTCCCAACGGATAGGTCTTAAGATGGACAAAACAAAGATCATGTTCAATATCCATGTCACACCTATGCCGGTAGTTGTTGGGAGCACTATGCTCGAAGTTGGTGACGAGTACCTTTACCTGGGACAAATAGTCCGACTAGGTAAGTCCAACTTCGACCGAGAGTTCAATCGACAGATTCACCTCGGCTGGGCAGCGTTCGGGAAATTACGACATATATTCTCGTCAGGTATACCTCAATCTCTAAACACTAGATTGTACAACCAGTGCGTGTTGCCAGTGATGACTTACGGATCTGAGACGTGGTCCTTCACTGATGGCCGTATGAGGACGCTCAAGGTCGCTCAGCGAGCTATGGAGAGGGCTATGCTCGGAGTTTCTCTGCGTGATAGACTCAGAAATGAGGATATCCGCAGTAAAACCAGAGTGACTGACATAGCCCAACGGATTAGTAAGCTGAAGTGGCAATGGGCCGGCTATATAGCTCGAAGAACCGATAACCGATGGGGAAGAAAGGTTCTTGAGTGGCAGCCTCGTACCGGTAGGCGTAGTGTAGGGCGACCCCCCACTAGATGGAGTGACGACCTGGTAAGATATGCAGGCAGTCGATGGATGCAGGTGGCTCAGGACCGTGCTTTGTGGCATTACTTGGGGGAGGCCTATGTTCAGCAGTGGACTTGTGAAGGGCTGTAATGATGATGATGATGATAATGTTATACTCCTCACTGAAACTTGTTTGCAACATGATATATTTGATAACGAATTATGTAATGGGAAGTTTGATATATTCCGATGTGAAAGTGACTTGGTGGCTACGAATAAGAGATCGGGTGGAGGTGTAATGATTTGTACCCGTCGTGAACTAGGTGCGACTAAGCGTGAAATTGGAGTTGTAAATATATTGAATCTATATGTATCAGCTTGCCAGTCCGATCTCTCAGTTCACAATACAGCTTAAATATTATACTAGTTTACATACCACCTGATGAAGGTAAATTATCCGAGTATATTAATGAATTTAGAATCAGTTTTGAGCGTTTATATCAAACGTCACATTCGGACTTCTTTATGACTGTTGGTGATTTTAATTTGCCTTGTTTAACATGGAATACTGATGGATGGTCTTTAATACCGATTGGCAAATATGAGGTTCAGGTAGCTGCTAATACCTTGGCCGAAAATCTGAGCTTTTTAGGGAAGAATCAATTTAATTTTATTCAAAATCGTTGTAATAATGTCCTCGAATTGTGTTTTTCAAATTTACCCATAGAAAATGAAAAAAATGGAAGAATCTTTGTGATTATGAAGAGTTAAAACTGCTTAGAGATAGACAACATCGTATAAAAAATAAATGTTTCGAGTACTTCATGTATAATACTGAAAAAAAAATGAAAACGTCGCCCAAGTTCTTTTAGAAATATGTTAAGTCAAAACGAGGGACATCCACTTATCCTCAAAATTTCTCTTCTAACAATAAATATTACTGTAATGGGCGGGACATTTGCTCAGCATTTAATAACTTATTCCAAAAGCGTATTTTCTGCTTCTGCTTTACCATCAAGTTAGTTTCAAAACCATCCCAATATGAGTTTAGATCAGATCTCTAGCATAAATGTTTCCCGCAAAGCTGTCCTTAAGTATCTTAAAGGCTTGGATTCAAACAAAGGCGCTGGTTATGATGGAGTGCCTCCTGTGTTCTTGAAATCCTGCGCTGACAGTTTAAGTTACCCAATCTCTGTACTTTTTAAACTCTCCCTACAAAATTCTGTTTTCCCATTCTCATGGAAAAGGGCGCATATAATTTCTGTTCATAAAAAAGGAGCCAAAATTAAGATAGATAATTACCGCCCAATTTCGACTCTTAGCACTATTGGGAAAATATTTTAAAAACTAGTATTTGATCAAATTTATTCAATCATTATAAAAGGTATACCTAATTCACAACATGGTTTCTTGAAAAAACGCTCAACAACATCTAATCTTGCCTGCTTCTCTGAGTACGTTCTCAATAATATGAAAAATGGCCGTCAGGTTGACGTTATATACACAAATTTCGAAAAAGCTTTTGACCATGTAAATCATGTTTTATTGCTACAAAAGCTCCAGGCGCTCGGATTTCATGGGGATCTGCTTAGATGGGTCAAATCTTATCTGACGAATCGATCTCAGGCAGTTGTTCTTGGAGGTTACAGTTCAGATTTTATTACTATCCCATCTGGCGTGCCTCAAAGCTCTCATCTTGGCCCTCTTTTCTACAATGCATACATATTTGATACACATAAATTTATAAGTAACTCCCGTCACTTACTTTACGCCGATGATAAAAAGATATATCTCAAAGTTCGTACTATTGAAGACTGCAAATCAATCAAAAAAGATTTTACCTCCTTATATAACTTTTACGTAGCTAACGGCATATATGTAAGTATATCCAAATGTCAATGTATATCTTTCACCAGAAAACTAAATCCAATAGTATTTCCCTATAATTTTAATGGAATTTTGATTAAGAGGATCACAGTTGTTCGGGATTTAGGCGTATTATTTGATATCGGTATGGCCATGCGAGATCATATCAATAGTATGTGTAATAAATCATTTCATAATCTTGGATTTGTCATGCGTACAATTCTTCCATTTACGGAATTCCTAAGTTTTTAAATAGTTTGTTTCTCGTATGTAAGATCTACTCTTGAGTATGCATGCCAGGTTTGGTCACCATTTTTTAAAATTTACATTAATAATATTGAAGGAATTCAACGTAAATTTATTTCACACCCGAACTATTTAAAATTTAAATATAAAAGCTCATCATATTTAGATGACTGACGACACTATAACCTTCTTACGCTTGAAGAAAGACGTAAACTGTTAGATATGGGATTTCTATACGATATTTTACGATGGTGTTGACTGTCCGGATTTACTGTATACTGTCACGTTTAATGTGCAAAGGAAACGTACAACAATCACCAAGAAAACTTTGTTTAGTATACCTCGTCATTCCACACTTTATGGTAAAAATAGTATCTCAAGACGTTTGCTATCAAATTATACTCGTAACAAAACATTTAATACCATTGATCCCTTTATAGGCAATAAAAATTATTTTAGAAACAAGGTACGTGCATGCATATTAAAAACAGCTTCTGTGGCTTAACTTATCTTTGTTTGTAAACGTAGGATACCGGTAAGGTGCATTATGAAGAACACTTACTTTAGGTACCTACGTTTAAATAAAAAGTGAGGTATTTATATATTTTAAAATATTTATGTACATTGGTGTGTACGTATACTTGTATGTATGTATGTATATGTGTAATGATATATAGAATATATTTTGCCAGGATATAAATAAATGAATTATAAAATTGACTCGAGGAATCCCTATACCAATTTGTCAGTAAAACCTAATATCTTAGTGTTAGTAAACCTAAAACTACTTAATTTTGTTACTGAAATTTTATTAAGCTGTTTTAAATTGTTTAATTTCCATCGCATTTATTCATTATAATTGTACCTAGCTTACCTTTATATTTAATATGTGAATAACTGTTATTGGCATACTTGAGGTAAATTTGAAATTGTATTTAGTGATATACGCTGTTGTCATCCTTATTAAAAAATCGTAAGCGACACAGCTTTCTCGTTCGAACGTGACTGATCAGGCGGTAGGAAACAAGCTTCATGACGCCGATAGTTTAGGTGATTTTTTTACATTGAAAATAATTGTAATTAAAATAAATAAATATCATAAGCCGTGCTTTATAGTTTGTTCAGTTAGTATGCAAAGTTTCATGAACTAATTTAAGTACTTTAAATTAGGATTTGGATTATGAATACCAGCGGCTTATTGTTCAGTTTGTAATCGGAATCGTGTTTTCGTCTAAAATAGCACTTAACATTAATCCTCAACTTACCATATATTTATTTCAAATTTAATGCTCCAACATTTTCGGTATAACGGAGGACCTTGCTAAGCCAACTGAGGTAGTATTTTTAATATTTCCCCTTTAAATTGGGAATCGATTGTTATTGGTACTCAAAGACCACCATTCATATAGGTTTAAGCTTCTGTCAGCCTTTGCAAACCTGATGTAGTAGGCAATTTCATCAGCAATGCTATTATTGGGTTACTCTTCATTAAACTACTTTGTTCTCGTAGATTTAGATTCTAAGAAACATGGCCAAAATATTGGGTCCTTACATATGAAATTAGCGTTTTGTCGTACTGACCAATTTGATATGAAATATCTCCTCTTTGGTTGAGAATTCGAAATTCAAATTTATAAATTCATTTAATGGGTCATTTTAATTTTAAAAACAGTCATTCACTTGTTTTTCCTTATTATTTTTTCTTTGGCGTCGCTTATTACCGCATAATGCACGATATACCAAACAATAATACGTACAGATATACGTACTACAGGCATTCCATCATTTTTGATGTTTCAGGAACATGCAAGTGTCTGCAGCGTTACCCCATTGCGTATTGGCAGACTTTACATGTCTACGAAATATTTTTGTCGATTTCTCAGATATGGAGGTTTCCCGCGATAAAAAGATTTGATTTAATTGATAGAATCAGGCGTTAATTTGCGGAAATTCATTATAATAAAGATATTACCAGACCCTCCAAATAACTCAACTTATCTGTAAGCTTGTGACCACCCTGGTAACACTAAATTGCTTATGATTTGTCTTTTGGATTGTTTTTATTTGTATTTCTTCCAACAATAATATACCAGCAAGCAATATTAGGGAAACCTGTTATTGGCCATACTTTTAGTTTGTTACATTAATGTAAAATATTTTCTGTATACGCTGTTGGTTTTCGAAATAAATAAAAAAAAATTACTATTTAATTTGCAACTATTCGCTTAATTAAATACAATGATGTCTCTTCAATCCAGGTAAGACACATCATTGTATTTAATTAAGCGGATGGTTGCCAATGAAATATTAATATATTTATTGAGATTTGATCTTTTATTTTTATGTTCCTAAATGGAATTCAAAAGCATTTTTGATATCAACTAAGTCACCGGAGTTTCCCGGAGTCAATTTAATTCGCTTTTTTTGTCATTATCGTTTTATGTACAGCGAAAATACTGCGGTTGGTAAGGCGCTACCTAAGCGTAACGACTATGGCAAATATCGCCCTATGAGGTAATCTATGAGGGGGGTCTACGTTTTATTAATGATGATTATGATGATACTTAATGTCGACTTGCGAGAGGTAGCAAATATGCAGGCGATAGCACAATTATCAAAGTATACTAGCCGAGTACTCCGTATGGTGCCACGATCATATTGTTTCAGAAAGCTAAGTCATGTAAGAGTGAGCGAATCTTTCACTTTAGTTGATCCCCGAATATCATTTCATTAGAATATTGAAAGAGCTTGAACAAAATAATTGTTCTTTTTTAGGTTCCTTGGAATACACCGACTATCGTTCCGTCTGTTTCCGGCAGAGAGAGGCTTTCTTTTTACGTCATTATTATTATCATAGCCCTTCACAAAGCTGCTACTGAGCATAGACTTCCCGCAAGGAATACCATAAAGCACGGTCCCGTGTTACCTGCATCCATCAAATTCCTACATGTCTTACCAGGTCATCACTCAATCTAGTGGAGGACCGCCCCATAATTCGCCTAACAGTACTCCATGAAGTTTTAGCCATTCGAGAACCTTGCTTTCCCTTTTGTTCTAAGGTGGCCAACTTCATTTCGAAGTTGATCACGCAGAAAAACCCAAAATATAGCCCTTTCCATAGCTCACTTAGCGATCATGAGCTTTCTTGTACGGCCAGCAGTGAAGGAACTCGTCTCAGATCCATAAGTACATAACTAGTAACACGCAGTGGTTGTATACTCTCGTTCTCAAGTTTTGTGGTATATTTGACAAGAAGATATGTGGTTGTCTCCCGAACACTGCTAAACCGAATTAAATCCGTTGATTGGCCTCTCAGTTGAAGTTCGACTTTCCTAGTCCAACTATTTGTCCCATGTAAAAATACTCGTCAACAACTTCGAGCTCAGTACTCACTACTACTACTTATGACTTTAGTTTTGTCCATGTACATATTGAGACCTATTCGTTGGGAGACACTATTGAGTTCATTGAGCATAGGGCTTAGGTCCTCCAGCGATTCTGCCATAAGGGCTATTACGTCGGCAAATCGAAGGTGAGTGATGTACTCACCCTTGACATTAATATCGTAGCCTTTCCAGTCTAGTAGCTTGCAACGTTTTCCGTTGCAGCGATACAGATTTTTAGGGACACTACGTCACTCTGTATTACACCTCTATACAAATGGATAGGTTTACTCTGGTACTCTACTCGAATCGCCATTGTAGGCCAACTGTACGAACTCTTCAACACTTTGATATATCGACAGTCAACTTGGCACCGTTGAAGTCATAGTTCACATACGCAACACACAAACGCAATACACAACACGACAAAGTGGTAGATTGTACTCTTCGATCTTCTGTACAATTAGCCGAAGGGTATGTGTGTAGTCTATGGTGCTAAAGCCTTTTCGGAAACTAGCTTGTTCAAGAAGCTGCAAGTCGTCATGTTTGCATGCGAGACGATTATTCTCTAAAAGAGTACGAAGACGTGGCTCAGAAGAGAAATAATAATAAAATATATAGACGTAGGGAAGTGACGACCCCATAGCCCGCTGACGTAACAGTTAAGTGTCAAAACTGCTACGTCTATGAAACGACAGTCGGTGCCTTGCCAAGAGGTGTGAGCGTCGTTTCTCAACAGAATTCAGGCTACAAAGGCCCGTTTGTGCTTACGGCCGCATCATGAAACGGTGCTGGACCTGGGCGTCTCCCGTTAATTGACACCCATTTTATGGATGATGGAAGAAAAAAGACCACTGCGTGGAGTTCACAAGGGTGCGTGTGTAGCTGGTGCTGATCACGACATCATGCAGATCACCAGCCTAGCCCGAGGGGCTACAAGACCACCTAGCATCCCCCCGAATCCATCATCCCCAACAGATGGCTTGTTGTCTTCTGGGTCTTCTCAAACCCAGCAAGCAGCATCCGCAACCGGTGGAGCAGGTTACGTGTGTCGGACGAAAATAATGAACGCAAACGCATTGCAGTCATATTTTAGGACAAAAGGAGAAGAAACTGGAACGTTGGCGTATCGGGCTCAGATGCACTACTTTTTTACTGTCTTGCACTCATCTGTTCTTATAACAGAGCAAAACCTGGTAAAACGAGTTCAGTACATCCTGCGCTCCAACATGACGTTTGGGTGACGCCAAACTCGGACAATTAGGACGTGAGGCTGTTCCCTCATGGGATGAAAGTTCTACGGGTAAGAATGCATAGAAATCTGCACACGTGAATGCCTCCGTGGCTCTTCCAGTTTGGTTGATTCAGACGATGATGATATAATCTCCTACGAACAAAAGCATATTGGAAGAGGCAGTTTCGGAAACACGCAGTACGCCTCTCGAAAATCGACAACGACTTCACTACATACCCCTACGAAAGCAGAATCAGGCTGTCGTGAGGAATTTTAACCTAATGCTGTCTACCTATTTGGCAGACAGCCGGGACTTTTGCGTATTATTGGCGCCAAACTTCGCACGGCTGGATGTGATATTAGACAAAGTAGCGCCATCACAGTCTGGAGAAAAATAATTGGGGTCCGTACAGCAAAACATGGGCTCTCATCGGCAGACTGATATGTTTTAAGTTGGGTAATAACAAGCCAAGAATTATGTGCACCGTCTGAATGGCGTTTACTGGGATAAATGTCAGTTTGTCCCAGCCTTATAGCGAAAATATATAAAATATGATATAATATATAGCGTAAACACTGAGGGAGCGCATAGATGACTTGAATGAGAAAATCGCTGCTTGGGGGATACTGTCACATTCTGGCGTGGCCCGTGGTCAGTTCCCGTGAACCACAACGAGGGCCCTTGGACGAAATTTGTGGCAAGTCAGTGTGCAAGTGTCACGCCCATGGACCCCGTTATCATAACGCTGGAAGATGTAGCTGAGGTAGTCCCTAGGGCCCGAGCTGGAATAGTCCGGGACGTGAATATAATGGATTTCCGAAAAGTAACGCCCGATTCTATTAATCATGCGAAGTTCTCCAACACGCTTTCTTGCCCTAATACCCCTCAGAAATTAGAGAAGGCCTGTTCCCAGCAGTAGGACGTATATAGGCATACATTAAACATACATACATAAAAGTTAAAATTTAAAAGTTTCATACATAAAAGTTAAAGTTAAAGTTACAACTTTAACTTTAACTTTTAACTTTTACATATGTAAGGTAAAGACAAGTTCCTGCACAATATGGCTGCACTCAAATGAATTAGTTTAACTGGGGAATAAGAACGCTTACTAAGAATACCAGAATAAAATTCTACTGTACTCCGTATTTAAGACAGAAAGAAAATAAGTTTATTTAGTAACACATTATAACAATTGACTTACAAAAATGCCACAATATGAATTTGGTAAATGGATTACTATAAAACTACCCAACTGAGCATTGTCTTGGTACAGAGCACTTCGACTCCGATCTTAATCTTACGTAAGTGCTATTAAATATTTAAAACCAAAAAATAAACCTAACAGTAGTTTATACAATACAATAATAGGTATATAAAACATACAAGACTCATATCTAAACATATATACATATAGACATAGATATTAGCTAAATAAATAATAATAGCAATAATTTATAATTTATAAAATTTAAAAGATACAGAAGTATTAACATGAAATGAATATTTAGTATTTTTCTCATTGAACAAATCAGTTGAAATTTAATTTCTAATCGGTGCACGTCTTTCTAGTATTTTGTAGCAGAATAATGAAATTCCCACAAAATGCTTGTCATATTTAGTCAAATTAAACTTAATGTTCAAATAAATCTATTTTTTTTAAATTTTAATACCAGTGACAAACTATTTCCAGCTATAAACTTAAAATTTTTGTATTTGTTACTCTTTTTTGTGTTATTAAAAGTATTGGGCGCGGTAAGGTAATTTCAGCATCAAACTTTGTTATTGGAAAAAAGTTTCTCGAGGAAACTAGTCAACGAGGGAGATACTTAAAACGTTTTCGGGGACATGCCGCAAAAGTATATGCAAATGACTTCCAAATGGATTACTTTTCTTTGTTGAGATTAAAATTCTCTTTATAAGTCTGCTTTTATTCAAAAAGTCGTACTATTTCATAGACAATTTGTCTTCTTAATTCTACTTCGAAAGTTAGTTTATTTTTATATATTTAATTCTACAATATTATTGTAATTGTACAGTATTGTATAAATAAATTATAGACATAAAAATAATAATAGAAATATTTGAGGACACATTAACAGTTTGAGAGCCGCGGTAGCTCAGATGGTTAACGCTCGCTGTAAATATAACAGAACGCAAGTAACTCGGGTTCGATCCCCGGTGGCACCAATAAAATTGTTACTTGCAATTTTAAGTGCTGATTTACCACGTGCTCGGTGGTGAAGGAAAACATCGTGAGGAAACCTGCATGTCTGAGGAATAAGGAAAAAATATTTCGAAGATATGTGAAGTTCGCCAACATGCATTGGATCAGCGCAACGGACACTTCTTTGTCCTAAAATCCTCTCATAAACGAGGGGAGGCCTGTGACCAGCAGTGGGAAGTATATAGGCTGTATCTGCTTCTGCTAACAGTTTGAGGGTCGAATAGTAAAGGTAGGAATGGTATTGGCATTAACTGTTATCATGCCGACTAATTGATTTTGATTTCTAATTGTGAATTTCTAATTGTAAAAACAGCTTTAACAGCAATACAATAATAAGCTTAACACTTATTTGCACACGTGCGAATTAAAATGTATACTATCAAAAATTATATAAAACAAAGGTCAGAGTGATGTTTATAGCTTGTTTTATGTATAAATGATTGTTTAAAGATGTAAATAACCATGTATGAGAATAAAATATTTATTTCGTTATCATGTGAAGCCTGCCGGCTTGCTCCAAAAACCCTAACAGAAATGAGCGGAGGCCTACTCCCAGCAATTCAAAATAATAACAGCGGAGCTTCTAAAAGTGGGTGGAAAATCGGTTCTTGAAGTCATTTAAATACATTTCATTTCAGGTCTCCGTGGGGAATTCCATCGGAGACATAGAACATAAGTTTTGGGGTCTTGTTCCTCAAGAAAGGGAATAACGCTATATTGAGGAGTGACAGATCATTTATCTTTTTGAGCTGTCTTATCTTGTCGTGCTGTTATAGACAGTAGATAAGAATAATTTTTTATTCAATATTTATTACAAGTAATTCTCATAGAATTTTTTTTTTTACTTTTAACACTGGTTTAGGAAAAAAACCTCTGTCCTAGGAAAAAATAGCATGAAACCCAGCGTGATTTCTTGTGTTCAAAATAAATTATACAATAGCGCATTACAAATCACCTTTCACAAAGACTTGACTTCCAGCCTCCCAAATAAGGCAGTTTCTAAAAAGGCTTAAGTACAGGTCACATATATACAACTTGCCAAAATGTGGAGGAGACCGAAGCTTCAAATGCGTAATATGTGACTATTAAAAAGCCTTTGATGCCGTCAAAATTTGGGCTGTAACTTAAAGCCTCATTTTGATTACATTATATCTATAGGAGAAATCTATTTCACTCTCATGTCAGCAGGATTTGCTATGAGTATCCCATCCGATAGTCTGAATAAAAAAACGACAGTAGCTGTAAGACATTAGACATATCACTACAGGTAGATATATCACACTAAATTAGATCCTGTCTAAATTTCACAGCAACCTTAGAATGTAGACAATTGATATTTTTTTATTGCCGTGTGTTGGCGGCTTCCGATAATGCATCACTCCATTTCTTCACGTGGGTGTCTTATATGTCGATTAAAATATATGCCAGAACGAATCACAAGGGCTTCCGATAGATGGCGGTATAACCACCTAGCTTACGGCAGGAAGTACTTACCCAGCCCGGCGACGGGCTGTAGCAGCGACGGGCAGTAGTGTCAAGAGTGCGAGTCGTCTGACACTTAGACGCCAAACGTTAAGATTAAGGCAAATTCTACCATCAAGGGGAAAGACTCATGTCCATCAATGGATTAAAGTCTTTCCCCTTTATGGGGAAATAATTAAGCCCATTGCTGGACTGCATAAAGGCTGAAAAGAAGATTATTGTTCATGCCATCATTTTCTAAAGTAATATTGTGTATGATAAATATAAAATCATATATTAAATTCCGCCTTTTTATATTCGCATTACTTACGAAAAAACCAATTGGATAATTCTGTTGAATTGTTTATAAAAAGCGTTCAATATTCAGCGTTTAGTTTATTGTATGTTTAACGTCACGAGAAATGGGATCATTTTCAATTACTGTTATACTTAAGTAATGTTGCGTTCGAAAAATTGAGTTTTCTGTTATGAAATTTTTATTGTATCTCTGCTTTTACTCGAAACTAATGACCCGCTCCCGCTTCGCATGGGTAGGATTTATTAGTTATGGTTTTTAATTTTAAGATAATCTTAAAAAGAAATACAATTTAGATCACTCCTGGTATTCCTATCTATTCATGAAGTTTCATCGCAATTGTTTCATCCATTCCGAAGATAAGCCCGGACAGATAACTTTTTTTAAATGATTGTTTAGGTCTTAATAGCACGCAAATAACTCCCTTAGCTTAAAATAAGCTAGTTATTTCTTTATACCACACTTCATTTATATATATATATATATATATATATATATATATATATATATATATATATATATATATATATATATATATATATATATATATATATATAACAGATTAAGTTTTTTTTTATAGAATAAGGGTGATAAACGAGCGCACATAATTCAACCGATGGTAAGTGGATGACTCAACGGAGACTAGACATCGGCACAGAACAGGATTATAGTGCCCAAGTGTATGCGCAAGCACAGGTGCACTCTCTATTCCATCACTCTCATATTCCGATGGGACGGTAAACCGACAAGATCAGGTGCAGAACCAACGGCTTTACGTGCCTTCCGAAGCACGGGGGTGATATACCGCCAACTTTGTGACTCCGGGCAGCTATTGATAATTTCTTGACGGAAAAACTCAATAATTAATTTTTTTCGCCCTAGCCGGGATTCGAACCCAGGACCTCATAATCAGTAGTCGCGCCACTACGACCACTAGACCAGGCAGACAATTTCCTCAATTAAGTATCAAAATGCAAATGCGTTTTCATCCTTGAGGACTTAGATTTTCCGTCCAGAAATTCTCAGTAGCTGCCCGGAGTCAGATAGTTGGCGGTGTCTAACCCCCGTGCCTCGGAATGAACGTAAAGCCGTTGGTCCTACGCCTGATCTCTCTCCGGTCGTGTCGGTTTACCGTCCCATCGGATTATGAGAGTGAGGGAATAGAGAGTGCACCTGTGCTAGTGCATACACTTGGGCACTATAATCCTGTCCTGCGCCGATGGCTAGCCTCCGTTGTGGCAGGCCTCCGTGACCGAAATTCGGTCTGGAGGACATTATTATTATTATAATTATTCAACCGTGCACTATTTTAACTTATAATACCGGTGTATGCTACAAGAAAATCGCTTTCAGTTTGCTTTTAGGTTATTGTTAGATTCATATTTTAATTGATAATTTCTCAGTACATCGTTGAGATGCAATTAAACTAATAAGACAATTATAATCTATAGATTACAAGGAATGACTAATATAAAGTTCTTAAAATTTGTGGTTGGTTATTTTTAAATAAATTGTCGCTTTTGGGGATCAAAATCGTAAAACAATTAAATGAAATCAAAAATCCGAGCAACTGAATACGAATAAGTGGTAAAAGAAATATTTCATTTCAGAAATCTCTCAAATAAGATTTACAGATAAAAGTCCCCTAATACCGTTTCGTCACGTTTTCAAAGTTTCCACACGGATAAAGCATTGGTGCTATATGTCACGTTTTATATCTGAATGCTGGAATCCACAAATGATTTCTTAAAATGAAATAACAAATATGTGTATAGAAAGCGACATAACATTTGACATAATAATACAATTATATAATTTGACTTACATTCGGCGTTTTCGATATGTTTATCGTACCAGCTACGAAACTTGGCTGATCGCTCGTTATACCCCTGACTTTTTCTGCTGCTCTGGCACTCGAAAATGTTGTTAGCTCACCGATGTGGAGGGCCTAGACCTCCTCGTATGCTTCTTTTTTCCATCATTTTTATTTTTGACAAAATTGCTACCCTTCTCTTGAAGGAATTTCGATTAATATGTTTTATGGATCTTGAAATCTTCTATTTCGAAATTCGTCAAACTTGATTTAATAGCAAATGTACTAAAGCTTCTTCTATAATTTATTTTTCAGGTCTTTCTTTATTTCTTCTATAACATTTTAACTTTAATCATAGAGTGCGATTTCTCAAAAAAAAAGTAGTCTCTTCTTATATTTATTTTGTTACGAGGGCGACACTGAAAATTTCGGGAATCAAGGAAGTGACACAACATTACTATTTAAAATGTATTTATTGCTTTTTGAAGTATTCTCCGCGAAATTTGACACATTGTTCCATACGATGGAAACAATCATTGAAGCAACCATTCCATTCGGAAGTTGGGGTCTCCAAAATGGCCGTTCTGTAGGCGTCCACAGCTTCTTCAGGTGATGAAAATCTCTGTCCACGCAATTTATTCTTTATTTTGGGGAAAGTATAGAAATCATAAGGGCTTAGGTTTGGGCTGTACGGCGGATGGTTTAATAATTCTATGTTTTAAAACTCTTTTGTTCTGTGTGCGGTGTGAGAACTCGCATTGTCGTGATGGAGGATGATGGCGGTTTCAGTTCTCTTTACGGAGATCAGAAACGACCTGTGGCAAACAAATGATAGCACACCATTCTGCATTAACCGTTCTCTGTCCCTCAAGAAAAATAGTCGTAACACGGCCGGTTTTGGAGACAAACGTGGCCACCATTTTTTTTGCAACACTCCGTGAACGAACAATTTTTGTTGGCTTTTACTAATTTTCGAACACCCAAACTAGTGACTGGTTTTTTGTTTCGAGCTCCTGCGCATATATCCGGGATTTGTCACCCGATACGATGTTGTATACAGCATTTGAGGATCCTGCGTGGAATCTTTCGAGAGTTCTGACGCACCAAGTAATGCGAGCCGCTTTTTGCTCTTCACCGAGCGAATGCGGTATCCATCGGGAAAACAACTTTTTTACACCTAATTGTTCATGCAAGATTATTTGTATTTGACTCATGCCAATGTCTAAAATTGCCTGAATTTCCCGGTATGTCACATGTCGATCTTCCTCAATCAGCTTACGCACAGCATCAAAGTTTTCTTGGATGACTTCGGTTTTTGGACGATCTTGACGGGAATCATCACTAAGCTTGACACGGCCACGTTGAAATTCAGCAAACCAGCGATAAATTGTATTCTTGAATGGGGCTTCATCACCAAATGCAGAAATCATCTGGTCAACACACTGTTTTTGTGTTAAACCACTTCGAAAGTCATAATAAATCATCGCTCTTGAATTTTCTCGAGTCAATTCCATTTTCTCAACGACTATACAAGTTTGACAAAACCTTGTGACAAGACCGAGAATCTTTTTTTAAATAAATAAATGGTATTCGATTTTTAAAACCAAGGAGTTTTCAATTAAAAAGATTTTAATATGACAGGAACAGTAGAAATATTCCATTCCCGATACTTTAAGTGCAGCCTAGTATTATATTCATCATCATCATCATCATCATCATTACAGCCTTTCACAAGTCCACTGCTGAACATAGGCCTCCCCCAAGTAATGCCACAAAGCACGGTCCTGAGCCACCTGCATCCATCGACTTCCTGCATGTCTTACCAGGTCGTCACTCCATCTAGTGGGGGGTCGCCCTACACTACGCCTACCGGTACGAGGCTGCCACTCGAGAACCTTTCTTCCCCATCGGTTATCGGTTCTTCGAGCTATATGGCCGGCCCATTGCCACTTCAGCTTACTAATCCGTTGGGCTATGTCGGTCACTCTGGTTTTACTGCGGATATCCTCATTTCTGAGTCTATCACGCAGAGAAACTCCGAGCATAGCCCTCTCCATAGCTCGCTGAGCGACCTTAAGCGTCCTCATACGGCCAGCAGTATTATATTATTATTATATATTTATTTCTATTTATCTTCTATGCAGGTTTTAGCGGTGCGCTTGTATTGTAGCAGCGCACCGCCCGACAGAGTCGCCATTTAATGTTCGGAGGTCGGGGAATAAAAAAATACGTCTAGTGTTCTTGATTGTAGATTTAATACTCTTAGAATGTTTCTTAGTCTATCGTATATATACCAGCATGAGCATACACTACAGTTACTCTACACAGGTGAAAATTTGAGGTTGTAAGGTCAGAACTATTTGGTGGATGTACTAACACTCCCAGCCAAGTTCTTTTAATTTTTGCTGTGTGGCCAAAGATATGTGTGGTCTGTCATTATCGTGATGAAAGACTACTACGTTTCTGTAGATCGATTCTGGCCTTTTTTTCTTAATTTCTTGCTTGAGTCTCATTATTTGTTGGCAGTAGATATTAAAATCGTTTTATCTAGTGGTAAAAGCTTAAAATTGACTGCCCTGCACCACCCCACCATTCCACTCTTCACCGTTCAGCATCATCTTATTGCGTGTTAATCCGGGATTCACTACAGTCTGTGAGCTTGACTACCCTTTGACCATGATATTTTTCGCACGTTCTTGTCATAGGTGATCTAGTTTTCATCACCAGTGATTAATATTTTTAAAAATTGTTCGGTTCTATTACGTTTTAACAGAGAATCGCAAATGAGTACATGATTCATTAGGTTTCTTTTAGTGAGCTTGTGTGGTACATAAATATCGAGTCATTTTGTATAGCCAGATTTTTTTACTGACTCATGTATTGTTATATAGATATTTTCACTTATCTTGTTTATATATTTTATATTTATATACGTTAATATTTAGGCTAGCCAGGCGAGGATACTGCAAAGGATCTCTAAAGTAATACTTAAAATCTAAAAAATTAACTCCAATGACCGAAAATAAACATTTAAATATTCACACGATCTAACCTCTAATCTCCCAGGCAAACGAGCATACAACTCACCTGATGGTAAGTGATCACTATCGCCTATTTATATCTGAAAACCTAGGGGAATTTCAGGTGTGTTACTGGCTTTTCAGAAAGAAGTAGGCTCTTTTTTTGAAGGTCCTTAAGTATCTTTTCTTGAAGGTCCTTAAGTATTATCAGCGTAAAAACTGCTGGCAATGGTAAATTTTACTGTATTTGACATTTATTAAGTAGATATGATACGAATTAAGCTTTATCTACAGACTTTACACTTTAAAAATAAACCAAACAAATATTAAATGCGCATTATACTCGTATGTGAAATATATTGCATTCAATCGTATTATATTACATACAACAAAAAAGGAATTGTTAAAAATTCGTTACAAAAAATATAGGAAAAGGGAAAGAAGATATATTAAAAAGAAAAAAATGTTAACAATATAAAATTGTTTAAAGTCGTTCTTACTTTTAGTAAGATTTAATGTTCAAACGAACTAAGAAGTGAAGAATAAATCGCCAGAACGAAGCTGTTAGCATAATTTGGAAATTCGATCCTAATTTTGCTTCACACCTTTATTCTAGCGATATATGTTAACTTATTGCAGCTACACTTCCAAGTTTACAGCCTTGCAAGGTGCTTAAAGGAAGGAAAAATAATTTAATAGCAACACCGACACTCGCTCCTGCATATCCGGCAACACTCGTTTCAAAGTTTAAAGAAATAAAAACAAAACTGCTGCTGATTATCAAGTTTATTTCAGTATTTTAGGAAAATACAGGACTAATTTTATTTTTACGATTCTAGGGAGGGTTTATGTTAACCGATAAAGAAAACACAGTATTAAAAAAAATCAAGGAGGGCTCTCCTAAATCGCTAGAACGAAGCTTTTCGCCGTAATTAGGATCGAACTTCACTTGGTTCGAATTTCGAAGTTGGATCGAAGTCCGTTTGATCATTAATTACGCTTCACAGCTTTATTCTAGCGATTTATGTAGATATTTACAGTCATAATGTAAAAAATTAAAAGATATTATATTATTATATTCTTTATATATATATATATATATATATATATATATATATATATATATATATATATATATATATATATATATATATATATATATATTTTTTATAGAAGAGGGGGCAAACGAGCATGCGGCTCACCTGATGTTAAGTGACTACCGCCGCCCATGATCAACCGCAACACCAGAATTGCGGGTGCGTTGCCGGCCCTTTAGAAAGGAGTAAGCTCTTTTCTTGAAGGTCCCCAGGTCGTATCGGTCCGGAAAAATCGCCGGTGGTAAACTATTCCACAGAGAGGTTGTACGTGGAAGAAAACTCCTTGTGAAACATCCAGATGGTGTGGATGGTATCGGGACGTTTGCCGTGTAGTGCGTTCACGAAATTTGGCGGCTGGGATTAATCCGAACAATTCCTCAGAGCACTCCCCGTGATAGATGCGATAAAATACGCAAAGAGATGCAACATCTCTTCGCAGCGCCAGTGAATTGAGCCGATCGGAAAGCACTCGGTCGTCGACGATTCGAGCCGCTCTGCGCTGGATGCGGTCAAGTGGAAGGAGCTGGTACTGGGGAGCCCCAGCCCAGAGATGGGAACAGTATTCCATGTGCGACCGAACCTGCGCCTTGTAAAGTTGCAGGCGGTGTGCCGGCATGAAATACTGTCCCGCTCTGCTGAGCACGCCAAGCTTTTTAGAGGCCAATTTGGCCTTCCCTTCCAAGTGACCACGAAACTGCACGTCACTCGATATGTCGACGCCAAGGATTCCGATACTGGCTGAGGCAACAAGGGGAGTGCCTTGAAACTGAGGGGATACGACAAAGGGGTTCTTTTTAGCGGTTAACGCGCAAACTTGTGTCTTCTGGGGTTAAACTGGACTAGGTTTAGTCGTCCCCAATTCGAGACTCTGTTCAGCAAAGACTCGACTTCAGACACAAGTTTGTCCCGGCACTCGGAGACGTTTTCCCGAGAAATATTGGCTCGGCCGGTGTAAAGAGCATCACCAGTGCTGTCGTCCGCATAGCAATGAATGTTACGGGTATGCAACATATCATTGATATGCAGAAGAAACAGCGTTGGCGATAGCACGCAGCCCTGTGGAACACCAGCATTAATAAGCTTGCAATCGGAGCTTGCACCGTCTACAACGACCTTGATGCTCCGATCTGCAAGAAAGCTGGTGATCCAATCGCACAATTTCTCGGGAAGCCCATAGGAAGGGAGCTTCGAAAGAAGCGCTTTGTGCCAAACCCGATCAAAGGCCTTCGCAATGTCCAAACTAACGGCCAATGCCTCCCCCTTGAACTCTACTGCCTCCGCCCATCTGTGAGTGAGGTAGACCAGAAGATCACCAGCTGACCGACCACGGCGAAAACCGTATTGGCGGTCACTAATCAGCTGGTGATCCTCAAGGTACCTCATGAGCTGGCAGTTTACAATGGACTCCATTGTTTTGGAGAACAAGGAGGTGATGGCGATTGGCCGGTAGTTGGACGGGTCTGAGCGGTCGCCTTTTTTAGGGATCGGGTGGACAAAAGCCGTCTTCCATGATTTTGGGACTACGCCTAGGGAGTAGGAGTACCGGAAAAGACGCGTTAAAACCGGTGCCAACTCTGGAGCACACGTCCTCAGCACAATTGGGGGGATTCCGTCAGGCCCACTCGACTTGTGGATGTCCAGGGAGAGGAGTGCTTTGCGAACCGAGCGCTGTGTGAACTGCACTTCCGGCATGGAGCACTCACACCGCGGGATGGTCGGCGGCGTACTCCCCCCGTCATCGAGAGTCGAGTTAGACGCAAAGAAAGAGCCTAGAAGATCGGCTTTCTCCTTTGCAGTATGGGCCAGTGAGTCGTCCTCCCTGTGCAGAGATGGAAGTGATGGCTGACAGAAATTCCCCTGGACAGCCTTGGCGAGAGACCAGAATGCACGGGTTCCAGAAGGAAGGTGAACTAGTTTCTCGCCAATTCTGCCTATGTGCTCTGACTTTGCCTTGGCAATGACTCTTTTGAAAGACCTAGAGGCGGAATTATACTTCTTTTTTAGAGCGCTGGTGTTTACATCCCGGGACGCTGATGCATCAACCCAGGCTTGGTAGCACTCCTGCTTATAGCATGATGCTATTTTACAGGAGCGACCAAACCATGGCTGAGATTTGCCTCCAATGGGCACCACAGAGGAAGGAATAAAAAGTTCCATACCCTGAAGTACCACATCAGTAACAGAATCCGCAACAACGTTGGGATCATCCGGCGAGAAGCAAACCCGCCCCCAAGGGTAGGATGCAAAGAAAGACCGCATCCCATCCCAATCGGCTGACCTATAGTGCCAAACACGGCGGCAGCCTGCAGAATGCAACCGCGATTTCAGCGTGAGTGGCACAACACTCCGGACCAGACAATGGTCGGAGGAGCCTAAAGGGGCGTCGACGGAAATCTGATATCCGTCCGGGTGAGAGGTCAGCAGAAGGTCCAACAGGGAAGGTGCATGATCGTCCACATCTGGAATCCGCGTAGGCGAAGTAACCAGTTGTGTCAGACCATATGCCAAGGCAAAATCATGAACAGATCTCCCCGCATGATCGGTTAAACGTGAACCAAGCCATTCGGCGTGATGGGCGTTAAAGTCGCCAAGGATCACGATCTCTGCGGAGGGGATCTGCTGTAGCAACGAATCTGCAGCCATTTGGACGTGGTCGAAGAGTCGGTCTGTTTCGGCATTACCGCTATGGGACCTATAGAGGCACCCGTAGACGCGCGGATGGTCGTTGCTGTCTACGCGTAGCCAAAGGATGGACAGGTCCGAACCTTCAAGTCTGCCGAGGCGTCGAGAAGAGATGTCCTCTCTGACGTAAACGCAAACTCCAGCCCGAGGCACAAAGGAGTGTTCCAGTTTGTACCCCGGGTAGGAGAGATACGAGACATCAGCCGGAGAGGACACCTGCGTCTCGGTCAGAAAGAGCAGAGCCGGCCTCGCCGTCTCGAGATGGTAGTGGACGGCGTTTAGGTTTGAGTGAAGTCCCCTGATATTGCAGAAATTCACGGACAGCGTGGCAGGGGTCGCCTTGGTTTTGTTGCTCCGTTTGCCCCGAGCAGTTGTAGTCTTGAGCGGAATTTTGCCCCCCCCAGAATACGCGGGGCAGCCTGAGCACCCACGCTCAGAAGTGGAGAAACATGGTCGTGGATGCTCAGCGAGGGATTCTCCAGGGGTGCTGGTACCCTCCTGGGGTAGTCTATCATTATTTAATTCCGCTACCATGTTGATGGGGGGGGGGGATTTGGGCCTCCGGCCACCTGCACTCACCAGACGAAACGCGGAAGCAGAGCTTCCACTTCACGCCGGTATTCTGTGAGGGTATATATATATATTATAAGATTATAATAACATTGGAACAGTACTCATTTTCGTCAATATTCTTGGTAACGCCAGTTAACAATCTACTTTATCAACATGAATAGTGCATATTTTTTGTTTCCTTCCTTCCTTCCCTTTCCTACCGCACGCGCTGCCGCCGAGGTGAAAAAGAGGATCTCGGCGCGCGTCATTATACTAAGTGACATTACGTTCTCCGCACCGCACGGCCAGCCGTCGCGTCTTATATATATTAACCGCAAACCGCGCAGGACGAACATTGAGTTCTCCTGTTTATCTTTAATACTCACCGCATCAGACATTGTGTCTTTGTAACTCATAAAAGTGTGAGACGCCCCCGTAAGGGCAAAGGTCGAGAGTGTGGGACTTCACGAAACTGTTAACCTAGAGTGCGTGTGCGCCGAACCACGTGGCGAGCTTGCTGTATAGCAGACACTCCAGGAGGAAGGCGCGGCAGCCCTCATCAGGTCAGTGCGTGCTATCCCACCTATTTATTTTCCCCTTTGCCGTATGCACCAAAATTACAGTCCACTAAATCTTTATCGAAGATACCTTAAGTTACTGGCGTCTCCATTTTTAATGGTCCTTCTCGCTGGATTGACCTTGACTTTCCATTTTTAATGGTCCTTCTCGCTGGATTGACCTTGACTTTCCATTTTTAATGGTCACTTCTCGCTGGATTGACCTTGACTTTCCGCCCTTATTAGATCGTTATCGTAATAAGCGTTTATATAATTAATTATTTATATTTTAATCCGACTTCGGATTAACCCCGCCCTTATTAGAACACTAGAATGGGTCCTAATAGGTGACATTCATAGTAATTTTAAAACTATATTCATAGAATGAATAAGCATATAATTATCTATATAAATTATTTGTTGTATGTTCACATCACGTCATCAACTTTTAACTACATCTATAGATTATACTGTTAAATTACATTTATTATTTGCACATATATTTAAGCATTATATTCGTTATAAATAACTTCATAATTATTATAAAAGTTAACAATTAAAGTTCATCGTTAACAAAACTAATATTTAATAATTCAACCGCGTAGCGAGGTCGCTTACAGACTACCCGCTTATAATTATATTATTTTTGCTGCCATAACTTAAGTTGTAATGCCGCCTAAAAAACAAATAGCATCGAATAATAGCGATTCCTCGGATAATGAGGGCACACCTGATGCTGAGTTGGTTTTATTGTTAGCTAAACGAGATGCTTTATTTGAAATAGTGCAAAAAATATATGATATGTCCTCGGACATCCACATAAACACTTCCACGATGGAGCGTTTTCTTGATGGAAGTTCTAATATTAATGCTTTACGTATTGAGTTTAAACAGGTCTTAGATAATTATAATTCACATCTATTAAAAATAAACCCTATTGCTAAACCTGATTATAACAGCCTCATTGCGTTTGAGTCTCTTTGCGGTAGAATAAATAGGCTTTATTCACAATATTCGCAATCTAATTCACAAAGTACTAGTACACCATCTAAAGCCAGATTCACACTTCCGCCTATCGAACTTATGCCATTTTCGGGTGACATTCGCTCATGGCCTTTATTTTATGCTAGCTTTAAATCAACCGTCCATGACAACACATCGCTTACCGACGCTGAAAAGTTATACTATTTGCTAGGTAAACTAACGGGCAAAGCCCTATCTGTATGCTCAGGTATAACTCCTTGCGCTGAAAATTATAAAATTTTATTGCAAGCACTCGTTGACAAATATGAAGACCGGCGTATGCTAGCATCTACATATATTAATCAGATGTTCGAATTTAAGCCATTGCAATCGGCCACCGCAAATAATTTTGATTTATTTACTGATAACTTTATAAGTGCAGTGCGCGCTTTACAAAACTTAAAGTTAGATAATCTCGCGGACTTAATTGTTCTTCATATCGCGCTTAAGAAGCTGGACCCGGATACCATTCGCTCTTTCGAATATAGTCATAACTCGATGGTACCTACCTTTGATGATTTAGTAAATTTTATTAAGACCCGCTCCAAAGTTTTGCAACGCACCGATTCTAGTACAAATTCTAATAGCGCACCAAACAATCGACGAGGTAACGGTAATAATCGTCGCTGTAATAATACTTCGTCGCCGAAGTATCAGGCGTACGTAAGCACGACGACTAGTTGCTCAAAGTGTCTGTGCGATAATATTGTGCATCAACACCTATTTAAGTGTGCAGACTTTAATAAAATGACGCCGCAGGAACGATTTAAATGCGTAAAGAGTAACAATGCATGTGTGAATTGTCTCAGTTTAAGTCATCGAGTGTCTAGTTGCTCTTCAAATTATAGTTGTCGAGTTTGTAAATTTAAACATCACACATTGTTGCACTTCCACCGCAGACGCGATAATGCTTCCCCTGCGCTGGCGCGTTCTCCACCGCTTCAGCCAGTTACACTGAAGTCTACAACCCCCGCGCCCGCACACTCGCCACCCCTCACCGCAGGTGCGCGTTCAGACGTCGCGCTGTGTACTTCGTTCAAGAATGTTTCTCAACGTTCACCGCCTCCCGTGCGCGCAAGTCGTTCGCAGAGAACTGTTTTATTATCAACCGTTCAAGTATTTGCTTACGATGCTAAGGGAGAGAAACAAATTATTCGTATATTATTAGACTCCGCGGCTCAAAGCCATTTTATGACTAAAGAGTGCTGTCATCGTTTAGGCGTTCAACAACACGATACCGAATGTACTGTAGTAAAGGGATTCGGTGGAGTTGAAAAAATTGTAAAATCGAAATCGATTGATATTAAAATTTTCTCACGATTCGACTCGAATATTAACTTCAATATTTCAACGCTAGTCGTTGATCAAATCACCGACCTTTTGCCCACTGCTGTGGTAGACACATCTGTCTTATCACACTTCCATGGCATAAGACTCGCTGATGAATGTTATAGCATGCCTAATAAAATTGATGTTTTGATAGGCGCATCCCTTTTCCCGCACTTACTATGTCCAGACGTAATTTATTCGTCTAACGACTTGTCCGGGCCCTCATCTTTGAGTACGGTATTTGGTTACGTTATTATGGGCTCAGTGCCGACACTTCAGGTAAATCATTCTTTAACGTGCTGCTCAGTTCTAGAGTCTCCTATCGTTGACAAATTAATGCAACGATTTTGGGAGCTTGAACAGCCACCCTCCGCACCGCCCATTCAGTGTCCTTCAGACATTGAATGTGAAGAGTTTTATAAATCTACGACATCCCGCGATCCTTTTACTGGTAGATATATTGTTGGCCTGCCATTTAAAGATGACGTTTACTCTCTCGGAGATTCTTATGAAACCTCTCGACGACGATTCATGTGCTTGGAGAGGAAACTTCAAGCCTCGCCTACATTAAGGTTAGCATATGATGACGTCATAAAGGAATACTTAGCTAAAAATTATATATCCCCCGCATCGCCGTACGACTCTCATGAACCCGCTCCAATATATGTCATACCGCATCATGGAGTCTTACGCGAAGATAAGAAGTCAACGCGTCTGCGCATCGTCCTGGATGCTAGCAGTAAGACTAGCACTGGGCGATCATTAAATGATATTCTGCATTCAGGACCAAATTTGCAAGGCGACTTGTTCAATATAATTTTAACTTTCCGCTTACATCCAATCGCTATGACAGCCGACTGTCGCCAACAATTTCTGCAAATAGTTGTTCGCGATTCTGATCGTCGTTACCAATGCTTCCTATACCGCTTCCGTCCACAAGACCCACTTGTGTTATACCACTTCAATCTCGTGTGCTTCGGTTTAACTTCGAGTCCATACCATGCATTGCGCACGGTAAGACAGCTCATTGATGACGACGGCGCAAAGTATCCACTTGCGAGTCGTATCGCATTTACTTCGCTATATATGGACGACATCGCGTTCTCTATGCCCAGTGAATCCGAGGCCAGTGAGACCTCTCGGCAGCTGATAGACTTATTCAAGGGTGCCCAATGGGACCTGATAAAATGGCATAGCAACCGTCGATCTGTTTTAGATGACCTCCCTACTTCCCATAAAATTACAGGAGAAGTAGAGTTCGATAAATCAATGCCACATAAAATACTAGGCTTGCATTGGTCTACCGATAGTGACGCCTTTTATTTTAAGATATCTGTTCCCGCTGATGTGACGTGCACTAAGCGCGCCATCTTATCTACTGTCGCTCGCCTGTGGGACATAATGGGTTTCGTTGCTCCCACAGTAGCGTACGCCAAATTGTTAATAAAGCAGCTTTGGCAACTTAATTTAGATTGGGACGACATACCACCACCGCCAATTATTAAGATGTGGAGGCAATTCTGTGCTGAATTACCAGCTCTTAATGATTTACGTATCCCGCGACATGTTGGTGTATCCAAAAACTGTACTGCGTCACTCCTGGGGTTCTCCGACGCCAGCGAGCACGCATACGGTGCCGTAGTCTACATACATGTAAAGAGCGTCAATGGTAACACCGTACAGTTGATTTGTGCAAAGACTAAAGTCGCACCGACGAAAGCACTATCTATTGCACGCCTTGAGCTTTGTGGAGCGGTTTTACTCTCAAAATTGCTTCGCAGAGTACTCGACAATTATTCTCTTGACCTTGCAATATCAGTCTATGCCTTTGTAGATTCAAAAGTAGCTCTGTACTGGATAAAGAGTTCGCCACACAAGTGGCAGACCTTTGTTGCAAACCGCGTTGTTCAGATTACCGACAATATTCGCGCTGATAACTTTTATCATGTCGCAGGTACTGAGAATCCCGCTGACATACTTTCACGTGGCGTTACGCCAAATAAATTAGTTTCAAACCCCCTGTGGCTCCATGGGCCTCAGTGGACTTCGTTAGATCCATCTCAATGGCCTCTTCGTACTTTAGACAATGAGGTTATTGCAAATATGCCTGAGAAGAAGATTTTGTCGCACACTGTGTGCACATCCGTCTGTAATTCTGCGATTTATGAGCTCGCACTCCGCATCTCTTCTTGGAGTAAACTTCTACGTATAATTGCGTACGTGTGTAAGTTTGCTAAATTATTGCCCCGCCGCAGCACTACTGTAGTGACTGCTGATGATCTCAGTTTCTCTGAGGTTATAATCCTCCGCGCCCTGCAAAAACAG
Organism: Parnassius smintheus behrii; assembly: GCA_036936625.1. Taxonomy (NCBI): domain Eukaryota; kingdom Metazoa; phylum Arthropoda; class Insecta; order Lepidoptera; family Papilionidae; genus Parnassius; species Parnassius smintheus. The sequence continues at coordinate 44,935,291 of JAUPFT010000004.1, forward strand.
CATTTTGCAGTGGAATATTTAAATATTGAAGGTAACAAACCTTGCTCGCCCGCTTTCAATCGTTTAAGGCCTTTTATTGAGAATGGTTTAATCCGCATTGGTGGTCGTCTTTCGAACTCCGCATTAGATTACACGCAAAAACATCCAATTATACTCCCGCGCAGTGATCATGTAGTGAACATGATCATTGACTATTATCATATTAAAAATTTACACGCTGGGCCTGAATTGTTATTGTCATTGCTCCGTCAAAAATTTTGGATACTTTCCGCACGCCGCACTGTGAGAAGCAGAGTCTACAAATGTAATATATGTTTCCGGCTTAGACCCCGTCCAACTTACCCTTTAATGGCTGATCTTCCCCATAGTCGTGTAAGACAAGCTATTAAGGCATTTACACACACGGGCTGCGATTATGCCGGTCCTATCGCATACACTCCTGTACGTCGTCGTGGTGTACGCAGCGAGAAGGCGTACTTATGTGTTTTCACATGCCTCACGACTCGAGCTGTACATATAGAAATCGCTACAGATCTTAGTAGTTCTAGTTTCCTCGCTGCGCTTAAACGTTTCCTCTCTAGACGAGGGCCGATTCAGTTTTTATATTCGGATAATGGAACGAATTTTAAAGGTGCCGCTTCGTATCTTCGCGATCTCTATAAATTTCTAAACGTTGAATACCGCCCAAAGCTTGAGCAAGAGTGTGCTGAGAATCGTATAACATGGAAGTTCATATGTCCCAACTCTCCTCATTTTGGAGGCGCCTGGGAGAGTATGATCAAAGTCGTAAAAACGCATCTGTTCCGAGTTATCGGACATCAGTTACTTTCATACGAAGAGCTTAATACTGTTCTTGCGCAAATTGAGTGCTTGCTAAACTCGCGGCCCTTGACAGTATTGAGTTCTGATCCTGCAGAGCCTTCAGCTCTTACTCCGAGTCATTTTTTGAATACCGCACCTTTATTGTCATTACCCGCACCCAAAGTCAAATCTGACTCTACCAGCCTGTTACACAGGCATTCTTTACTGGATAAATTAGTTCAGTCGTTTTGGGACCGGTGGAGGACGGAATACCTTCACGGATTACAAGTTCGTCAGAAGTGGAACACCCCGTCTACGGCTATCGTACCAGGCATGGTTGTAATTGTGATAAATGATAATGAACCGCCCCTTGCTTGGCCATTAGCGATTGTCGAGTCTGTTCATCCTTCGAAGGATGGCGTAGTTCGAGTAGTGACCGTGAGAACTACTAAGGGAACATATCTCCGTCCTGTTGCTCGTATTTGCCCTCTCCCAAGACAATAAATCACGATTATTTTGATTATAATTATTTATCTAAATTAGGAATTAAGTTTATATTTATATATATTAAAAAAGCATTAAACCGCAATATTATATTTATGTATACATTTTCTCGCTTACCAAGTAAGGTTAGTAGATGAGACATGCGCATTGAGCGCATCCTCTCACTTTATATACCGCTTATTTATTTGTTTTCCTTTTACTTTTTATATTACGGTTGTCTTTTAAAGGTGACCCTTTAAGGGCGGGAGGAAATGGTAACGCCAGTTAACAATCTACTTTATCAACATGAATAGTGCATATTTTTTGTTTCCTTCCTTCCTTCCCTTTCCTACCGCACGCGCTGCCGCCGAGGTGAAAAAGAGGATCTCGGCGCGCGTCATTATACTAAGTGACATTACGTTCTCCGCACCGCACGGCCAGCCGTCGCGTCTTATATATATTAACCGCAAACCGCGCAGGACGAACATTGAGTTCTCCTGTTTATCTTTAATACTCACCGCATCAGACATTGTGTCTTTGTAACTCATAAAAGTGTGAGACGCCCCCGTAAGGGCAAAGGTCGAGAGTGTGGGACTTCACGAAACTGTTAACCGAGAGTGCGTGTGCGCCGAACCACGTGGCGAGCTTGCTGTATAGCAGACACTCCAGGAGGAAGGCGCGGCAGCCCTCATCAGGTCAGTGCGTGCTATCCCACCTATTTATTTTCCCCTTTGCCGTATGCACCAAAATTACAGTCCACTAAATCTTTATCGAAGATACCTTAAGTTACTGGCGTCTCCAATTCTCTTTTTGATACATTATGTTAATAATTCACCATTAATTTAACTATCATTTGACAGTATTGATCGTGCAAAGGAGTTTTGATCAATTAAAATAAAGTAAACTTACAGCCTATATACGTCCCACTGCTGGGCACAGGCCTCTCCTAATTTTTCAGAGGGTTTTAGGACAAAGAAGTGGCCGCCGCGTTGCCCCAATGCGTGTTGGCGAACTTCACATGTCTTCGAAATATTTTTTTTATTCCTCAGACATGCAGGTTTCCTCACGATGTTTTCCTTCACCACCGAGCACGTGTTGATTGATTTGATCAATTATTGTGCCTTTATTAGTGCATTAAGGCTAAAAGGCTAGAAGTTTCACTCCACCCGGCGGCTTTTCTAATTACGTCGATATTCACACCTAATCCATTGGCGGACGAAGTAGACGCATGGCGAGTGCTGAGAGCCTTGAAGATTGAAGTGTTATGGCCACCGTTAGATAGTGTTGATTTTATCCAATGGCTTAACGCCTGTGAAGAATCTGCAAGGTGTGGTTTTTTGAAATTGATAAATAGTGAATCTTGATTGTTTATTTTATTTTATTTAACAAGTACTCTTAAAATACACATATATGACAATCACGAGAACGTATAGATTTCTATACTCTCTGATATGTATATCAATAACAAGTGTACATAACATTCACAGATTGAGTCGTGCAATTTTGGGTTAATTTGGAGTACAAATATCATCCAGTCAATACAATGCAAATTAGAATTATGTACTTGAATAAGAAAAATCTAAAGATAAAAAACCGGTTTAATTATTAAAAGGGGATATGGTAGATATTATACTATGTTCAAGATTATGTATATTTTAATTTAAGTATAAGATATATTATATTGAAGATGTAATTAATAACAGGAACTCGACGATAAATGATTTGTAAGTTTAATTTTGAATGCAGTATAAGAGTCGTTAAATATGTCAATGCCAGGTATGATCTTAGATAATTCGTAATATTTTACACATATACGCACGATAGGAGCGTGATTCCCGAGATGAGTTTTCGCGAAAGGAATATGAAATGTCTTTTGGATGCGACAACGGGGATATTTACGCGGAACAGCAAATGAAATGCGGTCAAGGAGGTCACTGCACTTAAATTTATTGTGTACTATTTTATGTAGAAAACGCAAATCCACAATATCTCATCTATTTCGGAGAGACATCATTTTAAACTTATCCAGTCGCTGATAGTAAGGCTCCTTATGTGAGATACCACTGGCATGAAAGGCAAGATGTCGAGTAAAGGCGCGTGTATACTTTCAACGCGTTGGGAGTGCACACCAGAAGATGGATTCCTTATGACACTAACGAATTCAAGGAGACTTCTTACAAAGGCATTATAAAAGAATTTTAGTCCAAGATGAAAATCCCTTTGTATTGCGCTTAATAAATCCTAAGAACTTCGCGGCTTTATTAACAATAGAGTTTATATGAGATTTAAAGGTTAGCTTTCTGTCAATAGTTACTCCTAAGTCTTTAATCTTCAAATTTAAGTAGTTCATTCATAAAGGGTTAGTTCTATTTATGTACGTAATTAAACAAGACACCGAACAGATTCCTGGATTAGGAGTGAAAGAAGGGATCTTTAACACAGGTTGACTTACGATTAGTATAGAAGTCTCAATTAAATCAGATTTCTTAATCACTACATTACTATTTTTAAAAATTAAAACATTGGCTATTTTTGTCAGGGTAAGAGTCTCACCGTTACTAACGCCAGTCAATAATGTGACTGTCTTCTTAGATAATATATTGAGTGTCAATCCATCGTTTGACCAAAACTGTTCAAGATAATTTAATACTATATTAGGGTCCCAAACTAAGTCATATTTAGGTTTAGGTGGCCGTAACCTGAATACTCTTTTCATAAATCTTTTAATTCCATCGTCTTAAAGACTGTTTCAAATTAAAATATTTATCGCCGATTTGTGAGATTTAGTAGTACCGTAATTCGTTCCCTAATAAAACAACTCGCTACGGTTGTGTAAAATAACTGAAATAAAAGACAAAGAGAACCCTAATAGATCTTTGCATTTAATTTTTTATATTATATACAATTTCTTCATAAAATTACAAAGATAATCCCATCAGTTCCTAGCATCACGCAATCATAGATTTTACAAATTCATTTAAGTATAAACATTTTAGACGCTAGCTGCAATCTTCGTCACTCGAACAAGACGGTAGACGTAAAACACGCTTCTTTTATGATAGTTTCTTCTGAAGTTTCCCTATAATTTTTATAATTTTTCCAAAAAATGAATTTGTAATATTTTTACACTCTTCCTTTTTTATTTTGTTTCCCATCTTAATAAAAAAATTAACCATCTTTACTGAGCAGGAGCGATATAAAAACGTACGTGCGAAATATCGAATGAAGCGAGTATCGCGGGTTATGCAGGAACAAGTGGCGAGTGTCAGTGTTGCCATTAAATTATTTTTTCCTCCCTTTAAATACCGCGGAAGGCTGGAAGTTGAGCTACAGTAAGTTAACGTTAGGATGAAGCAAAATTCTAACTACAAATTAATTCTGTAATACATGTTATTGAAATTGTGTTACCCAAATACACATCAACATATGGAATCATATTTTTATGATTTAATCAATGTTATATAATATAGGCTTGAAATTACTATGGTTCTGCTACAAAATTAGTATTCACGTTTGTTTTATTGTATTACCCGCAATTTGTTCAATCAGAGCTCATGAATCCCCAGTGAGAATCCTACGTTTCTCCAAAAGCGTTTATTATTTACCCTATTTCTTACACTGAATCGGAGAGAATTTTTATTTTTACTTTGATTTTTGTTCAAGGCAAAATTATTAAATCATCTTAAAAGTGATGTATATTTTGAAGTTAATTATTTTTTGCTATTGTAAAATAAGATGTTAATATTATATTTTATTTTTACTTTTTCAACTATATATTTTCCTGTTTTTAGACATTCATTTATTTTTCTTGTTATCCTATTTTTTATTTAATAGAGATAGTGAAACATTTTCAAAATTTACAATAATGAAAATATAACCAGTAGGTTAAATATTACTAGATCGCCACAGGTTTTTGGTGTGGGTAAATAATAGAAAATTTTAAGTCTTAATAACGCTGCGTTTTATTTTGTGATGTACCTAGTTATTTTAGTCGAAAATTTTCTTTCACTAAATTTTTCTTGTTATTTTGATACGTCGAGAAGATACTACGCAATACATCTTAGCTTTTATTTAAAATATCGATGATTTTGTGTTTCTTTCTTTTGTTGTGTTGATTACTTGTCTTTTATAGAAAGCAAGTTAGAAACAAAGCACTCTGTAACAATGAGTGTTCGCTCTTTTTTAATTTTGCGTGAGTGTTGTTTTCCTTATTTTTTTCTAATAGCAACAATAAATAAAAACTGTTTGTTACAATCGTTACATTTTACATTAGTATTAATAAAACATATTTTAAAAATGAAAATCCGCATAGTATTGTAGTTTGTAATCAGTTGCTGAAAAATAGAAATCATTCGAATCCGTACCCTCCGCTGCAGCTGTAAAAGACAACTGGCTAAAAGCACTTACTTCACAAAAAATTATCACCACACGAAGCATTGGCCGCCACCGGGTCTAAACACTGGCCTGGCGGGAGGTCACCCATTTTTCTTCCACGGCCAAAGTCACTTTCTAATACTGTTGCTTCCTGATTTCAATGATGATAAGGATCTATTAGACTGTTGGTTATTGCATTTACTTTAAGAATAATAAAATAACGTAAATAAAAGGCTGAAATCAAAAAAAAGTTTAAAAAAATGCAAAAAAATTTATAAAATAATTTTGTAAAACGCGTACTTGCGTATATAACAAATCAATACAATTCAATACTTTCTATATTATTAAGTGAAATAATATATTCAGTAGGTACAGTTTTGAAAACTAGAAATTGAATTTAGCCCATACATTCAGTTTAAATTCGTAGCCTCTCTAAATTTAGCACTTTCGTTTGAGTTGGTAAAGAGTTCAAATCAAGGAAAAAGGTTGCAGGAGCAACTTAATTTTACTTCGAACTAAATGTTGCGACAGGAAAAGCAACTTGCGTTTTAGTGTAAATTGCAAAAATTTAATTTTGAAATATTCCATTGACTTTTATTTAAAATAGTAACATTTCGATATCTGTTTATAGAGAAAATGAACATGAAAACATTACGTTAAACATTTTTTGCTTTTTTGACAATTGTTTATGCCCATTTTTATTTATTTAATATTTGTAAAGCAAACAGTAAAATACTACATAATAAATTAAAACAGCATTAGCATACAGTATACACCCGCGAAGCATTAAGACAAACTAGAGAAAGGTAGTTACTTATATTCAAATATGAACTAAATATTCAAATTAACATTAAAATGTAGGCAGCCACGTAAGAGAATCCACACCATATCTTCCCTTCCCCTAGGTGTGTCATAAGAGGCGATACAGATAAATGAAACAAGAAATGAACAATTGCTACTTCCTAATAACAACTCGAAAATATAAAAGAACCGCGGTTGCCAATCATCCTGCCAAGCTTGGCAACTATGGGGAATATCCCACTAGGCAGTCTGCTATCCTATATTCTGGTATGCTGTAAGGCAATTAATTCCTTGAAGATTGAAGATTTTTTGTATACTGAAATATATCTTAATGATTTAAAAAATGTTAATAACTTTTTTTCAAGATTTACAAACATGATAAATAAAGGTATTTCGTGGTTTATAATTTTTGTGTAAGGTAAATCCAATAATACTTTGTTCCGAGAGCATAATCGATGCCTCTTATTGAAATTTCCTGTAATGGAAACAAGGAATCAAAAGGATAAATAACTAATTTGTACAGTAATTGGTGGTCTTGCTCTAAGCGACGACTAGGCAGACAATTTTATTATTTGATTGGAATATTTATGACTTAAATTTTCGCAAGTATTTGCCCATCGCTTTTGTTTTACTAATGTTAATGTACTCAAAATTTTAAGCTGAAGAAACATGTTCTGAAATAGATTTTAAGGTAAATTAAAAAGTAAATTTTTAACGTACCAGGGTAGAGACACGATTGAATTGTTGTCGTAATCGACGATTGACGCCGACGATGCGCATGATAAGCGATGTAGTTAATGTGCGGGATATATGTTAATTTAGTGTCTATTTGTTCATATATCTAGATTTCTCACTTCAGTGGTTCCAATAATAATATTTGAATTATGACAATATTTTAAGATTAACGGGGACATTAGACGATTTTTTTTAATCGAAGTACATTGAAGCATGTGTAAATAAATTTGAAGTGCACGTAAATCATTACGTGAAAAAGCGCAGAGAGTGTACAGCAAAATCTAGCAAATGTCCAGCCAAATAAAACAATTCATAACTAATATCTTCTTCATTATCCACCCGTTAAAATCCACAGCTGGACACAGGTATCTTCCCATGAAGAGAAGATGTGCATTAATCATCACGCTCTGTGGTTGAATTTACGAAGAAGAAGGTTAGAAGCCGTGTAGTGGTAGTGTTAGAATATCCACTACCCAATATCGTTCTGTGGGTATCGTAAGAGGTGACGGAGGGAATTTGAAACAGGTGACGGGCAGCAGCATATTTAAAAATAATGAAAAACTGCGGTTACCAATCCGCTCGCCAAGTGTGTCAACTGTGGAAATATACCCTGTGAGACAATCTATGGGGAGGCTAATATTCAGCGGTGGACTTTTATATGCTGTAGTGGTAAAGGAGAAGGTTATAACCGGGAATGCATCCAATACCGATAACGATGCCGATATATCGGCGATACTCGAAATTTTCCGATATATCAGCATCGGCAATATTTTTATAGCCGATTCAACATTACTTTTCAAATTTCGCGCTTTAAAAATGTAATGTAAACACGCGTGTTGTCTCGTCTACTTCCTTGCGAACGAAGCATCTGTTATTTTTTTACATTAATAAATAAATAACCTGAGTTTTGTTTTATATATTTTACCTTCATTTTTGAATTCAATAAGCGTATCAGTATCGGTATCGCCAATATTTTTATAAGAGCATCGGTATAGTTATCGTATCGGCAAAAAGACGTGTCAAAACATCCATAGTTATTACGTTATCTATCAGAAACGATAACAATTTTTAATAAATAATTTGTTTTCATTTATTAAATCCATATCGATTCTGTCTCTTTTCTTGCTCTTAACCACTGCCTCGTCTTATCTCCAACGTTTGTGTTATGAATGAGTACATTTTTGTATTTTTATGGGTAGAATAGTTTGTTAATCTGCAGGTAATAATCGTTTCAGTGGCCATTAAATATAAAGTATTTAGAATAGTAGCTGTATGAGGAAGCTCAAAGTGGCTCAGCGAGGTATGAAGAGGGCCTACTTGTAGTTTCTCTACGCTATAAAATTCTTAACTGGTCAGGACAGAAGCTTACGTAACGCAAGTGACAAATTAACTAAAAATATAAATTGCCCAGACCGATGATAGTGCTCATGCTTGCATGTATAACGAGTGAGAGCCATGTTATTATATTATTTATGGTGTCAAAAAAAAGCTGTGTACGATACGGTCCATCGCTATTGAGCGATCGCTTCCAGACAACCTAATTAAGACAAAATAAAACAAAGCATTATGTTATATTGTATTATTTTAATACACTTATATTTACAAAATAAATAAAGACACGCAAGACTAATGATATATAATACATTAATAAAAACGAACGAATACAGTAATAGCATTGGTTTTTTTAAGTCAGTCTTTCTTTTATTACCAATCTTAAACACTCCTAGTGTTTTTTCACGATGAATTTGCGAAGAAATTCAAATTCTGTGTAGATTCTGGCTCTGAAAGGAAAAAAAAAATTATATTATTTGATTCGATAATGATTTTGGGACGGGAAAATATTATAAAATAAAGATAAATAACAATTATAAGATAATTGGAAAATTGGTTAAAAATTGTCTAAGTCATGGAGGGAGTTCGTGTAAAAAAGAAAATTTTCCTAAGTTATGGAGGATGTAGATGGCTTATATGGAGGAGCTGCCGGAGACGAATACCCAAGGTCGTACATACGAGTATATATGGGGTGGTCGGATGCCCGACTGCTTGAAGTACTGTAGCACAATGACTAGTCTTATTAGGGACTTACAATAGTAAGGTCTTTGATACATAGAAAATACTATAGAAGGTCTCCATGATGAATTAGCAGTAAAATGGTAGAGATGTTGGTTGAAGTAACATATATTAAAAGACATATAATAGTAAGGTCTATGATACAAAAGCATTACTATAGAAGGTCTCTATGAATTATAGTATAAGCATTACAATACAAGAGTGACTTGTAGGTTGAAGTTCTATATATTAATGAGTTATGACACTAAGATCTATGTTACAAAAACAATATTATAAAATGTCTCTATGATGAATTAGCATTAAAATAGTAGAGTTGTGGGTTGAAGTCTCTTATAACCGCCTTTTGGCTATATCCGCCGTTGTATTGGTCGGTGAAGCATATGTGTCGACTTCATGCGGGTGGTAGCTGCAGGGAGGATCTAAGGCGATCCTCAAGGCTGCAGTCAAAAGCCACACAACGTGGGACCCCATTCCCTTGAGGTGAGCGGTAGACTTATGACACGCTCTGCGGCTAGTAACCTCGCTGATCATACAATCGGTGGTGATGTCATATACTAACATCACGTCTGCGGGAACAGCGGTCTGGTAGGTGGTGGCCCTCACGGAGGGTTTACGGCAAGTGTGCCTATTTGCCTAAGCCGTGTGATGTACATTCACTGTGGCTGGATTCGTTCGTTTCGATTCTGTATGGCGTTTACACGCATTGACATGCGCGACTCCGGTCAATTTTTATGCCCAGCCCTCCTTTACTGTTTCGCCAGTTTGCTCTGGACTACGGTCCAGTTCCCAATTTACCGTTACATTCGGAGGGAGTGCATCAAAATAGTTGGCGCTCACTGCGCACGTCGTATGTGGAGCCGTGTGCCTCTCCCACATTTTTTTAAATAAATGTGGGAGAGCGAAACCCTTGTATCGGATATTTTGGTATATATACATATTGTGAACCTTTCCCAAACAAAACTTTCGGGAAGGGATTAATAATAATAAATTAATAATGTAAACCCGATACAAGTGCAATAGGGACGTTTTTATGCTCTTAACTTTCTCGAGCCCTGTCTTTGTGAACGGTGTTTACTTAGCTCATAAGGCACTACCAGCAGCTTTCAATTGCTCTAGTGAATATTCAGTCTTCCAAAAGACACCTGAAGGAAATAAGTTACTAAACAACAACAACGTATAAAAGGATTCTACCTAAGACGGTAACGCCAAAAATATTACAAACGGCCTATTATTAAACCTTTAGAAAGATCATTTAGAAAGATTAAAACATATTATATTAATAAAATAATTGATATTTTAATATGACGGGGAAAATAATTTATATATTTTTATAAGAGGGGGAGGGGGGGGGGAGCGTTACAGAAGCATATTTAATATATTTCTGTAATCAATTTTCATATAAAACGTAGACATGTAATAACTAACGTAAAAGTATTTTTTTAATTATATAACCTTTTTGTTCAGAATAAACCTTCGTCGTTTTACTATTGACTCATCATCAACATTATTACAGCCCTTCACAAGTCCACTGCTGAACATAGTCCTCCCCCAAGTAATGCCACAAAGCACGGTCCTGAGCCACCTGCATCCATTGAATTCCTGCATGTCTTACCAGGTCATCACTCCATCTAGTGCGGGGTCGCCCTATACTACGTCTACCAGTCAACGCCTACTCGAGAACCTTTCTTACCCAACGGTTATCAGTTCCTCGAACCATATGGCCAGCCCATTGCCACTTCAGCTTACTAATCCGTTGGGCTATGTCAGTCTCTCTGGTTTTACTGCGGATATTTCTAAGTCTATCACGCAGAGAAACTCCGAGCATAGCCCTCTCCATAGCTCGTTAAGCGATCTTGAGCGTCCTCATACGGCCAGCAGTGAAGGACCACGTTTCAGTTCTATATGTTATCACTGGCCACACACACTGGTTGTACAACGTAGTTTTCAGGTTTTGAGGTATACCTGACGAGACGATGTGTCGTAATTTCCCGAACGCTGCATAGCCGAGTTGAATCCGTGGATTGACCTCTCGGTCTAAGTTGGACTTACCTAGTCGAACTATTTGTCCCAGGTAAACGTACTCATCAGCAACTTCGAGCATAGTGCTCCCAACAACTACCGGCATAGCTGTGACATGGACATTAAATATGATCTTTGTTTTGTCCATGTTCATCTTAAGACCTATCCGTTGGGAGACACAATTGAGGTCATTGAACATAGTGCTTAGGTCCTCTAGCGATTCTACCATAAGGACTATATCGTCGGCAAATCGAAGGTGAGTGATGTACTTGCCATTGATGTTAATACCGTATCCTTTCCGGTCCAGTAGCTTGAAAACGTCTTCCAATGCAGCGGTGAACAGTTTCGGGGATATAACGTCACCCTGTCTTACACCTCTCTGCAGTTGGATAGGTTTCGAACTCTGGTTCTGTACTCGGATAGCCATCTCTAGTAGTAGTAGCTCTACTGTACAAACACTTCAGCATTTCGATATACCGACAGTCAACGTGGCACCGCTGAAGGGACTGTAGCACCGCCCAAATTCCGACGGTTTCAAAGGCTTTCTCATAGTCCACATACACCAGGCAAAGTGGCAGATTGTACTCTTTGGACTTCTGTACAATTTGCCGAAGGGTAAGTATGTGGTCTATGGTACTAAAGCCTTTTCGGAAACCATCTTGTTCGGAAGGCTGAAAGTCGTCGAGTCTACTGACTGATTCGTAATAACTCTCAAAAATAGCACGTAGACGCGGCTCAGAAGGGACATCGGTCTGTAATTCTTCAAGAGGGCGTTGTCACCTTTCTTGAAGAACAAGACCACCGCACTTCTGCTCCACGCCTCCGGAGTAGCGCCACCGTGGAGGACGGAATTGAAGAGCTTTGAAGGACTTCAAGTACCGGTGTTCGACCCGCTTTCAGAAGCTCCGCTGTAATTCGATCCTCGCCTGGGGCCCTGCCGTTTTAAGGTGCTGGAGAGCCATTCTTATCTTGCTCAGACTGACGTCCGGGATATCATCGGAATAGTGTCGGATAATACTTGCTCTCGGATCGTTACTCACACTTGCGTGTGGCTTCAACGATGATGTGTACAGCTGCCCATAGAACCTCTCAATCTCACTCAAAATCTCAGGTGTCCCGGAAGCGATGCTGCCACATTCAGTCTTCAGCTTTGACAGTTGGCTCTTTCTGGCAGACAGATCTCGTGCAAATACTTTGGAGCCCTGGTTCCGCTCGATCGTTTCTTTAAAACGACCAGTGTTAAAGTTGCGTAGGTCTCGCCGCATGCATTTGGAGATCTTTTTTTTATAGGATAGGGTGACAAACGAGCACACAGTTCACCTGATGGTAAGTGGTTGCTGTGGCCCATAGACATCCACATCTGTCCTCTATTACGAATCAAAATGCAGATGCGTTGTCACCCGTGAGGACTAAGATGGAATGCCTCGTTTCCAGTAAAAAGGGTCTCCGGTTCTCTACACTCACCATACGAAATACAGCAGCATTAAGCTACTATTTCACGCTGGTATTCTGTGAGAGCGTGGTCCCTCCCCGGTCGAGCCGACCCATCCGTGCCACAACTATACTTCTAATATAACTGCATCTGAATTTGAAGACTTTGACTTTGAAGATTAGACTGACTGGTAGAGAATAATTTGTCCCGCTACGTGCCTATCCGTAAGTTCAATAAAAAATAAATAAATAAAAGTTCAATATAAAAAGTAATTAACTGTTAATTGTGTTGCATTATATATTGACTTATATACATGGCCACACTAAAACACGTCAATCATAACAAAAGGGGAAGTAGTTTGAAGTATGCAATATACTCAATAGAAAAGGAAATGTATTCGTTATATTCTTGATAAATTTCTCCTGCCAGTCTTTGTTTGTGAGCAAATAAATAAAATATTATTTTATTTGAGAAACGAAATATTCAACAAATCATTTATAATAGAATTTGATTCAGTGAATCGAAGTTTATCATTGAACTAACGATGTCTTTTGTATTTGTATAATAACAAATACGATATAATGTATACGATACTAATGCGGTCCTATTTGCTTGTCCTTATTTAACAGTTATTTAGTATTTTAGTATAAAACGATTTGCCAAATCTAATATATATGTCCTATGTCTTATCACCAATATTATCAGGGTGGTGATGTACAAATGCTTCAGTGTTTTGTATCGTGAGTGTACAGAACCGGAGACCCTTCTTAACTCGAATCGAGGCATTTCAACGTAGTTTTTAGGGATGACAACGAGTTTTGAATTTTGATTTTTAGTCGCGGAATGATGGAGATGTCGCTTAAGTTCGAACACCACGTAATTTTTTGGCGGTTTTGACATTTTGATGCCATTGGCTAGAGATTCGAAAGACGCGTTGTTTTAGCCAATCAAAAACGAGAATCATCCGATAGAAACTCGTAAAATAAAGTAAAAAGTAACAACACGGCATCCACCAAGTAGTCGTCACTTCTAGAAACAGCACGTAAGTCAGTTTTGTTCCATAGTGTTTGACCAACTGCCGGTTGCTCCGGGGAATTAATTGAAAAAGGTAAGAAATAGCATTATTTCTCCAAAAATTTGTGTTGTTTTGCTTTTAGAAATATACTTACTCTTTTAGTTTGATATTTTTTACATAAAAAAAGCTTGTTTTAGTTAGAAATAAATACGAGTATCTTCTTAATGTAATGATTGTTTTATTTTTACAGGAAAAAAATAAAAATGAGTAGCGATGACGACGAAATAATGGTATGTCGTAGAGTAGGCGGGGAGGGGGGTGGGTGACCTACTCCTAAAAGGGGCGAGTGCCGGACCCCCCTTTTTATGCATTTTTAAAGTTTTGTTACATATTAAGGCCTAATCGCTTTCGCTTATTAAAAAAAGGTCACGAAAAAGTCACATTCGGGCCCGGGAGGAAATGTGGGAGTTATCAGGGTGGGAGAAATCCGTGGGAAAAGTCTCTGGTGTCACAAAGAGGTCAAGGTCAGCAAAGGTTAAATAAAGAATAATCCTCAATTCATAGGGTTGGTTCTGGCACTATGCCGGCTGCTGCCGCGGCACGCTCGCTCGGCTCGTGCGTTGTGGTCACAGTTGTAACCTTTTTTTTAGAGTTTTAGAGAGTAGTCTTCTTCCCCCTCGGAAGAGGATTACTCTTCCCTTTCTCCTTCTCAAGTAAGGCACACCATAACACAATGCGCGCCTTCCTCCACGTCCTCTAACTACACCTGCGCAACGGACGCCCCCCTGTCCGATGCGCGAAGGCCATGGGGCCAGAAAAATCGAGCACTCAGTAGTACTAGCCTTCCTGGCCCCAGCGGCGGATCTGGTCTATGGCTCCGCCACTAGCCAAGATTCAGCTGCGGAGGGTAGGGAGGGCGGCGCCTTGCAATACCCTCACTCCTCTCCCCCCGCAGCTCCACCACCACCGCATCAACGGTGCGGCCCTGCTAGAGTCGCGGAGGATAGAGCGAGTGGCGCATCACCACACCAACACTCCTCTTCCTCCACGACTACACCTCGATTGCAGCGGTAGGGGGAGAGGACAGACCTCTCGCCGCAGCCCACCAGCACACATCCGAAGTGGGCTCGCCAAGCCTACTTGGAGTGGCCACCTCGGGCCAACCATGTGGGTTCCTCTTCGTTCACCGCGACAAGGCGGGAACCTATTCGGGTTGTAACCTTTTTTTTACGGGGGGAAATCCTCATGGACTGCCTCTGCCTGGGAAAAGGCGTAGGGGTGTGCCGGACTCTTACAGGCTAAAACCACCCCGGCGTCTCCTCGCACGTGCGCGCGAGGGGCCGTGGGAATCCAAATTCTTCTGCGGCCCCACACTAGTGCTGGCCCGGTCTGTACTGACCTCGTCTCCTGCACGGGGTAGTGAGGTGTTCAACTACCCCGTGTATCATTACAGAGGCGCACGCCGACCCCGCACGCGCCTCCACCTCGGGTCCATCGAATAGGGGGGCGGGGGCTTCTCCAAGTCCCTCGCCCCTGGACTCATTCATGGGGGCCGGAAAGGGGTATTGTCTGCCAGCAATGGACGCAGTGGTGGCACCGAGCGTCCGGCTCCCTGTCTATGCGGCACAGGTACTTGCCAAAGCAGCCATGTTCCGACAGCATCTGCGTCACCCTAAACGACAGGGAGCCGTGCCTTCTCCCGAGCCAGTCGTCGAGTACTGGCCGGATCGCCTCAACGGTAGCAAGGCCGGCTGTAGGGCGCAGAAGCCTTTTCCACCATTCCGCCACCAAGACCTGATGGAGCTCCTTTCGGCACAGCGCAATCTGTCGCTGCATCGGCCTCGAGCCCCGTCCCTGCTTTTCCTCGCGCGATCGATATAATGACGCGAGTACTTTCACCCCCAGGTCCCAGGGTGGGGATCCGGCCAGGACGCAAGCCACCTCGTAAGAAATCGGGCGATACCCGGATGACTTTTCGGCCATCACTCTCTGCGGTTTGCGCAGAATGGCGAGAGTGCTGGCCGTCATGTCCATCGCCCATACAGGGGCCCCATACAGGGCCATGGAGCGCACGATTCCCACGTATAACCGCCTACAGGCGGCGCTTGGGCCCCTCAAGTTGGGAAGCGTTGAAAAATGCGCCCGCTGCACGCATCAGCTTGGACGCCAGCCGCCGGAAGTGGGGCCCGAATTCCCATCGGCTGTCGAACACCAATCCCAGGTACTTCATGGTGGACTCGACAGCTATGCGGGCCCCGCTGACCACGATGTGTGATCCTAGCGGCGGCGCACGTCGAGGGCTATGAAACACCATGGCCTCCGACTTGTTAAGGGTCACCTCCAGGCCTAAGCACCGGATGCGGTTCACCACTTGTGAAACTTTTGCCTTCCCTTCAAAATTGGCTTCTCATTTTGAGGCGCAAGTCTCGGCGGCTCCTCAGTCCTCCGCGTGTCAGCCGCTAAAGGCGGACGGAGGATTTCCACCAGGAGACGCCGAAAAATCGCCTCCAGCCACGTGTTAACCATGCTCCCGCACCGGAGCATGCAGAGCTGGACAATACGCTCGACCTCTTCATCGGTACGAGGGCTTACCGGTCGCGGTGCGGGAGTCGGGGCCACTACAGGTGCAGCTTCGGTGGACGTGTATCTCTGCTACTACTCACTCAGCGCAGCGACTTTGTGCCGGAGGTCCTCCAGGTCATTTCTGAGGCAGCTTTTTTCCTCCTGTAGCTTTGCGACATCGTCAGAGGCCGTCCTGTTGAGGAGGATGCCAACCGCCTCCCTGATATCTGCGGCAGCCTCCTTTAAGCCACGAGTGAACGTGTCTTTTAGGCTGCCGGACTTGGGGGCAACTTTCAGGACTAAGTCCACCCCATCCAGAGCCAGCTGGCTAAAGAAAACCGCAGATGGCTCTCCTTCTTCCGCCGCCAAAGCAGCTCATCGTTCGCGAGCGCATCAGGCCATTTCCGACATTTCGTCGGCTGCGACGGCTTTGCGCTGTTCCCTCTTGGCGGCGTTGAGCTCCGCCTTTGAACTCTCCAGCGAGGCACAGCTTTCACCGCCGTCGCCAGGGTCCTTCGTAGCGACCCTGTCACTCTCTGCTTCACTAGCCGCCGAGGTATTGGAGCACACGAACCGTCCTTACTTATTCCTCCGCTACTGCAAAGCACTCACCCCTCTCGATGCCTGCCGACCCCTCCTCGAAATCGGCAACTTGGGGGTCGGCAGTCCTTCCACGTTCGAAGACCGTCACACTGGACTTGTTTAAAATTAACACTGTTTTGATCCTTATTTCGTTTTCGTATCATTTTTAAATGGATGTAACCTCAAAATTATAATTATCGATAGCTCGAAAACTAAAGATTTCTGGCTTAAAAAGCAGCTAAATGGTAATCAATAGCATCATTGCCTGTCAACTAAAGCTAAAATAATTACTTAAATCGTGCCGCAGATTACTAAAGCCAACCCGATATAATACTTAAATTGTGCAAAGATTTAAAAAATTAAAATTCCTGAAAAACTCAATAAAATATCATCCCGTTAAAGAGAAATATACCATATACCCACTATATACCCTCAACTCACAAATATGACAAATGTGGACATAAATAATTTGCTTTTCTTATATTTAAATAATATTTTCTGATCTTTATTCTAAACGAAAGAGAAAATCTAAAGGCTTAAAGTCATATGCCAAAGAAAATTGGACCAAAAACAAAACCAACAAACTAAGATTAGAGGAAGAGCGAAACACGGGATATCGGCGAGATGGTAAACAAAAAAAGTTTAAAGTTTTGTATGACGTAATGCGGCCTGCACGTGAAAGGGGATCTCGCTGCTCTTCTGACTTCTGTACAAAGTCCAAATTTCGCAGATGCTACATGATAACGGAGGAAGAAAGACAAGATATCTTTCTTATTTTTTAGAAGCAAATGGACTTGTGGCCGTGGTAGGAGAATGGGAGATCTCCGCCGGGCAAGGTGTTCTGCCCTGGGAGCGGCCAACACTCCGTGTGATAATTCGGAGATGTTCTATATATACTGTTTATGATTCGAAATTTTGATAGCGTGATTTAGGCTTCGGTGTATTTCGCTTGCGGCGCGACGACAGCGCTACCACATCACCCCCCTGCTCAGACTGGAGGTCGATAGTGCAGCCTCGTTGCCGACGAATGTGCAAGTGCCAGGAGATTGCCTTGTAGTCTGCGGTGAGTCGAGAAGAAGGCAAGTAATCTGCGAAAGTGCCGTGAAGCAAAGGCGAGCAGTAAGGCTCAGAGCCGTGCCGAACACTGTACAGCGCAGAGAGTAGCTTGAAGGAACAGGAAGCATTATTATTCCAGTGCTGCGGTAAACCTTGTGAAGCTAGCTGGCTTGCAGGATATGAAGACTGCAGACTATATCAGCTCGGGAGCGAATGGGTGGGGTATTTTATGGCGATGATGAAGCTTGAAGTTTCCGAAGGTTTGCGTGTTCAGATCACGTCGGGGTCACCGCTGTGGCCGTAGAAAGAAAAGGGGAGATCTCCCGCCGGGCGAGGTGTTCTGCCCGGGGAGCGGCCGGCACTCCGTGTGATAGTTCGGAGATGTTCTATATATACTGTTTATGATTCGGAATTTTCATAACGTGATTTAGGCTTCGGTGTGTTTCGCTTGTGGCGCGACGACAGCGCCGCCACAGACTGTTCGCAGAAGAAGCAGTATGTGGTTTCTAATATTGAAATCGAAAGTGAAGGACAAATAAAGAAGACAGATGAATCAAGAAGAAATGTTAGTAACAATATTTTTTAATCAGTGAGTCTAAAGGTCGTCTACAATTTCCTTTCCACTTTTGAATTCAATTTTTTTTTGACTTCGTTACTGAAACTATGTTCCCACTATTTAAACAAATGTATCAAGCGTAAATAATCCGTATTTTTTGTTAAGTAAGATTCCACATTTAACAGGCTATAAACTGAGCAATTCCAAATTTGCAATTGTTTTCGTGATTCAATTGAATGTTAGATCTTTTTGCCCTTTTTATAGCTTAATTGTTTTTGAATGATTGCATCTTTTTCACAACTATTGTTATTTATTTATTAATTGTTTTTTTTTTCTTCTTTACAGCCTGTCACAAGTACACAGCTAAACATAGTAAGTACTCCCTTAAGAAATGTCACCGAGCACGTTTTTGAGTCACCTAAATCCATCGACATCCTGTATGTCAAACCTCTTCGTTATTCCATTTAGTGGGCGGTCACTGTACACTTTGTTTAGTTTACACTTGATCTAGTTTAATTATAGTATGTATTATAGTAATATAGTTGACGATGCGTAATATTCGCGCAAAAAACATTATAAAGACATCGTTTTGAATAAAATAAGAAAGTAAAAAATAATTCAATTGGTATATTATAAAACACTTACTACGCTTATCACTTTTCAATGCTATATAGCAAAGAATAATTGCGCAAATCCTGTGTTCTAAAAAAAATCAAAACTTGAGAACATTGAAACCAAAAAAAGAATGTACATTCTCAATAGAAAAAAGGTCATAACATGAAATCCACGAACACTTCAAATATTCAAGACAGTGTAATAATACCGAGGGTAGTGTGAAAGGTATAAATTATGAGCATTTTAGAGCTGATTGCCGAACCTCAGACTATAAAAGTGCTTAACATTTTCAGTGGAAGTTCTTTCGAGTGAACTACTATTAGACCCATAACTAATAAGTTGTAGCATACCACGCTTCGTGCAAAATATTATGGATATACACATACGCAATTTTTAAATTTTTCTTCTCCTATTTATAATTATCTGTTCTTAATCTTAAGTATAATTTCTGATACACATATTAACATTTAGTAACATCTATTTTATTATTTTATTTAGGCAAATTTAGTACTATGGTTCTTACGAGGTCTCCATCAGCTTAATATTCAAATTGGTTCATTAGTTCTTTTTTATATACTTACGTACTTACAAATACACGTATCAAACACACTCACACTTAAACAGCACACATCGCATATGGATGCATACACATAAGTATTGGGAGTAGTGGTGCTGGATTAGTGGTGACGGTGATAGCACATGCAATTAAGGGAGGACAGAAGATGCTCCTGAACTAGTTTGAGATATAATTTACGTATTTTATGGCGAAAAATTTTTACTATTTAATTACCAACATCTAGGGCACTTTACAGAACAGTAATAGTTAACGATGAGTACATTCAACTTTTAATTATTAAATTTTCGTTCGATCTACGAAGGAGTTTACAGCATACTAAAGTCTTCCAGAATTGTGCTTGGATTTGAGATGGAAATTACATTAAATAAAGAATCTCGAGCAGATGGTAGCACCCAGTCATTTTCTTTTTTAATATCAGGATGTTTTTATTTTATTTCACAAACCTCACAAGTTTTATAAATATTAAACAGTTTCTATAAAAAGATTTTGGTACAAAAAAACTCATGGCCAAACTAGGTAAAAGTAATATTTCATAATGTGTCAAAAATATTGTTTTCCTGTTGTAAAATTAAGTTTTTAAATTGTGTATACCAAGGATTATTGAATTTGTTGCCTTTATTATTAGAATCACGCAATCTTTATACACGCAATTTATTGCCCAGAATATTTTTTAGGTTAACTTTCGACGTTATAATAATAATAATAATATTTATTCAGACTTTGTCCATATAGATGTTAGTAGAACAATAATATATACTTAAAACTAATGTTAGTATTTAACTTTTATTCTTTTTTATTCTTTAACTTAACAAATTAAATATCGCACGTACATTATAAATATCTTATTTGTTTACTTTTATTTAATTTTATATGTAGGCTCAACCAGTGTCTCACAATGGCGGAATCCCACCTATCAGCAAGTGTATTCTGGATGCTGTTGATACGTAATCGACTTAGTAATAAAGCAGATCTTTTACGTATAATGGCATGAATATAAAAAATATTGAATGAAACCTACAGCTCAAACCGCTGGATGTAGATGCATGAAATTGGGACAATAACATTTTTTATTAAGTAGACATCCACTGAGAAATAATTAGTACGAATACTTTAGGTTTATAATAATGGAGTTAGTTTTTTTTTTTCATTTTGCTAATATCTCACCTTGAATTGTTAAAACCAGGATACATGGTATTGCGCAGAAAATTGAGTTTTAAATTGAGTTTTAAATTGAATGATGGTGGGAAAATCAGCAAAACAAAATATGATAATTATGAATATTACCTATTGTTGAACTTTACAAAAATCTGCCCTATTTATCATTATCTGCAAAATATTAAAAATTGTCTATTTATCATTGTGTTTGAGTTAGTAATCCGACAAAAATATAGTGAGATTTGATACAGATAAAACGGCTTCACGTGATTTCTGAGGCACAGGGATGATACACTGCTAAAACTACCGAAAACCCGACTGATTTTAAGCCCTATCACACCTATTACATTAAGGTCAAAAAAGTTCCTATGTTTAGTTTAGTTTTATTTGTTTGCAGGATGAGACAAAATATTATTACTTACGCAATTTCATTTATTTTGTTAGTGTAGGTACTTAGTTTTAGGTAGGCATTGGATTGTAGTTATTTATTTCGCATCAATAATTAGTTACGGTGTTTGCTTATTTAGGGCAGTATCTTATTTCTTGTATGGACACCAAGTATTGACTAGAGAAATTCGGGAGCGAATTAGGGATTATTGGTCATTTTGTTGTTTATTAACAGAATATAACACAAGCGTACAAATTACCCTATTCGTTTCTTGGTTTGTTTGTGGGTCCGTTTATTTGTTTGTTCGTTTGTTTGTCTGATTGACCGACTAACTTAATGTTTTTAATCAGATTAGTGTCTTTATAAGTCTTCGTGACAGTTTAACATACAAATAAATCACTATCACTTAAAATACCAAAAGTACTGATTCCACGCGAACGAAATCGCGGGCACAGCTAGTGCTAGAATACAACTAGAAGGTAATATAACGTAAATCACTTTACTAAGCCGCGTTAAACATTAAGAGCTAAAATTACTAAGTATAGAATCCCTTGCCAATCATTATGTGAGGTTGTTGACTTATCAGACTATAACAGCACTATTTCACTTAAATGAGACTGTATATGAGAGGATAGCACAAGAGTTTAGCGATTAAAACATTTAGTATTAAAACATTTTAGCTAAGTCTGGCTAACTTTTTGTGAATTTTGCATATTAATTGTAAACGGTTGACAGCTCTTTGGCGCAGTGGCTTCACAATGAGTTGAACGCCACGGTTTCGAATCTCGCACGGCATATGTATTTGTATGGCCCACAAGTAATTTTTTCGGGTCTGAGTGCTTATCCTTGTGCAATTTATGTTTTTAAACTGCCTCCACAATGCAGGAGAAAACCCTAATTAGTAATTAGGGTAATGTTTTTATTATTAAAATGAAAAAAAAAAATTGTAAATTCTACATCAAAGTAATTGTGATTGCAATAATATTAAATACATACTGCACCTATTCCATTTTATTGACTGTGCACGACAGCGTTGAAGGGGGCCGTGCGGGCAGTGCGGTGCAACTAGTAGGGATGGACCACGTGACTATTCCTTTATGATAATTCATCATATTTCTTGGTAATTTACATTATGATTACTAGCGTAAATGTTTTAATTAAAACCGTGCCTAACTAATTAAGCTTACTAATTAAAAATGCCGAAACATTCATTTTTTAGTATATTATTAATGTAATAGACCGAGAGATATTTAGCATATTATTTATGCTAAAAATACGTTTGTATTACCAAATTCAAAGATATAAATTTGAATTTGGTGACGGAGTTGTGATAAAAAAGAAAATATCGTAATATTGAATCATATACCACCTACATACGTTATTTCAATAAATAAAACTAAGTATATAGTTGGCGACAGAGAATTTATGATTGGTATTGTCCATTGTCCAGTCTCAGTAAAAGTTGTCAAAATAATCGCACACAATGACTTATATTGTTAAAGCGCGTATCAGGGACGCGCTTCATCAACAATGCAAATGAGCTATCTCGCGTGCCGGCTACGAATGTATTGCTATTAGCTTAAAAATAATAATAATAATAATAAAATGGCGTAGGGAAGTGACGACCCCATCGCCCGCTGACGTAACAGTCATGTGACAAAACTGCTACGTCGGCGCAGTCAGTCAGCATCCTGCCAAGAGGTGTGAGCGCCGTGCCTAGGCAAAATTGTAGGTGCAAAGGTCCGTTTGTGCATATGACCCAACCACGAAACGGTGCCGGGTTTGGGCGTCTCCCGTTATTTGGCGCCCATAAAATGGATGATGGCACAAAGAGGAACGCGCATAGGGCCGCTGCCTGGGGGTCGCCGGGGCGCGTCTGGAGCTGGCGCTGGACGCGGCAGCATGCGGGCCGCCAGCCGAGCGCGAGGAGCTGCACGATCACCTAGCAGCCCCTCGCATCCATCATCCCCACCAGAAGGCTTGGTGTCGGCTGGGTCTTCTCGGACTCAGCAAGCGGCACCCGCCGCTGGTGGAGCACGTCGCATGCGTTGGACAAAATCTATGAACGAAAACGCATTGCGGGCGTACTATAGGGCGAAAGGGGAAGAAACTGGGGGAATAGCGTACAGGTCTCGGATGCATAGCTTTTTTGCTGAGCTGGAGCCTTCTATCCCCGTCACGGAACAAAACCTGGCAGACCGAGTTCGGTACATCATGCGCTCGAAAATATTTGATGATGCCGAACTCGAACGACTACGACGTGAGGCTATTCCGTCGTCGAATGAATCGGCTATGGCTGGAGATGCAGCTCCACATTCGACAGACCAGCATCCACACGTGGAAGCCGCCATGGATCTTCCAGTTGTGGTTGATTCGAACGACGATGAAATAGTCTCCCACGAACTAGAGAAAATGAGGAGTATATTGGAAGAGGCGATTTTGGAAACGCGCAGCACCCCTCTCGAAAATCGACCGCGACTTCCCCGCATACCCCTAAGCAAGCGAAATCGGGCTGTCGTGAGGGCTCTTAACCCAATGCTGGTGACCTATTTGGAAGCCAGCCAGGACCTTTGCGAGACGGACTCAATTCTCTTTGGCGCCGCAGTGGCAGTTTGCCGTATTATTGGCGCCAAACTTCCCATGGCTGGACGCGCTACTACACAAAGTAGCGCCATCCCAGCCTGGAGAAAAAGAATCGAGGACCGTATCGCAAAGGCTAGGGCCCTTATCGGCAGACTGACAAGCTTCAGGTCGGGTAATAATAGACCGAGGATTATGCGCACCGTTAGGATGGCGTTTGCTGGGACAAATATCAGTTTGTCCCAGCCGGATATCATGCAGAAACTAACGGAGCGCATAGACGACCTGAAGCAAAAGATCGCTGCTTGGGGGAAGCGGATTCGACGATTTACCGAGAGGTCAAGGCGGTTCAACCAGAATCGTCTCTTCCAGAGTGATCAGAAGAGGCTCTATAAATCATTGGAGCGACCAAAGGTATGTGGAGCGGGCCAAGGACCGGATCAGGCTGACATTATCGCATTCTGGCGTGGCCTGTGGTCAGAGCCCGTAAACCACAGCGAGGGCCCTTGGATGGAAGTTGTGGCGAGCCAGGGTGCGAGTGTTGCGCCTATGGACCCCATCACCATAACGCCGGAAGACGTGGCTGAGGCGGTCCGTAGGGCCCCGAACTGGAAATGTCCGGGGCTCGACGGGTTGCATCATTACTGGCTGAAGGGGTTCATAGTGTGTCACGCTGTGCTCGCCCGACAGTTTCAAGAGGCTCTCGACCAGAAGTCGCTCCCGAGCCTCTTCACTACTGGGATCACTCACTTGGTTCCTAAAGATCAGGATACCACAGACCCGAGCAAATACCGCCCCATCACGTGTCTACCCACCATATATAAGACACTGACATCCATTTTGAGCGCGAGAATCACTCGGCACCTGGAGCTAAACCAGGTGATGTCACGCGCTCAAAATGGATGTCGGGGCGGTGGTCGTGGAACCAAGGAACCACTCCTCATTGACGCGGTCATAGGCAAAGTGGTGAAACGCAACCGTCGGAACTTCTCTGCCGCCTGGATAGACTACAGAAAGGCGTTCGACTCGGTGCCCCATACATGGCTAAAGAGGGTCCTCGAGCTGTACAAGATTGACTGTACAGTTAGAGACTTCCTCGAGCAGTGTATGGGGCAGTGGAGTACGATCCTTTGTCATCTGGGCGAGCGGATGATGGCTGCGGAGCACCACATAAGGATAAGAAGGGGTATCTTCCAGGGCGATTGTCTGAGTCCAATCTGGTTCTGCCTCTCTCTGAACCCTCTCAGTACCTTACTGGAGGGCTCCGGGAGGGGATTTCAGCTTAGGAAAGGAGGTACAAAAGTGACCCACCTTTTCTATATGGATGACCTCAAGTTATTCGCCTCCAGTCGCTCCCATCTTATGGAACTGCTAAACATCACTTGTGAATTTAGCAGTTCTATTGGAATGGAGCTGGGAACGGATAAGTGTGCGGTCCTCCATGTTGAAGGGGGGAGGGTTGCTAACTCTGAGGGCATAGACTTCTCTATGCCCGTTAACTTAAGGACCCTTTCCGAGGCTGAAACATACCGATACCTGGGTATGTCACAGAACATCGGTATCGATGAGGCTGGTATGAAACAGTCAGTTTGCGACGTGTTTTATGCACGCTTGACCAAAGTGCTTAACAGCCTTTTGTCCGGTGTGAATAAGACACACGCATATAACGGCTGGGTCATGCCTGTCCTCATGTATACCTTTGGCATACTCAGGTGGACTCAGACTGAACTTAACGCCCTGGATAGAAAAGTCCGCACTACCATGACGTCCCACAGGATGCATCATCCGAGATCGTCGGTAATGAGGCTGTACTTGCCGCGAAAGCATGGTGGGCGTGGCTTCTTGAGCGCGCTCACCATGCATAATCGCGAAGTGTGCAGCCTCCGTAATTACTTCCTGACGAGATCGGATGATCCATTCTATAGTGACGTCATTTCTAGTGATAAAGGGCTTACCCCTCTATCCTTAGCCCACGAGCAATGGCAGGACCCAGCAGTGCTTAGCATTTCCGATCGGGAGACCGTATGGAAGGAGAAAGAGCTCCACGGGAGGTACTACAGGGCTCTTCATGAGCCCTTCGTAGATACAGTCGCCTCCCTCAACTGGCTACGTTTCGGTGACCTCTTCGGGGAAACCGAGGGTTTTGTCTGTGCAATACAGGATCAGGTTATTAAGACCAACAACTATCGGAGATACATCCTAAAGGATGGCACCGTCGACGTCTGTCGAGCTTGTCGCCATCCCGGTGAGTCACTTAGGCATGTCATCTCCGGTTGTTCGACGCTTTCTAACTCTGAGTACTTGCACAGGCACAACCTAGTAGCCAGAATTCTACACCAGGAGCTCGCTCTGAAATACGGTCTCGTGGACCGGAAATTGCCGTATTACAAGTACTTGCCGGAAGCCGTGCTTGAAAATTACCGCGCCAGACTCTACTGGGACCGGGCCATCATCACAGACAGGACTATTCTTGCGAATAAGCCTGATATTGTGCTGGTGGACCGGGCACAGTCAAGGATATTTTTGGTCGATATTACCATCCCGTATGACGAGAACCTCGTGAAAGCCGAAACAGATAAGCGATCAAAATATCTGGACCTGGCTCACGAGGTGACCGACATGTGGGGTGGTCTGCCGACCGAAATTATTCCTGTAGTCGTCTCTGCAAACGGGCTAATCCCAGTTAGCCTCTCTGGTCATCTGAGGCGACTGGGACTCCGTCACGGACCGCTCCGGGCTCAAATGCAGAAGGCGGTGCTCCTTGATACTGCCCGCATCGTCCGCCGGTTTCTTTCCCTTTCCCCCTAACCCTTGGCCGCTTGGTCTCCCCTGCCGAGGGCTTCCATCTGGTTGGGCTTTTATTTATTTATGTATTTTTGTATTTATTTTATTTTATTGATATTTATGTATATTTATCTTTTCATTTTCATTTTCATTTATAATTATATATTTATACATCCCAACCAGATGAGAAAACTATATAGATACCCCACAATAATAATAATAAAGCCTCTTTTATTTCCTTAACTTACAGAGTTATAAAACTAAATAAAATTTTGGATTATGAAAAACATTGTACATATTATTAATATATAATGCACATTTGTATAGCTAAGTTAAGGCCCCTGGCGGGTATAGGCCTCCTCCAACAGTTTCCAGGTTTTTCTCTTCTTTGCTTTCTTTGTCCAGTCGTTTCCGGCATATTTTTTGATGTCATCTACCCAGCGTTCTTTAGGACGTCCTCTAGCTCTCTTGCCACTTGGACCTGCCCACATTGTGGCTAAATGCGTCCACCTTTCATCTGACAAGCGTGCTACGTGGCCAGCCCACTTCCACTTGAGCTTTCTCATATGTTGTAGAGCATCTATCACATTGGTTTTTTTCCTTATGTTTTCTGATTTTATTTTATCCTTCAGCCTAATATTCAAGATGCTTCTTTCCATAGCACGCTGCGTCTTCTGTATTCTGTCTGTCGCATATTTGTTATAGATCCAGGTTTGTGATCCGTATGACAAGCAGGGTAGTAAACATCCATCCATTACTTTCTTTTTCAGTTTTGCAGGTAGATTAGACTTAAATATTTCTTTTAAGCTCCAGAACTTTCTCCATGTCATGTTTATTCTCCTGTCAATCTCATCTTTGTTTCTAGAATTAAGAAATGAGATGGATTTCCCTAAGTATATGTAGCTCTCTACGTATTCTAAGCTCTGTAAATTGTTAACGTGTATAGGCGTTTGCCTGTGGTTAGTCATCACCTTAGTTTTTATTGTGTTTAGTTGTAGTCCTATTCCGTTACTTATTCTGCATAGTTCTGATATCATTTCTTCTAGTTGTTGCGATGATCTCGAGAAGAGTATAATATCATCGGCGAATCTAAGGTTACTCAAATTTTTTCCATTTATGCTGATACCTTTATGTTGCCAATGTAAGTCTTTCATTATATACTGTAAGACAGATATAAATATAGTGGGAGATAGCGGGTCCCCCTGTTTCACGCCTCTACGTATTTCAATTTTTGGTCCAAGCCTATCGAGCTTTACACGGCTTACGCTTTTGCTGTAAATGTCTTTCAGGATGTTTATAAAGGTTTCTGGAACATTTTGGTTTTCTAGCGCTCGCCATAAGCTGTTATGTGAGATAGAGTCGAAGGCCTTTGCGTAATCGATAAAGGCTAGATATAGGGGCTGTTGACATTCCTGGTGTTTTTCAATAACTTGTTCCAAAGTATGTATATGATCGATAGTGCAAAAGCCCTTTCTAAAGCCTGCCTGTTCTATGGGTTGATGTGACTCTATCTCAGTCTCTATTCTCTTATTTAAGCAGGCTGCAAATAATTTGTATACAGCAGGAAGTAAGCTGATAGGCCGGTAGTTGTTCATATCCGATGGGTCGCCTTTCTTGTAAAGAAGTATGATTCTCGACTCTGTCCAATTCAAAGGTACTTTTTGTTCTAGCAAGATTTTGTTAAAAAGATTTGTAAGGGAACTAGCCAGTAAGAATTTTCCTAGTTTGAGAGCTTCGTTGGGTATATTATCATGTCCGGGACTTTTCTCTTTTTTGAGCATGTCTATTTGCCTCATTATTTCCTTCTCTTCAAACGGTTTTACTGGTCGAGTTGGTAGTAGAGTTCTTGAGGTGTGAACTTGAGTGTAGCTTGTTTCGATTTCTTTGCTACAATTTTGGTAGCTATATAGATTTTTGTAGAAATTTGAGGCAGCTTTAACTATATCAATTCTTGTTAACGTATGCTTGTTTGGAATTGTTGATTGTAGCTTTGGAATCCATGTTTTGCTAGTATTAAGTTGTTTGAACGCCTTTTTTTGGCTTCCAGACTTTAATAAATTTGTTTCTATAATTTTCATTCTATAATTATTGTAGTCTTTTTTTAAACTCTTGTTTGTACTTTTATATAAGTTAGAAAGTTCCTGCCTCTCTTTTCTATTTTTAGGTTTTTTACGTTGTAGCTCTATTCTTCTTTTTATCAAAGTCTTTGTTTCTGCTGATATTATATCCTTTTTTTCTTTTGTTGAGCTTGTGTTATTTATACTTTGTAATATCGCTGTTTCTATTTTACTGTAGTAGGACTCTACATCTTCAGTTTCACATAGAGATATTTTTTGTATTTCCTTATCTAATGAATGCTTTTGTATTTTCTTTGCCTTGTATTAGGGTTGGAAAGCTGCGAAACATAGCTCTACTTTTCTTCTGTTTCCCAAGGTTATATGTACCACGTACTAATTTGTGGTCACTTGTGAATAGGTTGTTGTTTAGTGTTTCTATATTTAAGAATTTTTTAGGGTTATTACTAAGAATGTAGTCGATTTGATTTTTAATCGTTCCATTTGGACTTATCCAAGTCCATAAGTTTTTTTGTTTTTTCTTAAATAATGTATTTATTACAGTAAGCTTATTTTCTAATGCATATTGTATTATCCGATCGCCTCTGTCATTTCTGATGCCATAAGAGTATGGTCCCATTACTGTATTTTCTCCTGGTTTTCTTTGGCCAATTTTGGCGTTTAAATCTCCCATTACAACCAGTGTCTCGTTGGCGAGTGAGTGAGCAGTTTGAAGTTGATCGTAGAAGGATGTCACTTCTTCATCACATGCGTCGAGGGTGGGTGCATATACCTGTATTAATGATATTTTTGTTGTTTCGAATTGGAGATTCAGCATGCATACTCTTTCAGATAATCCTATATAGTTCTGAATATTTGATTTATATTTCTTTTTGATCAAGAAGCCAACACCATGCAGACCTTTCGTTGTTCCTGTATAGCAGAAAATGTGTTCTTCAAGTTCTATGATATGGCTACCAGTTCTTCTTATTTCTGCCAATCCAATAATGTCATACTTTATGTTATTTAGGGAGTTTTTAAGTAATATCATTCGTTGCGGTGATAACAGCGATCTTACATTATACGTGCATATATATAGTAGTTGTTGTGTTGGAGGGTTATAGTCTTTATCTCCTGCGGAGACAAGCCGTGATAGGAGATTGAGAGGGGCCTTTTGTAATTGCTAATTTGTGTGCTCATTATTGGGTGTAGAGTCATGCGTAGTCCGTTCAGAATTTATTATAAATTTTGGTTTATGTCGAATGTATTCCTTCATTGTTGTTGTTTTGCTCTTCTTAACTGGCTGCTTTTTATTTTGTAAGATGTTAGAGGGGTTGTTTAAGGTAGTTTCGGGAGATTAAGATATTGATCTTTTGTTGTTAGGGTTTTGTGTAGAGGTTTTATTTTTTCTAGGTAATACTATGAGCTTATCATATTTTATAAAAGCTGTGTTACCTGCTTCTCTTTCCACCTTCAACTGGGGCTGTAATTCCTTACGTTTTTTCAGCACTTCTTTCGGAAAATCCTGTTTAACATAGTAGGGGGTATCTTTTAAGCATTTTTGATTTTGTTGAATTTTCAATTTGAATCCCATTGTACTGAACGTGACAATAACAGGCCTGATTATTTCACCCTTTTTTCCAATTCTTCTAACGGATTCTAACCCGTTTTCAAAATTAAAACCAAAGCATTTATTTATTATGTGTAATATTGCATTTTCCAAATCGTTGTATGATTTTTCCCCTTCTTCCACACCAAAGAAAATTAAGTTTTTGCGTCTCATAAATCTTTCGATGTTGTTGATTTGTAAAGAATGTTCCTTTATTTTATTTTCTAGATGATTCATTCTTCATTTCTAAGTTTTTAAACTTTTCATTTATATTATTGTTTATTGTATTCTTAATATCTTCTTTCATGTCGTGCATGTCTTTTTTTTGTTGTAACATTTCCTTCCGAAGGTTTTCTAACATATTTTTTATTTCTTCCATGTTTACAGTAAGGTGTTAAAAATGAAATTTTGGTGTAATGCAGTCTTATAGTAATGTTTTTTACTTAAATTGTAAACAGCGTACTCTGTTAACGGAGTGATGAAGTAGCAAAATATTTCTGGCTCGTTGGATTTGTTTATCTAAATAATCGTGGTCGATGCGTACGTAGTTTTAAAATATTTTGATAGATGGCGTTAGTTGTTCTACAGGCAATTTACGTTAGTCATGTTTTGATTTCCGCTCACTAATTTAGGTTATATTTTATTTTGTGCAATAAATAAATCACCACTGTTCAATTTTTCACACTTTCACTCGTAGTTTAGCTTATTGATAGTTATTTTCACTCATTTTTATTACATTCAGTTCTTTTATTTGCTTTCTTCACTTGACATCAAACAAAAGTAGCCGTTGTGTTGTTCCAGTTGAAAATATAATGTTTTTTTGTTATTCACTTGGTTTTCACTTTGTTCTATATTTTGTCCTTATAGATTTTTGTCCAATCACACAAATTTATTCACTTTTGCTTTTTAAAATATTATAAATCTATTTTTTATTTCACTTTAAACACAGACTTGTTGTTTATCGTGGCAGAGCAGCGCCCTCTAGCTTAAAAATAGATGTCGCTAAAAGAAAAGTACTTTAACCATGATACTTACTCCGTCTAGACCCACACTGGTATTGTGACCCTGGCCATCTATTTCTTTTGTTACTTCATCGACAGTGCATGGATCGAATTCAGACACGCCAGGATCAAGACTCTTCGACTCTATTTAAAGTTTTCGTGGATTCCATGTTATGAACAATTTTTTTTCTACTAAGATGTACATTTTTTTTGGTGTCAATGTTCTAAAATTTTTATTATTTTTTTTTTGTGCCGCAAATCACCCGAAACGGAATTAAAATTAGCTAAGTAAATTAACCGCGATAAAATCCGTTAAAGTAGTAATTAATAGTTAAAGTGGTTTTTTTAAAATAGAATATGAGTGACAAGCGAGCACCCAGTCCACTTGGATGCTGTGGCCCATAGACATCTACATATATCCTCAATTAAGAGGATGAAGATGGAGTGTAAAAAAGGGTATCCAGATCTTTACACTTACCATACAAAACACAGCAGTATTTAGTTGCTATTTTACGCTGGTATTCTGTGATACCAATAAGATAAGAGCGTGGTCCTTCCCAGGTCGAGCTGACCCATTCGTGCTACAACCATAATATAGCTGCAGCGTAGAGCCTGCTCGGTAGAGCCCACCGAGTATAAAAAAGTGTGTGCGTATATCTAAGAGATCATTTTTTTTTTAAATTTTTTCATAAGAAAAATACAGAAAATCACTATATAAACATCACAAAAACCCTTACGGGTTTGTGTGGATGTTGAGACACTTTTAAGCAATATGTTGACATTAGTTAATACATATTATTATTTAATAAGAACATCAAATACAGTATGAAAAATTAGTTCATCATAAAGAGTCCCTCTTTCTCCTTGAAAACGGCCAGCTGCTGGTTCCTTAGGTTCCATTGCACTATCCGTTATGCTTACCGTTCTCTCTTGCGCCTAGTTTTGCGTTGAAATCTCCCATTAACATCGTATAATGTTTTCTGAAACCTCCACCTTTTGGATGTACCACGGTTGGTTCGTAAATCTGTATGACCTTTAGCGAATACCGTTTGGTGATTATAAGTATAAGTTAAGCAACATAACGAGGGTATACCATGTTACACCAGAGTAACTAACCCACGAATAATTTACCTCTTTGGTCTTAATCTCAGATAATTTTATTTACGTTTTTCCATCGGAGCGGAGTAGTTATACGCAGGCGTTCACCTCTGTGAATGTATAAGTCCTCAAGGTCTTATGCTCCTAAAAATATATTATCGAAAATGGGCATCTTCCATTTGTAGGAAATATTTGCCAGATATTCGCACGTGTGACGCTGTTTCATAAAATAACATTTTTAATTTTTTTTATTCTATACATTTATAAAAGCTGTTGTGAGCTGTAGGTTAAATTCAATATCTTTCATACAAAGTTTGAAACCTTGTTTTAAAAGCGTAAGAAGCTATAAAATGGGGCAGATTTTCGTAAAGATCTATAATAGGTAATATTCATAACTATCATAATTTCGTTTTACTGATTTCCCCACCATCATTCAATTAAAAATTAATTTTTCTGCGCAAACCATGTATCCTGGTTTTAACAATTTAAGGTGAGATATTAGCAAAATAAAACTAAAACTAATTGCATTATTTTAATCCTAACGTATTCGTACTAATTATTTTTCAGTGAATGCCTACTAAATAAAATAAAATTATTGGCCCAATTTCACGCATCTACATCCAGCGGTTTGAGCTGTAGGTTTCATTCAATATTTTTTATATTCATGCCATTATACGTAAAAGATCTGCTTTATTACTAAGTCGATTACGTATCAACAGCATCCAGAATACACTTGCTGATAGGTGGGATTCCGCCATTGTGAGACACTGGTTGAGCCTACATCTAAAATAAAATAAAAGTAGACAAATAAGATATTTGTAATGTATGTGCGTATTTAATTTGTTAAGTTAAAGAATAAAAAATAAAATAAAAGTTAAATACTAACATTAGTTTTAAGTATATATTATGGTTCTACTAACATCTATATGGACAAAGTCTGAATAAATATCATTATGATAAACAATCCAATTTAGTGTATTCTTAGTGTGAACTTGGACTAATATAAAACACCAACACAGATATAGGCATATCAGCTATAAGCTGCTCGCCTATTACCAGATGAATAATAATAAAAAATATTCCGGGCAATAAATTGCGTGTATAAAGATTGCGTGATTCTAATAATAAAGGCAACAAATTCAATAATCCTTAGTATACATAATTCAAAAACCGGCCAAGAGCGCGTAGGGCCACGCTCAGTGTAGGGTTCCGTAGTTTACCGTCCGTCACAATAAGTGTTCCCACTTATGAGTTTAAAGGTTGGTATCCATTACGTTCGTGCTCCAGCAGCGCTCCGCGCTCCTGCAACTGCTCCCGGTAGTGGGTACGTGTGCGAACATGGAGCGTGCAACATTGCACGCTCCGCGGCAGGCGCTCCGACTTTCCATCCAAGTTCAAAATGATTTTCCTAGAAAGTCCTTATAAAGTTCTACTTTTCAGATTTTTTTCATATTTTCTAAACTTATGGTTCAAAAGTTAGGGGGTGGGGGGACACATTGTTTTTTAATTTTGGAGCGATTATTTCCTAAATTATTGACATTATCAAAAAATGATCTCAGTAAACCCCTATTCATTTTAAATGCCTTTCCAACAATATATCACACATTAGGTTTGAAATAAAAAAAAAATCACTTCCCACTTTACATATAGGGGGGCTACCCTAATAAAACATTTTTTTCCACTTTTTATTTTACCACTTTGTCGGCGTGATTGATACACATATTGGTACCAAATTTCAGCTTTCTAGTGCTAACGGTCACAGAGATTAAGCGAGGACGGACAGACAGACATGGCGAAACTATAAGGGTTCCTAATTGACTACGGAACCCTAAAAACTTAATTTTACAACAGGAAAAAAAATATTTTTGACACATTATGAATGATTTTACTTTTACCTAGTTTGACCATGAATTTTTTCGTATTAAAATCTTTTTATAGAAACTGTGTAATATTAACAAAACTTATGAGGCTTGTGAAATAAAATAATAACATCCTGATATTAAAAAAGAAAATGACTGGGTGCTACCATCTGCTCGAGATTCTTTATATAATAAGATTTCCATCTCAAATCCTGCAAGACTTCAGTATACTGTAAACTCCTTCGTAGATCGAACGAAAATTTAATAGTTAAAAGTTGAAGGTAGTCATTTCGTTAAGTATGACATCAGGACTTCAAACCTCAGTCTCTTCCGTGAGCGCGGGTACTGTAAAGTGCCCTAGATGTTCGGTTTAAAGATCTTTATTTCTCAATAACACAATAGTCACTTACATGAGAACAATAATGTTGGTAATTAAATAGTAAAAAAATACGCCATAAAACACGTAAATTATAATTATATACCTAGTTCGAGGAGCATCTTCTGCCCTCCCTTGATTGTATGTACTATCACCGTCACCACTAATTCCAGCACCACTACTCCCAATACTTATATTAGATGATTAATAATTTTTTTCAATATATTACGAATATACACACATGCAATTTTGACTTGATAATATGCAATTTGGAATCAGTTCCAAGTAACTTTAATAACAAAATATGACAAGAGAGGTAATCTCTAGCAATTATAATAATTTAAATAATTTACAATTTAGCTTACAAATCCTTAATTATATGACTCTGATGGTTAGCACTCGCTGTAAATTTCACAATACGCGAGCAACCCGGGTTCAATCCCCGCCGGCACCAATGAAATTGTTAATTTCAATTTTAAGTGCTGATTTACCACGTGCTCGAGGGTGGAAACCTGCATGTCTGAGAAATAAGAAAAAAAAATATTTCGAAAACATGTGAAACTTGCCCTAAAAACCCTCTCAGAAATGTGAGGAGGCCTGTGCCCAGCAGTGGGACGTATATATGCTCTAACTTTACTTTACCTTTATGACTCCACAAAATGGTAATAAAAATTGTGTAAATCTATTCCATCAAAATATACAAACCTCTCAGAAATGAGGGGTGGTCTGTGTCCAGCAGTGGGACGTACTCGTATGTAGGCTGCAACTTACTTCGCTTTACTACACAAGACAAAAACTTGAAATTTACGTGTTCTTAAGTAACATCAATATTCATATCTGGTTTCATTGAACATTAGTTAAAAGCTTAGAACTTAATGCTTAACTTTAGTTATCACCAGGTGGTCAGTTATTTTAATAGAAAAACGGTTTTAAGATGAGATTCCTTAATAGTAGCTAGCTAGTAAATTATTATCATATAAAGAACGTAAAGTTATTGCGAGCCTCTCTGCTCAGCGAAATGTAGAAATGGCATGTGTTGAGCTTGAGCACCTCATTGTTTTGGACGTCTATAGACTCCCATGTTCTATATGTGATACTTTTTAAAAAATTATGGAGGAAGTTTTGTTAAGCTTCATA
Organism: Parnassius smintheus behrii; assembly: GCA_036936625.1. NCBI lineage: Eukaryota > Metazoa > Arthropoda > Insecta > Lepidoptera > Papilionidae > Parnassius > Parnassius smintheus. The sequence goes on from JAUPFT010000004.1 coordinate 44,971,010, forward strand.
AACAGAATATAACTGTTGTAATATGTGGAGACTTTAATATCAGTCTCCTAGAAGCTACCTTCACTAATATTTAATTCAGATCATTATTTAAATCACATGGTCTTTTTAATTTATTTTTAGAGCCAACGCATATTGCTTAATCTAATGCAAAATGTTTGGATAACATTGTTACAAAGGTTTAACTGTCGCATAAATGTATCATTCAAAAAAAAAATCCACAGTTCTGATCACCGTGGAAAATTATTTGGTTACCTTATTTTCATAAAAAGCAAGAAGACGATAAAGTTGTATTTGTTCCAGCAAATCCACGTCGCTTGGTGAAGTTTAGAAATAACATATTGAAAGAACTTCCATTACTTTCGTACCAAAATAATCTATTTTTTTGTATGGAACGTTATTTAAGCTCATTTGAAATTAATTTAGCAATGATTTTACTTCTTAATCATTCTACTTGTCACACAACAGTTGCAAGGTATTCAATAAATGGACAAAGGAACAAATACAGCAGACAAAGGTTATAGTAATGTTATGCTAGCGTCGAATTCAAAATATGTAAAAAATTATTAAAAAATATTTAAAATAGTATGCTCTACAGTTAAGTCTTTGCATTTGAGCAAAAATTTAAGAGAGCTTCTAATTGAATGAAAATGACATAGAGTATAATTAATAGTTAAACTCTTAAAGTCAACTCTTAATTAAAAATACCGGTAAAGTTTTAATAACAAATTAACTAAATCAGGTCAGATCGGAACGTTGCAATGGCTTTTGATAAATATTTTGTGGAATTTCGATCTTAGCCACTAAATAAACTCTATATGGGGCTTATTAAGAACTTGCTGGCATGCTTTTGAAAACGTTTTCCTAAGTTTCTAAGCTAAGCAGACAGTTTGATGAATGAAGAGCTAACATCCTTGTAGAAGTAAGGCTAAAAATCATCAGGCATCCTTGTCTCATTCATCTAGCATCTAGCAGAGCGAACCTCGAGTAGGTAAAGTTTAAATTTTAAGAAATGATTCTTGTATTCTCCACCACATAGATCAGCTAATATTCGTATAGAAGCAAGATTATTCTCTTTGATGGGCTTAAGATTATATAAAGGCTTAACTTCATCAAAGGGAAGATTCTTGCTTTTGTATACTAGCTTGTTAGAAATCACTGTCTAAATGAATAAAAGAAAAGGAATATTTCTCAATAATGTGATCACGTACGTTCCCGAGCAACCCTAGTTCGATCGCTGCTGACATAGGCTTTAACTTTAATATGTCAACGTTATAAAACAGCGGTAAAATAAAATAAAACAGTTAAAAGTAAATACGAGATAAAACAAAAATAGTAATAAGTAAATCAACAACACACACATTTCTAACCTGTAAAACTGTAACAATTTCTATACAAACGTAGAACACTCAATAAGTTTTGAGATATACAAAAAGTATTCTAGGTACTATTAATATTTATTTTACATCTTTTCAAAATAATTTCCATTATTCTCTATACAAAGTTCCATTCGCCTAAACCTACTCTGAAAAGTTTTTGCCAGTCTTAATCTGACAAGTCGAAAATCGATTCTTCGTAGGCAGCCACGGCTTCTTCGACGCTTGAAAAAAACTTGCCTTTTATTATTTTTTTGACTCTTGGTAACAAAAATAAATCACAAGGGGCTAAGTCAGGGCTGTAGGGTGGGTGACTTAAAGTTTCAATACCAGATTCCTCAATAAATTATTTTGTTCTAAGGGAGGTATTGAGGTGAAAAGGCATTATTGTGATGCTGCATGATGCCCCGAAGCCCGGTCTTTGGTCTTCTCTACCACACAGCTTTAAAAGCTATGGTTAATGCAACTGTAGTATACCATTCAGAGTTGACTGAAATACAATTTTCCAGTATTGACGCCGACAAATGTTCGCTCTGCGAAAATAAAACTAGCCACCATTTTTTGCCGACCTTCCGATGTATTTGCAGTTTTGTCGGTAACTGTACTTCTAAGAAGACCCATAACGATGCTTGCCTTTTATTTTCGGATTATATTGATAGATCCATGTCTCGTCACCAGTAACGATTTCTGAATGCCTAGATGCCCCATTTTCAAAACGTAGACGCCTTTAATGGCACCAATCCACACGAGTCTGTTTTTGGCTTTCGAAGAGCAAACGAGGGATTCATCGACAACAAAGCTTCCTCACTCCAAGATGTTGATGTAGGATGGTATGAAGGATCTCCGAACTAATACCTACAATCTTTTCAATTTCCGTATATGTGATTCGTGGGTCTTCTCGCACCGAGAATTCAGTAGGCCATACATTTTCTGCTGTTACTGCGGTTTGCGGGACCACGGTTCTTTGGCCACACTTAAAGCTAATTTTACCCCTTTTGAATTCAGCAAACCACCTAAAATTGTTGCGCGTGATAGAGCTGAGTACTCTTATGCTGATTGTAACTGTCGTAAACTTAATTGTTCGGTTAAACTAAATTTTAAATCATAGCGGACAAATATTCACCGTTAAGATCTATCATTTTAAATGAAAGGCGCGGGAAGCGTTGAAGGAAAATTAATAGAACTTTGTTTTTTTTTATTTAATATAGTACCATCGGCTTATGGACTTCTATTTTTAAATAAGTTTGCTTTTTAGAAACATATAACATGAGAGCGTTCCATTTTTAAATCTCTAGTATCTCAAAACTTATTGAGTGACCTACGTATAAATATACAAACTTTCATAGTTAAGTACACTTTATAAAAGCGAGGATAGATCATTAATTTAACAAAAGAATACTCGCTCCTGTATATTTATTGTATAGCTATATATATAGCTATATATATATATATATATATATATATATATATATATATATATATATATATATATATATATATATAAGCTGAAAAAAGACTCAGAATGCGTAGAGGAATTTGCTGTTTATTTATTTATTGTATATTTATTGTATAGCTATATATATAGCTATATATATATATATATATATATATATATATATATATATATATATATATATATATATATATATATATATAAGCTGAAAAAAGACTCAGAATGCGTAGAGGAATTTAATAATTTTATTAAGGTTCTACAAAGTTTCAAAAAATTGCACCGCACCAGGATGAAAGTATTTGTAGGAGATTTGAGGGCGTTGACTGCTGCTAGAATTAAGGTTAATCAAGAATACAAAAATAATAAGAATGTTGAAGATGAAGAATCAATTAAATCTGTAAGTATATGCATGTATGCACCTACCAACTTATAATTTGTGGTACCTATTACTACAAAACTTGACATTAAAATAAATACTAATGGAATATAACCTGCGATAATGTGTAAAAACACTTAAAGAAACAAGTGAAAAACTGAATTTTGAAACAAAATTAACATGCCAGCATGTCTTGATAAGTTTTAGAGGGAACTTGACCTGCAGTGGATTGTTGATCATGTTTTATTGTGTAAATAATGGATGGAAGTAGATTTTGATATGTTAAAGGGATGCTATTTTGTGCATTAAGTGTACTATTAGACAATACTATGAAAATGGTCCAATTGTGATATAAGATCAAGTTATTTTGCAAAATAAGAACAAAGCAATAACCCGAATTTGTAAAATACACAATATTATCATGAAAAAATTTACAAACCTCACCCACGCGAATATACGTATGCACTGAACTCGCTTGAAGATCTATAAGAGTCACGCTGCAGCTGTATAGTTGTAGCACGAGTGGGTTGGCTCGACCGGGTAAGGACCACGCTCTCATAGAATATCAACGTAAAATAGTAGCTATATACTGCTTTGTTTCGTATGATGAGAGTAGAGAACCGACGACCCTTTCATTCCATCTTATTCCTCACGCGTAACAACGCTTCTACGTTTTGATTCCTAATTGAGGACAAATGTAGATGTCTATGGGTCACAGCATCCACTTAGCGTCAGGTGGACTGTGCTCGTTTGTCGCCCTTATTCTATTTAAAAAAAAACTAATTTCAATAGAGAAGGTGACTAGATGCTATCATCTACTAGCGATCCCATAATTAATAAGATTAAATCCCTACTGAAGTATGATTTCAAAATACTGTAAGTTAATCCTGCATAGATTAACGAATAAATTAAAAATAATGTGACAAAAGTATCCTGGATTAATGTAAATATCAGGATATTAAGAACCTTAGCTCTCCTGTAGCGCTCAAAACGTCGGGAATGATAAAATAAGTTAAATTTAATTTAGTGAAGTGTATATACTGAAACTAATATACACTATACATATACTAAATCCAAACATAGAATCCACTATGCCACTCGAGCGCGGTGACATTACAAATTACGTGTCCTTGAAATACTTTTTTAATTGATCGAATATTTCACGATATTCCTGTTCACCGCTTAGCACTTTAAAAATCAACACAAAATTGTAATTAAAAACTTCGTTGGTACCGGCGGGGATCGAATTCGCTCTGCTCGCTTTATGAAACTCCTCGAATACCGTGGCTCTTAAGCTTATATTAATCAATGTAACTATGAATAATAAAGGGCACTTATGTTTTTTTATTCACACTTACTTAGATTTAAGATAACTAAATTGAATAAAACTATGAATACGAACTTTATCGCGTTTAGTTAAGTTATTTTTCATTCCCGACGTTTCGGGTGCTTAACAGCACCCATGGTGACGGAGGGGACTGAGTGTTTGGCGTCCCAATGTCATAGTTGTCCTGGCGACCTTCAGTTTTTTAATAAGTATTAATTTTTGGTCCGATCTAGGCAGAACGAGCTTACAGTATCTTGAATTCTTGGAGTGGTATTGGTGGGTTTGGATTTAATTTTTTTTTTGTTATACAATCCCAAACAGATGGCAACATGTATGCATCCTGAAATTAGGATATTTTTTTTAAATTTCTATAGCCTCGTGTATTATCCTTGGTAGGGATCGGCGTTCTTTTGCGAGAATTTGTGATTCATCAAATCTGATGTAATGGTGAGGACGATCTTGAACATCTTCACAGACTGCAAATTTCCTCTGTATTGTCTGTTCTGTGCAGATTTCCTCTGTCTGTGAAAATGTTTAAGATCGTCCCCACCATTACATAAGTTTGTTAAACCACAAATCTTTGCAAAATATTAAAAAACTGAAGGTAGCCTGACTAACTATGAATGTTATAATACTGTAAATCCTCCTATAATAATGACATCGGGACGTCAAACGTCTCAGTCCCCCCCCCCCAACCCCCACTTAAAAAGAAATGTCGGAAATTAAAAATAAGTTAACTAAACGCGATAAAATCCGTAGAAGTAGCTTTGTTAGTAGCTTTATTCAATGTGTAGTGTTCGCGTAAATATAAGAAATAGTTTTAAATAAAGCGAGAAAAATATGTTAAAGATTCAGAAAAATCAGAGGAGCCCTGATATCTGATTGAACAAATCGCTTTGAATGTTATGCAAACAATCGAGAATACATATTTGCTGCGATAGCACCAGGCTTCGATTTTTCGTACCTACGTTCGGTTACGATCGGCATTATAATTGCTTTTTTGAATATTGTTCTACAAATAAGAGATTTTTTATCTTTTAATTATACACTGTTATTGACAAATTATTAAATTATAATGTCATATGAATTTGCTAGCGTTTTGCCGCTAATTTCAATTCTATATAAAAAAATAGTTAAGCCATTTAAATCAAAAATAAGTAATAGGTAGGTTTTATTGCTATATTCCTGGTATGTTAATAGATGAACACCACTGACCTCTATACATACAAGTACGCTGGAATGCCTATACACAGTGACATGATGTGGCAATTTGATTTGCGCTATTTTGGCGCTGACAACAGAAGTGTACGTCCACGGAACTAACAATAGGGATAAGGCGGTGTGACAAAATATATTGATAAAAATTTTTACCCTACCTATACCTAAATAAACAGAATGGACTCTATGGATAGAGGGCCTCTACCCGTAACGTCCATTATATTTACATCATCATCTATAATCTAATAAATCATCATCGATAAAATACGCAAAGAAATGCAACAGCTCTTCGCAGTGTCAGTGAGTCAAGCGATCGGATAGAGCTCGGTCACCGACGACTCTCCTCTGGACGCGATCAAATGGAAGGAGCTGGCACTGGGGTATCCCAGCCCAGAGATGAAAACACTTTTTTTGTGCGACCGAACCTGCGCCTTGTAAAGTAACAGGTGGTGTGCGGCATGAAATACTGTCCCGCTCTGCTAAGCACGCCAATGGAGGCCAATTTGGTTTTCTCATCCAAGTGATCACGAAATTGCACGTCACTCGATATGTCGACGACGAGGATTCCGATACTGGCTAAAGCAAAAAAAGGGAGTGCCTTGAAATTGAGGAGATACTACGAAGGGGTTCTGTGTCTTTTGGGTATTGAACTGGACTAGATTTAGTCGCCCAGCCCGAAACTTTGTTCAACAAAGTCTCGAACTTTGTTCAACAAAGTCTCGAGTTCAGACACAAGTTTGTTCCTGTACTTGGCTACATTTTGCTGAGAAATATTGGCAAGGTCGCTGTTCATCACCAGCGCTGTCGTCTGCATAGGAATAAATGTTACCGGTTTGCAACATATCATTGATATGCAGAAGAACCAGCGTTGGTTATAGCACGCAGACTTGTGGAACACCAGCGTTAGTGGGTTTGTAATTGGAGCATGTACCGTTTAGTACGACCTTGATCCTCTGGTCTGCAAGAAAACTGATGATCCAATTGAAAAATTCCGCTGGAAGTCCATAGAAAGGAAGCTTCGTAAGAAGCGCTTTGTGCCAAACCCGATCGAAGGCCTTCGCTATGTCAAAACTATCGGCCAACGCCTCCCCCTTGGATTCTACAACCTTCGTCCATTTATGAGCTAAGTTATCCAGAAGATCACCACCTGAGCGGGAACTGGCTGTCACTAATCACCTAGTGATCCTCAAGGTTTCTCATGAGCTGGCAGTTTATAATGGATTCCATCAGATTGGAGAACAAGAAGGTGATAGCGATGACCCTTTAGTTAGACGGATCTAAGCGGTCGCTTTTTTAGGGATCGAGTGCACTAAAGCTGTCTTTCATGATTTTGGGACTACGTTTAGGGAGTAGGAGTACCGAAAAAGACGCGTTTAAACTGTTGCCAACTCCGGAGCACACGTTTTCAGCACAACAGGAGGTACGCCATCAGGCCAATTCGTCTTGTTGCCGTCCAGCACATATGGCTTCAAGATTATAGTGATATTATTACAGGGGACCGCCATGTACGCCTATGTGTTTTAAAACGAGCGTTTGATTCACAAATATGACTATTCTATAGAATTTTGAATATATTAGGTTCATCAATAAGTTTTGGGAAACGCAATAAAACTCTTGGATGAGAATATTATAATTGTATTTATTTTCCAACGTCATTGCATATTAAGCTAATACACCTTGAATTGCGTTTTGCAAATTAGTTATTTCTCATGGAAAAATACTCGAAAGGCCTCTACAGCATACATCACCTCATTGTCGCTGTTGAATTTTATTACACGCCAGTGCTTTTTCAGGTAAGTAAAAAGGTAAAAATCACTAAGAGTTAGGTCCGGAGAATTTGAAGGATGCTGCATCAACTGAAACTCAGCAGTTCACATGGCAGCACCTGCTACATCAGATCAATTATCGTAAAACAGCACTCAACTACGCAATTTTCATCGATTTTTATTCTTTAGTTCTTCGCGTAGTTTTTTGATTAATGATCCATAATAATCTCCGGTTATTGTCTCTCTTTTAATTAAATAGTCGATAGAGCAGACGTAGACACCTTGAATTTTTTAGACTGGTGCGGAAGACGGTCTTTTCGACATCTTAATTTGGTTTTTCGTTTCCGGGTCATAATGGTGTAGCGACTTTTCATCAACGATTATGAAACAAGCGTAAAAAGAATGTTCATCAATTATTGCTTAATTAAGTTTTGACTGAAATGACAATTTTGGATTTGTTTTGAGCGTCTGTTAACATTTGAGGAAACTCTTAAACCACCTTGTTAAATTTTACGGTATGAGATAAAATAAACTGGATTATTCCAAACAAAAGCTTTAGACTCCAGCTACATAACGGATGGTTACACGTCGATCTAACTTTACAATTTCTTTGATTTTTAACGTTTTCTCGCGTAATGGCCATTGTCGGCCACCCGTGTATTAAGATCCTCTTACGAATCGAATTCCAACCAAATGTGAAGTTTGAAAAAAAGATTGGGTATAGTTTTTAATTTAGTTTTTATGCCCTTAGCTACTATTTACGATATAAAAATTAAGATAAAAAATATAACGCGTTTCTATTACTTATTCATAAATTTCCTATTCAGAAAACTTATTGATCAATCTAGCAGTACTCACACTTCGTTTACCAATAATTCAGCTATGTTGGGTGTTAGTTTTTGTGGCTATAGGTCAATTTTTATTATTACCAAATTGAATTCATCTGTGATATTTATTGTATTTCGTTGATTTAAGTCCTACTTCCCACTTAAACGTGTACGTGGATGATAGTACGTTTTTCAGTTGTTAACATATAAGTGACAAATGACTTTACAGTCCAGTGAAAGTGGCTGCTAAGCCCACGAAAGTCATAAATGTGCCCATAAAAGTGTGTGATGAGTCTACTGCTTACCTGTATTGGGGTTCCACGTTGAGCGGTTTCCGGCTGCAGCCTTAAGAGTCTCCTCAGATCCACCCTCTAGCTACCACCCGCAATAGGTCGACACATATGCTCCACCAACCAATACAACGGCAGATGTAGCCAAAAGACAGTTATAAGATAATAGTAATAATTTGCCATCACATAGGGTTTGTGTCACTGATGTTGAGTATATGTATTTTCCGTATGTTTGTCTCACCCAACAATAAGTTGCCTTAAATCATTCAAAGGTGGGAAAGTTACAGAGAGTTATTATAATGTTATTATATAAAACATCATGGAGGTAAGACAATCTGCGAGCACGACTCTTGGGCAAAGCTACTTAGGAGTGAGTCAAACCCAGACGCAGAGAGCGCAATAGAGAATAGGTAGAAAAACAGTCCCACCGAACAACCCGAACCCACTGAATGTAGCAAGCATCAATACGACTAACGTCAGGCTTACACCATCCCAAGGTCCCCCATACATCCCAGCAGACATCACTGCTCGCATACCTCCATCGACCAGAACCACAAGAATATGTCGAATCAGGCGCAACACACCCGCAGATCCATCACAAGACGCAATACCGCAAGTTGCAGTAATCATTAATGCAAATATCGTAAAAATGGCGCCCCCTCACAACACACCCACATGATCTCTATAGACTTTGGTAACAAAATTGTATTGTTGTTAACTAAAAACTACACAAAATTATCATAGCAGCAAGCTACTAAGACGCCAGTGGACAAAACTTCACGTATCAAAGCACTAATGCACTAAGACATGAAATTGAGTATGCTTGTTACACTGAAATGTGATACCAAACACACTCATCACAACCCAAATCCGAAAGATAGACGACGTATCGCTATGGGCTATGAAGCTATGGGCTATGGGCTATGGGCAAGAAGTTATAGGTGTGTCCATGGGAAAGCCGTATTGCTACAACAAACTTGCTTACCACCAGCACTAATACTTAATAAATTTATTAATTTTGAAAAATACGTAATGTCTGCAATGTTTGTATTTTATCTTTATGCTTATTAATGAATTTTTATTGTTCAATATATTTTTCTAAGATAATTTTGACGGCTTTATATAGAAATTAAATATAAATTATTTATAATAATAAGGGGCCGTCACACAATGAAGCAATTCAGTACGTTTCTTTTGAAAAATATATTAATATATACATTACATTTAAATATATATATGTATATACATTACATGTTAATGTAATACATTTAAATGTAGTATGTAATATGTAAATAAATAAAATTTAAAGTGATCGCTCTTCGCTAAGTACCGTACATAATTTGATATATTATTTTCATCATCTATATGAAAGGTATGCGTTTGGTTTTTGTATCCCGTTAACACCTATAGATCACTTTTTATGAAAAGCACTTAAAAATAATGATTAATTTTGTACATGAAAATGCTTTATTTTTGGATTTATTGCCGTTTTGCTACAGAATCACTGAGATACTTATTTTAGAAAATATTTAGTATTAACTTATTTAGAACTAATTATAGCAGCAATTTTAACTAAGACAGAAAAAACCTAGTTAAAATCACTCAAGGGTGCACTTTTTTATTTACAATCGTTTACTTAATTATAACCTAATAGGTACAGCGCACATAAAATGTATTACATTATTTCTGCCCTTATTAAAATCTCAAAACTTATAATAATACAAACCTTTGGAAATATTAAGTTTTGAAGGCACTCCCCTTGCTGCCACAGCAAGCATCAGAATCTTCGGCGTCGACATATCCAATAGTGTGCAGTTTAGCGATCACTTGGTGGGGATGGCCAAATTGGCCTCTAAAAAGCTTGGCGTGTTCAGCAGAGCGAGACAGTATTTCATGCCGCCACAACGCTTGCAACTTGCAAAGTGCAAGTTCAGCCTCACATGGAATACTGTTTTTATCTCTAGGTCGGGGCACCCAATTGTTAGCTCCTTCCACTTGATCGCATCCAGCGCAGAGCGATTTTAATCGTCGACGACCGAGTTCTTTCTGATCTGCTCGATTCACTGCCACTGCTTAGAGATATTGCATGCCTTTGCGTTTCCTATCGTATATACCACGGGGAGTGTTCTGAGGAATTTTTTAGGTTAGTTACAGCCTCCAAATTTCACGAACGCACATCACGTCAAAAATTACAATATCTTCACCATCTGAATGTTTGGCCCAACACTGTGCGTTTTACTAGTTTTCTTCCATGTACAACTTTTCTGTGGAATTGTTTACCACGGGCAATTTTTCCGGACCGATACGACTTAGGGACCTTCAAGTGAAGAGTTTACTCCTTTCTAAAAGGCCGGCAACGCACCTGCAATTGCCCTTGCGTTGCGGTGGTTCATGGGTGGTGATAGTCACTTACCATCAGGTGAGCCTCACGCTCGTTTGCCCCCTCTTCTATAAAAAATTCCATAATTAATAAAATTCAACCCAAACTCATGCATATGAAAAAATTACTGTCAACTAAGATTTTGAAATACTGTAAGTTAATTCTGCGTAGATTAACGAATAAATTAAATATCAATCAAATGTCAGAAGTATCTTTGATTAATTTAGACATCAGGGCGTTGAGTACCTTAGCTCTCCTGTGACTTTGGGTGCTTCATTGCGCTCAAAGCGTCGACAACAATGAAATAAGTTAAATTAAAAACAATAAAATGTATACACTCAATATATACAAAGATAAAATATACCACTATACAAGCGCGTTGTTAGACATTGCGAGTTCTCGAAATACTTTGTTAATTAATCGAAGATTTCAATATATTCCTTTTTACCACTTATTATTTGGAAAATGGGCACAAAATTGTAATTAAAATCATCATTGGTGCCGGCGGGGATCAAATTAGTTTTGTTCGCTTTATGAAACTTTATTAAAGGTGAGGCTAGGCGACATTGGCTTAAGTTTATTCACAGTTACTTAAATTTGAGATAAATAAAGTAAGCAAAATATGTTAAAGATTCAGAATATTCAGGGGAGTCATGATATCTGATTGAACAAATCGCGTTGAGTGTTATGCAAACAATCGAGAATACATGTTTGCTGCGATATATCCAGGCTTCGAATATTATTACGTATATCATTAACGATATTGTGCCTATCTTTATTAAATATTGAATTATTGAATATTGTAGTATAAATCGAAACCAACACTATCTTATATAGTCATAAAACTATGACTACTTATTTTTTTGGTAATTTAAAAAGTAGACTGGTATCGCTTTGATATTTATTTCATTTCTATATTATAAAAGCACAAATAGTTAAGCCATTTAAACCAAAAATTGACTATATGGAGCGTTTATCCCCATCTTCATCTTCGCATCTTTAAAATGTTTGTCTGTGAATTTTAATTTTTTTTATAAAGGCGAGTGCGAACGAGCATGCGGCTCACCTGATAGTAAGTATTGACCGCCGCCCATGAACAACTACAATAAAGGAGTATTGCAAGTGTGTTGCCAGCCTTTTATAAAGCTCGTTTAAGGCATGTATTCGTACATGTTGAATATTGCCGTGTATTGAAAGCTATGAGATTCATTTTCTTCAGACTCTTACAATAACCGTGGAGGAGACGGGAGGTTTTCTTACGCCGCATACCACAGCAGTAGTTGCAAAAATCTAGAGACATTACGCCGTATTCTAGTCAACTAGTACTCGCAATTTCTTTTATCAAAGATAAACCTTTTATAATAGTGTTTAGTCACAATCTATTAACGTTTCTTTAAGACGGATATCTTTTTAATTTGTCCGGTTATTTGTTTTGTTTTTATAAATTAAAAATATAAAAGAAATTTTTATTAACCTACAACTAAATGTATAAGTTGTTAGTCTTTTGTGTATTCACCCTCAATGCTTAATTTCTATTCCAGGTTTAAATACAATCCATAGCGTACTTAATGAAATTTGTTTTAATTACAGTAATAATATAATATTAATTAAAAAACAAAAGTAAGTCTGTTTGATTTGTGTATATAAATATTGAATATCATTATACATACATACATAAAACTGAAGTGTCTGTCGGTAATATTAATATAACTGGTTTCTATTACGCTCCGGGCGTTTTTTGCATGTTATTAGGACATAAATAACAATTCTTAAAAAAAATTTCTATGTCTCTCTGTGCCACCCGGCTCATCATCAGAATGAGTGATAAAACTTTACAGAGTGACCTAAAATTGAGTGTACTTGAAAATTGATAAAATAATTGGTCTTTGAATTGAATATCCTAAATCTTATAAATACCACATAGATCATATCCAGGCTAGGTTAGTGCTGTTCGCTACTCATAACTATAAGCTTAGTATTTTATTAACAGTCCGAATGAATGAATGAAATAATAATTTTACATATTCTTTTTTTTAAACAGAATTTGTGATTGGACAAGATGGTACTCGTATATAACTTGATTTAATTAAATATCTAGTAACGTAATATATGTATATCCCACCACTGGATACAAATATTAAGGAAGTATAATTTAATTGGAGAATTAAAAAGTTTATAAATATTATACAAAGTTTGGATCCGTTGCGAATCCTCGGGGAAATTAGAATGGTATGTTAATTTTTGTTTGATTACTTAATCAGTCACTGCTCTCGCAATTAATAAAACGCGGTAAATAAATTCAATTAAAGCGGCATAAGTGATCAAATTTGTAGATAATCAATTCGAAATTCCTCAGAGTAGTGGTGTGTGGAGTAGTTTTACTGACAAAAAAGTGTTGGCTCCGCGTTATTTTCTCGGCGGTGGGATGAGAATGGACAATAACTCGTTCAAGATATACAGTTTTATTGATTCATTCTTACAAGGCCTATATCCAACGGTAGATTGAGAAGAGACTAATGATGATTCTATATGAAAATTATTCATCAAAGGCCACCCGTTAGATTTCCTTATAAGGGGATATTCGGCTTAGTTGCACCGCTTGGTAGATGAGTTTACAAACGCAGACAGTTTTTTTATTTTCTAGTTATTATTAAGAAGACACTGGTGTTTATCTTATGGTTTGTTTCCATTTGTCGCTTCTTACGACACATGGGACGTGGGGTAGTGGATATTCTTACACCGTTACTATACGATTTTCATCGCATCTTTAACGAAAATCGTTGTATTTTTAAATAAACAGAATATTTATTTATTTATTTATTTAAAAACTTACACGTAGCACCTTAAGCTAAAGGGTACATAGGGCGGACTTAATGCCATGTGGCATTCTCTGCCAGTAGCGACCATTATACGTAAATAAGTGCTTATACATTAAAATATACATATATGCAAATTACATATATACATACATATATAATATATATATATATATATATATATTATATATATATATATATATATTATATATGATATGATTATATATTATATATATATATATATATATATATATATTATATATATAGACCATTATACGTAAATAAGTGCTTATACATTAAAATATACATATATGCAAATTACATATATACATACATATATAATATATATATATATATATATATATATATATATATTATATATATATATATATATATATTATATATGATATGATTATATATTATATATATATATATTATATATGTATGTATATATGTAATTTGCATATATGTATATTTTAATGTATAAGCACTTATTTACGTATAATGGTCGCTACTGGCAGAGAATGCCACATGGCATTAAGTCCGCCCTATGTACCCTTTAGCTTAAGGTGCTACGTGTAAGTTTTTAAATAAATAAATAAATAAATATTCTGTTTATTTAAAAATACAACGATTTTCGTTAAAGATGCGATGAAAATCGTATAGTAACGGTGTAAGAATATCCACTACCCCACGTCCCATGTGTCGTAAGAAGCGACAAATGGAAACAAACCATAAGATAAACACCAGTGTCTTCTTAATAATAACTAGAAAATAAAAAAACTGTCTGCGTTTGTAAACTCATCTACCAAGCGGTGCAACTAAGCCGAATATCCCCTTATAAGGAAATCTAACGGGTGGCCTTTGATGAATAATTTTCATATAGAATCATCATTAGTCTCTTCTCAATCTACCGTTGGATATAGGCCTTGTAAGAATGAATCAATAAAACTGTATATCTTGAACGAGTTATTGTCCATTCTCATCCCACCGCCGAGAAAATAACGCAGAGCCAACACTTTTTTGTGAACATACCATTCTAATTTCCCCGAGGATTCGCAACGGATCCAAACTTTGTATAATATTTATAAACTTTTTAATTCTCCAATTAAATTATACTTCCTTTATATTTGTATCCAGTGGTGGGATATACATATATTACGTTACTAGATATTTAATTAAATCAAGTTATATTCGAGTACCTTCTTGTCCAATCACAAATTCTGTTTAAAAAAAAGAATATTAAAAATTATTACTTCATTCATTATACGTAAATAAGTGCTTATACATTAAAATATACATATATGCAAATTACATATATACATACATATATAATATATATATATATATATATATATATATATATATATATATATATATATATATATATATATATATATATATATATATATATATAATATAATGTTTGAATAATATATAATGAAATAAATATTTGAAGTAAAAAAAAGACAAAAATTAAGGAAAAATAATGTTAATTAGTAGTTTCCTTCAGGTAATGTTCTCGGAGAAGAATTTTGAAAACTTTTTTATTTGTGGCATTCTTAATATCGTTGGGGAGGGTGTTCCAAAGTTGTATAGCTTGTATCGTAAAAGACGAGCTAAAAAAATTTGACTTATGCTGTGGAAACCTTAACCTCAGACGGTTTGACTGTCGGGATGTGCGACCGTCGATCGGATGAAAAAAATGAAAATTATCCTTAAGATAAGAAGGCGACCTTGGATCATTTAAAATTGAATAAAGTCCATGTAGAATTCCAGAGCATCTCCTTTGACGTATAGGTAGCCATTTAAGCTTTGAACGATAGGATGATATGTGGTCATACTTACGTAAACCAAAAATAAACCTTATGAAATTATTAAGAAGGCGCTCCAACTTGTTTAGAAGATTTTCTGACAGATCTGGGTAACATACATCGGCATAGTCGATAATAGATAGAATAAGGGAATGAATCAGCGTAAGCTTGGTTTTGAAAGGTAGGAAATTTTTAAGACGATAAAGGGAACGCAAGGTAGCAACAACTTTACGACTAACTTCAGAGATCTGCAATTTCCAGGTCATAGTTTTACCCATGTACAGGCCAAGATTTTTATGGAATCACAATATGGAATCAAAGATCCAATATAAATTACAGGAGAGAGATATCCATAATCAACTTTAGCCAATAATTGAGAACTTCCGAATATTATAACTTTGCATTTGGCAGGATTAACAGAAACGCCATATTTACATGACCATTCTCTTATGGCTTCCAGGTTATCATTTAATTTGTGTATTACAAAGTTAAGATTGTTTAAGCTTGACTGTACATAGAGCTGGAGATCATCCGCATCCAGATGGTACGAACAATCTAAAACTGAGGAGATAGAATTTATAAATATGGAAAACATAATAGGAGAAAGTATTCCGCCTTGCGGTACGCCAGATTCAATTTCAGCCCATGCAGAAAACCGCTGACCTAAGCGAACCGATTGTTGGCGACCGCGAATATAAGAAGAAAACCATTCCAAGGCTGGGGATGAAAATTTAAGGTGTTTAAGGATGGATAGGAGGATACCATGATCCACTGTGTTGAAAGCGTTTGAAAAGCCAATAAGCACCACCACTGTTATTTTTTGCTTATCTAAGCCCTTTCTTATACCGTCTGTGACTTTGATAAGCGAAGTGGTAGTACTGTGACCAGAGCGAAACCCCGATTGAAATTTATTTAACAGGTTATGCTTTGCAGCGAATACAGATATTTGCTTAAAAACATAAGCTTCCAGAACTTTAGAGAGGTATGGGAGAATTGAAATAGGACGAAAATGGTTAGGGAAAACAGGATTAGGTATTTTAGGAAGAGGTCTTTCAAAAGCTTTTCTCCATGCAGAAGGGTATTGACCTGAGTCCAGAGAATAATTAATAATGTGCGTTATAGACACCATTTGCTTACTAATTTCATCATAACACACAGCCTTGGATCTAATGGCTAAGAGAGCTTTTTTACTTTCATCCTGAGTAACAGGGTAGAAACAAAAGTCAGGTATCCGGAGACGCTGCATTGATTCTATAGAAGCAATAGTTTGAGAACGGACTTGAGGGTCCAATGAAGTAATAGAAACAAAGTGACGATTAATGTCATCCAAATTGAGAGAGGCGCCATATTCCGGAGGATTAGATTTATTCATTCCGATAGACTTGAGGATTTTTTATAACTCAGTGGGAGAAGAATTAGTTATTTTGTCATGAATGTAGCGGCGTTTAGCATTTCGTACCACCTGATTGCATCTGTTTCTTAGCGTTTTAAAGTTAGACCAATTTTTTTCTGGACGATTCTTTTTAAACTCCTGGAAAGCTCGATCTCGCCGTGCCATTGCCACTTGTACCCCTTTAGTTATTCAGGGAGCAGGAGGACGCTTAACTTTTACATAATGTACCGGATCATGAATATTATACAGATTCAGGATGCTATTATTTAGAAAGGATATTTTATCATTGACGTTAGAAGCTGCCACCAAAGGGCCAAAATCAATTGCAAATGCGTCTCTCCTGAGACTTTCAATATTTATTCCTGAAAAATTGCGTAACTGCAGAAAAATAGGTTTCTGTTTTGGAGGTTTAAGTTTATATGAAAAATAAATCAAGCCATGACGTGAGAAACAAGGAGCAGAGAGCTGTCCAAACTGAATCACACGATCAGAAGAGGAAGTAATGATGAGGTCAATCAACGAATCATCAGTGTCAGTATTTCTATGAGTTGCCGCCAATGGGAGAATGCAGAGTTCGACTGATTCAATGATTGATCGAAGTTTTTGGGAGCGAGAAGTATTTTTTAAGAAATCAGTGTTGAAATCACCCATTATCATGCAATGTATGTACTCAGATCCAATGGTGTCAAGAGCCGTCTCAAGTGAGGTAAAATAATCCACAGAAGGAGGACAATATACAACACCTAAAACTGCCTAGCACCCATAATGTTTATTTCTAGAAATAAAAACTCAGCAGTGGCAGAAAATGGGGAGGGGGAAGATAGAACAACTTTATAAGGAATATTTTTTCATAGGTATATAGCGACACCACCTTCTCAGTCCGATCATAGCGTATAAGAATTAAATTGGGTAATGGGTACAAACTCGCCATAATAGATGGTTTTAGCCAACTCTCAGATATTAAGATAGTGTTACGAGCTTGAGGTTCGTGACAATAAAAATTGCCGATAGAATTACCTAAATTAACACTTTAATTTTCTTTACACCAATTAAAACTTAAAACACTAAAAATTAATTACACTGATTCACTTTATTTCGCTCCGAAGCTTCGCTTGTCTCGCCAAATTCAATACTTCCTCGATCGCGTATTGCAGCGCCTTTGTATAGGGCTCTTCCACGAAAACATCCAGAATATTCCAGAATATTCGAGTAAATACACGCGCCAACCGACCAAGCGCAGGAGGTTCGAGTGTGGGGCTTCCATAAAGCTTAGTTCTTCAATTCGATACTAGATGACGCTGTCAGTTGAAAGACTAGTCATGTATTTTCTGGAAAGCTCTCCTTGCTCTGTTACCCGACACCAGATGGCGCTAGTGCCAGACGTCAACTTAGGTGCGCAACACTGCACCCTCCTAAGACATGCTCGTCCCGAGCATTATCGGCCCCATAATAACGCGCCAGGCGATCCACTTGGACGATCTTAGGAGTCCCTCTTGCGCCCTTCTGTATCCGATAGGATACTCTCCGGAAAGATATTCCTTTTTACCACTTATTATTTGGAAAATGGGCACAAAGTTGTAATTAAAATCATCATTGGTGCCGGCGGGGATCGAATTAGTTGTGTTCGCTTTATGAAACTTTATTAAAGGTGAGGCTAGGCGACATTGGCTTAAGTTTATTCAGAGTTACTTAACTTTGAGATAAATAAAGTAAGCAAAATATGTTATAGATTCAGAATATTCAGGGGAGTCATGATATCTGATTGAACAAATCACGTTGAGTGTTATGCAAACAATCGAGAATACATGTTCGCTGCGATATATCCAGGCTTCGAATATTATTACGTATATCATTTACAATATTGTGCCTATCTTTAAATATTTAATTATTAAATATTGTAGTATAAATCGAAACAAACACTATCTTATATAGTCATAAAACTATGACTACTTATTTTTTTGGTAATTTAAAAAGTAGAATGGTATCGCTTTGCTATTTATTTCATTTCTATATTATAAAAGCACAAATAGTTAAGCCATTTAAACCAAAACTTGACTATAGGGAGCATTTATCCCTATCTTCATCTTCGCATCTTTAAAATGTTTTTCTAAGAATTTTTAATCTTTTTTTTTCGAGGGCGAGCGAGCATGCGGCTCACTTGATAGTAAGTATTGACCGCCGCCCACGAACAACTACAATACAAGGAGAATTTCAAGTGTGTTGCCGGCCTTTTATAATGCTCGTTTAAGGCATGTGTTTGTACGAGGTTGATTATTGCCGTGTATTGAAGGCTATGAGCTTCATTTTCTTCAGACTCTTACAACAATCATGTAGGAGACGGAAGATTTTTTTACGCCGCATACCATAGCAGTAGTTGCAAAAATCTAGAGACATATACGTCTTTTGTGTATTCACCCTCAATGCTTAATTTTTATTCCAGGTTTAAATACAATCCATAGCGTACTTAATGAAATTTGTTTTAATTACAGTAATAATATAATATTAATTAAAAAACAAAATTAAGTCTGTTTGATTTGTGTATATAAATATTGAATATCATTATACATACATACATAAAACTGAAGTGTCCGTCGGCAATATTAAAATAACTGGTTTCTATTACGTTTTTGCATGTTATTAAGACATAAATAACAATTCTTAAAAAAAATCTCTGTCTCTCTGTGCCTCCCGGCTCATCATCAGAATTAGTGATAAAACTTTACAGAGTGACCTAAAATTGAGTGTATTTGAAAATTGATAAAATAATTGTTCTTTGAATTGAATATCTTAAATCTTATAAATGCAAAATAGATCATATCCAGGCGAGGTTAGTGCTGTTCGCTACTCATAACTATAAGCTTAGTTTTTTATTAACAGTCGTGGTATTTCGCTGTACCATAAAAATTGTTAAATTCAATTTTAGGCGCTAATTTATCTCTTTATTGACGGTGAAGGAAATATCGTGAGGAAACGTTCATGGCTTAAAAACTAAAAAATGAATACGCATGAGGTCCAAGAACTCGTCGATCGCAGATCACGTCAGGTCTTCACTTTCAGAAATTAGAGGCGGAACTCAAAAGCAGAACGAATATAGGCTGAAACTTTACGTGCCTTAACTATATATTTTTGCGGCCCTATTCTTAAATTCAATCTCAATTTAAGAAATACTTGAAGTTACTCTTTCTTCATATTCGTCGAATGCAAATAGAAAGAAAAAAGTCAAAAGATAATTTTTGTATTACGATAATCAAAGATCCAAAGAAAAGACAAGTGTATTCTAATGTCATTTGGAAATTCTATAACTACCTTTGCGTAACACGCATTAATATGATATAGTATTATTCTATTATGCCATGAATAACATAGTATTTTTTATAGGACAGGATGACAAACGAGCACACATTCCACCTGATGGTAAGTGGTTGCTGTGGCCCATAGAAATCTACATCTATCCTCGATTACGAATCAAAATGCAGATGCGTTGCCATCCATGAGGACATAGGTGGAATGCCTCGTTTCCAGTAAAAAGGATCTCCGGTTCTCTACACTCACCATACGAAACACAAAAGCATTAAACTACTATTATATTAATATATATATATATATATATATATATATATATATATATATATATATATATATATATATATATATATATATATATACATATATATTACATAGAATATAATATTATAAAACAGCACGAATTCTTTTATTACAGTATATCAAAAGTCTACTACTGAGCCTCCTCCTCGTAGAAAAGAAATAATTGTCGTGTAGTGGTGGCGTAGAAGAACCGACTATCCTATATCATCCCTGTGGTCTTCTAAGAGGCGACAGACTAAAACTGAAATGGACAGTAAGTTCTTCTTGATAACAAATCAAAATAATTAAAAAATGCGGTTGCCAAGCCAAGTAGCTGAGATCGAATTGAGAGTACCAAGCGTGGCAACTTTGTTATATCTTAACCTGAAATAATAATTTTACACATTCATTTTTTTAAACAGAATTTGTGATAGGATAAGAAGGTACTCGAATATAACTCGATTTAATAAAATATCTAGTAACGTAATATATGTATATCCCACTACTGGATACAAATTTAAAGGAAGATAATTTAATAGGAGAATTAAAAAGTTTATAAATATTATACAAAGTTTGGATCCGTTGCGAATCCTCGGGGAAATTAGAATGGTATGATAATTTTTGTTTGATTACTTAATCAAAGTCACTGCTCTCGCTATTAATAAAACGCGGTAAATAATTTCATTTAAGGTGGCATAAGTGATCAAATTTGTAGAATATCAATTTTAAATTCCTCAGAGTAGTGGTGTGTGGAGTAGTTTTACTGACAAAAAAGTGTTGGCTCTGCGTTATTTTCTCGGCGGTGGGATGAGAATGGACAATAACTCGTTCAAGATATACAGTTTTATTGATTTATTCTTACAAGGCCTATACCCAACGGTAGATTGAGGAGTGACTAATAATGATTCTATATGAAAATTATTCATCAAAAACCTCCCCTTAGATTTCCTTATAAGGGGATATTTGGCATGGTTGCATCGCTTGGTAGATGAGTTAACAACCGCAGAAAGTTTTTTACTTCCTAGTTATTATTAGGAAGACGCTGGTGCCAATTTTTTGGTTTATTTCCATTTGTTGCTTCTTACGACACATGGGATGTTTAAAGAAAATCGTTGTATTATTAAATAAACAGAATATTATTGTTAAAACAGCGCTATTTCATAACGGTAACGTGTAAAACTCAGATTGAAAATAACAAAAAAATAGCGTTTTATGTCAATAAACTCAATTGTTTGCTAACCCGCATCCACAGTACACTACAATAAAGCAACTTGAAATGTTGGTTCGATAATATTCGCTAAATACAAAAAATAACAAACGAAAAATTTTATACTGGATTTTAGTGTTTTAATCTTGAGTTGCACCTATTTACTATGAAGTGAAAGAGTTGATGTGTTTAAAGAAAGCGTAGTGCAAAATTTTGTGCAATGAAGACTCAATGGCGTCATCCTAACATCGAAAAAGAGACTTCCATGTTTCCAAGAAAATACTGTTATGGACGGAAATATCTTTTGTATATGTATACCATTACGTTATGACGTTTCCCCTAGCGAACGACCTTGAGCGTTCAGTCTTATACAATCTACGCGCTCTCACTACTATATATCGCGTAAAAATACGCCCGAATTGTTGCAATTGTTTCATTTAAAAAAGGAAAACGAACTTAAGAAATTAAATAAAACGTGAAAATATAGATTTTTAAATTATCTATCCATTAGTGTAATCCTTTTTTTTCCAATTTATTAATCACAAAAAAATATACAAAGAATAGGCTTACACAGCTATTCTCGCCAAACTTTTACGTTTGATGGCGAGACACGCTCGATTTTCAACATAATATCTTCTAAGTATACTACTAATTTACTTATAATATTGATTATACACATATTAAATATTTCTTTACACTATAATTATAAACAACACAGGCACTAATTAAAACAATGATATACTTCTGTTATAAATAAACTACTACTCCAATGATAATTCATCAAGAAACAACTGTTTAAGTTTTGATTTCAACACATTTTTACTGAGTTGCGGACTCCCTCTCAAAAGTTCAATTTTATTAAATATCTTAGGTATTAGAAATTTTGATAATCTTTCCCCATAATAATTATTCATTCTCGGTTTAACAAGCATTTTACATTTTACACTTCTTTTATCATATTTATTATTAACATGTCTTTTATAATCGTCACTATAGTAGTGGCGTATGCCTATTAAGTATTCGATTTTTTTGTCTACAGGCAGTATTTTACAAATTGAAATAAGTTATTATAGTCCTGTCCACAATTATCTTTAACTTTTTTGGTCACCAGGTACTTAATCAGCCTTATTTGTAAATTTTTAATATTTTTTAAATAGGTGCAAAACGTCCGCCCATATACAATGAGTCCATAGCTAATCAGTGAGTCAGCAAGCGCATAATACACAATGCGTAACGTGTGCTTGTCTACAAATGCATTTAATTGATAAAACTTACATACCATGGATCTTAATTTATTATATATGTCATTAACATGCGTTTTCCAGCTAAAATTTTGATCAATAGTTAAGCCTAAATATTTAAATGTATTGACATAATCTAATTTATCACACCTGCCGTCGATTTTATTTGCATGTAGGCATTCATATGAGTGGCCAATTATATGTATCTGTTCCTTATTAATGATTTTAACTTGTCGATTGTATGGTGAGTGTATATGCATGCACTTGGTTTTCGACATATTCAATATAATTCCATTATCGTGTGCCCACTTAGTTATACTTTCAAAATCTTCTTGTACATAGCTTTGTATCTCAGATATATCCTTGGAGGCATAAACAATACACATATCATCTGCATACATAAAAACGCGGCACTTGTTTACGACATTTGACACACTATTCACATGCATCACATATCCTAATGGACCAAATACTGATCCAGTCGGCACCCCCAGATCCACATGCATATCCTCACCAGTCACACCAGCTATCATCGTGCGCATTTTCCTATTACTCAGGTAGTTCTGAAACCATTTATTCGTAGGGCCTCGTATTCCACATTCATCCATCGCCTGTAGCAGAATATCATGATACAGGGTGTCAAACGCCTTTTTGTAATCTATAAAAAGTGTTATAATTTGTTTACCATCGTCCAAAGCCTCGTTTATGTAATCGGCAAATTCCGTTAGTGCTGAAACTGTACTGCGCCCCGGGTGGAAACCGTGCTGAGCGTCTGACAAAATATTATGACATTCCAAGAATTTAGAAATTTGGCTTACAATATTTTTTTCAAAAATTTTATCAATAATAGATAATATGGCTATATGTCTATAATTAACAAATTCTAAGTGGTTTCCTGACTTATATATAGGGCGTATAATAGCATGTTTTAACTGATCGGGATAAATACTTTTCAACATACACATATTCATAAAATTTGCTGTAACAGGACTTAATTGTTTCCGTATATATTTGATGTCTTTTATCCTAATTCCATCTAATCCAGGGGCTTTTTCACATGATAAATTATTAATAACCTTTTCTACATCTAAAGAGCACACCATCATATATCTAAAACTCACCACACTCGGATTCACATATTGTCTTCTATTTAAAAATTTAATTTTACATTTATGCTTTATTCCCTTAATTTCTTCAGTAAATGTTTTAGAAAAATTTGTACATATTTGTATCATATTTTCTGTCTTACCTAAATACCGCAATATTAAATCATCTAGACTTACTTTATTTCGCCCCAGCCACTGGTTTATTTTTGCCCATATTTTCTTAAAGTCCCCATTACATTTTTTTATTTCTATCTGTCTATATTTATTTTTAGCCTTAATTATAGTTTTATTTACTTTATTTCTAAATTTTGTATATTCTAATCGCTTATTCATATTTTTTGGTTCACATTTCCACACTCTAAACAAATAGTCTCGTCTTAATATCATTTTATATAAATATATATCTATCCATGGTTGTCTTATTAAACTTTTATTACAAGTTGTTACTACAGTTCTATATATCCTATCAAACACAGTACATAATGTTTGAAATAACACAAGTGGACATGTTATATCCGATAATTGCGCCCAGTTATACGAGTCCAGCCTTTGTTTTATAAAATTTTCATTAAGTAATTTCCGCACACTATTGTCCCTACTAGTTTGAGTCATTATATTGCAGTTATCACTTAAATTTACCACTATTCCAATCGCATGGTGATCGGAGATTTTCGTCTCAAGCACGAACGATGACGGCTCACACTCGTTCCGTCCCGCACGCACCCACAGGTGATCTAAGCACGATGTATCGTTCCGTCCATCCACAACCGCCTCACGTGTTATCTTTGTACTCGATATGGAACACAATAGGCCGTAGGCACACAGGGTGTTTTTGTACTTCGTTGTTGTTGGATTAATTTTATCGTTTAAAATATCTATATTTGTGTCACCAATCAATATTACATTATCAGATGTTGGAATAGATTTTAACGTGGTCTCCAATTGATGTATGAAGAATAATTTATTTTTTATGGTGGTCTATACATGGCGATAATATGAGTTGTCTTGTTTCCTATTTTTAGCTGTCCGTGTAGCATTTCTAAGGCCTCTGTAGGAACTCTCCGAGCATCGAAGCTAAGTTTATCACGGCATAGATTAATATCCCTCCCCCACTTGTAGTTTCTATATGTCCTCTGGTAGTTGATATAACGATAGCTCTTCTTTTCTAATATTTACTTCGCTTAATATTAATATATCTGTCCTGTATTTGTGTTCTTCCAATAAAACTAGTAATTCATTAAAATGTTTCCGAAGTGACCTGATATTCAGATGAAGAATTTGGATATTACTTATATTTTGTGTGAAACCATTACTCAGATCTGAAATATCATTATATCTTTTATATATAATGTCTGAAAAAAATATATCCGTTTCGCTGAACGTTGGTGTTAAATGCACTTAGTGTGTATTAGCCGCTCCGCGCGTACTATGAGCGCATCGCATTTATTTATTAGTTATAATCTTCGATTTTATTTAGGTCATCTTCCGATTTTATGTTGTAGATCTTCTTTTCTTCGCTACTCTTTTTTACTAGGATGTTGTTGTTTTGGACCCAATATATTGATAGCCTTTTGGTTTTAGTTTATTTCTGACGGCCCATAGAAGTTGGCGCTTGTATTTTGGCAAATCCTCATTAATAAATACGGGGTTTTCGCTGCCATTGCCATAAATTTTATTATTTGTTAATTTATATTGTTTTTTGACTAACATCCAGCTATTACGGGCGTTTTTAGATCGCAGTTTAACCACGACGGTTTTAATCTTTTTATCACTAACTTTTTCTTGACCTACCCTCTGTGCTTCTTCGATATCATCCGGATTTAAGTTTAGCTTACAAGCTATTTCTTTAATTACAGACATAATATTCTCGTCCTTGTGCATTTCCAGCCCGTGAATTTCTACATTTTTCTCTCTTTCTTTAATCTCCAGCTCCTGCACCCGTTCTTCCAACGCTTTATTGTACTTCTCTAAGTAGATATTTTTCTGTTCTAATGACTTGATTCGTTTTTGCGATTCTTCCTTGAATGTTATTAAGGTTTGATACATTTTGGCGTAAAATTCTACGTTAGTAGTAAGGTCTTCAATTTTTTTCTCCATATTGTAAATAACTTCTAACTTTTTGTTTACTTCAGCTAATACCTTCTCACCGGATAGTTCACTAGGGTTTATCGATAGTTTTGGGTCCTGCGCTGGCTGCAAAGGGCTGGTTTTTCGACATTCATCGCAGAATAACGTATGTAGAAATTGTTTATTGGATTGCACGCATTTCTTGTGACAAACCGCCTCACATACACCTTTACACTTTACTATATTTTCATCCTTATTCAAGGACACAAACATTTTACATTTTTTGCACTGTATCATTTTTCTTCGCAGTACGTTTCCGCAGTATACTTTGTTTAAATGCACAAGACCGTACGCTGAGCGCGCGTGCCCGGATTTTGAAATAATTAGAGGGTTGCCTTTAGCGACAGATGCATCTAATCAATAACTTGTCATTTTTTAAAAGTAGGTTTTAAATGTATTTATAACACATAAAAACAAATTCGAACGTGTAATGTGATGATAGGATATCGATCATTAATAATGTTTTTTTTTTTTTTTTAAAAAAAAGAATATTAACAATGCTATAAACATTACTAATATTCCCCTTAACCACTCGTGGTAAGCTTAAATTGCTTGTGTTACGAGTGGTTCACGCCAGTAGTCGAATGGTGGATTCGAACCCACGACCTTTTTGAGATCGCGGTCCACGTCCTGCCATTAGGCTACTGTCGCTTTTAGTGTGCTTTTAGATGTAGCTTATTTCTCATAACTAATGAGATAATAGTCTCTGAAAAACGCACTTTCGCAAGGTTTTGGTCGGGGTACAGCCTTAACATGAACACGCTTCACGAAAATAACAAAAAATAGCGTTTGATGTCAATAAACTCGATTGTTTGCTAACCCGCATCCACAGTACAGTACAATAAAGCAACTTGAAATGTTGGTTCGTTAATATTTGTTAAATACAAAAAATAACAAACAAAAACTTTTATCCTAGATATTAGTGTTTTAATCTTGAGTTGCACACATTTACTGTAAAGTGAAAGACTTGATGTGTATAAAGAAAGCAGAGTGCTACGTTTTGTCTTTGTGCAGTGAATACTCAAAGGCGTTATCCTTGCATCGTAAAAGAGATTTCCATGTTTCCAAGAAAATACTGTTATGGGCGGAAAGGTCTTTTGTATATGTCTGTCATTTCGTCAACATGAACACGCATCATAAATTGCTGTCAATTTCTTTATGCGAAAGCTTATCGTCATTATCGTATTTAAATTTTTATAGTTTTCAGTAACATGAGACCCTCTCATTTCAAGGAGAATGTTACATAATCGTCTTTTTACTTGGGAAAGTCGCGTTACTGCTATTTTATGGCTGTAAAACGAATGTGTCGGTTCAACCGGGGAAGGACCACGCTGCTTGATGCTGGTTTTGTTCCCTTTTTACCAAAACAAGGCTTTCCATCTTAGTCTTCAGCAGTGACGGCGTATCTGCATTGATTCTTTATCTTGCATGGATGTATGTGTTTTAGCGCCACAGCAGGCCAAACTCAATTTCGTAGGGGAATTGAACCCACGGCCCCGTTAAAAACGCTATGCCACGGCATCATCAAGCTTCAAATTTAAAATTAACTTTAAAAAAATCTTCTATATTAAAACACTATTGTCGCAAACTATATGTACTCTGAAGTAAAAAGAGTATTTTTATCAACGTCAGCCGCGTGGAAAATTAGAAAATGTCAAGGTGCATTATTTGTTTAATGTATATTATTAATATTTCCAAAAGTGTTTGTATTATAGGTTTTGCGATTTTAATAAGGTCAGAAATAATGTATTACGTTTTTTTGTGCGCTGTAGCTATCAAGTTTTAATTAAGTAAATGAATAAGGTGTGTCCTTGAGTGATTTTAACGAGATTTTTTTTTCTATAACTTAGTCACAATTTGTCGTTGTTGGGATTTTAATAAGGGCAGAAAATGCATTTCGTTTTATGTGCGCTATTGCTATCAGGTTATAATTAAGTAAAAGTTTGTAAATGAATAAGGTACGTCCTTGAGTGACTTTAAGTAGGTTTTTTTCTACAAATCAGTCGAAATTTGTGCTTGTGGCCTAAGTAATATTTTAACTCTATTGAAAGTGAAACCTTGTTGAAAGAAATGACTAACAATACCCAGAAATTTAACATTACAGTCAAAACACTAGCTTGTTTTACGAAAACCAAATTATCGATTCCGTTGCTGTGTTTAGCAAGGTCCGGCTCTTTTTAGTTTGGAAATTGTTTAATTATTTCAAATTTGAAATAAAGGGTTATCGTCTAGTACCTGGACGACGGTATATTGGGAGATAGAGCAGATGACGTCCTTAGTGATCTTACTCATATTTTTAAAAATTCTATGAATATTGGTCCTGAACTAATACATAAATAGCAATAAATGTGAAATATTTATTGCTAATAATTTATCTAGTTCTAATATAGGTACTTTTTTATAGGATAGGGTGGCAAACGAACACACAGTACACTTAATGGTAAGTGGTTACTGTGGCCCATTGACATCTACATCTATCCTCGATTACAAATCAAAATGCAGATGCGTTGTCACCCGTGAGGACTAAGATGGAATGCCTCGTTTCCAGTAAAAAGGGTCTCCGGTTCTCTACACTCACCATACGAAACACAGCAGCGTTAAGCTGCTATTTTAAGCTGGTATTCTGTGAAAGCGTGGTCCGTCCCCGGTCGAGCTGTAGTTTCGCTCTACCACGTATATGAATAAAATGAGTTCAACTAAACGTGATGTAACCCGTTAAATAGTTTCATTACCTGTCTTGTATTCGTATAAATATAAAAAAATTATTGTCATACCGAGTATTTTAATTTGTTTTGTGTATATATTACCTACTGCTATTACAAGAAAATCTTGATAAGCGTGAAGGAAATCCTTTCCTAGATCAAGAAATTCCACTGCAAATGCAGTAGAAAATTAGATACACTCGTCTTACTTGATTCGTGACTTTGCAATTTAAGTAAGAATTTATTGAACATCTGCCTGAGTACAAGCTATATGTACTCGTATATCTAAATAAAATTAGTTTTCAATTGAATTAGCATGTAAATTTGTGTTCAAAAATACGAAACTTATCATTGTAACATTATAAATTAAGATTGAAAATCGCGGATAATATAATCTTTAAACATAATATAAAACAAATTCATACATACATACATAAACACGCAAGCCTGTGTAACACCCAGAGTGGTAGGCAGAGATAACAGACTTCCATTTGGCATGATCCTGATACACCTCTCTCGCCTCCTCCACATCCATATACCTACAAATACATGCTCGTCGGTTAAGGGTACTCCTAATTTGGCCCATTTTCAATATATCGCCAATTTGGTCGATAAACTTTCGTGTAGGACGTCCCTATCCGAATCTGCCGTTCACTTCTGCAACATAAATTTTCTTTTTAATTTTTTCCGCATTCATTCTTCCTAAATGACCAAACCACCGAAGCATTCCTTTCCTAATCCTGGTCAAAACATAATCGTGCAAATCACACTCTTCTCTTATTACAAAATTTCCCACCCTGTCACTCAGATTAAGCATTAACATACTCCTTAACGACCGCATTTCAACTGCGTTTTTTTCTGTATCTGTATCTGATCGTGCTTCTTGAAAAACTATAATAAAAAAACTTAAACTAATAACTTAAATTATAACACAGTCCTATTCCCTGAATGGCTATATTTAGCCTTTGAGCGGGAAAAAAAACAGCCCTATTATCGCCAGCAGCGACGATCAGATCGGATACTTCATCGCATGTGGACCCCATGAACCGATAGACCTACTTACTCAGTTCAGTGGTCTCTGATGCCACCGCGGCTCTAAAGTGTTCACTTTAGAGCCGCGGCTGCATGCCCCATCATGAGCCCTGAGATGAGAGTCTTTGAAAGTGTCTACCCAAGTAGCATCCCGCACTAAGGCTTTACCTTTCTCCCAAGGAACCAATGTCAAACCGTCGGGTCTCTTGTCATCGTCTCTAAATATTCCGAACGGCTCCTACACCTAGGAAATATTTTTTTGTAAAAATGTCATTTTTATTATCATTTTTTCAACTATAGTTGGAAGTTCACTTGGCGCGATTTTGTTCGGATAAAATAATTTCCACATAGTTACCTTCATAACGCAGGTCTTTAATAATTCCTATATATGAAGTCTTAACACTGACTTCTGAAGCTAATTATGTATAAATTATTTTATTTCTTTGAATTTTTAGTTCTTTGAGGTTGGCCTTCTCTTTTTAATAAAAACCTATTTTGGGATTGCATATATATGCATATATAAAATATACATACTTATATTTTATTCATTTGATGCGATTAACAGTCGATAAATTATGATTTGGTAAATATAACAACTATCTTCATATGACTAGAATGGCAATGTGTTTATTATTAAGGATTGTGTTTATCGTCGGAGGACTAAATGGAATGCCTCGATTCCGGTAAAAATAATCTCCAGAACACTCACCACATGAAACACAGCAGCATTGAGTTGCTGGTATTTTTGTGACCTATTTATTATGTGTCGTCGTACAGGGTATATTTCCATGATTGGATTACACAATCAGAAAGAACAGGTACAAGGGATCAATACCTTCAACGCAAGTGATGTAAACGAGTTTACTCATATTAGTACTGTTGGGGACCAGAGAAGTCTTAAATTTGTTATTCTTGAGAATGATACATAGAGGTCACATTCTTCATTGGATCATAGTGTGAACTAAGTTTTCCTCCGTTGGAGTCAAGTCACTTAAAGGGTTAAACGACTTAAACGTAGATCTCTAGGTTGTGCGCACAACCCAAGTACACTTTTACCTTGATATAACACGATAAAAAAGTTAATACACCAACAAAATGAAATAAATGTAATGAAAATGTAATATAATAAAATCTTAATAATAAACCCGAGTAAATGGGGGCCATATTTATAAAGTACCCGAATGATAAAAATATTGGAAAACAATTTATAAAATGAGTATACTAAAAACGACTCATAACACCTAAAGAGGTGAATTAAAACTCGGACTTCGGAAAGAAATTAAGCCAGCTGAAGGGCAAATATATTAAGAAAGAAAAGAAAGTACGTACCTACAAGAATTGTGAAATAATAAAATAAAAAAGGCATGACAATCGAAAACAAAGGAAATGAGAGTAGTGTTACTATGGAAATAAATAATGTGAAAGGACAAGAGAAAAATTTAAATAAGTTACATACAAGGTAATAAGGGAAGACAGATTTCGACAACAGTGCCATCGACTGGGTCTAAATGTTAATATAAACCATCTACGGATCTATTCAAACACATACAAAAAATATCAAAATTGGTTGGATGGTTTCAAAGTAGTATATAATGTTAGGTAGAAATTTTTTTGTGTTTTATATAGATAGATTTTTATTTATCATTATTTCAACTTTTTTCAAAATACCTTGATTATAACATGTCCATTCATGATATTGTTGGGAATCAGAAGGGCATTTTCAATAATAAGAGATATGATATAAGGCTCTTGTATTCATTATCCACACACTTTTTTTGTCTGTGCCTACGCCAGCTCTGTAAGATTTCAGCCTGCAAGGCATACATATTTATTCTAAACGATACACTTGAAAATAATTTAATGAATTGTAAAGGTGTCTTTACTAAACAATAATTCCCACCCATATATTATTTTTTATCTATTTATTGCAATCTAAATAGTTTGTGGGACTTTGTTTATGTATGTATTGATTTACATCCTATACTATTAAACGAGCAATTCTTGTATATATATATATATATATATATATATATATATATATATATATATATATATATATATATATATATATATATATATATATATATATATATATATATATATATATATATATATATATAGTCGGGATCTCGGAAACGGCTCAAACACGAAAATTTAAATTAAAATAATTGCAATCATGATTTTTTATTCAAATAACCAGTTCCGTTTTTTCTGTTACGTCGCTAAGATCAAAAAATATTAGTTATATTTCATCAGTATGTAATTTGTATCTAAATATAATTTCCAAAACACACGAATTAAAAAAAAACCGAGCGAAAAATACCGAGCAAAGCTCGGTCAACCAGGTACTATATATATATATATATATATATATATATATATATATATATATATATATATATATATATATATATATTAATCCGGGAACATCTCTCGAAAACAATGTCGTCAACATAATGTGAATACTGCCACCTTTATCCAGACATATTATGTATGTATGTATATTTGTATTTATGTATGTATTTGCGTATGTGGATTATTATGTATTTGTTAGTATTCATAGGTATTAGTGTAAATTACAAGTCTTATTTTGGTTATTTAAGTCGCCTGCCACTGATTTCTCACCACGCCATAGGTTGACTGGCAGAGAATGCTAACTGGTTTTGTTGCTAACTTTGTAACCTCTATGGTTAGAAAAATAAAGCTTTTAAATAAATAAATAAAATAAAATTTATGATTCACACTTACACGTAAATAGTATATGGATAAAAACACAAGTCCATTTAATATTTTGTTGGGAATCTAAAGGAGATTTTTATTAATAAGGGATATGAGATATTTATGCCCGTCAACTTAAGGACCCTTTCCGAGGCTGAAAGATATCGATACTTGGGTATGTCACAGAAAATCGGTATCAATGAGGCTGGTATGAAAAAGTGAGTTTGCGACGTGTTTTATGCACGCTTGACCAAAGTGCTTAACAGCCTTTTGTCCGGTGTGAATAAGACGCACGCATATAACGGCTGGGTCATGCCTGTCCTCATGTATACCTTTGGCATACTCAAGTGGACTCAGACTGAACTTAACGCCCTGGATAGAAAAGTCCGCCATACCATGACATCCCACAGGATGCATCATCCGAGATCGTCGGTAATGAGGCTGTACTTGCCGCGAAAGCATGGTGGGCGTGGCTTCTTGAGCGCGCTCACCATGTATAATCGCGAAGTGTGCAGCTTCCGTAATTACTTACTGGCGAGATCGGATGATCCATTCTATAAGGACGTCATTTCTTGTGATAAAGGACTTACCCCTCTATCCTTAGCCAACGAGCAATGGCAAGACCCGGCAGTGCAGACAATTTCCGGCCGGGAGACCGTATGGAAGGAGAAGGAGCTCCACGGGAGGTTCTACAAGGCTCTACATGAGCCTTTCGTAGACACAGTAGCCTCCCTCCACTGGCTACGCTAACTAATTCTGAGTACTTGCACAGGCACAACCTAGTAGCCAGAATTCTTCACCAGGAGCTCGCTCTGAAATACGGTCTCGTGGATCGGAAATTGCCGTATTACAAGTACTTGCCGGAAGCCGTGCTCGAAAATGATCGCGCCAGGCTCTATTGGGACCGAGCCATCATCACAGACAGGACTATTCTTGCGAATAAGCCTGATATTGTGCTGATGGACCGGGCACAGTCAAGGATATTTTTGGTCGACATTACCATTCCGTATGACGAGAACCTCGTGAAAGCCGAAACAGACAAGCAAACAAAATATCTGGACCTGGCTCACGAGGTGACCGACATGTGGGGTGGTCTGCCGACTTAAATTATTCCTGTAGTCGTCTCTGCAAACGGGCTAATCCCAGTCAGCCTCTCGGGTCATCTGAGGCGACTGGGACTACGTGGCGGACCGCTCCAGGCTCAAATGCAGAAGGCGGTGCTCATCGATACCGCCCGCATCGTCCGCCGGTTTCTTTCCCTTTCCCTCTAACCCTCGGCCGTTTGGTCTCCCCTGCTGAGGGCCTCCATCTGGTTGGGCTTTTATTTATTTATGTATTTTTATATTTATTTTATGTTATTGATATTTATGTATATTTATCTTTTCATTTTCATTTGTAATTATATATTTATAGAACCCAACCAGATGAGAAAACTATATAGATACCCCACAATAATAATAATAATAATAATAATAAATAGGCGTAGGGAAGTGACGACCCCATCGCCCGCTGACGAAACAGTTAAGTGACAAAACTGCTACGTCGGTGCAGTCAGTCAGCGCCTTGCCAAGAGGTGTGAGCGCCGTGCCTCGGCAGTACTCAGGGTGCAAAGGCCCGTTTGTGCTTACGGCCGTACAATGATACAATGAAACGGTGCCGGGCCTGGGCGTCTCCCGTTAATTGACGCCCAATAATGGATGATGGATTTGAGTAGAAAGAGTATAGGGCCGCTGCCTGGGGGTCGCCGGGGCGCGTCTGGAGCTGGCGCTGGACGCGGCAGCATGCGGGCCGCCAGCCGAGCGCGAGGAGCTGCAAGATCACCTAACAGCCCCCCGCATCCATCATCCCCACCAGACGGCTTGATGTCGGCAGGGTCCTCTCGGACTCGGCAAGCGGCATCCGCCGCTGGTGGAGTGCGCCGCATGCGTTGGACAAGGGATATGAACGCAAACGCATTGCGGGCGTACTATAGGGCGAAAGGGGAGGAAACTGCGGGGATTACGTATCGGGCTCGGATGCACTGCTTTTTTGCTAAGCTGGAGCCGTCTATTCCCGTCACGGAACAAAACCTGGCAGACCGAGTTCGGTACATCATGCGCTCGAAAATATTTGATGATGCCGAGCTCGAACGACTACGACGTGAGGCTATTCCCTCATCGAATGAATTGGCTACGGCTGGGGATGCGGCTCCTCAGGCGACAGACCAGCTGCCACGCGTAGAAGCCGCCATGGATCTTCCAGTTGTGGTTGATTCAGACGATGATGAAATGGTCTCCCACGAACTAGAGCAAATGAGGAGTATATTGGAAGAGGCGATTTTGGAAACGCGCAGCATGCCTCTCGAAAATCGACCGCGACTTCCCCGCATACCCCTAAGCAAGCGAAATCGGGCTGTCGTGAGGGCTCTTAACCCAATGCTGGTAACCTATTTGGAAGCCAGCCGGGACCTTTGCGAGACGGACTCAGTTCTTTTTGGCGCCGCAGTGGCAGCTTGCCGTATTATTGGCGCCAAACTTCCCATGGCTGGACGCGCTACTAAACAAAGTAGCGCTATCCCAGCCTGGAGAAAAAGAATTGAGGACCGTATCGCAAAGGCAAGGGCCCTTATCGGCAGACTGATAAGCTTCACCGTTGTGCGCACCGTTAGAATGGCGTTTGCTGGGACAAATATCAGTTTGTCCCAGCCGGACATCACGCAGAAACTAACGGAGCGCATAGACGACCTGAAGCAAAAGATTGCTGCTTGGGGGAAGCGGATTCGCCGATTTACCGAGAGGTCAAGGCGGTTCAACCAGAATCGTCTCTTCCAGAGTGATCAGAAGAGGCTCTACAAATCATTGGAGCGACCA
The DNA here is from genome assembly GCA_036936625.1 of Parnassius smintheus behrii. Classification (NCBI taxonomy): domain Eukaryota; kingdom Metazoa; phylum Arthropoda; class Insecta; order Lepidoptera; family Papilionidae; genus Parnassius; species Parnassius smintheus. The sequence goes on from JAUPFT010000004.1 coordinate 45,006,610, forward strand.
GAGGTATGTGGAGCGGGCCCAGGACCGGATCAGGCTAACACTGTCGCATTTTGGCGTGGCCTGTGGTCAGAGCCCGTAAACCACAGCGAGGGCCCTTGGACGGAAGTTGTGGCGAGTCAGTGTGCGAGTATTACGCCCATGGACCCCGTCATCATAACGCCGGATGACGTAGCTGAGGCGGTCCGTAGAGCCCCGAACTGGAAAAGCCCGGGACTCGACGGACTGCATCACTACTGGCTGAAGGGGTTCATGGTGTGTCACGCTGTGCTCGCCCGTCAGTTTCAAGAGGCTCTCAACCAGAAGTCGCTCCCTAGCCTCTTCACTACTGGGATCACTCATTTGGTTCCTAAAGACCAGGTTACCACAGACCCGAGCAAATACCGCCCCATTACGTGTCTACCCACCATATATAAGACACTGACATCCATTTTGAGCGCGAGAATCACTCGTCACCTGGAGCTAAATCAGGTGATGTCACGCGCTCAAAACGGATGTCGGGGCGGTGGTCGTGGAACTAAGGAACCACTCCTCATTGACGCGGTCATTGGCAAAGTGGTGAAACGCAACCGTCGGAATTTCTCCGCCGCCTGGATAGACTACAGAAAGGCATTCGACTCGGTGCCCCATACATGGCTAAAGAGAGTCCTCGAGCTGTACAAGATAGACTGTACAGTGAGAGACTTCCTCGAGCAGTGTATGGGGCAGTGGAGTACGATCCTTTGTCATCTGGGTGAGCGGATGATGGCTGCGGTGAACCACATAAGGATAAGAAGGGGTATCTTCCAGGGCGATTGTCTGAGTCCAATCTGGTTCTGCCTCTCCCTGAACCCTCTCAGTACTTTACTGGAGGGCTCCGGGAGGGGATTTCAGCTTCGGAAAGGAGGTACAAAAGTGACCCACCTTTTCTATATGGATGACCTCAAGTTATTCGCCTCCAGTCGCTCCCATCTTATGGAATTGCTAAACATCACTTGTGAATTTAGCAATTCTATTGGAATGGAGCTGGGAACGGATAAGTGTGCGGTCCTCCATGTTGAGAGGGGAAGGGTTGCTAACTCTGAGGGCATAGACTTATCTATGCCCTTCAACTTAAGGACCCTTTCCGAGGCTGAAACATACCGATACCTGGGTATGTCACAGAACATCGGTATCGATGAGGCTGGTATGAAACAGTCAGTTTGCGACGTGTTTTATGCACGCTTGACCAAAGTGCTTAACAGCCTTTTGTCCGGTGTGAATAAGACACACGCATATAACGGCTGGGTCATGCCTGTCCTCATGTATACCTTTGGCATACTCAGGTGGACTCAGACTGAACTTAACGCCCTGGATAGAAAAGTCCGCACTACCATGACGTCCCACAGGATGCATCATCCGAGATCGTCGGTAATGAGGCTATACTTGCCGCGTAAGCATGGTGGGCGTGGCTTCTTGAGCGCGCTCACCATGCATAATCGCGAAGTGTGCAGCCTCCGTAATTACTTCCTGGCGAGATCGGATGATCCATTCTACAAGGACGTCATTTCTTGTGATAAAGGACTTACCCCTCTATCCTTAGCCAACGAGCAATGGCAAGACCCGGCAGTGCAGACAATTTCCGACCGGGAGACCGTGTGGAAGGAGAAGGAGCTCCACGGGAGGTTCTACAAGGCTCTACATGAGCCTTTCGTAGACACAGTAGCCTCCCTCCACTGGCTACGCTTTGGTGATCTCTTCGGGGAAACCGAGGGTTTTGTCTGTGCAATACAGGATCAGGTTATTAAGACCAACAACTATCGGAGATACATCCTAAAGGATGGCACCGTGGACATCTGCCGAGCTTGTCGCCATCCCGGTGAGTCACTTAGGCATGTCATCTCCGGTTGTTCGGCGCTTTCTAACTCTGAGTACTTGCACAGGCACAACCTAGTAGCCAGAATTCTTCACCAGGAGCTCGCTCTGAAATACGGTCTCGTTGATCGGAAATTGCCGTATTACAAGTACTTGCCGGAAGCCGTGCTCGAAAATGATCGCGCCAGGCTCTACTGGGACCGAGCCATCATCACAGACAGGACTATTCTTGCGAATAAGCCTGATATTGTGCTGATGGACCGGGCACAGTCAAGGATATTTTTGGTCGACATTACCATTCCGTATGACGAGAACCTCGTGAAAGCCGAAACAGACAAGCAAACAAAATATCTGGACCTGGCTCACGAGGTGACCGACATGTGGGGTGGTCTGCCGACTTAAATTATTCCTGTAGTCGTCTCTGCAAACGGGCTAATCCCAGTCAGCCTCTCGGGTCATCTGAGGCGACTGGGACTACGTGGCGGACCGCTCCGGGCTCAAATGCAAAAGGCGGTGCTCATCGATACCGCCCGCATCGTCCGCCGGTTTCTTTCCCTTTCCCCCTAACCCTCGGCCGTTTGGTCTCCCCTGCCGAGGGCCTCCATCTGGTTGGGCTTTTATTTATTTATGTATTTTTGTATTTATTTTATGTTATTAATATTTATGTATATTTATCGTTTCATTTTAATTTATAATTATATATTTATATAGCCCAACCAGATGAGAAAACTATATAGATACCCCAAATAATAATAATTTATTGTTTTTCACATAACTTTTACAAACAAATCATATTGACAATGCTATAAACATTATTAATATTCCCCATAACTACTCGTGGTAAGCTTAAATTGCTTGTGTTACGAGTGGTTCACACCAGTAGTCGAATGGTGGACACGAACCCATGACCTTTTTGAGTTCGAGGTCCACGCCCTGCCATTAGGCTACTGTCGCTTATAAACTACTATGACTGGTATAAATCCAGGATCCATGCCCGGCTTACCAAATAATCCTGATTACATAAAGTGCATATTTGTACATAAATGCAGTTAAATGAATCGTTCTTCAAAGCCGATGAAGCTGCATCAAATAGAGAAGCTTTCTTCAATCCCACGACCCAAAGATTCTTATTTTCTTTCAACATATACAAAAACTTATTTTGTTTATTTTTTATATTTATTATTTAATTTAGATTTTACTAATAACATAAACTTAATACTTTGTCACTTTATAAGGTTCTACGACCCGTTTGTCATTTGTTTTAGGTATTTCAACATACTTAATAATAGAATTTCACAAATTTTAGGTGGAAAAATAAACTTTAGTATTATATACATACTCTTATATTAATTAACTTAAACTCGTCAGATGTTTCGGCGAATTTTACCATAACAAATAAAAAGAGAAATACATGCGAAATGTGGAATATTAATATTTGGCCAACCAGCATGATACTCGTAATATCCAAATTATCTTTAACACTTTTGCATCGATGATTTATTGTCTTGTAAACAAAGAAGTATAATTTTTTTAATTTTGCTACGATTATTAAGTATATAAACACAGACTTTATTCTTACAAGAGTGATGCGACTTGAGCCCTGTTTTCTTTCACTCGAGTGAATGGTGTGAATTTGTCCAACTTAGTAATCGAGTGAAAATAAATTTTACCGAGTTATCGAGTACACTTGGCGCACCGTATAGATTCAAAGAGCGCTAGATAGATGTCATTTGACTAATTCAATTATGATATAGGTAGCCGCGGGCGACATCACAGGTTGCATCCAAATTCAAATTGACATCTGGCATGTTGTAAAAAATTTGAACTTTGTTCGATTAATAATATCGTGATTGTACTATCATTGCTGATTTTTTTGTTACTTCGTATAAGTAGTGCATAACGTAAAAGGTGATTGACATACTACTTGTTTCAGCTAATTTGAGTTGCGTAACTCGATTTCAATTCAAGTTCCTGAATTTCCACTCAAGTTAACTCGAATTGAGTATCTTCCGAGTTGGCACATTTCTAATAAAAATTTTTTAATATTTTTTACAAGAATCAATGATCCAAACATGAATATCAAAACAACTTTTCACATTTTTTGATTCCGTTTAGATTTTCATAAAATCTTTGTGGTATTTATAATAATAAATTGGTATCTTTTTTTTGTGTAATACTATTGTCTCCTTGTAGAAAGAAAGAAAATCCAAATACAGAACGTACTGAGCCACTTAAAAAAACTATAAAATATCTTCGACCTTACAGTAAAATAATATTCATCATCATCATCATCATCATTACAGCCCTTTACAAGTTCACTGCTGAACATAGGCCTCCCCCAAGGTATGCCACAAAGCACGTTCTTGAGTCACCTGCATCCATCGACTTCCTGCATGTCTTACCAGGTCGTCACTCCATCTAGTGGGGGGTCGACCTACACTTCGTCTACCGGTACGAGGCTGCCACTCGAGAACCTTTTTTCCCCAACTATAGAGAAAAAATAATATTATATAAATAAAAATGACACATAGTACACATAAAGTAACTGGAATATGTTATAAAATAGCGCTGTTAAAATTGAAGTATTTTTTGAGTCTCATTTAAGTTTGATGACCATTTACATCGATATTCAAAAACAAGAGGATTCTTCTTTCTTTTCTTTTGTCAAGTCCGTGAAGACGTCGTTACTTAAGATTAAAATCGCGATTCTTTTTAACAAAATGCGTACAACAATGCCGGCATTATATTGCATATAAATAATCATTCGTCCACTTTCAATTTATTTCGTTCATTTCATACATTCGTTTATTCATATTCCATATAAAATTCTCCTTGGGACCATCCCTAATAGTTTTTTTTTCTCTTGTATTAGTTACCCGTTCATTTATTAATTTATATTATTTCCGCACTCTGTGTCACATTCTTTCACGCTGACAAATACGCGTAGAGGCGTATATTGAAAGTATACAACAGTACACACAGGTCGGGACGGATCGCGTATAGTCTCAATTTGTTATGAGCATATTTTTAGATACTATACATGGTTATTACGCTTTTATTGCGTTTACTTTTTAATATGTTACGCTTAAACTTTAAACTAAAAACAAACTGCACTAGTTATAAACATACATGTTATTTATGTGCGTATATAGTATTATTTGTATGTTACGCAAGATAACATTAATATTATAACTAAACTTATAATTATTTCCTGTTCCTGTTGACCTTATTGTGTAGCAAAAGATGAGGGAAGATGGATGCCCCTATGAGAATATCAATGTCTCCAGGGACGGAGTAAGTGTCGTTCGCCAAAACTAAATTATTGAAATTAGTAACGACTTATTTTTTTGCGGAAGAGTCAACCAACCGAGTTTGGCAGGCGCTCAGTGACCTTATCTACTTCTAAAGAATTTATATTAAAATTAATATAAAGATCTAAACGAGAATATATTTTAAATTTATCGAACCTTGGACGGTTTTATTGAAGCCTCCAATTCCCTTTACTACTGGACAGGAAGGTGTCCTATTGACTTATAATCCGAAACGTTGGCAGCAATTGAAAGCTGTTGGTAGTGCCTTATAAGCTAAGTGAACCCCGTTCACGAAGACAGGGCTTAAGAAAGGTTAAGGACATAAAACGTCCCTATTCCACTTGTATCAAGTTTTCATTATTAATTTATTATTAATTATCCCTTCCTGCTTGGAAAAGGCTCACAATATATTTATACAAAATACCCGATACAAGGGCTTCGCTCTCCTACATTTATTTAGAAAAAATGTAGGGGAGGCACACGGCTCCACACACGCCGTGCACGGTGAGTGCCAACCCATTTTGATGCACTCCCCCCGAAGGGAATGCTAATTCTGGAACTGGACCGTAGTCCACAGTAAAATAACCTGCGAACCAGTGAAAGAGGCTTGGCCCCTTGTCAAACATCGACCGAAGTCGCGCATGTCAATGCGTGTAAACGCCATACAGAATACGAACGAATCCAGCCACCGTGAATGTACGTCACACGGTTTAGGCAATTTGGCACACTGGGCGTAAACCCTCCGTGAGCACCACCACCTGCCAGACCGCCGCTCCTGCAGACATGATATAAGTGTATGGCATCACCACCAATTGCATGATCAGCACGGCTACTAGCCGCAGAGCGTGTCATGAGTCTACCGCTCACCTCAAGGGAATGAGGTCCCACGTTGTGCGGCTTTCGGCCGCAGCCTTGAGAGCCTCCTCAGATCCTCCCGCCAGCTACCACCCGCATGAGGTCGACACATATGCTCCACCAACCAATACAACGGCAGATGTAGCCGAAAGGCAGTTATTAGATAAGAGTAATAATTCGCCATCAGAAAGGGTTTGTGTCACTGACGTTGAGTAAATGCATTTTGGATCATGTTTGTCTCACCCACCAACAAGTTGCCTTCAATCATTCAAAGGTGGGAAAGTTACAGAGATATATTATTATGTTGTTATATGAAACATCATGGAGGGCAGACAGTCTGCAGTCCCGTAATAAAGGGACCCGACTTGGGCAAAGCTACTCAGGAGTGAGTCAAACCAAGACGTAGAGAGCGCCATTGAGAATAGCGTCCCACCAAACAACCATCGCAGAGACGCAATGCTGCAGAACGCAACAAGCATCAATACGACTATCGTCGGGCTTACTTCATCCCAAGGTCCCCCCTACATTCCAGCAGACATCACCACCCGCATACCTCCATCGACCAGAACCACAAGAGTGCGTCGAATCAGGCGCAGCACACCCGCAGATCCATCACAAGACGCAATACCGCAAGTAGCAGTAAGCATCAATGCAACTATCATACGGATGGCGCCCCCTCACAACACACCCACATCCACACCCTATCGAATTTGGTAACAAAGTTTGTATTGTTGTTATATAAAAAATATCACCAACGTATCATAGTAGCACGCTACTAAGACGCCAATGAACAAAACTCCACGTATTATAGCGCTAATGCACTAAGACATGAAGTTAAGTATGCCTGTTACACTTAAAAGTGCTACCAAACACACACATCATCCCAATCCGAAATATAGACAACGCATCGCTATGCGCTACTACGCCGCCCACAAACGGTATGGGTGTGCGATGTCCACGGGAAAGCCGTATTGCTACAACAAACCCGCTTACCACCGGCAATAAGATGTTATTTGTTTACCTTCATCGACCAGAACCACAAGAATGCGTCGAATCAGGCGCAGCACACCCGCAGATCCATCACAAGACGCAATACCGCAAGTAGCAGTAAGCATCAATGCAACTATCACACGGATGGCGCCCCCTCACAACACACCCACATGACTCCTATCAATTTTGGTAACAAAGTTTTTATTGTTGTTATATAAAAAATATCACCAACGTATCATAGTAGCACGCTACTAAGACGCCAATGAACAAAACTCTACGTATTATAGCGCTAATGCACTAAGACATGAAGTTGAGTATGCCTGTTACACTTAAAAGTGCTACCAAATACACTCATCATCCCAATCCGAAAGATAGACGACGCATCGCTATGCGCTACGACGTTGCCCACAAACGGTATGGGTGTGCGATGTCCACGGGAAAGCCGTATTGCTACGACAAACCCGCTTACCACCAGCACTAAAATGATATGTCTAGGACACATCGGTTAGCGAGTCCAAGTTTACCTCCGACCAATTGCTCGTGAAGCAGCATACACGTCACCATAATATATTCCTTTCAAGTCACTAATAAGGACTAGTCATTTTGCTACAGTACTAGGAGCAGTCGGTCACCCGACCACCCCATTTTGCCTTTAATTTACTATGGTATTGGTCTAATGTCTGAAATGTATTTATATTAACTTTATGCTTATTAATGTAATTTTATTGCTTAATATATATCTTTTAAGACTATTTTTGACGCCCCTTTATATTGAATTCAATTATTAATAATAATATTGGGCCGTCACAGTTTCACAAAAAAGTCAAACACAGTAGCCGCAGCGCGATCGACCTTTCTCAAATTCGACAGTGAACACACAGCACTGTCGGCCGATCACCCGTTAGAGGTGTCGACCTTGGTTGGTGGAGTCTCGCTCTTAGATTTGCTTAACGCGGATATGGTACCACTCAATCCGGGCTTTTGATCGTAAATTCGCTTCAGAAGCCCTGGGATTAAGTAAAAATAAATTGCGCATTTTGGCAAGAGCCCTAACTGGACACTGTTTTCTTAAAAATCACATGTCTACCCTGGGACTAAGCAACTAAAGTATGTGTCGGTTCTGTTCCATAACGGAAGAAACGCCTCTACAGATCCTAACTGATTGCGGACCCTTAATGCACAAACGTAACACTCATCTGGGAAACTATTTACTCCGCCCAGAATAAATGAAATTACTCACGGGTAAGCAACTTCTTCTATTCATTGAACACATAGGGCTTAGCGGTGAACTATAGCCATAGCAGCGATCACAATAGGTCTTATAGGTCGCAGTGATACTCGTCTCGTTCCCTAGACCTTTATAGCTGCTCGCATATAATAAAAAAATAAAATATGGTACCACTCTATTGTGGCACTTGTTACATACTGAACTAGAGTTGCAATTAGCAACGCGGTGTCTGTTACCTAAATAACTCAAACACAAGTTGTTGCCTTATTTTATAACTTTCGCTCGGTGAACGTTTACGGAAAGTTGCGCAATTATACAAATTACCGTGTTGGTTATTTTTACGTAAAAAACAGGTGTTATGAGGCAATTAAGGCACGGTGTTTACATACGTTGGTGACTTCGATGGCTTCGATGAAGGTACCGGTCGATGGTCGGCGCATTTCTTCGCTTTTTGTTTGGCACTTGATGAACGTTGTATTACTTTGATTTGGTCTCGAATGAAAGATGCCAAAGCTACGATGTTAATTCGGAGCCACGATTCTCCATCTCAAACGAACGCACGGTGTCCAGGACTAGCTTTTTTAAAGCAATATTTAAAAACACAAAGTCGACGAATTTAAGGTTTTGGGAGCAGCCACTGATATTACGAATTTATCCAAGAATTGTTCGAGGCTATTGTTATTCGCTGATGACATAACTTTAAGATCGAATATTTGATTTAAATATGAAGAGGCTAGCGTTCGCTTATCCTTAAATTTATTTTTAAGCATTTCGAAGACTAACGAATAATTATTTGCTGTTGGTGTGAAACCGGCACATACGGATTGCGCTTTGCCACTTAGCTTGCCAATTAGATAATATAATTTTTCAGCATCCGATAAAGAGTGATTGTTATGTATAGTGTTTTGAAAGCTGGCAATAAATAACGGCCAAGTTTTAATATCACCATTAAACATCGGCATATCCATAGGTGGGAATCTAAGTGATTCACGCGAATGTACCTGAACTCCTGGCTTTACGTCACTCTGGGCTCCAGGTTGTAGCCGCCTAGCCGCTTGATTTACACGACACAATGGATCCTCGAATATCATAAGCGATTGATAATTTACTATATATTTGGGGTCAATTTGCAGTTCGAGATTATTAATTTTGCCCAAAACACTTTATTAATTTAACCTCAATGAGTCCACCGTTTCGATTTTACATAAAAATGTCTTCCGCACTGAATCTACGTTAGTATTTTTTATATGATCACTGATGTATTGTATACGAGAAAATAGCATGTTTCTTTTTACGTAAAACGTTTTAAGTTTTATTTCATTGGTACTCACTGCCATCTTGTAATACAATAAATAATTGAATAAAATTAAATTTACGGATTCTATCGGGTTTATTTAACTGATTTTACTTATTTATAATTCCCGACGTTTCGGGTGTTTTACAGCAACCATGGTCACTGGGGTGACTGAGATTTTTGTCATTGTTAGCCCGGCTACCTTCAGTTTTTGAATATTAATTTTTGGTCCGATTTACGCAAAACGAACTTACAGTATCTTGAAGTCTTGCAGTGGTATGCTTGGGTTTGGGTTTAATTTTGTTAATTATAGGATCCCAAGCAGATGGCAGCACCCAACCATCTTCTCTGTTGAAATTAGGATGTCTTTCAATTTCAATAGCCTCGCGTATCATTCCTGGTAGGAATCGGTGTTCTTTTGCGAGGATTTGTGGTTTATCAAATCTGAAGTAATGGTGGGGACGATCTTGAACATGTTCACAGATTGCAGACTTCCCGGAGCGTCGGTGCTTCACGTCAGCTATATGTTCTTTCACGCGGGTTTTTATGGATATTTTTGTTTGACCTATTTAAGAGAGACCACATTCACAACCTAACTTGTACACTCCTGCATTTCGTAGAGGGATATTACACTTGACGGATGGTAAAAATTTACTAATCTTCTTCGGCGGCTTGTAGTATGTTTTAATGGAAGCTCGCTTCAAGATGTAGCCAACCTTGTCTGTGTCTCCTCTGACATATGGTAGTACAGCAAGCACACTCGACTGTGGCCGGCTTCACTCGGTCACTGTAACGTAGGCCCGGGATCCGAAGCTTGTTGTCTTGCAACACTTGACATGCTGCAGCTCGGCGGCCAGATGTTTTCTGTCATAGATCCCTCGTGCTCTCTGAAATAAAGATTTACCCACGGTAGCTAACTGTGAAGGATGATGGTGAGATTCACCATTTAAATATCGGTTGGTATGGGTCTTTTTTCTATACACAGTGTGACCAATAGTGTTATCAGGATTTCGAATGACTAAAACAATTATTTGCCTCTAACTCCATTGTGAATTGTATTTTGGAGTTAATAGAGTTAAGGTGCTTTAAAAATGCAGTTACTTTGTCAGACAGTGAAATTGTGAAGGTGTCGTCTACGTACCGCTTGTAGAATCTTGGATTTACAGGAGCAGTAAGAAGGGCTTTCTCCTCGAAGTCCTCCATAAATATGTTGGCGACTATGGGAGATACAGGTGAGCCCATCGCCACTCCGTCTCCTTGCTTGTAGAACTCTTTCTTCCACAATAGATAGCCACATGTGAGGCAATGTTTGAGTAATACTGCATATTCAGCTGGCATGTTGTTATCTTCTAGCTTCCTGATTACAACTGAGATGCAGTCTTCAATAGGTAGGCATGTGAATAGTGACTGAACATCAAAACTGACCATAGTTTCATTATCAGCGAGATGCAGGTCTTTTATCTCACTAACAAAATGGTATGAATCCTTTGTGTGTGCTCTGGTATGTCCTCTCAGTGGTGACAGTATTTTTGCCAAGTGTTGTGCCAGCTTATAAGTTGGTGAATCGATCTGGCTCACTATAGGACGTAGTGGAGCGTTTGGTTTGTGTCTCTTCGGTAACCCATACAACCTTAACAACCTTTACAACCTTTACAACCAAGGTTTTTTTTAGAAATTTTTGACGCCAGACTTTTGAGATTTTTGAAAAAAATAATTAAACCTAAATATCTCGAAATTGGTCCACATTTGCATAATGCATTTTATGGTTCATTTGATAGGTTATGACCCCAACTATCACGCCTTGGCGGGAATGCGTCGAGTTACCAGTAACCCTATATAAATTCGAATGAATATTACAAATTGCCGATTCAAAACAAAATTACAGCGGGTCGAACCAAAATAAATAACATTATCGTAAACTAATATACTTGATACTACATACGGTGACGGGAAGCAATGATAAAGTTACTAGACATCTGGTACTGCTAAACAAGGCAAACCCTATGGGAGATATTCATATTAAGCAGTGGTCTTCTAAGAGCCAAAGAGGAATAAGACGTTTCAACGAGCATGATGAAGGCTAAAAAATAGCTTTATTTTCTCCTCTGAATTCTCTCTCATTAAACTTAATTGTTGAAAATATTCTCAATGAGATAAATAGTTTCAAAAATATTCATATGGAAAGCAAGAGCGAAGTGGAGGAAAATCAATTAATTGAAACATTTTGTAAATTATACAATTAATGGCATTATATCAATTTAAAATATATCGATTTTAAAATTTGCTGTTTTTTTTTTTCAAAATTCCGTGTGAGGTTTAGAGTGGTTCATGGTACCCTCTATTGTAATAATTATTATAAACTTAAGTCGGTAATAAACAGGTTTTGTAACGTAAAGGTTGTCTCTTTTAAGAACTTCATTACGTGGCGACCCTGCCAGTCGGAAAACGGTGATAAAAAATTATGACACATTCCTGGATAGCAGAAAATTGATGAAAAGTCGTGTAAAGCCAGTCATCAAAATATTTTGGAATAAGCTGAAAATAAATGCTTAGAAAATAAACTAGAATTTAAGAGAAATAAAAATGATAGGGCAAAGAGACAGCTAAGGAAGAATCGAGATGAGAAAGGAGGTTGAAAGAGATTACTTTTTTACTCTCCATTCGAAGAATGTGAAAATGGTTCAGAAGATCTAAATTGAAGTACACAATGGTATTCACAAAGGGGATTTTTGCATTATAAAGACATATTTACAATAAAATAAAATATGTTTGGTTGCGCGGAAAAAACGGGTACTCTCGCATTTTGTTTATTTGATTGGTATCTAGCCGGTGCCTCTCTCCATACCATCCGCACACGCCTCATCCGCCTCTTGCACACGCACTGAAAGGTGGGGCGTCCGCTGCCACCGCTTGCTCTTTTTTAACGCAGTAGCAACACCAGGGGCATCGCCCTCGAGACCGCTGAAGCAGAAGGAACCCCACCCCAGTAAGTGCCTTCTTTAAATTGCCTTGAACTGTTCTTTTGTTTTCTTTACTCTGTCCCCTTTCTCCTAACAGATCAAGTTTAATTCCCACCCAAGGTACTGGCTAGATAATATATTAGGTAATAGCGAGTGTATTACCCAAGCCTGCCACGTGCCACATTAGCCATCTTGTTTGGTTATAGAGAACCACGCATACAGTCCACAAGAAAATTGATCTCGAATAATTAATTTTGGCCCGACCTGGGAATTGAACCTGGGACCTAGCGCTCCACGTTTTCTGGTTCTTCGACCCAGATTCGAAGGTACAGCCTGTAGCTGCACAATTTACCAGTCCAATCGAGCAGGATGTGGAACTGGCGTCCTGTGACCTAATCGAGTCGAACGGCTGAACTAATTCCTTGGACGATGCACTCTAGTTTGTTAAAACTGGATAGATTTGGTTTCGCTTAACTCTTCCGAGGACGGTACGCCGTGTTGTAGAAATTAAAGTTGCAAATAGTTGAAATTTCTTTGTAGCTACACAAGCATATACTAAAGGTAAATGGACATATTATCATGGATATTGGTAATTAATATTAAAAATATATTTTGTTAGATAGACAGAAATGAGCTGGTTCTGTGATATAAAACCACGAAACAAGAAATTTGATCAATCATATTTTTTTAATTTATTTAGAGAAGTTAGAAACTAATTTCAATATTTGTCAAAGAATGATATCCAAAACAATTACTTTCAATGAAGAATCGGCAATAATATTCTTCCTATGATTTTCGTGTCTTTTTTGAATCGTTTTTATTCACAGTCATAATCAATAAAATAAATTACATTGAGTTACTGACATTAGTCAGTTTTAAAAACCCCACTAAATGAAATCACACTACGAAAACATCGTTGAAAAAATTTCCACATCGCTAGCTAGTACTACAGTTCTCTAGCAAAATTTAGTTCAATTTTTTTTAATTTTAGCCTCTGCATTGCGATTCATTTTGAAAAGTTAGAAACAAATTTAAATATTTGTCAAAATGATATCCAAAACTATTACTTTGAATGAAGAATCGGCAATAATATTCTTCCTATGATTTTCGTGTCTTTTTTGAATCATTTTTATTCACAGTCATAATCAATAAAATAAATTACATTGAGTTACTGACATTAATCAGTTTTAAAAACCCCACCAAATGAAATCACGCTATGAAAACATCGTTGAAAAAATTTCCACATCGCTAGCTACTACAGTTCTCTAGGGAAATTTAGTTCAATTTTGTTAGATGTGGATGTTCTTACGTGTCAGACTTTCAATTTTTTCGCATCTTAGCTGTCTGTTATTGGAGGAATTTTCTCAAATAATTCTGATGATAGAGGAATAATAAATCCGCATTTGGCACTGTACATTTATATATCAATACTGAGCACATTTGGCATTTTAAATGAAGATTAATAAGAACATTTTAGTGTAAAGGGATATAGTATAAAGTAGGTGTACTTGTATAATGTAGGAGACTTCTTCAACATACGCGTACTTTTTTTCCTTCAGATTGCCAAAATACACAAACAAAACTCTGTCAATACAATCTATCATTTGCAGTTACAGTAAGAATGATGTAAAAATGAGTGTTTTAAAATCATAAATCCTTGATTATCCACCCTAAGCAATGGTAACTTTTCTTTAAATTCATAAATGTCAACACCTAACATATCAAATAATCTATTAAAAAAAAGAATTATTTCAGTGGTTACGAGAAATTTATGAACATATCATGTTCAAATAAAAATACGCGTCAAATATAGATGGAATCTCCTCATTTTTTTAACCTGGACATAAGCTACACGGTTAATTCGATTTGGACAATATATTTGTGTCTTGCCAAGAATTTAACATGTAATGTTTAACTTACTTTTTCTCAATAAAGTAAAACTGTTTATACGAACTTCGGTAAGATAACAGATACGTGATAAAAATATCAACGCTGAATTGGATGGTGTTTGAGCCGTTCGCTTACTTTGGTAGATGCTGACTATTTATAACAGAGATATAATTTATTACAGAAATTTGAGATAAAATACACAAGAACCACATATTAACAAATTCGTCTACTATATACAAACTTACGAAATCCACTATCAGGATTTTTTTCGCTTTTAAACGGACCTAAAATTCGAAAGAAATGAGGTCATATAGCAGAGTAGTGGTTCAGCAGTTAGCTGTGGTATTATTGGCAGAGGGTTTATTTTCTATACAAAACAAGTATTTGCAATGTCAAAAAATTTATGTTTCGGGGATGGTACATCATCATTATAACTTATCACACGTTCATTGCTGAACCTAATCCTCCCCGAGGAATATCAGTCACAATAGTGATGGTACGGGTTAAAGTTAAAGTTAAAGTAAAAGTTACAGCCTATATACGTCCAACTGCTGGGCACAGGCCTTCTCTCATTTCTGAGAGGGTTGGTGCAGGTACACTACAACAAACATAATATGTAAGCCTTCTCCAAAATTTATGAGAAATTACATGTTTATATTACCGGTTTATTTCTAGTAAAACTTGTAAGGATTAGCGAGGAACTCCATTGTAAATTGGCAATTTGCGGTACAAGAAATTGTGTCCACATTAAGTAGGTCAAGAAACAGTAATTTAGGATTCTTCGGTATAGTCTACTTAATATCTCTCAATTAAACTTTAGATCGTTACGAATGCTGAAAGTATTAAATTGAAAGATAAATTGATTGATTTCAAATAGGTCGCTGAAATAATCAAATTTTGTAAATAATATTTCTTTCAGCAACATCTTGATATCTACTTAAAATAGTTACAAAAGTATTACTGCTGTAAACACACTCACACATCATAGCAATTTTCCTCGATAAGACAATCTATGGGGCGGGGCGTCTTATGTTCAGCACATAGATACACGTACGCTTTAGATAGGCTGTAATGATAATATTATTAATGACGAACATATGAGAGCCTAGTCCATCCTAGGTCAAACCGACCCATGCTGCAGCTATTACACGGGTCCTACAGTATAATGTACATGTATAATGTAATGTTCATAGTATATATTGCCTTACAAATTAAAACTGAAGCATCGATTGTAAACGGTGATTGATGACTTTGTTGATATAATGGAGTAATGTAAAACATAAAAATACAATTAAACTGCCTTTAATTTTAAGTCCATTAGAATGTAATTATGCGTTTTGACCGCCAGTGAGTTTTGTGTAAGATACATTTAGAGTGGTGATATTGCGCATCAAATGAAAACGGCTTTAAGAAATCATCAAAAAGTCCTTACAAAGTTTTGGCGAATCTTCGCATAGTTTATCAATCTTTATAACTGAGATTCGAATCTAGGATCTGCAACGTAAAATGTACTCTTATCAAAAAGCAACGGCTGATAAAATAAAATATTTTTAAACGACATGTTTATACAGAATTATATTATATTTTGTAAAGGAATTCTCCGTAAACGCAAATGAAAACAATTTTAATTTTAGCCTTGAGCTGTTTTACCGCGTTTAACGACTGTTATCAAAACATGCAATTTAATATTTCCATTTAGTTAAAGTACGCACGTAGCAGCCACAGAATACATATACACTGACGGAGAAGCAGGTAGCTATGTTTGTGCAATATGATAGTTATATTTGTTCACATATGTAAAGGATACATTTTTGTTAATATACTCTATATTATTTTGAGTATATAATTCTAAAGAATCTCGCACATTTTTAACTATATAGATAGCAGTAGCTTATAAGCCAGTGCTATCTATATAGTATATACATACATACATACACTTATATACATATGTATGTATATATATATGTATATATGTATATATGTATATATATATATATATATATATATATATATATATATATATATATATATATATATGTATATATATATATATATATATATATATATATATATATATATACATGGAATACTGTTCCCATCTCTGAGCTGTGGCGCCCCAGTGCCAGCTCCTTCCACTTGACCGCATCCAGCACAGATCGTCACTAATCGTCGACGACCGAGTGCTTTCCAATCGGCTCGATTCACTGGCGTTGCGACGACATGTTGCATCTCTTTGAATTTTCTTTCGCATATACCACGGGGAGTGCTCTGAGGAATTGTTCAGATTAATCCCAGCCGCCAACTTTCATGAACGCGCTACGTGGCAAGTCTCCCGATACCATCCACACCATCTGGATGCCTGGCGGTCTACCACTATACGTTTCACTAGTAGTTTTCTTCCGCGTACAACCTCTCTGTGGAATAGTTTATCACCGGCAATTTTTCCGGACTGATACGACCTAGGGACTTTCAAGAAAAGAACTTACTATTTTCTAAAGGGCCGGCAATGTACCTGCAATTTCCCTGGTGTTGCCGTTGTTCGTGGGCCGCGGTAGTCGCTTAACATCTGGTGAACCGTATGCTCGTTTGCCTCTCTTTTATAAAAAAATTTAATAACTGTGGTAAGAAAATTACAAACATTTTTCTACTAACTTCATTTACCCGAATAGCCTCATTAACCTAAAAAGCTTCATTAACCTAAACGTCGCGTCGTCGACGACTCCGTGGTGTAGTGGCTTAGCAATGAGTGGCTGCGCTGGGAGTTGCGGGTTCGAATCCCGCACGGAACAAGTATTTGTATAGCCTACAAATAATTGTTCAGGGTCTGGATGTTTGCCCTTGTGCAATTTATGTTTGTAAACTGCCCCCGCAATACAGGAGAAAATCCTAGTGTAGGGGTAACGTTATAAAAAAAATAATAAAAAATAATAATAAACAGTAGCTTAATGCTGCTGTGTTTCGTATGGTGAGTGTAGAGAACTGGAGACCCTTTTTACTGGAAAAGGCATTCCACCTAAGTCCTCACGGGTGACAACGCATCTGCATTTTGATTCATAATCGAGGATAGATGTAGATGTCTATGGGCCACAGCAACCACTTACCATCGGGAGGACTGTGTGCTTGTTTGTCACCCTATCCTTTAAAAAAACTGTGAGGTCCAAGACATACATGAGTTTAGATATAACCCCAGGTTTTAACCTTGTTACTGTAGGATATTTGAGTGCAGTCTAGTATAATAGGAGGTAAGGAAGACCAGTCAATTTTCTCAATTAATCCAGAACTACCGATGAAAATAGTCTTAGTTATCTTAAGATTAATCGTTAAACCATAACAATTACTGCAGTTTGAAATGCAAGTCAGATCAGCATTAATATTGTCAACTGCTTTGGGTAAACCGTAAGACAGGACGGAATTGTGAATCAATCGATCTTATTCAGATAAAAGAAAACAAAAAAGAAATTTTTATTAAACACCTGCCTACGAACTTCGTAATTAACTACAAATTGATTAAAATAATCATCTGCTATTGAAGTCGAAAAACGAAAGAAGCTATATCATCTACATACCTTAGACCTATGAGACACAACGCAACAACTAAGTACGTACTCAATTAACAAAAAGTTAAGTTCAAATTATTCAACAAAGTAAACTCCGAGCAAGCCTCGTCTGTAACGAAAAAAACCGTACACGGATCTGAACCGCGATGACTGGTTTCTGATGATGTTAATGCTGTTAGCCATTTGGATTTTACAGCTTCACAGGTCTCAGGGCCTGCGGCCTGAAGGACCGCGGTCTGTAAAAAGTTAATTTAATCATTAGGCATAGTTACGTAACGATGACTAATATGACGGTATACAGTGCACGTGGATGAGTTATCTAACGACCGTCCGAACAGGGGGTGCCTTCCAGGCTTTGACGGCTGACTCGCGTCGTTCGGCGTTCGGCGGCAGAGACGCGGATGTACGGTATGTACGCGGTGTTGTGTGCCATGTCCCATCCGTTGTCCTATGAGTGTTTGTGGCACTAGGTGAATGTGTAGTGTCTATGTGTGATGGGACAGCGACATTTGCGTCATCGGAATCTAGCGGAACAGGGGGTTCAATTAAAACTTTGCGGGCCTCCGGAGGCTTTGATTAACGTTTTGAGTCAGAGCGTACGTTGCTGCGTTTACCATTAGCGCGTTGCGATGTGTCTTTTTTTGATTTTTTTGATTTGATAGTTGTGATTTCCTTGAAATATTCAGATCGTCGGAAGTTGACAATCTCTGTGCAATTTCGAGTTTCGCTGGCACCACCAAGCTCTGGTAGCGATGCGAATGAATCTATTTTGAACGACTCGAAGGCCGTACAATTTTTTATGAGCCGCGTGTGCGAAGGCTACGCTTGCAAAGGACGTGAAAGGTCTCACGCAAGCTTTGTATTATTATATTGTGTCTTAGGGACAGTTTGCTCCTACTGATAATCAGCGGAGGGAGGCGACTAGTGACGAATTTGGCACGATTGCGGACGGTGCGAATGTGTTTCACGAAGGTCATGGAGTGGTCAAATGTGACCCAAAGATATTTGGCAGTTGATTGTCACGGGATCTTGGGTGATAGGGTGATCGTACTTAGTGAATTTTTTGGACTTAGGTTCCGACAGTTGAGGGAGGGTTTCCGTTGAAAATATATTGCTATACTTTTTTCGGAGTTTACCTCGATTCTCCATAAGCGAAACTATTTGCCTAAGCGCTTGGCAGCTCAATGGAGCATTTTTGTGAGAAATGACTTGCTGAAATGGGCAATGTAAAGGTCCGTATTGTCCGCAAGGAGAGCGGTGTTGACTATTGGGTCCTTCGAGATGTCACTCGTATAGATTGTGAAGAGGAGCGGGAAGAGAATGGAGCCCTGAGGGGGCGGTTGGAGGAACGAGCTCCTTAAGGAAATTTGAAATGGCTGTTGGCAAGAAAGGCTCTGATGATGTAAGTGAGCCCATAGGGCACGTTAGGTTTATATAGCTTGTAAAGCAAGCCGTCGTGCCAGACTTTGTAGAACGCTTTGGCGACGTTGAAGAAGAGGGCGCCGGTACGTTACTCCTTGAGTGGGAGAAGCTGTTAAAAATGTATTCCGTAAGGCGGTGAATCTGATTTGTGCACGAGAAACCAAACTGCTCGTCAGGAAGAAGCTTGTTGTAAGGACGAGTTTACGGAGGCGATTTAATATTATAAGTTTGTAAACTTTCCCCAGTGTGCTGAGGAGATTGATGGATCTGTAACTAGAGGCTGAGTTGTGCAGTTTCCCCGGTTTCAGGATTCCTATGACGTCTGCTTCTATCCATTCATCCAAGAAAGAGCAGCTGGAGAGAAGAGCGTTGAAGATGCCTACTAGGGGGCTGACAAATGGCACCGAGAGGGGTTTCAGCACCCTGTTGCTAATGCCGTCTGGGCCGGGTGCTGCTTTCTTTTTAAGGTTCTTGATTGTTTCTGTGACTTCGTCACCATCACAGGATCTAAGGGTGGGGAGGGACTGCAGGTAGTAGCGCAGACCAACGCTCGACCTCCGCTTCGACTTCTGCAAGGTGAGCGAGTACTATGCGTTTGCTAGAAGGAGTGCATTTGCTCTCTAATCTGTCCGCGAGGCATTCGGCTTTTTCAGAGTCGTCAAAGGCGAGATTGGGGTTTCCTGGCCTAATAAGACGTGGCATGGGTGAGAATGTTCTGCTTTCAGAGCTCGGATCAACGGTTTGGAATTGCTCGATATCCTTCAGCAGATTACCCCACTTTTTCTCTCTAAATTCTGTAATGCGCTTGATATTTACATGGACAATTAAACAAAGAAATTAGCTAGAAAAAAGATTGGTTCATTAATAAAATTGAATTCTCCTATTTAGCTAAAAGGAACTTTTAAAATCTTCCCTCTAACAAGGGACAAATTATGA
Source organism: Parnassius smintheus behrii (assembly GCA_036936625.1). NCBI lineage: Eukaryota > Metazoa > Arthropoda > Insecta > Lepidoptera > Papilionidae > Parnassius > Parnassius smintheus. The sequence goes on from JAUPFT010000004.1 coordinate 45,026,883, forward strand.
AAAGAATTTAGCCAATTTAAAATAATATATTTAAGGAAAATATCTTCACACGTATTTTAACAAAAGACACAATAAGCAAAAGTAAAATAAAATCAGACATGTAGAAACATACTTAACTTACTAATGCGAAGAATAACCAAGTACTGCAATGAATTTCTTTGAATTCGGTGTATTTATAAGATTACCGCCAACGTCGCTTTTATTTTTTTACAATTGAAAAATTCATAACACATCTAAATATTTACAATCAAATTATAAAAATTATTAACTATTAAATTTAATCATAAAAATCATTTTAAAACTATTTTCACAGTTTTCAACAATTATTTTCGATATAAATATATTTCACAAAACACGTGGTCCATAACGGTTTAACACATAAAGTAATAAGATTAAGGAACTACAATCCTAAATCAGGCAGCCGGGAGCGTGACACGCTGATCTGCAAGTCTGGTGCGGCTTTTACCTCCACGCTGTTTGCGTCGCGGCGCTGTGGTGCGGGTGTTACACCTTCGACAGTTCGCTGGGCTGCCCTGATACGGAAGAAGGCGGCTCAACCACAAAAGTATGTTTCGAGAAAAATTTAAAAAAAGCGCGAAATTGGTTTTCTTGATAGATATCACCGAAAAAAAAAATTCAACTATTGGAATCCATGTAAAAAAAATTACGAATCTTTCACAAATACTTTTGAATGAAATTATTGGCGTACTGTTCTGTGAACTCTAAAAATGTAGTTAACGTAAGTATTGAAACATTATATTTGAATATTAATTACAATATAAAAGGTCGTTAAGTATACCTTAACTGCTTTTTGGTATAGCATTGACAATAATCCTACGCAAAAATGCGGCTAACCTACTTTAACTTTTTTTATTTTTGACGTTTTGTTTAAATTATACACTTGGATTACACTTTATTGCTGTTAAGTAATATGACTGCCTTATAGTATAGTTTATCAGCAAATAATCAAATTTAATAGAAATGCAACTAAACTAAATGGTAGTTAAAAGCATAGGTATATTTTTGTTAAGTAAGTTTGAAAAGTTGCTAAGTGTAAAATAAATTGTGCTTTAGTTTAAAAAATATCAAAACTTTATTCATGCTTAGCACAAACAATTATAAGCAAAAACAAGGGATTGTTTTTTATTCTAAAATAACCTCTTTTTTATTTCATTTTCTGCTAAATCCGATCTGAAGAATCTGATTTATTAACTGATTTTATTATCATGGAAATTGGTAGGTGGCATAAGGTATGATCGATATACTAGATATAAAGATGAGTCGATACTGATTGTCGTCTTCTCCGGAATCAGAACTGTTTTGCGGCATCTCCACATACGGTACATAATCCATTCTTTTACCGAATCATCGGCCTCAAAATCTTTTCCGCTTTATTCTTAATAATGGCGCTCTTCTACTGGTACTGGAAGACGTACTGTAGAGAGTAAGTAATTTTACAGACTTTTGCTTATAGATAGACATAGACTTCTTTGAATTTGGAGCTATTCGGCGGCATGTTTACTGAATTCAAAGCTTCACCGGAGTTAAAACCTTTATCGGTTAATTCAATGTAACGATATTTTTAGGCATATTTGGAGTTATTCTGGGATATGTTCATCGGTGGCACACAGTTTTTATCTATAGCGATCAATTCTTAAAAAAATAAAATGAATTTATTTCAGACTTTTGGTTCATAAAAGTGTAAGTACAAAATATGAATTTACAAATTATGTTAGTAAAACATAATAAAAACAACACTAAAACATTAATTTAAATATTTTCCGGGCTAGTTTGTGGCACTTGGTATACGCGCATATGTGTATATCCAGTGTTTCCATGTATGTATATCAAGTGTGCTTGACTGGACGGTCTGGTTTGCTGGTTCTTCCCAAGACAGAGGTTTTTTTTTCTAACCAGTGGTAACGTTTTTTTTCTAACCGGTGGTAATAATATTGACTTTCAATAAGAATTACTTGTAATCAATATTGGTTGGCGTAGTACTACAGTTGCTGCTCGGAAGCGCTTTGGCGTATCCCAGTGTTGGTCACAAAATGGATATGTCGTGGTGCTTGGGCCCGATGGCACGAAGCACCGGGTGTACACCGTGGCTGAGGTGATCGCCATTCCTGATGCAGCATGTGGTGTTCCTACCACCTCATCTTTGACTGCGACGACGGCGGCGACGACAGCTGCGGCGGCATCTTCTGCTCCTAAGCCCTGTGTTACTACTGCTAGGGCTAGGAAGACGACTAAAAAATGAAGGTGGCGTGTTTTCTTGTAGTTTGGCTTTTACTCATGTACTCCAGCAGCTCAATTCATGTATTTTTTGTAACTTTTGGTTATACATACATACATACATACATATAATCACGCCTCTTTCCCGTAGGGGTAGGCAGAGACCACTTCTTTCCACTTGCTACGATCCTTACATACTTGTTTCGCTTCGTCCACTTTCATTATTCCCTTCATACATGCTCTACGGTTTAAGGTACTCTTAACCTGGCCTTTTTTCAAGACGTCCCTAATTTGGTCTAGAAAAGTCCGCCTAGGTCTACCCCTTCCAGCACTTCCATTCACACTCGCCTTATACACTTTTTTCGTCAATCGTTCTTCATTCATTCTCTCGATGTGGCCAAACCATCTCAGCATACCTTTCTCAATTTTTGTCACTACATCTTCTTTCAAGCCACAACGTTTTCTTATCTCACTATTTCTTACCCTGTCACTCAGTTTAACTCCTATCATACTTCTTAATGCTCTCATCTCAACTGCATTTATTCTACTTTCATGTTTCTTCTGCCATACCCAACTTTCACTTCCGTACATGAGTGTCGGAACCAACACCCCCTCATGCACAGCCAAACGAGCCTTGTTAGACACCTTCCGACTGTTCATAAAGGAGTGCAAAGCTCCATTCACCATGTTTCCTGCATTCACTCTTCTTTCGATATCACTCTCACACTTTCCATCTCTTGTAAACTTTGACCCCAGATACACAAACTCTTTCACCTGTTCAATTTGTTCATCTTCAATCACGATATTGCAGTCTGTCACTGCCTCATCTTTTTCAAACACCATCACTTTCGTTTTCCTTACATTCATCTTCATTCCCTTTCTAGCAAATGCTCCACTCATAGCAGTTACCATCTCCTGCAACTCCTCGGCCGAAGACGCAAGTAATACTTGGTCATCAGCATAGAGAAGACATTTGACGAGTAACTCATTCATTCTCAACCCACTTTCATTCACTTTTAAATCTGTCAAACAATTGTCCATGAACAGATTAAACAGCCACGGTGACGCTACACATCCCTGTCTAACACCTTTTTCGATATTAAACCATTCAGTGTATGCCCTGTTTATCCTTACACAAGCACTAGAATCCCTATAAAGAGATTGCAATGCTCGTATGAGGACACTGCTCACACCGTACACGGACAGTGCTGACCACAATTCATTCCTGACCACTCTATCATAGGCCTTTTCTAGATCTACGAAGGCGCAGTAGACTTTCTTGTTTTTAGCCAAACACTTTTCGGCTATGCACCGCAAAGAAAAGACCTGATCCGTACATCCCATTCCCTTTCTAAATCCCGTTTGTACATCCCATATTTTCTCGTCTGTTTCATTCACAACCCTTTCAATCAACACTTTCGCATACAATTTACCGACGACGCTAAGAAGGCTTATACCACGGTAATTTATGCAGTCCTGCCGTGACCCTTTTCCCTTATACAATGGCACGATTACGGCTTTGCACCAGTCTCCCGGCACTTGCCCATTTCGCCAGCACAGATTGAAAAGGCGGTACAGCTGACTAGCCCCCAGGCCCTGTCCAGCCCTCAGCATCTCGACGGTAATCCTGTCATACCCTGCAGCCTTACCTAATCTCATACTTTTCAACGCTTTCACTATTTCATCCATGCTTATCTCATTTTTATCAACATTTATATTCGTTTCCGTGGAAGGTGGCAGATGCTGTACCTGCACTTCCTCTCTTTCAAACAAACTTTCAAAATACTCTTTCCATCTCTTTAACACACACTTTTGGTTATCAGGTATTAATTTAAAATTCTTTGCCATATATTTCAATGACATCATTTCTAATTGGTTGCACTAGTTTGAAGACTGTTTCTCAAATTATTTTAATTATTCCACATTACAGGTATTTAGATTAATTGTTTATCCTAATTTCTTCTTTTGTGTTTTTTTATTTTTATTGTTTACTTTAAGACTGACAGTTGTTACCTGTAACCATAGATTACTGTTTCAATACTAGAGTACTGCAACCATAGAGGCTGACAGAAGCATTCTTAGACGTAGACAGAGAAATTCTAAGATTCATTTTTACTTTTTATATTTTACTAGCTTGGCAAAGGTATCTATAACCATACTGCCTAGTCCGACGTTTATAATTTTTTACAATTTATTGGTGTTAGACTACAAGTTTTTTTTTGTTTTGGGAATTTTAATATTAAATTTATTGTTCTATTTATTTAAGTTGTTGTTGTGTTATAAGCTTTCTCTTTCATGCTGCTGGTGGTTGTAATTGTGTGGGTGCCGTTCGATCTTGCATTTATATTTTTTTTCTAAATTTTATTTTTTTATTGTATATTAGTATTTATTTGTATATTTAATTAGTTTTTATGTTATCCTCAAACATTTGTAACGATAGTGATTTGTTTCTGTCGTTATCTTCGGATGATGAGACACTTAGTGATGTTAGTTATCACAGTACAACTGCTTCTCCTTCACTCAACATCACCTTAAATTCTTGTTTCTCAGACTGTGTGAATAATTTCAATGCTATTCATATTAATGCCCAAAGCATTCCGGCTCATTATCCCGACATGCTTGCGTCATTTGAATCCCGAAATATTCATGCCATTTTAGTTTCAGAATCTTGGCTAAAACCCTGTTTGCCTTCTACTTCTTACTCTTTGCCTGGGTTTCATCTAATTAGAAATGACCGCAGTAATAGAGGTGGTGGGGGCGTGGCGATCTATCTAAGATCCTACTTTCCATTTAAAATTGTTAGTTCGTCATGTCAACCGCCTCCTGGTGATTCTGCTGAGCATTTGCTAGTTGAGGTCTCCCTGTCTCAGAATAAAATCCTACTTGGAGTTTTCTACAGTCCCTCTCTTTCTATAAACTATTTTACTTCTTTTGAATCTCTTTTAGAATCACTAGTCCCTACATATAGTCATACTATTTTGATGGGTGACTTTAACACCTGTTTACTTAAAGGCGACAATCGGGCTATAAAACTTGAGTCTATAATTGAAGCGTGTAATATGCAAATCCTACCCCTTGCTGCTACTCACAAATTTCCTAACTGTACTCCTTCCCTTCTGGACTTAATTATTGTGTCATCTTCAAACGTAGTTTTCAAGCATGGACAGTGTCCTGCTGATGCATTCTCTTATCACGATTTACTTTTCCTTTCGTATAAACTACGCCCTCCTAAAATCAAACCTAAATTAGTTCTGCGACGTAATTTTGGAGGAATGGATATTGACCAACTTTGCGAAGATGCTCATAATATAGACTGGTCAATGATTGAGAGAGCACCATGCATTGACGATAAAGTGGAACTTTTCAATTCCCTTCTCACTCAGCTATATGACGTACACGCGCCAATGCATTATGTTAAACTCAAGCACTTACCTGCTCCATGGCTCTCTGATGATCTGAAAAGGCTAATTTTGAAGAAGAATGCGGCATTGTCAAAGCTTAAGAGGAACAAAACAGAGGAAAACCTTAGAAAATACACTAAAATCCGGAATCGCTGCAACACATTGTGTAGAGATGCACAACGACGCCATATTCATTCATCAGTCGAGAACGGCGACTCATCTAGGGTGTGGAAGTTTCTTAAAACAGTTGGAGTTGGTAGAAACTCTCTTAATACTTCACCTCCCAGTGTTGATGTTGAACTATTAAATCAACATTTTTCTAATCTTTCTAACTCTTTTGATAGTGAACATAAACTGCAAACACTTCGTTCTCCTTCTGTAAGTCCGACTCCTAATTATTCTCCGTCCGTTTTTAGTCAATTTACTGCATGTGATGTTAAGAGAATCATATTATCCATCTCCTCAAATGCTGTCGGTAGCGACAGCATTAGCCGTAATATGATGGTTCCTCTCCTTGATGCTATCACTCCCATTATCACTCATTTGCTTAACGCTTGTGCATCTTCCTCTAAATTCCCTCAAGCCTGGAAGAGTGCTTATGTTATACCCCTTCCGAAGAAATCTAATCCCGTCAACCTCACTGATTTCCGTCCCATTTCGATTTTACCTTTCCTTTCTAAAGTCCTTGAAAAACTTATTTGCCAACAGCTGACACTTTTCCTTAATAAGCACAACTTGTTGAATTCTTTACAATCCGGTTTCCGTCCCGGTCATAGTACGGCTACTGCCTTAATTAAAGTTACTGATGACATACGGTGGGGTATGGATAATAAACAACTCACAGTCATGACCTTGCTAGATTTCAGTAATGCGTTCAATACTGTTGATTTCGATATATTGTTGAGTCAGTTGTATTCCCTTAACATATCTCCATCAGTAATTGACTGGTTTCAAAGTTATCTCTATGGCCGTCGGCAGTGTATTCATGTTGATGAAACTCACTCATCTTGGTGTGATATTATTGCAGGCGTGCCGCAGGGTGGCGTGTTGTCACCTTTACTCTTTTCCATTTTCATTAATTCAATTACTCATAAAATTTCTTCTCTCTACCACATGTATGCGGATGATGTCCAGATTTACACCCAGTCAACTCTTGAGAATTTGCCGAATGCAATCGCTACATTAAACAATGACTTAAATATGATTCATGAGTGGAGTCAATCATATGGCCTAAATGTCAATCCTAAAAAGTCACAGGCTATCATTTTTGGTAGTCAGAGCTTTATCTCAAGAATTGACTGGTTCTCCATACCACCTGTTGTATTCGATGGGGTCGTGATCCCTTACTTTGACAATGTCAAAAATCTTGGTGTTTACCTTGATAGTTCCTTAAATTGGAAACGCCAACTGAATGAAGTAAGAAAACCTTTGTCGCTCTTAGTTCACTGCGTCGCCTTCGATCATTTCTTCCCATTCCTACAAAAATTATGCTCGCACAGTCTCTTCTCCTTCCGATTCTCGACTATACTGACGCAAGCTATGTAGACATAACTAAAGACCAGCTAACTAAGCTTGAGAGACTTCAAAATACTAGTATTCGGTTCATATTTGGATTGCGCAAATTTGACCACATTTCTCAATTTCGCTCACGTCTCAAGTGGTTACCTATCCAATTTCGCCGGAACATGCATATTCTTTCTATTCTGTACTGTGTCTTATTTCACCCTTCTACTCCTCCTTATCTTAAGGAGAAATTTAGTTTTGTTGGGCTTCCAGGGGAACCTTTACGCTCTTCAAGAAAACTCATTTTAAGGGTACCAACTCACTATACATCTTCCTTTAATAAATCTTTTACTGTACAGTCTATTAAGCTCTGGAATGCCCTACCTTTGTATATACGCGAAGCTCAGACTATTGTAGTCTTTAAGCGTCTTCTTAAAGAGCATTACTTGTCTCAATCGTTCGAAAATCATTAGGATAAATTATGTGATTATGTAGTTTTGTATTTATTTGTTTATGTTATTGTTAGTGGTATATATTTGAGGATATATATATGTATATGTATATGTATATGTATGTATATATGTGCATATGTATGTATGTGTGTATATGTATGTATGTTTATGTATATGCGTATGTATATGTGTATCATATTTTTTAATGTATTAGTTATTTATATGTTATTTTATTGCATGTATTGATATTATATTAGGTATATTTATATTGCACCACCTACCTAGTACTCACTGTTTTATTCCTTTATACCTTTGGTTGCCTGGAAGAGATCGCTATGTAGCGATAAGGCCGCCAAATTGTACATGTAATCTGCTCTCTGTTATGTTCTCTGTAAATTTGTTTGTGGTGTGCAATAAAGTATATTCATTCATTCATTCATTCATACATCCCTGAAGCACCGCTAAATCACGGCAGTCTCGACATCACTTGAAAGACTATATTGAACTATACAATTAAATATAATATCATCATTACAATTATATACAACGCTTATGGATGGTACCATTTCTTCATAATAAAAAATATTCAAAGGGTTTTAGTCGTTATCAGTTAGGTGAACTCATTGTGTATCTTTATTTTGGTGTTGTGAGATATCAAGTTTGATATCTCACATTAACTTTTGGAGTTGATAAAATTTTGTAAATTGATTCAGAATTATGAGATCCATAGGGTATGATCAAGACCAAAGTGAATCAATTATTAAAGAACGGGGAGCCAGTCGTGTCCAATGTGCCCACTGACTAAGTTTAAATAGTTTACAGTCATCTGCTGTCTCTTCTCCAGCCACGTCGACTAACTTTTTGCCTTAGTTAAGACAAGTCATTATTTAAGGTGTAAATTAAAAAAAATATAAATACTCAAGTAATGTAAGAAGGGAGAGGTAAGCTCCCCAACGTTCGGAAACGATTTAATATTAGTTTATGGATTTGGTGTAATGGTAATCAAAACCCACTTATGCACAATAAAAACCATTGTCAGACCTTTTTGCTTGGCACCCTAGTAGCATTAGTAGCAGCGCAAGCTACCTCAAAATTGAATTGAACATTCCTTGGCCGTAACGTATTTTAAAATTATTTTGTAATGAATATAACGCTCTTTTTTACATATTAGAGAGGATTTTGAATAAAATGTGCTAAATGCATTGACTACTTTTTAAATACTAACTAAATAAGGGTTTTAAGGTATAAAAATAGCAAATTTTTATTTTTATATTAATTTTAATTTATTTAGGTCCAGTACTAAGCTGTATGTGGTATGAATGTAATAATTTCAATGGAGTTGCCTGTTTAATAATATTCATAATAATAAAAATAAATTTAAAATGAGTGGAAAATATAATTGTAAAAATAAGTATGTAACGATTTCTCATATTTACGCGAACATTACACATTTAAATAAAACTAATTTTTACGGATTTTATCGCGTATATTAACTTTTTTTTATTCCCGACGTTTCGAGAACTTTACAGCACCCATGGTCACGGGAGGACTAAGGTTTTCGACGACGATCCTATAATTAATAAAATCAAAACCCAACCCAAGCATACAACTGCAAGACTTCAAGATACTATAAGTTCATACTGTGTAGACCGGAACAAAAATTAATTATAATTAATTTTGTATTTTGTAGATTAAAATAATTAATTTTGTATTTTGTAGATTAAAATAATCTGTAAATAACCCCGTATACGGGGTTATTTACAGATTAGAATAATTAATTTTTGTTCCGGTCTACACAGTATGAACTTATAGTATCTTGAAGTCTTGCAGTTGTATGCTTGGGTTGGGTTTTGATTTTATTAATTATAGGATCATCGTCGAAAACCTTAGTCCTCCCGTGACCATGGGTGCTGTAAAGTTCTCGAAACGTCGGGAATATAAAAAAGTTAATATACGCGATAAAATTAGTAAACACTAGTTTTAATTTAAAAATAAATATAACTATTTTATTTGCTTTAAAGTCTATTAAATTTTTTCCTCGCAATTTAATGGGAAAATTGAGTCTTAAAGTCCTTTTTATCAGAAAGAAATTTTCGGAGAACTATTATACAGTTTTCTGAATCAAAACCCAAACCAAAGAATGTAACTCTGACGCACTCGGAAAAGAGCTCTGATGATACTTTTTTAACTCTTAAAACTTGCTGATCTAAATTCTTCACGTACACATCGATTGCTAAACTTACACTTAGACGCGTTTTAGAGTAGCACATTCACTTTGCCGCTGTTTAAATATTGTTAAAAATATGATTTAAAAGTTCATCATACACTAAAAAGCAGTGAATGCTTTTTTGGGAAGTATGTGATTTTAATATATTGTTTAAATTCTACGCTTGAAAACATTTAAGTATTTTTAGCCGTATTTTAGCTTCTACTACCAGTGTTTACCGCTTTTTAGCATATTATTAGGTATAGCCTAGCATGACTGCAACTAAGGAATAAAGCAGTTATTTACACCTAACTGCCTTTTAGCTTAGAAAATGTGTTTAATTGCATTTTTTCTTAGTTTTATAACATCAAATATGAAATTTCAACTAAGAAAATAAATGGTTAAAATCTCTTAACGGCTATATAGCGTAATGGTACATCGTAACTGATTTCTAGCGTATGACAGCAAAAAAAAATTTGCACTTAACCGCTAAAATGCTTAATGTATCTCAGGAACTATCAATCATAAAAATATAATTCCAATATTGGTCGATAGAGATTTTTTGCTTAGTCTAGTGGCGCTGAAAGCTCAAAATCGCCAAAATGCACTTAGCCGCCTTTTTCCGTATCAGGGCATTGGGTGTCCCTATTCGTGGCAATTAATGCACCTCGGAGGCTCTGCAACCTCGGGCGTGCGGGTGTAGACGGAGTTGCCGTGGTCACCTAGGCGGTTGACGCACCTAGGTCTGGTGCAACAATTTCTGGCCGTATCTCAAACATTGATTTTATATAGCGTTTTTATTACACTGTGAGCAAAAATATTATATACATTTCGATGGTAAATATGAACGTACTAATATTCATATAAAATAGAATTCCATGCGTTGTGTACACCCTCGTGGTGTTACAAGGCAGATAAATCATAAAGAGACGACAGAGGGAAACAGATTAGGAAATCGCTGCAACGTCTTCCTAGTCCTCATTATTGCAGCCCTTCATAAGTTCACTGCTCAACATAGGCCACCCCCAAGGAATGCCAGAAAGCACGATACTGTGGGCTGCCACTCGAGAATCTTTATTCTCTGTTGTCTTCCTAATAACGACTAAAAATAAAAACAACTGCGGTTTCGAACCCGCTTGTGCGGCAACTGCGGCAAATGTCCCCCCTATGAGGCATTCTACGGGAAAGACCTATATTCATGTAGACTTAAATAGGCTATTACGGTAATGGTAATGATTTTGAATTAAAGTAAATTATATTAACATACGTCTGATATGGAGTGAAGTAAATTGTGGAATGTCGTGCATATGTTTCTCGATTTCATTACAAATGAAATCAGTTTAAGAAGAAAACACTATCGTTTAAATACATAAAACATTTGGAAACGTTTTTACCGAAAATGTATCACGACGCTTCTTAACACTTATTGTATATATTACGAATAGGTAACATTTACTTTAGCAAAAACCGCAATTAAGCTTGACCCTCCATTCACCTACGAATTCTAAGCGTTCTGCTCGATGAACTGAAAGAAATGAGTTTAATTTTGCCTTTATTTTATTCTAGCGCTATTCAATCCTTAGCTTAATTAATTATTGTATTAAATCAAATATCTTCCACATTTTTAATTGCAGTGTACCATAATACGTAATTTCTTTCTGATATTCCCATAGTCGTTTGTTATGACACCCATGCTATGAAATAGGGTGATGTTTATAATATTACACTTAATATTTTCATTTTTACACCTAATCAGAATACCTTAGAGGACGGTAATATTATTGCTTTTTACACACAGCTTTTTATACACACAATACATACAATATTTGTATGTATTGTGTGTATTTGGAAGTATGCAGCGAATCGTCTTAAGATGTTTACAGGAAAAAGACATTCCATCATAGTCCTTAGGTGTGGCAGTGCATCTGCGTTTTGATTCTTTAAAGAGGAAATATATAGATATACAGATGTGCCGGCGCTGTCGTCGCGCCGCAATAAGCCTAAATCACGCTATCAAAATCCGAATCACAAACAGTATATATAGAACATCTCCGAACTATCACGTGGAGTGTTGGCCAGTCCCCGGGCAGAACACCTTGCCCGGCGGGAGATCTCCCCTTTTCCTCCAACGGCCACAGTGGGTGATTTAGGCTTCGGTGTGTTTCGCTTACGGCGCGACGACAGCGCCGCCACATCACCTCCCTGCTCAGACCGGAGGTCGCACCGCCACACAGCGACAACACGTCACAAACGTATGTCATGGCTTTCGGTAGATAGCAGCAGGTCTTTACCATTACGACTACCTAAGCTACTAAGCTGTAACAGCTTATCGAAATTCCATTGCTGAACCTATGTTCAGTGTGTAGCAGGCCTATGCCTGCTCATAAATTACAACATAAGGTTGATAATTCTAATAGTTACCACACTGGCACTTGAGTTGGCAACCGCATTTTATTAAGTGACCGCTGCGTATGACTAAATTTAATAAAGTGACAGGATTTTAAAATTTAAATGAACAAGAAAACAGAATTATGTCTTTTGAATTATAAATTTATTAATAGAAATATTTTCACGGTTTGGGCTGCGTTTTCACCCATATCTTCAAGTACTTAAATATAAAATGCGAAACGACGACTTCAGCGCAGCAGAATTTACTAACTGTTCTTAGGTTACTAAGAAAATGCAGCATCATAATTCAACGATATGTGCAGCTCCCTGAGAGGAGGAGGGAGGCATTTGCCTCGATCGTTACGCTTGGCAGACGGATTGGCAATTGCTATAACAAACACCTTGTACCTTTAGAGCAGTTACCCGTCGCCGGTATGGGTATAATACGATTTGCGTAAGTGAGATGGTTGTACAACAACCTATCAAAATACATGGGATTTAGATTTCGATTGTAATAGTTTGATATAGATCCCAGTAATACAGTTTAGATGTTATTTACTTTTCATTTCTTTCGGGTTTTTTTTAATAGGCGAAAAACCCAATGAGGTCAACCCCGACCTCATGGACGTGTGAGTATGAAATTATGTGATGTTAATATATATAAATATTTATAGCAAGGGTCGTGAGGTAAGAGTGACCTCATGAACGTGTCAGTATAAGTCTCCATTGAGGTCAGGGTTTACGCCAAGGACAGGGAACGTGTTAAGACACCCATTGGACAATATAGGGTGATGAATTCCCTCACGGATATGTCAAACGCCAAACAAAATAGCTTATTACAAGACTGTAAAAGTGACATGCATATTTGTCACGCATACATAGTGAACGTCTATGAAATATTTATTTCCTGATTCATTTTTTACTTCAGTAGAGAGGCAAAAAATTTGCAAATACGACATATAAAATTATGTTATAAACATTTACGTGGTAGAGTCATGCTATAGCTATATTATGGTAGTAGCTCGAATGGATCGGCTCGACCGGGAAGAACAATGCTTTCACAGAATATCAGTGTAAAATAGCATCTCAATGCTGCTGTGTTTCGTATAGTGAGTGTAGAGAACCGGGGATCCGTTTTACTGAAAATGAGACATTCCATCTCCATCCTCAAGCAAGACAACGCATCTGCATTTCAATTCTTAATCGATAGATGTAGATATCTATGGGCCACAGCATCCACTTACCATCAGGTGGACTGTGTGCTCGTTTGTCATTCTATAAAAAATAATTCACTAATTATAATTCTAATCTTTTGACAAACAAGTTTTGGTAGAAACTTAAAAATGAGAAAAATTTAATTGTTTCCGCTAACAGAAGATTTAAAATCATTTTAGCGATTTTATTAACCTCGTTAGAACCAATGTTTTAATAATTTTATATTTTAAAACAAATATCAGAAAGCTAAACATCGCTTTTTGAATTTTAATTCTCGATAAACTTTTTTATACGCCTGACTGCTCTGTAGCATAAAAAGTTTACAGACATTGAATTGCAAAGTTTCGTAAGATTAATTTTTATCTTCGAATTATACCAGGCTTCATGTTAGAATAATAATGTCAACAAAACGCTAGCAATATATAATCATAAGCCTTGTTTAAAATGGAATCTGAGGTTCATGTCTTTTTATCGGCTTATCGAACAATCCTACTCCCCTCGTCAAAGTGCCAAAAACTTTTGTTGTATATCCTGACTGAATGATCACTGAATGACTGTACTTAAATTTTGGGCAAAAATGAAACTAATCAGTCTCCTTGTCTCCATTGACGATGACTCGTCCCATATGCAGTTTCTTTGGAAACTTCACTTGCGCACAAGGCATGACACATATACGTAAACATCTCTTATCTCTTATCGTAAATACTCATATGTGACTATTTACTTAGTTCAGCCGCTTTGAACACAGCTCTGATCTAAGTGAGGTAGGAATAGCAACCGACAAAGTCTTAGTACATAGCATACCATAGTCGAGTCTGTTGACATTTTCTCGACATAATTTAGCAGAAGTCACAAGTAATTTGTTAGTTGTAATAAGAGCGTGTGCTCTAATAAGAAGGAAAGCATAGTGAGGAATTCTTCATGTTTTAGATATTTAAAAATATTTCGAAGTCAAGTTTACGTTTATTCATACTGCAGTTATATGATAGTTGTAGCACGAATGGGTCGGATCGACCGGGGAAGGATCACGACCTCACAGAATAACAGCGTAAAACAGCAGCTTAATATTAATGTCTTTCGTATGGTGAGTGCAGAGAACAGGAGATCCTTTTTTATTTTTAGATTTTAAACAGTTTTTAAATCGTTTTACGTTCCCGTAATCTAGACTGGAGTCGCCGGTCGGAAAGTCACACTTTTGTAGTGTTGCGTCTTTCGCGAATTCGATATAAAAATCAGTCGGAATCGGGGGTTAACAGTGCGAAGGAAAAACTGAGACGATCCTCGAACCAAAACAATTTTCAAAGAAGCAGAGCTGATCCTAGACAATGAGAGTAGCTGGTAGCTGGTGAGTAGAACTTTTCAACATCCTTTCCACTACCTCGGCGTTCTGTTTTCGTGAGATCAAACTTCTCTCATTTTAACGTATTCAGGTTAAATAATTATAAAAATTATGTGTAATAAATAATTTAAGTTTTACTTGTTTCCATAAATACTATATTATATACGAATTATAATTTTACAAGTAAAATGATGAAATCATCCCTATATTTCATGGCGACAAATGTCATTTAAATCTATTTTTAAGAAGGTGTGAATATATTATTACTAAATTTAATGGCTCAACGGAACAGAAATTACTACCTAGATATATTTACTGTATTCATCATTTATATAGGAACCGAGATATTTGATGTTCCAATGTCGTAGTTAGCTCGGCTACCTTTAGTTTTTTAATTATTAATTTCAAAAACTTAAGCAAGCCTGGCTTTTTATCTATTGTGGAAGGAAGAGTAGGTACTACAAGCAAAAAAACGATCACTGTCTTGAAGGAAATGGCAGTATATACAGCAGTATAACACAATCCAAAATCAAAATACAGTAAATACATCTGGAGACACTAGGCCCAATTCGGACAAACAAAGAAAGATACGAAATGATGCTCAACAAAGATGGTATGCTTGTCAAATCTGCAAAGACTTTTAGGTTTTTCATTTACAGTTATCTGTTATTTTAAGCCCGAAGCTAAAATAAGCAACGTCTTATGTAGACAAGAAGATCACCAGCTGAGAGCTGCAAATCGTAATGACGGTCACTAATCAACTGATGCTCTTCAAGATATCTCAATTCCATTATTTTGGAGAACAAGGAGATGCTGACAATAAACCTGTAGTTGGACGGGTTCGAGCGAGTGGTCACTTTTTTGAGGGATCGGGTGTACTAAGTCTGTTTTCCATGAGTTTGAAAGGACGCCTAAAGAGTAAGAGAACCAGAAAAGATGCGTAAAAACCGGCGCTAACTCTAGAGCACACGTCGTCATTACAATTGGGGGGATGCCATCCGGCCCACCCCATTTATGGACATCCAAGAACAGCTAGCTTTATGCGCTGAGCACTGTGAACTGAACATTCTGTTTTGAGCATTCACACATTCGAGATAGTTGGAGGTAGATTTCTCCGGTCGTCGAGTCGAATTGGACGCAAAAAGAGAACCCAAACGATTGGCTTTCTCCAGTGTGGCATGAACCAACGAGCTTGCGCAGAAAGGATAATGATGACTTACAGAAATTCCCTTAGGTAGCCTTGGCTAGAGGATTGAATGCACGAGTTTTTGAAGGGAGGCAAACTAGTTTCTCGTAAATTTTCTCAATGTATTCCGACTTTACCTTAGTGACAACTCTTTGGAAGGACGCCGATGCGTCGGCCCGCGATATGTAGCACTACTGCCTTTACCGCAACGCAATTTTGCAGGAGCGACTAAACCAAGGCTGGAATCTGCCATCGACAGGTACTAAAGATGGCATTATGAAAATTTCCATCCCCTATAGAACCACATCGGTGAAAGACTTAGTAACGATGTTAAGATCACTAGTGAGAAGCAAATCCGCCCCTATGGGTAGGATGCACAAAAAACCCTCATCCAATTCCAATCGGCTGACCGAAATTGCCACAAACGGTGATAGCCTACAGATCAGGTACTGATTCGAAGGGTCAAGAGGGGCGTAGACGGAGACCTGATATCTGTAGCCAGTTGTGTCAGACCAATTCCCATGGCAATGTCATTAAGTTTGAAAAATCTCCCCGCATGATTGGTAGTACGATAACTGAACCAACCAACCACGGTGGACGTTGAAGTCGCCGAGGAGCACGATCTTTGCGGATGTGATGAGCTGTAGTATGGAATCTGTACCCATTTGGTCGTGGTCGAAGAGTCGATCTATCTCGGCATCACCGTTGTGGGACCTACAAAGGCATCAATAGATGCGGGCTGGTCGTCGCTGTCTATGCCTAACTATAGGTTAGACAGGTGCCTTCAAAAGAACTGAGGCCTCGAGAACAAATATCCTCTCTGACGTACACACAAACTCCGGGATTATCGATGCTGGTACCCTCCTGTGGAATTTCTTTATTTAACACTGCTTCCATGTTTGTCACACAAAATACTTTAAGACTTCTACTTAAATATTATCTGGAAAAAAGTAAGATAAAATAATATAACTAAGAAATTTTCGGCAATATGTAAAAAAATTGTATGGACTGAGGGACCACAGCTTAGATATTTGTTTCTTTTATCTTTAACACTTTATCTTGTTATTTAGTTAAATAAGCTTTACTTCATTTTTAAGATACTTTCCAAGATCTGGCTCTAATCTGGGTGAACTAAGGGACCACACTTTAACGGCTATTATATATATAATAGTAGGGAAGTGACGACCCCATCGCCCGCTGCCGTAACGGTTACGTGAAAAACCACTACGTGATCGCATTCAGTCACCTTGCCAAGAGTTGTTAGTGCCGTGCCTCGGCATAAGTAGTATACATGGCCCCACCATAAAACGGCGCCGTGTCTGGGCGTCTTCCGTTGAATGACGCCCATAAAACGGATGATGGCCTGGAGGTCGCCGGTGCGCGTCTGGAACTGGCGCTGGACGCGATAGCATGCGAACCGCCAGCCGAGCGCGAGGTGCTGCTCGACTACCTAGTAGCCCCTCGCATCCATCATCCCCACCAGTGGGCTTGGTGACGGCAGGGTCTTCGAAGGTCCAGCAATCGGCACCCGCCACTAGTAGAATACGCCGCATGCATTGAACAATCTCGATGAACAGCAACGCATTGAGGGCGTATTATAGGGCAGAAAGGGGAAAAATTGGAGGTTTTGCGTATCGGGCAAGGATGCATCGACTTTTTACTGAGCTGGAGCCATCTGTAAGCGTCACCGAGCAAAAACTGGCAGACCGAGTTCGATATATACTGCGCTTAAATATATTTGATGGCACTGAACTCGAATGGCTACAACGTGAGGCTGTTCCCTCATCAAATGAAAATGCTACGGCTGAGGATTCGGTGCCACAAGTTGCAGAACAACCCGCACACGTGGTTAGCGCCGTGAATACCCCAGTGGTGGCTGATTCAAATGATGATAAAATATTCGCCCAGGAACTAGAAATAGAGCAAATGAGGAGTACATTTGAAGAAGTCATTGTGGAAACGCGAAGTACGCTTCTCGGAAATCGACCACGATTTCCCCATATAGCCCTAAGCAAGCGGAATCGGGCTTACGTGAGGGCTCTGAACCCATAGCTGGTGACCTACTTGGAAGCCAGCCGGGATCTTTGTGATACGGACTCAATTCTTTTTGGCACCGCGCTGGCAGTCTGCTGTATCATAGGCGCCAAGGTTTCCACGGCTGGACGTGCTACTGTCCAAAGTAGCACTATCCCAACATGGAGAAGAGGAATTGAGGAACGTATCGCAAAGGCTAGAGTTCTCATCAGCAGACTGATATGCTTCAGATCAGGCAATAACAGGCCAAGAATTGTGCGCACCATCAGGATGGCGTTTGCTGGGACAAATGTCAGTTTATCCCAGCCGGATATAATGCAAAAACTGTCGTAGCGCATAGATGATTTGAAGCAGAGAATCGCTGCTACAGGAAAGCGGATTTGGCGGTCCACCTAGAAGTCGACTCGGTTCAACCAGAATCGTCTCTTCCAGAGTGATCAGAAGAGGCTCTATGAATCATTGGAGCAACCAATAGTAAATGGAACGGGCCCAGCACCGACCGACACTGTAACATTCTGTCGCGGCCTGTGGTCAGAGCCCCTAAACCACAGCGAGGGCTCTTGGTTAGAAGTTGTGGTGAGCCAGGGTGCGAGTGTTACGCCTGTGGACCCCATCACCATAACACCGGAAGACGTGGCTGAGGCGGTCCGTAGGGCCCTGAACTGGAAAAGTCCGGGGCTCGACGGGCTGCATCATAACTGGCTGAAGGGGTTCATAGTGTGTCACGCTGTGCTCTTCAAGAGGTTCTCGACCAGAAGTCACTCCCGAGCCTCATCACTACTGCCATCACTCACTTGGTTCCTAAAGACCAGGATACCACAGACCCGAGCAAATACCGCCCCATCACGAGTCTACCCAATATATAAGACACTGACATCCATTTTGAGCGCGAGAATTACTCGTCACGTCGATGTCGGGGCGGTAGTCGTGGAATCAAGGAACCACTCGTCATTGACGCGGTCATTGGCAAAGTGGTGAAACGCAACCGTCGTAACTTCTCCGCCGCCTGGATAGACTATAGAAAGGTTAAACAGTGGTTAAACAGTGGTAGAGCCATGCGGCAGCTTTGCTGTTGTACGTATGGGCCGGCTCAAACCGGGGTGGTACCACGACCTCACAGAATACCGGCGTGAAGTGGAAGTTCTGCTTCCGCGTTTAGTCTGGTGAGTGCAGGTGGCCTCCGGCCACCTGCACTCACCAGACTAAACGCTGAATAAACGCTGTAATAGTGGAGATGAACGGTCCACTATTAACAGACTCCGAGTGGTTTCAAGGTGGAGAAATGAAACGACTGTTTATGTAAGTCCGACTGGAGTACGAATATAGAATGGACTGTGGACTGGAATCACCGTATTGTTTGCTGCATAGAGTTGAAAATCCAGTGGCTTCAACTTCTGTCCTTGCTTCGGCGGTAACACTGAGATATTTGCTCCAGTGTCGATAAGGAAAGTAAGCTTGCTTTTTTTATCGGTGACGAAAAGACGGTAGGACTTTGCTGTTACGCTGGATCCCATCGCATTGAGCGTATTAGTTAGTTCGAGCGCCTTCGCATTTTCATTTTTGAATGTACACGGTTCTGTGCATTTTCTTGCCTCGAACCCGAAACGTCGATGATAGTAGCAGTAAGGGGATCTCGATGTTGAGCTTATTCGACTTCTACTTGCAGAGCGGTTGCGACGAAAAAGTGGTCTTTGTGGGTTGTACTGTTGCTGGTAAAAGGTGTGCTGCTGGGAACCTTTGAGCGCAGCGACTTCGTATGATAGCTTCCGAATTTCCTCGAAAATTGATGTATGTGTTCGCTTCTTGCTCCATAATGACGGCTTGATGACACTGCTTTTTTTTTATAACAGATATCATGGTAATCATGGTACCCCAGGAGGGTACCAGCACCCCTGGAGAATCCCTCGCTGAGCATCCACGACCATGTTTCTCCACTTCTGAGCGTGGGTGCTCAGGCTGCCCCGCGTATTCTGGGGGGGGGGGGGCGAAATTCCGCTCAAGACTACAACTGCTCGGGGCAAACGGAGCAACAAGACCAAGGCGACCCCTGCCACGCTGTCCGTGAATTTCTGCAATATCAGGGGACTTCACTCTAACCTAAACGCCGTCCACTACCATCTCGAGACGGCGAGGCCGGCTCTGCTCTTTCTGACCGAGACGCAGGTGTCCTCTCCGGCTGATGTTTCGTATCTCTCCTACCCGGGGTACAAACTGGAACACTCCTTTGTGCCTCGGGCTGGAGTTTGCGTTTACGTCAGAGAGGACATCTGTTCTCGACGCCTCGGCAGACTTTAAGGTTCGGACCTGTCCATCCTTTGGCTACGCGTAGACAGCGACGACCATCCGCGCGTCTACGGGTGCCTCTATAGGTCCCATAGCGGTAATGCCGAAACAGACCGACTCTTCGACCACGTCCAAATGGCTGCAGATTCGTTGCTACAGCAGATCCCCTCCGCAGAGATCGTGATCCTCGGCGACTTTAACGCCCATCACGCCGAATGGCTCGGTTCACGTTTAACCGATCATGCGGGGAGATCTGTTCATGATTTTGCCTTGGCATATGGTCTGACACAACTGGTTACTTCGCCTACGCGGATTCCAGATGTGGAGGATCATGCACCTTCCCTGTTGGACCTTCTGCTGACCTCTCACCCGGACGGATATCAGATTTCCGTCGACGCCCCTTTAGGCTCCTCGGACCATTGTCTGGTCCGGAGTGTTGTGCCACTCACGCTGAAATCGCGGTTGCATTCTGCAGGCTGCCGCCGTGTTTGGCACTATAGGTCAGCCGATTGGGATGGGATGCGGTCTTTCTTTGCATCCTACCCTTGGGGGCGGGTTTGCTTCTCGCCGGATGATCCCAACGTTGTTGCGGATTCTGTTACTGATGTGGTACTTCAGGGTATGGAACTTTTTATTCCTTCCTCTGTGGTGCCCATTGGAGGCAAATCACAGCCATGGTTTGGTCGCTCCTGTAAAATAGCATCATGCTATAAGCAGGAGTGCTACCAAGCCTGGGTTGATGCATCAGCGTCCCGGGATGTAAACACCAGCGCTCTAAAAAAGAAGTATAATTCCGCCTCTAGGTCCTTCAAAAGAGTCATTGCCAAGGCAAAGTCAGAGCACACAGGCAGAATTGGCGAGAAACTAGTTCGTCTTCCTTCTGGAACCCGTGCATTCTGGTCTCTCGCCAAGGCTGTCCAGGGGAATTTCTGTCAGCCATCTCTTCCATCTCTGCACAGGGAGGACGACTCACTGGCCCATACTTCAAAGGAGAAAGCCGATCTTCTAGGCTCCTTCTTTGCGTCTAACTCGACTCTCGATGACGGGGGGAGTACGCCGCCGACCATCCCGCGGTGTGAGTGCTCCATGCCGGAAGTGCAGTTCACACAGCGCTCGGTTCGCAAAGCACTCCTCTCCCTGGACATCCACAAGTCGAGTGGGCCTGACGGAATCCCCCCAATTGTGCTGAGGACGTGTGCTCCAGAGTTGGCACCGGTTTTAACGCGTCTCTTCCGGTACTCCTACTCCCTAGGCGTAGTCCCAAAATCATGGAAGACGGCTTTCGTCCACCCGATCCCTAAAAAAGGCGACCGCTCAGACCCGTCCAACTACCGGCCAATCGCCATCACCTCCTTGTTCTCCAAAACAATGGAGTCCATTGTAAATTGCCAGCTCATGAGGTACCTTGAGGATCACCAGCTGATTAGTGACCGCCAATACGGTTTTCGCCGTGGTCGGTCAGCAGGTGTTCTTCTGGTCTACCTCACTCACAGATGGGCGGAGGCAGTAGAGTTCAAGGGGGAGGCATTGGCCGTTAGTTTGGACATTGCGAAGGCCTTCGATCGGGTTTGGCACAAAGCGCTTCTTTCGAAGCTCCCTTCCTATGGGCTTCCCGAGAAATTGTGCGATTGGATCACCAGCTTTCTTGCAGATCGGAGCATCAAGGTCGTTGTAGACGGTGCAAGCTCCGATTGCAAGCCTATTAATGCTGGTGTTCCACAGGGCTGCGTGCTATCGCCAACGCTGTTTCTTCTGCATATCAATGATATGTTGCATACCCGTAACATTCATTGCTATGCAGATGACAGCACTGGTGATGCTCTTTACACCAGCCGACCCAATATTTCTCGGGAAAACGTCTCCGAGTGCCGGGACAAACTTGTGTCTGTAGTCGAGTCTTTGCTGAACAGAGTCTCGGATTGGGGACGACTAAATCTAGTCCAGTTTAACCTCCAGAAGACACAAGTTTGCGCGTTAACCGCTAAAAAGAACCCCTTTGTCGTATCCCCTCAGTTTCAAGGCACTCCCCTTGTTGCCTTAGCCAGTATCGGAATCCTCGGCGTCGACATATCGAGTGACGTGCAGTTTCGTGGTCACTTGGAAGGGAAGGCCAAATTGGCCTCTAAAAAGCTTGGCGTGCTCAGCAGAGCGGGACAGTATTTCATGCCGGCACACCGCCTGCAACTTTACAAGGCGCAGGTTCGACCGCACATGGAATACTGTTCCCATCTCTGGGCTGGGGCTCCCCAGTACCAGCTCCTTCCACTTGACCGCATCCAGCGCAGAGCGGCTCGAATCGTTGACGACCGAGTGCTTTCCGATCGGCTCGATTCACTGGCGTTGCGAAGAGATGTTGCATCTCTTTGCGTATTTTATCGCATCTATCACGGGGAGTGCTCTGAGGAATTGTTCGGATTAATCCCAGCCGCCAAATTTCGTGAACGCACGACACGGCAAACGTCCCGATACCATCCACACCATCTGGATGCTTGGCGGTCCACCACTGTACGTTTCACAAGGAGTTTTCTTCCACGTACAACCTCTCTGTGGAATAGTTTATCACCGGCGATTTTTCCGGACCGATACGACCTGGGGACCTTCAAGAAAAGAGCTTACTCCTTTCTAAAGGGCCGGCAACGCACCCGCAATTCTCCTGGTGTTGCGGTTGATCATGGGCGGCGGTAGTCACTTAACATCAGGTGAGCCGCATGCTCGTTTGCCCCCTCTTCTATAAAAAAAAAAAAAAGGCGTTCGACTCGGTGCCCCATACATGGCTAAAAAGGGTCCACGAGCTGTAGAAGATTGACTGTACAGTTAGAGACTTCTTCGAGTAGTGTATGGGGTAGTACAGTACAATCCTCTGTCATCTAGGCGAGCGGATGACAGCTGCGGAAAGCCGCATAAGGATAAGAAGGGGTATATTCCAGGGTGACTGTCTGAGTCTAATCTGGTTCTGCCTCTATTTAAACCCTCTCAGTACTTTACTGGCGGGCTCCGAAAGGGGATTTCAGCTTCGGAAAGGAGATACAAAAGTGACCCAATTTATATGGATGACATCAAGTTATTTGCCTCCAGTCGCTCCCATTTTATGGAATTGCTAAACATCACTTGTGAATTTAGCAATTCTATTGGAGTGGAGCTGGGGACGGATAAGTGTGCGGTCCTTCATATTGAAAGGGGAAGGGTTGCTAACTCTGAGGGCATAGACTTATCTAAGCCCGTCAACTTAAGGACCCTTTCCGAGTCTGAAACATACCGATACCTGGGTATGTCACAGAACATCGGTATCGATGAGTCTGGTATGAAACAGTTAGTTTGCGACGTGTTTATGCATGCTTGACCAAAATGCTTAACAGCCTTTTATCTGATGTGAATAAGACACACGCATATAACAGCTGGGTCGTGCCTGTCCTCGTGTATATCTTTGGCATATTCAGGTGGACTCAGAATGGACTTAACGCCCTGGATGGAAAAGTCCGCACTACTATGACGTACCATAGGATGCATTATCCGAGTTCATCGGTAATGAGGTTGTACTTGCCACGAAAGCATGGTGGGCGTGGCTTACTGAGCGCGCTTACCGTGCATAATCGCGAAGTGTGCAGCCTTCCTCATTACTTCCTGGCGAGATCGGATGATCTATTCTATAAAGACATCATTTCTAGTGATAAAGTGCTTACCTCTCTATTCTTAGCTAACGAGCAATGGCAGGAATCGGAAGTACATAGTGTTTCCAACCGGGAGACCGTATGCAAGTAGAAGGAGCTCCACGGGCGGTACTACGGGGCTCTACATGATCCCTTCGTAGATAAAGTCGCCACCCTCAACTGGCTACGTTTCGGTGACCTCTTCGGGGAAACCGAGGGTTTTATCTGTGCAATATAGGATCAGGTTATTAAAACCAGCAACTATCGGATATATATTCTAAGGGATGGCACGGTCGACGTCTGTGGAGCTTGCCGCCATCCCGGAGAGTCACCTGGGCATGTCATCTCCGGTTGTTCGGCGCTTTCTTACTCTGAGTACTTGCACAGGCACAACCTAGTAGCCAGAATTCTACACTAGGAACTCGCTCGCAGGAGTCCGCCGGTTTCTTTCCCTTTCCTTGTAAACCTCGGCCGTTTGGTCTCCCCTGCCGAGGGCTTTCATCTGGTTGGGTCTCTATTTGTTTATGTATTTTTTGTATTTATTTTATTGATATTTATGAATATTTATCTTTTCATTCTAATTTAAAGTTATATATTTGTAATATATTGTAGGTCCTTACATATGAAATTGGCGTTTTGTACGGGAGGAATATAAAGTCAGTTTTTTTTGTAAAATAAATTTAATTAATCAAAGAATGCGCCGTTGTTATGTATGCAAATTTGCCATCTCGTAGGTTGTTCCATTACTTAAAAAACCATGGGGGCCATAATCAATAAATCTTTGAAGGCGGTTTTGACTGCCGCATCAGAGTTGAATTTTTTTCCTTGTAAGAAGTTTTCCAAATTCCGGCAAAAATGGTAATCTGTTGGAACAATATCCGGGGAGTACGGTGGATGTCGCAGACATTCCAATTGTAGCTCATCTAACTTAGTGGTTGTTTGTTGTGCAGTGTGTAGTCTTACGTTGTCGTGAAGTAGCAGTGACCTAGAGCGATTGACCAATCAAGGTTGTTTAGCAGCTGGTTCTTCCTTCATGGTTTGCAGTTTTTAACAATAAATATCTGCCGCAATCATTTGGCTTGATTTTAGAAAACTGTAGTGAACAACACTGGTGCTAGTCCACCAAAAACACACAACTATGTAACTCTGAGTTAATTTTCGTTTGGGCCAGGATTTGGCTGGGTCTCCAGAGTTCAGCCATTATGACGAGCACTTCCAATCATTGTACAGTATCCACTTTTTATCACAAGTAATGACTCGATTTAAAATCCCTTCATTTTGTGTCGGTTGAGAAAAGTCACGCAGCAGTCGACGCGTGTTTGCAAGTTCAATTTGCTCAATTCATGAGGTACCCATAGTTCAAGTTTTTTACTTTTCCGATCTGCTTTAAGTAAATACCATTTACCCTGAAGCTTGCAGCTATCTCTGAAGTGCGTTGTGATGGATCCGCTTCCACAATAGCCTTTAAATCTTCATTTTCCATTTTGGTCTCCGGCCGTTGACGGGGTTGGTTCTGAAGGTGGAAATTTCCAGAACGAAAACGTTGAAACCAAAAACGTACCGTGTTTCCTTTTGCGACACCAGTGCCATACACATTATTAATCCTTGGAGCTGTTTCTGCACCACTGGTGCACGGTAGAACTTATACTCATAAATATACCAATATTTCATGTTTTTCATTGTGTGGTAATAAGCGACGCGAAAGAAAAAAATAATGAGGAAAACATATGAATTACTGTTTTCAAAATTTAAATGTGCCAGCTAAATGAATTTATGAATTTGAATTTGGAATTCTTAACCAAATAGGAGATATTTCAGATCAAAATGGTATATATAATTTTAATGTATTTTGATTGTTATCTGTTCTGTTGTCCATATAATTAATAAATAAATAAATTCAAACAATTCAAATAACGTTCACATAGCTAGTAAATTCTAACAAAATGTTACCTTTGTGCACAAAGCATGTGGAACATTAATCTTCATATATAAATTTATTTCTCTGGGTTTGTGTTGCAAAAAGGAAACATTTAGAGAGCTAAATGCAGGCAGCTTGAAGTTAATTAGTGTTGTACTACCACCATTAATCTTATTAGTCTGCAGGTAAAATGTCTTGCTAAGAATTCGGGGATTGTGCTTTGTAATTAACTTTAATTTACTTAAGAGGTAATCTGAATGGATCTCACTATGGAGAATTTTATGTCAATATATACAAGGTCCGTGAGAGATAGTAAGAGCCTTGGTAGCTCAGATGGTTAACGCTCGCTGTAAATATAACAGAACCTGGGTTAGATCTCCGCAGGCACCAATGTTAATGGAGAAGATAACCATTTTTTGCTTTATATGCCAAAAAATCTACAAAAAATTATCAGAATAACTGTGTTTTTGAATTTTTTCTATCTTCAAAACTGACCGAGATATAAAGGCGCAAAGTTAACATTTTCGATCTAAGCCACGGGCCGAGCGCGACATCGTTGATGACGTCACAAGTTCCATCTTCGTGCAAGCGACCCGACGCGCACTTAGAAAATCAAAACATTTACTCGAATGTTTCCGTCGCATGCGGATCTATCTATCTATTTTTAACAAGAAACATTATAGTAGAACATGAAACCATCTATTAAATATTGTGGTGTGCCTCAATGTAAAAATACGGCCACAAAACACGTGAAAAGTTGTATTTTAATGTGCCTAGAAACCCCACCATCAGAAAAAAATGGACAAATATTATGAGAAGAGCACATCCTTTAGGACCGAACACGGTAGCATTTAGTTGTGAGGATCATTTCGATGTAAGTATTCAAATAGTAATAACCTTCACATGATAGGTCTTGGTTATTGCTAGTAAATGCTTTTTATTAGGCATGTAGGTACCTACTCGAGTCGCAGTGTTTAAGTAACTAACGATTCATTGAACCTTTCCACGCTTAATGATCATTATAATTTCAAGAAGAAACAATACCTAATACCTACATATTTAACTAAAACTACTTCAGTGTAAATAAACATCCAAACTTGGGTAAAGTACCTATGTAATGTAGATAAGTCAATGACCTGTCATGAGTTCGTAAGTTTAGATACCTACCTATGTTTGCAGTAAATTTTAAAATGTTTATAATGCATATAAAGGTCAAAATATGGAATATCTTAACAAACGTTTTTAAATTTTTACGATATTTCGAGCAAAAACTAAACACACACGCAGAGCTGTTCAACTTTCATACCTTGCGGGCCGCAAATAATGGAATAAGTTTGATTATGAAGTGGAGCACTTAAATTTTTTTTCGTGTGGTCGTATTTTATGTATTACATAGTTGGTACATATTTTAAATATTGATGGAATACAAATTACGAGGTCCCTTATTATTTTTATAGACTTTAAATAAGTTTGTATTTTGTTCTAGGTCGAAAACGATATGGAAAATTACGTGAAGTACAAACTAGTTGGTGGTCACCTCAATCTTAAAAAAGATGTTTGTGTAATTCACAATTTTTAAAGCAAAATTATCACACGTTTATTCAACGAAATCAACGGAACTTCAATGACAATGACAAGATTCTTTTTATTTTTTCTATAGACGTTACTAGTAGTAACGTTATCATATAGCCAAGTTCATAATGAACATAGTCACGGTCTTATTCCACAGAGAAAGATAAAGAAATAAACGAATTTAGCCGCGAAATGCGACCTTGTTTTAATGGCGTGTTAAAATTTAATTTTAATTTTTTACTGGCTGAAATCAGCCACCTGACAGATGAGACCGAGAGGCTGAACCTATTCTTATCATTAGCAAATGAAACCCAGAACTATTAATGTAATAATGGGTACCTAGGTTATAAAAATATTATCTTATTCTTATACCTACCTTTTCATTTTGACTCCGCGTATTTTAGCCGCGACAAAATCTTTGTTTCTTAGAAAATATTCCGCCACCATCATGTCACGGACTATTGGAAGGTTGTCAGATTGACCCTTTTGAAACCCTTCTTCCATCATTAAATACTTAAAAACACCAGAGCGAACGAGGGCAAACAACTCACCCGCGAAATATTACTACAAACGTATGATCGGCGCGCTGGAACGGTATGGCGGCGCGGCCGCATGACGAATGACGTCACGCGCTACTCGCGGGCACGGGCGAGATTTTAGAAATGTACGTAAACTTTCCACGCTTATAACTTCGGTAATAGTGCACCGATCGATGTGAAATAAAAACTAGAATTATGTGTTTGGTCTAGACTTTTAACCTACGTACTTAAAAGTCTAATATTGTAACCTTGTTATCTTCTCCATTGCAATTTTAAGTGCTGATTTCACCACGTGCTCGATGGTGAAGGAAAACATCGTGAGGAAACATGCATGTCTGAAGAATAAGAAAAAAAAAATTACGAAGACATGTGAAATTCGCTAACTCGCATTGGGGCAGTGCGGCGGACATTTCCTTGCCTTAAAACCCTCTCAGAAATGAGAGGAGGCCTTTGCCTGGCAGTGTGACGTACGAGAATAAAGGCTGTAACTTTACTTTTTACTTTGCTATATCAAGGTCATATTCCATATAGTGAATAAGTAAAGGGGTCGCTTAAAATTTGTCGAGTCTTTCACCATAATTAACAAGACAGCGAGCAAGACCATGATTCTAACTAAGTATACTAAGGGTTCTTTTTTTGATGCTTTTTATACTATCCGAATGGACCGTGTATCAGGGAGACAATGACACGCCAAATGACACAAGCATATTCAAGAATGCTTCCGACAAGGCTATTATAAATGGTCAGGAAGCTTTGAGGCTGTTTGATGCCTTTAAAGCATCTCGTTATAAAAGCTAGTAACTGGAATGCTTTGTTTTTGATGTAAGCATAGTGATCACGAAATGTTAAGTGTTAGTGTTAAGTGTCGTAAATGTTAAGTTAATTAGTCAAACGGCATACCCAGATCTTTATCTACCATATTCCTGTCTAATGAATCTTCATTAATTTTATATACATAAGTCTGTTTATATCTCTTACTTGTGAACGTTATAATAATTCAACTTCACTTCACTCAATTTTAAAATACTTTTTAAAATTGAGACGGGTATTTTTAAGCCAGCACTATTCGCGATTTCTTTATTTTTTCAGATATTGATTCGAATATTGAATCAATATCATCTTGTAGCTCACCACTGTCAGATAAACGGCATATTTTCAAGTCATCAAGGACTGAACGGTGAATATAATAAAAAATAACGGACCGAGATATGAACCCTGAAGAACACTGGATTTAACAGTGACAGGATATGATGTGAAACCTTTGTGAGCGACTAGATGGCTTCTTTTATCGAGGTACGAATGAACCAAACCAAACTAAAAAACCAAACTTCCACGAATACCTGACATAGCTAATTTTTTTATAGAGTAAAGAATTTTTTATAGGATATGGTGATAAACGAGCACACGGTTCACCTGATGGTAAGTGTATGCTGCGGCCCATAAACATCTACATCTATCCTCGATTACAAATCAATATGCAAAAGCGTTGTCAGCCGTGAAGACTAAGATAGAATACCTCGTTTCCAGTAAAATGGGTCTCCGGTTCTCTACACTCACCATACGAAACACAGCAACGTAAAGCTACTATTTGACGCTGGTATTCTGTGAGAGCGTGGTCCTTCCCCGGTCGATCCGACCTATTCGTGCTACAACATACTACTAATATAACTGCAGCATGGCTCTAACACGTATAAAAATTGTTTAATGTCTCGAAAGCTTTTGTAAAATCAGTGTATACGGTGACAACCTGCCCACCCACGACGAAATCCTCGCATAAATAGTTTTTGTATTCCAACAAAATAGTCACTGTGGATCTGTCACTTATGAAACCGTGTTGCTTGCCAGATATAAGCGACTTAACTTAAGAGTAAGATTGATCATACAACGCAAATTAAAATACCTTAGCAACACAGCACAAAACGTTTATAGGTATATAATTTTCGCAGTTGGACTTACTTCTGAACTTGTGAATGGGTACGATGTGAGCCAATTCCCAAATGGAAGGGAAAGCACCAAACTTTAAGGACTTATTTACCAATAATATCAGTGTTTCAAACAGTTCCCTTGCACAATTTGAGAATAATATAGCGGGAATACCATCATACAATGGACCTTTGCGAGTATCTAATTTTTTTTAATTTGTCCAACATTGCATCCTGACCTAGTTATATATATTACACATAATGTAATTACAATAACTATCACAATTTATAATATCATTAGTAACCAAATCGAGAAACTTTGAAAGCTGAACTGTAGTACTGAAAAGTTCACTATCCTTGTGTGTCAGAAAAAGATTCTATACCAAAAGTCATAGTCTGTAGCATACTTGAGGTACCTACTTTATTGCTAACAAAATTCCAAAATATCTTTATGTTATCTGACAGATCTTTTTCTATGGAGGTAATAAACGATGCGTACACCAATTCCGTGAGTTTTTTTTTTACATTTCGTGCGTAGCAATGCATATTAAGTGTCGTTATCCCTAAGATTATGATGTTTTTAAAACGACGATGATATTTATTTTTTTTCTTTGAGACACTTTATTAATGTTAAAGTACACCATGGTGGATATTTGTTATTGGTTTACTTATAAACGGCGTGTGTTTTGCAATTAACTTTTTCAAGAGAGTGTAAAACTTATTGATTGCTTCATTTACATCCGGTTCATTCAGGATAATTACATTTGCGGTAATTATATCTTCTTTATTTCACACGTTGCATTTTTATTAATTAAATTTTTTCCATTAATACAATTTTCTGTGGGGGATGAAAAAAATATATTCGAGTAATAGGCTCAGTAAATGCTCTATTGTTGATAAAATAAGATCAAGAAGACGGCTATTCAAATTGTAGACTAAATTTAGTTGAACTAGGTTACAAAGTTTTACAACATCAACAAGACAGTTTTTTTTTGAATGAAATACCAGGCGTCATAACGTTACTATGAATACTAGGGGACCAACTCGGATGTGGGGTGTCAAAATGGCTAAAATAAATATCAGTTACTTTTGTCTTGATTCTATTTACGTTTCAGTAATAAATATCTATTAATAAAGAATTTATTAAGTATTAAATGAAAGTTAAAAAATTAAAATAATAGTCAAGAAAAAAAAACTATTGTTATAAAGTGCTTAGAGTGTTTGCATTTTTATCAGGATTAATTATCATATTTTCTAATATATACACGGCCATATTTAACACAGATATATTTATATGACAAGCGGTCTGCGGTTAATTTGGCTGCGGCATCAAGCTGTCTTATTAATGGCGAAAGGTGTTCTGAAACATAAACGATGCACTCCCTCCATGTATGCCCAAATGAGCAGAGTTCAGTTGGGTTGATTGTTCTTGTAACGTTTGTAAACAAATTTCACGTTATCGTCTACTCTTAATATTCGCTAATTTACCTCCACAGCGCGATCAAGCGCTGTGGAGGTAAAGTTACGAGTATTTCACGAGGTATTTTTGAATTTTTATCAATTTTTGCAACTCGCCTTATGGCTTTAATGTTAGTCTCCCTAAATTATATTTTTATTTCTGTTAACAGATTACACTCAATGGAGAGCAAATTTTCGTTTTTCTTTTGTGGCACACGCTATTTCAAAATTATAACCCCTAGAATTGCTTTCTAATGTCTAGAGTGGTTTCCATTTTAGCGATGCTTTTGTAGCAATATCTAATTTTTTTGCATATCACATTGAAGTGCGGCTAAGTGATCAGTCATTTCGGTGAACTTTGCGACTTATATATAGCGTAGTTTATATCCTCCCAAATTGCAGACCGAAAAATTTAACCGACCGAAGAAGAAAGACCGAAAATTTTAAGTCCAAGAGTGCTTTAAATTGATCATATGTAATTGTCGCTGATGGAAGTACTATACTAGAGTTGGAATGACGGGAGACACTTTTCTCGATAAAATCAACCATCTGCGATACTATATTATCTGAAGACATATCTGAGTTGTCTGATGGCGGTGATAGGGGCTTATACAATTATCTTTGGGGCGCGTAATGGATTGTAATATAAATGTATCTAAAAGGATTTCTCTAATAGATTTCAACTTTAATTTTAATAAAATCTCACGTTTCGCCCATACGTCTTTGCTAATTTAAGAGAAGAGGTTGATGATTTTCTCAAAGGACCCATCATCACATCTTGACCAAATTTACATGAGATCATCACCGAGGTGTCCCATTTAAATTGAAAAACGTAGTAATGTCGATACGTGAAGTTATGGCTAAACATACACAAAAACTGAATTTCGACAAATTGAGAACCTTCTCCTTGTTTGTAGTGAAAAGGTGCTTTCTTTTACAATACAAATATACTTTATCAGATTTCCTTAAAATACATTTAAGCAACATTCTGAAAAGAGAAATAATCTGATATACATCGGGTTTATTATATTGCTCAGCTACGCAGCTCAACAACTCAATTAAGTGTTGTATAGCAAGTCAGACGCTAGCTAATAAATCTGATTGAGTATCATATTTGGTAAAGTGTTATATAGTTAAATTAGATAATGATGCCTAAAGCAAAGTAAAATAAAATATTATAGCATAAAATAAAGTTTTATCACCTTAATGATTTCTTAAATTTACGCGAACACTACACATTGAATAAAACTATTATTTACGGATTTTATCGCGTTTAATTACTTATTTTATTTTTATTATTATCCCGACGTTTCGGGTGCTTTACAGCGCCCATGGTCACGGGGGGGACTGAGATGTTTGACGTCCCAATGTCATAGTTAGTCCGGCTACCTTCAGTTTTTTAATATTAATTTTTGGTCCGAATTATTTTGCGTAAATCGGACCAAAAATTAATATTAAAAAACTGAAGGTAACCGGACTAACTATGACATTGGGACGTGAAACATCTCAGTCCCCCCCGTGACCATGGGCGCTGTAAAGCACCCGAAACGTCGGGATAATAATAAAAATAAAATAAGTAATTAAACGCGATAAAATCCGTAAATAATAGTTTTATTCAATGTTTTATCACCTTTTTATAACCGGTGAAAGGTTAGCACTACCTTTCACCGCATTTACTACTATCACTGCATTCTGTCAGGAATAGGTATTGCATGTCTAATTAATATATAAAAAAGTTGCTTCCCGCAGTCTGTACGCTTAGATCTTTAAAACTGCGTAATGGATATTGATGCGGTTTGCATCAATAGACAGAATCATTCAAGATGAAGGTTTAAATGTATAACACATGCATATTTTGTCGAGATTTAAAAATCACCCTCGCGATACCAGGGCGGATCGCTAGTTCAATATAAACTTAAAAAAAAATAGATTGTAATTTCTCTCTGATTCCTTTACGCTGCCGACACGATATATTATAATTTTAAAAATATAAAAAATAAAAGGTATTTCATTATAAAATAATCATCTTTTAAAACCACACAAGGCCGCTACTGAACATATGCCTCAATCAGGGAATACCGCAATACAAGATACTGAGTCACCTGCATTCACCGACTTCCTGCACGTCTTACTAGGTTATCACTACATCTATTGCGGGGCCACCCTACACTTCACTTAAAGTTTACGAGGGTTCCACTCAAATAGCTTTCTTCCGAATGGATTTTGAGATCTTATAATTACATGGCTGGCCACTTTCCAATTTAGCTTACAGATTTATTAGGCTATGTCGATTACTCCCGTTCCACTGCAGCATAATTATTTACGTATTATGTCAGGCAGTTAAACCCTATGCGACTGTAATCTTTCTCATAAGACCGCCGTATGGAACCAAGTTTCAGTTCCATATCTTATCACTGGCAACACGCAATGAGAGCGCATATTTGTTTTAAGTCTTGTTACACTGGAAGAGAAGTTGTGCCCATCTAAGCTGCATGCGTCAATTGAACTTTTTATAAAATCTTACTTTATATTTTGTATAAAAGGGAAGGAATAACGAAAATCTATAATACAAATTTAGACACTTTAGACGCAATCTTGTCTTTTTCGAATGGTTCTACCGGCGGAATTGACGGGATTACGCCTCAACATCTCGAAAGTTTTGTAAGCACATCTGCCGGTGACACCGGTAGAGAACTTCTTAGTGACATTTCAAAATTATGTAATTTTATGCTTTCAGGTAATGTCAATCCCAATTTCATTCCCTACTTATATGGGGCAAGATTGCGTGCCTTCAAAAAAAAGGATAACAGTATCTGTCCTATTGCTGTTGGTTCCATATATCGACGCGTAACTTCAAAATTAGCTTGCAGACACATATTATCAAAACTTAGGATAAAATTTCAGCCTAATCAACTAGGCTTCAGTACTAAAGTTGATGCGGCGGTACATTCGGCGGATGAAAAAGCATCGGCAATTTGATTCTTAATCGAGGATAAATATAGATGTCTATGGACCACAGCATCCACTGATAATCAGGTGGACTGTGGACTCGTTTGTCGCCCTTATTCTGTAAAAAAATATATATAACGCTTTAGTAAATAAACATGAATATCTTAAACAACACAACAGTTTTAAATCGCAAATTAATACAATTAAGCATTTTAAAATTTGTAATATACATTTTAATTAACAACTCGACATTTTCCCACGAGAAATAAATATTTTTTACATGTTCTTTCTTTTATTATTTTATAAAACCATTCCAAATTGTTTGTTACCTTCATAAACAGTAATTTTCACAAAATATTTTTTACTTTAAACAACTAAATAATCGGTCGCGAAACTCGACCCACACTTGATGGTATTAAACCTTGAGTTGAAATTGACAAAATATTTCTCACATGACCCTTAGTACCATGTATGAATCTATAGTTATCCTTTTCTAACATCTATATCTATTTCACTTCGTCACTTCACGTCACTTGTTTTTGTCATGTACCAAAGATGTTTTATTACCTATAAAATATCTTTGTCATGTACGTAAACGCCCTTTTCCTTCGCACGCTTCTCTCTCAGCTTCTATACAAAGCGAGTATATTAAGATCTAGGATAGCTTGTATTGTGAAGTCATTTTATATAAATACATAAAATGGACAAACATCCAGACTCGAAAATATTCCTTGTTGACGTAAAAATAATAATAAACTTGTTTTCTCTAAAATTCGAGTCCGCAACAGCGCATTACTTAGCTACTGAGCTATAGGGCCGAAGTTTTAGAACCAAAGACATAAGTCAGGCTGAAAAGTCGTAAATTCTTAATCCGAGAGAACAATTCCTCAGTGTCAATAAAAAGGTAACGCCAGTCAGTTTCATTTTACGACTCGGCAATATAAATTATTATTTTAACTAGTTTATATTTATATTTCTTCCTAACCAGTTTTACTATACATATGCATTTGTTAAAATTATTTAAATCAATTCGTATCTAATTTTTAAAAACAATTAGTTTAAAAGAGTTATATTGTTAATTTAGGGATTTTAAATAAATTTGTCGCTACTATACTCGCGCAACTAGCTTGATAATTGTGCTATGACTATTACTTTTATAGGAACGTAAAAATAAGTAAATTAAAATCGTGTGAAAATAAAATAGTATGTCATACAAAGTTTCAATAGCATTTCCCTCTCACCTACAACTGCGTGCACTATGGTAAGAATTTATGAAATAGTGCTGCGGGGGAATCCTTAAGCTACAAAACACTTAAATAGTTAAATTAAACTAGTACAATTTACTTGGAGTTAAAGAATTTGCACACAAACACTGCATCTTTAACTTTCTACGAGTCTTTAAGGTTTCCAGATTTAAAAAATGCAATTGTACGAATGTATATTTATGCTTTACCGACAAAAAATGCTAAATAGCAACGAAGAATAAATGCTTAATGTCTTCAGTTCTATAAAGGATATTGTGTAGCATGGATTGCTAAGTATCAAAAGAATGAAAAGAATTGAATGCAGTCCTTAAGCTCTTTACAAGACTAATATCATATATCGGATAAGTAAGATTGAAAATCATTTCGTCTTCAACCAGAAGTCTAAAAATAGTTTGTGAAATAATCGACTACATAAAAAGCTTACAATTTTTTTTAAGAATAAAGGTTAAAATCTTATTTTAAATTGCCTACGGTTAAGAATTTTTGTAATATCAGAAATTATACATTAAAAATTAGTAGAAACCTAAGTAGTACGCACTAGTTTAAAGTAACCATTTAAGTTAAGAGTAGAACTTATTTAAAAGAATAATTACATAAATCGGTAAACCATTGTTAAGAAATCGGTGAATGGTAAAAAACAAACATAATACGTGAAATATAAACCTTCCCGTTTTTTGGTACTCAGATCTTATGTTATCGATTCGCACATATTTATTGTTTTCTCTTACATTATAGCATTATTTATGAGCCATGCTTGGCAGACGGATTGGCAACCGCGTTTTGTTTTTATTTTGAATTGTTACTAGTAGTAGTAGTTCTGTCGTGCATCAAAAAGTGACGTTCAAAGTAACTTATTCAACGCTATCTTCCTAAAAATTTCCCAGCAGCATCGGTTCTCACTTCTCTTCTGTTTTAATTTTTTTAATAATCTAATCACATTAAGTCTCAAGTCGTCTAATCGTAGCTATAGTTGGCATTTGAGACTTGCAACCATCCAATATTAAAAATGCAATTTTAGTTTTAAATTGTTTCCACCATTGTTTCCAAATTGTCCTTCCCCGATCGAGCCGACCCATTCGTGCTACAATTATAATACTAATATAACTGTAGCATGGCTCTACCACATATAAAAATATCTCTTATCTTCTATAATATACTTAATGTGGTAGAACCATGCTGCAGTTATATTATAGTTGTAGGACGAATGGGTCGGCCCGACCAGGGAAGTACCACG
Organism: Parnassius smintheus behrii; assembly: GCA_036936625.1. Lineage (NCBI taxonomy): Eukaryota > Metazoa > Arthropoda > Insecta > Lepidoptera > Papilionidae > Parnassius > Parnassius smintheus. The sequence goes on from JAUPFT010000004.1 coordinate 45,063,629, forward strand.
CTCTCACAGAACACCAGCATAAAAAGTAGATTAATGCTGCTATGTTTCGTATGGTAATAGAGAACTGGAGACGTTCTTTACCGGAAAAAAGTCATTCTATCTTAGTCCTCACGGGTGACAACGCATCTGCATTTTGATTGATAATCGGGGATAGATGTGGATGTCCGTTGGCCATAGCAATCGCTTACCATCAGGTGGACTGTGTGCTCATTTGTTACACTATTCTATAAAAAAAAACTTTTGTCGCGAAATTAACGTTAATTTTTATTTTTTTTTTTACGATAATTGGGTACCCTCGTATTTAAACGAGTTTATTACTTCGCCTTAAGCACTAATTTATATTAAAAATTGTTCGATAAATTTAGGTGAGAATAACGTTTTTATTATAGTTTTTGTATAAACCGCGTCATTAGTCCCGTAAAATACAAGAAAACACGAATTAAGTAAAATATGAAACTTTTTGGCCCGGGCTTAGATAGGCGCAATGGCGATTACTGTTGAAGGGATGGTATTATCTTCACATTGTGGAACAACATGACCCACATAACTACTGAAAGCTTGCGATCGCTTTACCGGCTAGAAAAAATTCTTAATACCAATAAAAAATATTTCTTGTTCAATCGCTTGCACTGCTGATTATTGATTCATGTCACAGTCAATGATTGTCGCTCAGGCCTGTCTTTACAATGCCTAGACATATTCGACACTCTTCTCAACAACAACATCAGATACATTCACAGCCTACGTAAATGAGACCGTGTATCTTCTTTTGGTACAAAGCTTAAATGACTGCCTACTCGTCAGCGCAGATAAAATAATATTTTAGAATACTTTACACCTTTTTATCAATTCTGAATGTCTTTGCGCAGTGGTGATAACTATACGTTACTGATAATTTATATTAGATGCTAACGAAATGACATTTATTGCTATAAGTGTCAGTGTAAAAATAACGTACGTACATACTCGTAGTATACAGCTCTGTGTGTGTTGTCCCCACATATTAATATATTCTTATTTATTTTTGTGCCTTATTGTCCAAATATTTTGAGCAACTGAACATTTGCTCGTTAGAAGTTTTACTATGTCGGCCTATCGACAGCCGGCCGTTTTCCTGCATGAACGTAATTAGACATATGGTTCATTAGACGTTTCGAGGCCTTAGACGATTTCCTATGTTATAAGTAAATAGTAAATTCGTAAATTACACGAACAAAATACTTCCCCAAAATATTATATGAGGCTTACAGTACTCAATTTTGTATTCCGCGCAAACAACATTTGTTACGGGCATTTTATGTAAGTAAAGACTATAATTGCATTATAACCATTATTACAAGTTTATTTCTAAACATAACCCCCCAGCAAGGAATGGGTAAAACAAGGTACTTCGTTCTATAGATTTAAAATAGAAATTTAATTACATAATTTTTTTAAAAATTGTAGATATTTGTAATAATAATGCTGTAATATTTTTGTTTTCACTGTCTAACGTTAAACATATTATGTATAGATATATATTCATTAAATATGTACTGAATTTAATTATTCATTTTTTTAAATAAATTGTTTTTTTCTAATTTATTTTTTTTGCATTGCTGTGCAAATAAATAAAAAAAAAGATCAAATAATGGTGTGCCGGACGGGCGAAACTCTCCGGAGTAAATGTTGTCGAAGATACTTCGCGAGTCGCTCACGTCCTACACCTATAGGTTCCGGTGGGTACTTTCACTGCCGTCTTTGTAGGTGCCGCTCAAAATATTGTGGACTGAGGATCAAATCAAAATGCACGATTAATAAATACAAATAGCAAGGTAGTGGCCAGCGGTTCGACTGATTGATTAGTCGCGAAAATTTTATAACTATTATTTATTGAGCACGGTTGATGAACTACGGTTCTTCACTATTGGTTGGTCACAGTATATTTCAAAAGATTTCTTTAAATTGTACGGTGGTATCAAATATCTATTGGCGGTAGCTGGTTTTCTAACACTACTGACTAGCAGCTATTATCAACTAAACTAGCTGATTTTATCACTTGTGTAACTGCGGATATCAGTTACGACCTTCTTAGCCTAGCTATCACTTTCACTATATGTAACTGCGAATATCAGTTACGACCTTTTTAGGCTAGCTAACACTTTCACTATGTGTAACTGCGAATATCAGTTACGACCTTTTTCGGCTAGCTAACACTTTCACTATTCACTATATACTGCCTCTAGTCACTTCAGCTACCACCGGATACCACTCGCTTCACTTCATTTGTCACTGGTAGTTCTTCACACTACTACGGGTACTGGGTCCCGAGCCCCTAAGGTCGACTTTGGCAATACTTTGACAGTGAGCCGCTTGCCATTTTCCGTTTGCCTCTTTATTGCATAAACTTTTCACTATACAAATGGCATAAATTGCAATATTTTCTATACAAAACTAATTGCTACACTAACATGTTATACATCATTAAATCGGTAGTCCGGCACTTTATTAGTATATCATAAAGGTCACTCAAAACATTAACATTGTAAAAAGTTATTAAACGAAATGTCCCAAATTTTCATAATATTTGGGTACATTAATTCTTTGATTTGTATATATCTACCAAATGCGTTTAATTATACAAAAATATCCCTACACTTCTTTAATCTATAAGCCATGTGCTAATTCAATGTCATATTTATAACTCTTTTAGAACATAAAATTATTTTCCTTATTTTTAGTATGAACTATTACGCAGTTAATTAAAAACTTCTAGAGAGTTCCACGATAAGACGCGCTGTGATTGGTCAATTTTTTGGTATATAATAAAAGTTGTTTATATTACTTGTTATCAAAACGACATTCTATACAAACATACTAAGAGTTATAAACATGCTACACAACTATATTAATACACGTTTTCATCCAGTTTTGTCGGTAATTTCATTATTAATACAAAAACAATATTCTTTATAACTTTGTTTCTTAACGTTGTTAGGCCGTCGCGAACAAATGGATTTTCAATATTTAGAGAATAGAATATAGATAAGAAGAAGAAATACGGCGGACCGGAGGGGAGTAGCCACAGCGTTTTTCCCCGATAGAAAGCCACATGAGTAAAGAAACTTATTCCCATTTAGACACGATTCCCGACGAAATAGATACACTAGAGAAAGCCAATAAGATGATTAACACCCTATCGGCTCCAAACAGTTTTGCGTATCAAGCAATCAACACTTGAAGCTCCCAAGTGATATTCAACAGCTAATCAGAGCGAGAAAGCGGCTTTAAGAAATTGCGATTACTATAGTACAACAGATAACAAATTTCGGCTGCGTAACCTCCAAAACGAGGTGAAACAGCACCTTGCCAAGGGCAAACTTGATAAGCGGGATAATCTGCGGGAGGATATCGAGCTATCACAAACTGCCTTCTAGCAGTTGACTCGAGCTCTGAAAGCAAAACAGTCCTCAACCTTGCCGCCTCTCTTTAGGTCAGAAAACCCCGATTTTGCCTTTGACGACTCTAATAAAGCCAAATGCCTCGCGGAGACTTGAGAGAGCTAATTTACTTCCTATAGCTAACCTATAGACCCCACTCACCTCGCAGAGATCGAAGCGGAGGTCGAGCGTAAGTCTGCAATAGCACCTATGGGAAACGTTAGACGTTAGATCCTGTGACAGTCGACGAAGTCATAGAAGTAACAAAAAGCAAAAATAAATTAGCACCCAGTCCCGATGGCAACAGTTAGTTAGCAACAGGGTGCTCAAATCCATGAATGAATTTTTAGTATCCTCAGCACACTGGGGAAATTATAAGAGCGACTCACAATAAGTCATCTCCAAAAAATACGGAACTGCTAACACACTTCTTTTCTTCGATGTCAAAGCGTTTGACGAAAGTCTGCGACGATGACTTGTTATACAACCTGTATAAACTTAACGTGCCTGGTAGGCTCACTTACAAAATCAAAGCCTTTCTTGCCAATCCCTACTTCTGCTATCAAATAGGGGAAACCTGCTCTAGAAAACGTCTCGTCAAGGCTGGAGTCCTTCAGGTTTCTGTCCTCTCCTCACTACTCTTTACACTCTTCAGAACTGACATCCCTATTGACCCAGTAGTTAATACTGCTCTTTTTGCCGACAACAAGGCACATTTCGTCACCGATTGTAACAAAAGAATTCTCACCAAGGTGCTCCAAACAGCCGTCAACCACTTATACAATTGGTTCCACTTATGAAGAATCGAAGTGAATCCTGAACAATGTGTAGCAATATACTTTCAAAGAAACACTTTTCTCAATCGTCAAAACAAAAACCCCAAGAAGTCGACAGGTACGATCACCCTGTTCGGCCACCAGATCCCCTGACAACCAATGGCTAAATACTTAGGGGTCCCATTTGACCACGGTATGACCTACAGGAAACATATTTACTGTGTCCGCAACCATACTAAAATCGTCGCTAAGCCATCTCTATCCACTAGTTAACAGTAAGAGCAAACTGCCCCAAAGACACAAACCGCACCTTACAAAACTTGCGTAAGACATGTGACATCATGTCTCACGCAAGCGTTGTTTTCGTTCATGCTGCCTATCAAAATTTGTACGATCTTCAGATCGTCCAAAAATAGATTCATTGGCATAGCCATCGAAGCTCGGTGGTACCAGCGAAACTCCGAATTGCACAGAGACAGTCAACTTTCGACGGTGTCCGAATATTTCAAGGAAATGTCTCGGCGCTATTTTGAGAGCGCCGAAACGCACCCCAACTCTTGAGCGGTAAACACAGACATGTACGTTCCGACTCCAAACGTTACAGAAAGCCTCCTTGAATCCGACGACCTAAATTTCGTCGGCCCGTTCCACACAAATACTACACATTCAACTGGTGCTACAAATACTGTTAGGACAACGCATGGGACCCAGCCGATTGTGACGGTGGTTAGGTAATTTAACAATGTGGAGTCGTTTTCACAAGTAGGTATACAAGATTACACCTTTTAGTGCAACAATACGTTCGTAGCGTCGCACTAATATAAAAAATCTCCACACACTTTTTAGACCAATGAAGCGATAAAGACCTAAAGGCCTAAAGCACAAACATCGCAGAAACTTATTTTTTGACAGAACTCTCTATCATATTTTTCTAAGATATCTGCGCACACGGAAATAATTACCCGTTTCTACGAAAATCACAAATAACAATTAATACAATAAACTGAAAATTTCATACAAACACTTTACATTATAACGGTATCGTTCAGTGGCAGCGACAACTCGGACATCGACTCGGACTTGGACTCGGATCAGTAGCTCGACCGATCTACATATTTTATGGGGTAAGTGGCTTATGTTCATATACAAATCCGAAACAACACGACCGTTATTATTGTAATTTTTAATCTAATCAATTACTAATTAAAAATTACTTACATAAGAAGGGTAACGCCATCTTTTTCGTAAATTTGACTTTACAGATCTCTTTATGCAGCAAAAACTGAACAATACGGCATATTTGTAGGGCGTGAAATGAGCAGTGTGGTATAGTACCGCGTGAACTTATATTTTTGACATAGGGAACGCCTGCGTATCGCTACTTCCATCCGATCCGCCGGTAGTTCACGTTACTCTATGTTAAAACGTTACTAAGTTTGGTTGGGTTCTTTTTTGCCGTGCTTTTATTTCAAAAATAATACATTATTACTATTATCATAACTTACTTACCAAAAGTCAAAATGTAAGCATGTATTAAAGTTTTGTATCGCAAATAAACTCAACAAAACTTACCCAAAACGATCACGTCTCATATTCATATTATCATACCTATATTATTAACATGAATAATATCACATACACAATTTGAAATCGTTTATTCATCCATCCATTACAGCCTATAAAAACCAATTGCTCAACATAGTCCGCATACTCCGCATTACTGGGGACATACTTGCACAGCACCACGAGCTTGACTTATTTGCCGATGGATTAGGACATTTGTTTAAAGAAATTAAAATAATTTTAAATAAATTCTAGCCATCAAACTTACATATATTGTTATCGTAATTAATTATTATGATTGCTATTTTGCTATATTATTATTATTTTATTTTAATATTAATGTTATTTAGGGACTCAGATTGTATTTTTATGATTTTTTTTTCTCTATGATATTATTGATGTATTGTTAATTAGGATATTGTAAAATAATTTTGCTATTACCTATATAATGACGAGGATGTGTGTGATACCGAATTGTTAATCTTATAAGCGTTTTGGATGTGTCATCTGTTAGCTTGTAAGATGAAATGAAATAAATAAATAAATAGACCTCCCTCGTAGATTGCCTCGTAGAATGTATTTTGCCACAGTTGCCAAGCTTTGCAAGCGGGTTAGCAACCGCATTTTTTATAATTTTGGGTTGTTATAGTAAGATGCTGCTGCCCATCTCCTACTTCATTTTTCCTCTGTCGCCTCTTACGACACCCTGGGAATGATATGGGTTAGTGGATATTCGTACACCGCCACTACAAGGTAAGAATGTAACATTAATATGACCTCTGATAAATTGGCGTAAATTATTTCAACGGTAAGCAGCCACAAAGTTGCGAGACATGTAAACAACAATACTTAGGCTATTTACTCAATTGCCAAACGTGGCTTATACGGTAAATCTTTCCAAAAGTAGGATAGACCCATTTCTAATACAGGACTTAATGAAGAAATTTACGTAAACGAATTGATGAAGAAACAGAGAAAACTGATATTGTATGTACACGAAACTGTAAATTTTAATTAAATATTGGTTAGTATTGATGTTAATCGATGTATTTTAATATATTAATGGCATTTTAAATAAAGATATATGAAGTTACGATAAATCGGAAATTTTAAATATAGTTAATCTTATTATAAATTTTAACACTTTGAGAAATAATGAGGAAAGTTCTATTTTTATAGTCTGAGGAGATGAGGTGTAAACAGTTGATGTAAGATTAATGAGTGACCGTTTTATGGAAACCCTTCTTATTGTTGGCTCTGAGCCAAGAGTGATGACAACAAAGAGTTGGGAAGAAAGGTTTTCCTTTCTTTTTTATCTCTGTATTACTATTCATTTTTCTCTTCATTTAAATGGTGAAATTTTGTATTAAATGCAGTTTTATAAAATGTATCATTTAGCTCACCATTTTTTATAGTATAGAATATTTATTACAAGTTTCCCAATGAAGACAAAACAATGTAAGAAATGTTTTAAAACATTTTTGTTCTTGTCTCAAAGGACAAAAAAACTACACGTTGAATCATTAATGTTAGAAAACCATCTTAAAAAAAATAATATGTAACCGAAACCGGTCAACTAAAAATAATGTAAAGAAAATTATATAGAGGGAAATATCCAGCCTTACGAGTATAGTGAAGAACGTGTTGAGCTGTTAATTTGTTTAAAGTAAAAATAAAGTAAAGTTACAGCCTCTATATACGTCCCACTGCTGGGCACAGGCCTTCCCTCATTTTTGAGAGGGTTTTAGGGCAAGGAAGTGTCCGCCGCGCTGCCCCAATACGTGTTGGCGATCTTCACATGTCTTCGAATTTTTTTTTTATTTGTCGGACATGCAGGTTTCCTCGCGATGTTTTCCTTCACCGCCGAGTACGTGGTAAATCAGCACTTAAAATTGCAATTAACAATTTCATTGGTGCCGGCGGGGATCGAACCCGGTTTGCTCGCGTACTGTGAAATTTACAGCGAGCGCTAACCTTCTGAGCTACCACGGATCTGTTAATTTGTTTAGTAACCTTTAATAACTGAGAGTAACTTCACAATTTACGTAAAAATGGCTGCTCCATTACAGTTTATTATAGTCTACTGTTGAACATGTGCCCCCCATAGATGACCTCACAGGCGGGATATTTGCCATAATCGCCCCGCTTATCAAGCGGGTTGGTAAAGTAAAAAAGTGGCTTACCAAGTTTTAAAAATACAATTTTCAAAGAAGTGTCGAATCAGTATTGTTATAATTGCGAACATAATGGAAAGGTTAAACCTTTGATGAAATTCGCGTCTTATATCGGTCTTTCGATCTTTCTTAAAATACATGATAAACTCCACACGCTCATCACTGAGATAAAGAACGAATAAGATACCAGAAATACTTCAGTAAAAATAGGTTATAATGTCCACTACAGAATTACGACACATCTTCATGTCAGGTACACCTCAAAATCCGAATGTGTACAACCAGTGCGTGTCGCCAGTGATTAATTACAGATCTAAGGCGTGGTATTTCACTGCTGGCCGTATGAAGACGCCTAATCTAACTCAGCGAGCTATATAGCTTACGTGGTAGAGCCATGCTGCAGTTATATTAGTAGTATAGTTGTAGCACGAATGGGTCGGCTCGAACGGGGAAGGACCACGCTCTCACAGAATACCAGCGTGAAATAGTAGCTTAATGCTGCAGTATTTTGTATGGTGTGTGTAGAGAACCGGAGACCCTTTTTACTGGAAACGAGGCATTCCATCTTAGTCCTCACGGGTGACAACGCATCTGCATTTTGATTCGTAATCGAGGATAGATGTAGATGTCTATGGGCCACAGCAACTACTTACCATCAGGTGGACTGTGTGCTCGTTTGTCACCCTATCCTATAAAAAAAAATATGGAGAGGACTATGTTTGGGCGTTCACTGCGTGATAAACTGAGTAATGAGGATATCCGCAGTGGAACCAGAGTAACCGACATAGCCCAAAGGAGTAGCAAGCCGAAGTGGCAATAGGTCGGCCATATAGCTCGAAGAACCGACAACCGATGGGAAGAAAAGGTTTTCAAGTGGCAGCCTCGTACCGGTAGGCGTAGTGCAGGGTGACCCCTATCAAATGTAGTGACGACCTGGTAATATATGCAGAAAGTCGATGAATGCAGGTGGCTCAGTACCGTGCTTTGTGGCATTCCTTGGGGAAGGCCTATGTTCAGCAGTGGACTTGTGAAGGGTGTAATGATTATGATGATTTTTTTTAAAAGAATAAGGGTGACAAACGAGCACACAGTCCACTTAATGGTAAGGGGATGCTGTGGCCCATATACCTCGGTTAAGAATCAAACCGTAGATGCGTTTTCACCTCTGATAACTAAGATTGAAATCCTCGTTTCCAGTAAAAAAGGGTCTACGGATTTCTACACTCACCAATCGAAACACAGCAGTATTAACCTGGTATTTTATTCTGGTATACTATCAGAGCGTGGTCCTTTCCCAGTCGTGCCGACTACGTGGTCATCAAGTAGACATAGTGATGAATTAGTACTTGTGCATAAATACCACAATCGGTCGAAATAAAATTTTAAAAGTTGTGATAATCGATTAATAAAGTGATAACAGCTGACTGATGTAACGTTGTTAAGACCTTAGCGCAGTTAGCGTGGGTATGGCGCGCGCGCGCCCGTCTTTGATGTACGCCGCCACCAGCCGCTGCTACTTGCTGTTTTAATCTTGATAATTCCAGGCAGAGGTAATCAATCCACATAAAATTTACAAATATTTTTTAAATACAATTAAATTTGATTCTTTTTGTGTCGAGTTTTCTGAAGTCAAATTATTTATATACGTCTGAATACTGATTCTGATAACGCACTTAACGGGAACAGAGGGATTTTATTACGTATTGTATAGTTATTATCTTGTTTAATTTAGGGATTAATTAAATATAACAATATCAGAAGGAGACAAAGATAAGATTATAACGTCGTGAATCCAGAAACAGAAATACAAGAAAGACAAATGAATGTGGAAATCTTTACATGGTCTACTGTTAGATTTTTTTATGAAAGCGTTATAAATTCGAAGAGGAAGTAATTGGAAACGTTTCAGTCCATCGAACACAAAGGCTTATGTAAATAAATTCTTTTTAGATTCGAGCATTCATTTTAGTTTGTTTATCAAGGAATAAAGTATCAACCTTTTTATTTTTTCTACGCCCACAAAATTTATAATTTATCACGAATTTTTTTAGTTTTAGTCATTTTTAGAACTATAAATATCGAATCACAGTCATTATTATCATAGTCGTCGTTATATCATTCATCTTAACACAAAATAATTTAATTGTTACACAGTTTGCATGAAAAGCACAGTGTCTGCAAATACCTCTTGTGAATGGATAATTACATCTGGGGGTGGTTTACGAGGAGTTAGATCCCCATTTCTATCCTGAAGTCAGCTTGGATTAGCACTAATCTTCTAATATCTGCTGTCATGTGGTAATGCACCTACTGCTAGAAAATACATAGATTTATACTTACCCATATACTTACTTATATACTTACTTATATACTTGCTTATATACTTGCTTTTAGACTTACTTATATACTTGCTTGTATACGTTCTTATATACTCGTTGATATACTTACTTATATACTTTCTTACATTCTAGCTTATATACTTGCTTATGTACTTACTAATATACCCACTTATATACTTACCTATATACTAACTGATATACTTGTTTATATACTTACTTAATATATAATTGCTTAAATGCTTACTTATAGCTAGTACAGCTAGTGTTACATGGTGTTAATTAATGTTTCAAATCGAGGCCAACGTTTCAAAAGTGTTTGGTATTTAGGGCCATAGTGACATTAGGCTACTAGTGTGGGAAGTTAAAAACGTAAGTATATTAAACGGATGGAAATGTAATAATAGATTTCTTTTTATTAATAGCCTCGATAAAAATTTTCAGGTTATTGTTATTAGAAATGGTGGACTTCTATACATATACTTTTAGCCTCCATTTCACACGTTTAAGGAATGAATTTTGATAAAAATTATGTCTGTAATTTCGAATCAGCGGTTTGGGCTGTGCGATGACGAATCAGCAAGGATAAACTCATATTTATAAGATAATATTACAAACTATGTTCGTGGCTTCGCACGAAAAGAAATCGGTTTGGGCTACCCCAACATTTTTTTGCGGTAGGCGTGAATTAAAGTGCACATTGCTCTAAGTAACAAAATAATTTTTTATTGATATTTTAAGTAATTTAAAGTTTCCTAGTTTACAGTTTTTACTATTTTTCTGTATTTAAATACATACATTGTGGGTTTAACTCCCCTTAATGGTTAAACTGTGATAAAGTTACATCACCCTACCACTGGTCACTTTCAACTCTCACAAAACACCAGAAGATATATAATCAGCTTTCAACGTTAGCATCAAAACAATATTAGTCAATTTTTGTCAAAATGGCAAGAAAATAAAGCTTTATAAATGGGTACCCCACAAACTCAGTAACTGCTAGCGCGAAACACCCTTCGAGACGTGCCTTGCACTGCTCAAAAGGCACAGAAACTAAGAAACTTTGAACCACATTGTTACCTGCGTTGAATAATAGATTCTGTTTGACAATTTCAAGCGCTCAATAAGATAGTTGGATCCTGGGTCAGCACCTAAACAATGCCCTAAACAAAAACTTACCCCTAGAAAGGTGATGGTTACTGTTTCGTGGTTTAGCGCCGGTGTGATTTATCACAGCTTCTTACCAAACGGGTGATAGTTATAGTAGATGTGTACTGTGAAGAACTGAACACAATGCTAGAGAAGCTCGCACGTTACCATCCAACTTTGTTCAATCTCTCGTCGCCGCTGCTCCTGCACAACAACGTGCGATCTTATACTACGCAACAGACGGTCTCCAAGTTACAATAGCTAATACAAATACAAAGTAATAAAAAAACTAATACAAAGTAATTACAAATATCTTTGTCATCCGCCGTACTCATCAGACCTTGCGCCTATAGACCTCTACTTTTTCCAGAAGTTGGATAACTTTTTGCTAGGAAAAAATTCAATAACCGAGAGGCAGTATAATATACCCTTGAAGAATTTTTGCCTCTCGTCCAGTAGATTTCTATAAAAAGGGCATCAATAAACTGCCACTGCGTTGGCAAAGATGCATCGGTTGCATGAGTGATTAGTTTAATTAATTGAAACAAAAAATATAGAACAGAATTACATAATAACTCCTTTAAAAATAAAGACCTAATATTATACATATATAAATTATTAACTTAAAGTTCCGTAACAGTTACTGACAGCGTTTTTATCGTCTAAAATCACTCAAAATATACAGGAATAAATAGTTTGCCGACTCTATGGCGCAATGGCTTCGCATTGAGTTGTGGCGCTGAAAATTGTGGGTTCAATTTTGCAGTGTTTGTATGGCCTACATCTGTAAGCCATAAAAATTGTTCCTGAAGTTTGTCCTTGTGCAATTTGTGTATCTAAATTGCGTCCACGATAGAGGAGAAAATCCTACGTTTTAAAAATTAATTCGTGGTAGATATTCTAAACAATAAACCACGTGGTCATCGGTATCATAAAACAGTATTGAATAAAACTATTATTTACGGATTTTATCGCGTTTAATTACTACTTAAATTTATTTTTATTATCCCGACGTTTCAGGTGCTTTACAGCACCCATGGTCACGGGGGGTTTGAGGGTCTGAGATGTTCCTTCCGTTTTTGAACCTCCGTTTTTGAATCCTGTTGTTTTGACCTTCAGTTTTTAAATATAATTTTTTTTAATTTTATTTTCATTTTTGGTCCGATTTACGTAAAACGAGCTTATAGTACCATCAGTATTGGTAGGAGTCAGTGTTCTTTTGCGAGGATTTGTGGTTTATCAAAACTTATGTAATGGTGGGGACAATTTTGAACATGTTCGCAGACTGCGGACTTCCTGGAGCGTCGGTGCTTCACGCCGCTATATGTTCCTTCACGCGGATGTTATAGATATTTTTGTTTGACCTATGTAAGAGAGACCACATTCACAATCTACCTTGTACACACCTGCATCTTGTAGAAGAATATTACATTTGATGGATGGTAAAAATCGACTAATCTTATTCGGCGGCTTGCAGTATGTTTTAATGGACGCTAGCTTCAAGTGTAGTCAATCTTGTTCGTGACTCCTCTGACATACGGTAGTACAGCAGTCGCTCGACTGTGGCTGGCTTCACTCGTTCAGAGTGACGTAGGCGCGGGCCCCGAAGCTTGTTGTCTTGCAATACTTGCTTCACGTGCTGGAGCTTGGCGGCCAGATGTTTTCTGTCACAGATCCCTCGTGCTCTCTGAAACAAAAATTTACACACGGTAGCTAACTATTAACGATGATGGTGAGATCCAATATTTAGATATCGGTTGGTGTGGGTCTCCTTCGTATACACAGTGTGACCAATAGTGTTGTCAGGATTTCGGATGACTAAAACATCTAGACAGGCTAGAATTATTTGCCTCTAACTCCATTGTGAATTGTATTTTAGAGTTCATGGAGTTAAGGTGGTCTAAAATGCAGTTACTTTGTCAGATGGTAAAATTGTGAGTGTCGTCTACGTACCGCTTGTAGAACCTTGGATTTACAGGAGCAGTAAGAAGGGCTTTCTTCTCAAAGTCCTCCATGAATATGTCGGCGACTATGGGAGACACAGGTGAGCCCATCGCCACCATCTACTTGCTTGCACTCCTCCTTCCACAATAGTTAGCCAGATGTAAGGCAGTGTTCAAGTAATATTGCATATTCTTGAGGCATGTTATTTTCTCCTAGCTTCTTAATTACAATTGAGATGCAGTCTTCAACAAGTAGGCATGTAAATAGAGACTAAACATCAAAACTGACCATGGTTTCATTGTCAGTAAAACGTAGGTCTTTTATCTCACTGACAAAATGGTATGAATCCTTTGTGTGTGCTCTGGTATATCCTCCGTTGTCGGTAAGTGTTGTGCCAGCTTATAAGTTGGTGAATCAATCTGGCTCACTATGGGACGTAGTGGAGCGTTTGGTTTGTGAATTTTCGTTAACCCATACAACCTCGGCGGTTTAGTACATGATGGTATTACCGAATTCACGACGAGATTTAATTTTTTGGAGTATTTCTTTATTAAATCGCTAGTTTTTTTAAGCGTGTTAGTTGTGGGGTTTGTTTTAACTTTTTTATATGTACTTACGTCCGATAAAATTTGTTGTACTTTAAAATTATATTCTGACGTGTCGATTATTACCGTAGCATTTCCTTTATCCGCGCGGAGAATCGTGAGTTCTGCTATGTTCCGTAAGTTGTTCAGCACTGTAAATTCGTCTTTAGAAAGGTTTGGTTTCGGCACCGAACTACGACGCAACAAGGACAAAATATCTTTACGTATAGCTTCCAAGTCTTCCTTACCGATATTATTCTTAAACATACAATCCTAGACACTGCAGATAATTTCGTCGTACGGGATTTTCCGCGGTGTTAATGCGAAGTTCATTCCCTTCGCTGATACTTTCATTGTCGACTCCTTCAGTGTATGTTTTTGACAAATTATAGACATTGCGTTGTGTATCGTTCTGGTGTTGACTTGGATGTTTGGCATTTAATTCAATTCAAACACTCAATTTTAGAAAAATCCGTAAATAATGGTAGTGCTCGCGTAAATTTAAGAAATCATTATAAAATAGTATGTTACAACGCGAGTGTGTTCCCACCGATATATTGCACGCCTCACAACGCGCGAACGTGTGGGAGTGCTCTACTCTTGACATGTTATTAGGTGACGATTTTGCAATATAAAATTTGTTAGTATGCCTCAGCTTAGACACTAAATCAATAAAACCGGCCAAGAGCGTGTCGGGCCACGCTCAGTGTAGGGTTCCGTAGTTTCCCGTCCGTCAAAATAAGTGTTCCCACTTATGAGTTTGTACAAAAACTGTTGTTTCCATCTAAGTTCAAAATGATTTTCCTAGAAAGTTCTTATAAAGTTCTATTTTTCAGATTTTTTTCATATTTTCTAAACTTATGGTTCAAAAGTTAGAGGGGGGGGGGGACACATTGTTTTTTACTTTTGGAGCGATTATTTCCGAAATTATTGACATTATCAAAAAATGATTTGAGTAAACCCCTATTCATTTTAAATACCTTTCCAACAATATATCACACGTTAGGGTTGAAATTAAAAAAAATCACTTCCCACTTTACATATAGGGGGGCTACCCTAATATAACATTTTTTTCCAATTTTTATTTTACCACTTTGTCGGCGTGATTGATACACATATTGGTACCAAATTTCAGCTTTCTAGTGCTAACGGTCACAGAGATTAAGCAAGGACGGACAGACGTTTTCTACGTGGTAGAGCCATGCTGCAGTTATATAATAGTATAGTTGTAGCACGAATGGGTCGGCTCGACCGGGGAAGGACCACGCTCTCACAGAATACCAGCGTGAAATAGTAGCTTAATGCTGCTGTATTTCGTATGGTGAGTGTAGAGAACCGAAGACCTTTTTTGCTGGAAACGAGACATTCCATCTTAGTCCTCACGGGTGACAACGCATCTGCATTTTGATTCGTAATCGAGGATAGATGTAGATGTATATGGGCCACAGCAACCACTTACCATTAGGTGGACTGTGTGCTCGTTTGTCACCCTATCCTATAAATAAATAAAATAAAAAAAAACGTTGTTGACTACGGAACCCTAAAAAAGAGGGTGTTTTGAAAACTATGTATATTAAATTTTAAAGTCGGCGTAATTTAACGGTGGCATTTTTTATTAATTTGTTGTGCTATATTTACAAAAAATCTAGTTAAAAATATTCGTACGTGATTATTTGTCTTAACGTTTCTGAAAAATATACGCAACAAAATGAAATAAATCTTACTGAATAAGTTTCTATTTATCTTCAGGATGATCCCTATTGCTGGTTGTTATCAGACTCATAGGCGTTTAAAAGATATTTATTTTTTTCATCAAAATTAAATGAAATTTTAATGAAAAAAATGAAAACGCTCATGACGCGTGCATTTTTGGATTTTCCAAATTTTTATATGTAGTATAATATTATAATTAGGTTCTGATTTGATAAAAACGATGTGTTCCTCGCCAACTTCTTTTTATAGAAGAGGGGACAAACGAGTTTGCAGTTCACCTGATTTTAAGTGACTACCGCCGGCCATGAACAACCGCAACACCAGGGGAATGGCAGATGCATTGCCGGCCCTTTAGAAAGAAGTAAGCTCTTTCCTTGCTTTACTTCCACTACGGCGACAACTTTTGAATACTTTTGAAAGCTGCCAAATGGACGGGAGATAATATTGCCCTCAGCCTGCTATCCACAACTATCTAAATATAAGTAATTGCCAAATGCTGACAAAAAAGGCGATTTGAGAATTTTCTGTACCACTAAAAATTTCAGGACATACATGCAAGTGAAGTTAAATAAAAGCTTTTAAAATAGATGTCGATGTAGTATTAATAATAGGCTATACAAACAAGAAATACGCATAACATTATATACAACAACGGAAGTTCATAATGTATTTGTAGCAATAATTCAGTATGAGAAATGGCTAAAAACGATCCAGACCCTAACAAAATAATTGTTTTGTAGACATATTTTTATTTTACTTTAACGACTCTCTCATATAAATAATAACTGTAAAAGGAATAAAACAGAAAATATGTTGCGCAATGATTTATAGCGCTGTTATTCAAGACTACGTGTTAAGGGTTAAAATGGATAAAGAACGAGTGTGATATGAATATAATATGGGATATTTTTAGTTATCATATAAATTAAATAGTGAAAATAATTTTATCGATTTTTCGTGCACACCTTTACTTATCCAACCATCACCCCCTATAAAAGTCCACTGCTCAGCATAGGTCTCCTTCATAGATTGCCTCATGGAGGGATATTGCCACAGTTACCACACTTGGTAAGCAGGTTGGCAACCGCAGGTTTTCATTGTTTTGAGTTGTGATCGTGAGAGTGCTGTTGCCTATCTCCTGTTTCATTTTACCTCTGTCGCCTCTTACGACACCATCGGGACTATATGGGGTAGTGAATATTCTTACACCACAACCACGCGGATACCTACACCTTTCATCACCATTATCATTATCATTACAGCCCTTCACAAGTCCACTGCTGAACATAGGCCTCCCCCAAGTAACTCCACAAAGCACGTTCCTGTGCCACCTGCATCCATCGACTTCCTGCATATCTTACCAGGTCGTCACTCCATCTAGTGGGGGGTCGCCCTACACTACACCTACCGGTACGAGGCTTTGCTAATATTTTATTATAATTATTAAAAATTGTGGCTTATGTGGGTAGGTATGAACCACAAAACTAAAATATTCTTCTTACGTGCAATCATTAAATAATACGCAATCTCGTCATTATTTTTACGAAAAATTAGCTCCAAAATGTCATCTAACACGCATGAAATGAAAGGGTAAATTATTATATATTCTTCGAATTTATAAGCGTGTAAATGCAAAAGGATATTTCAAATACGCTGCCTCAACAATTTGGAATAATATACGAGGGTGGATTGAAAAGTACTCAGCCTAACACAGATCCATTCAATTCTAAAAATCAAATCTACCACATTATTTATTTCAGTTCAGACTAGTTCATTGTGTGAAGTTCGAAACGTATGCGATAATTAGTTGTGATTTTATAAGTTTATTAACAAAGTAATCGGACATAATTTCCGCAAATGGAGCAAATCGAGCAGCGTGCCGTCATTAAGTACCTCCATAAGAAGGGGCTATCATCAAAAGTCATCCATGATGACATGGTCAGTACATTAGGCGATTGTGCTCTGTCATATTCATCCGTCAAAAAATGGATAGCAGAATTTAAGCGTGGTAGAGAGAGTGTGAAAGATGAACCCCGCTCTGGAAGGCCTTCGACGTCAACTACTGACGAAAATATTAAAAAGTACTTGATTTAATAATGGGAGACCGCAAATTAAAAATTAGAGAGATAGCCGAGATTATAGGCATCTCTTATGAACGAACTCCAAACATCATTGTCAACGAGTTGGGTTTCCACAAGGTGTCTGCGAGGTGGGTTCCGCGACTGCTTTCAGTTGAACAAAAAAGGACGCGATTGACTATTTCACGCGACTGTTTGGAGTTATTTGAAGCCGATGCAGATGATTTTTTGAATCGTTTTGTTACTATGGACGAAACATGGGTTCATTACTGTACACCGGAAACAAAACAACAATCAAAACAGTGGAGAAGACCTGGTTCACCACCCCCTAAAAAAGCTAAGTCGATTTTGTCGGCAAATAAGGTGATGGCTTCAGTATTCTGGGACTCGAAAGGTGTGATTATGATTGATTATCTTGAAAGGGGTCAGACTATAAACTCTGATTACTACTGCACCTTACTACGTCGTTTACGAGAGGAAATAAAAGAAAAACGTCGAGGAATGCTCAGAAGAAAAGTTCTGTTTCATCAAGATAACGCCCGTGTTCACACGTCAGTACAGTCAATGGCTGAAATTCACAACTGTGGCTTTGAACTGTTATCGCATCCGCCGTATTCACCTGATCTGGCACCATCAGACTTCTTTCTGTTCCCTAACCTAAAAAAGCACTTGGGAGGTCAAAGATTTTCGACAAACGACGAGGTCAAAGCAGCTGTAGACGCATATTTTGACTCTAAGGAAGAATAATTTTTTTTCAACGGTCTAAATGCTTGGAAGGGGAGGTGGCAAAAGTGTATTGAACTTGATGGTGATTATGTAGAAAAATAAAAATATAACTGATTAAGTATGTGTTTATTTTCTTGGTTAGGCCGAGTACTTTTCAATCCACCCTCGTACCTCTTCCTTTGCAGGAGATCATACAAATAAATTTATTTCGAAATATATTCAAAGCATGGTTACTTGAAAAACAAAAGTTGGAAGCAGATATTAAGAAGAAGTATTACGTATATTATATATAAATTTACCGAAATTTATACATTTCAGTCAATTTATTGTTGTACGTCAATGCAAAAAATTAATAAAAGTTCTTCAAAAGTCGGCAGTGGCAGAATACCAGTGGTCACCTCAAATCATCACATAGATTAGTCACAGCTCAGTTTGTCTCATTACTTTTATGTTACGTAAGTACGTTTCTAAGTTAATTAGAAAGTAGTTAAGTTAAGGGGGCAAAATTCCGCTCAAAACAATAATGCTCGGGGCAAGCTGAGCAACAAGACCAAGGCGACCCCTGCCACGCTATCCGTGAATTTATGCAATATCAGGGGACTTCACTCTAAACTAAACGCCGTCCACTACCATCTCGAGACGGCGAGGACGGCTCTGCTCTTCCTGACCGAGACGCGGGTGTCTTCTCCGGCTGATGTCTCCTATCTCTCCTATCCGGGGTACAAACTGGAACACTCCCTTGCGCCTCGGGCTGGAGTTTGCGTTTACGTCAGAGAAGACATCCGTTCTCGACGCCTCGGCAGTCCTGAAGGTTCGGACCCGTCCATCCTTTGGCTACGCGTAGACAGCGACGACCATCCGCGCGTCTACGGGTGCCTCTATAATAGGTCCCTAAGCGGAAATGCCGAAACAGATCGACTCTTCGACCACATCCAAATGGCTACAGATTCGTCGCTACAGCAGATACCTTCTGCAGAGTTCGTGATCCTCGGCGATTTTAACACCCATCACGCCGAATGGTTTGGTTCACGTTTAACCGATCATGCGGGGAGATCTGTTCATGATTTTGCCTTGGCATATGGTCTAAAACAACTGGTTACTACGCCTATGCGGATTCCAGATGTGGAAGATCATGCACCTTCACTGTTGGACTTTCTGCTGACCTCTCACCCGGACGGATATCAGATTTCCGTCGACGCCCCTTTAGGCTCTTCGGACCATTGTCTTGTCCGGAGTGTGGTACCACTCATGCTGAAATCGCAGTTGCATTCTTCAGGCTGACGCCATGATTGCCACTATAGGTCAGCCGATTGGGATATGATGCGGTCTTTCTTTGCATCCTACCCTTGGAGGCGGGTTTGCTTCTCAACGGACGATCCCAACATTGTTGCAGATTCTGTCGCTGATGTGGAACTTCAGGGTATGGAACTTTTTATTCCTTATTCTGTGGTGCCCATCGGAGGTTAATCTCAGCCATGGTTTGGTCGCCCCTGTAAAATATCATCATGCTACCATGCCTGGGCTGACGCATCAACGTCCCGGGATGTAAGCACCAGCGCTCTAAAAAAGAAGTTTAATTCCGCCTCCAGGTCCTTCAAAAGAGTCATTGCCAAGGCAAAGTCGGAGCACATAGGCATAATTGGCGAGAAACTAGTTCGCCTTCCTTCTGGAACCCGTGTATTCTCGTCTCTCGCCAAGGCTGTCCAGGAGAATTTCTGTCAGCCATCTCTTCCATCTCTGCACAGGGAGGACGACTCACTCGCCCGTACCGCAAAGGAGAAAGCCGATCTGCTAGGCTCTTTCTTTGCGTCTAACTCGACTCTCAATGACGGGAAGAGTACGCTGGCGACCTTCCCGCGGTGTGAGTGCTCCATGCTGGAAGTGCAGTTCACACAGCGCTCGGTTCGCAAAGCACTCCTCTCCCTGGGCACCCACAAGTCGAGTGATCCTGATGGAATCCCCCCAATTGTGCTGAGGACGTGTGTTCCAGAGTTGGCACCGGTTTTAATGCATTACTCCCTAAGCTTAGTCCGAAAATCATGGAAGACGGCTTTCGTCCACCCGATCCCTGAAAAATGCGACCGCTCAGACCCGTCCAACTGTTCATTAAAAAAATGTGGTATCAATTGAGTGAGAAACAGTGTCTCTGTGAAAAAATAGGAGTGCAATACCGTGCTACTTTGTTTCAACAATGTTACAAATTAGTTGTCAGAGTTTTGGCGGGAACTTGAACGGTGGCGGATTGTTGCTTCTGTATTATTGTTTAAATAATTTAAATGGGGTGTAATTTTGTGTACTAAATCTCTTCGCATGTGAACTATAAGTGAAAAAAATGAAACAAGTATTCCGATGGTGACGTAAATCTCAAAATAATTTTATGCTAAGGCATCTTGAGAAACTGTCGTCGACCGTCTGCTGGCTCAAGCTGCCGTCCGAATCTCCCAAGAACTTTGAATTGTGACACATCAACATATTGTGTGTAATAACAGCAAGTTCGTGATGTAATCAACGAAGTAATCAGAGAAATAATAAACACTGTTTTGGAGCATATCGAAAAAGAAGTAGCTCAAGAACGGGCACAAGTGTGGCAACGGTACTAGTTTGCAAGAAGAACAACCCGAGGGGCAAGTTATGAACTTCTACAAAAGTTAGTGGTCGAAGATACTCAGGAGTATTATTTTGCACTGAGATTAAATGAAGACACTTTTCATACGTTACTAGACCGTGGTACCATAAACATACAAAGATCTGACACATCTATGACATGTGCATTGCCCGCCAAGGTTGAAGAGTGAGGGAAAAGAGAGGGTAGCGTGGAGCTGTGCTATTTATCAAGGAATAAAGCGGCCGCTATTCACTTCTTACTATTCATTTCACACACATAATCACCTGTCACTCACATTGCCAGTTCACTGAAAAAAAAGTTATCAAGTTCAGAGTGAGATAAAACAAATATCACATTGTTGTTGAGAAAATATCAATTATTTTTTCATCAGAATTAAATGAGCGTTATTTATTTATGTAAAGTGTATAACACGACCTTTTGTGTTCACGATCCGCGCCCTGCCATTAGGCTACTGTCGCTTCTGCATATATATATATATATATATATATATATATATATATATATATATATATATATATATATATATATATATATATATATATATATATATATATATATATATATATATGTGTGTGTGTGTGTGTGTGTGTGTGTAATAATATTTTTGTTTCTCATATATATCCAGAAAGATAACCAGTTAAACTGTTATAGTTGACTTACCAAATTACAAAAAAACTTTTCTTTATTTTATACATGTTTTAAAGCTTAAAAGTCGCTTACTGTAAAATTATGATTTTCAAGATGAGCACGTAATTCTCGCCAAAAAAAAAACACGATATTTTTATATCTGTATCTTAAATATGTCTAAAAAATGAAAAACGTGAAACAAGTCTTAATATAATCAAGGCAATATTGTGTTCCGTGACAAGAAGTTAAGTTACGTTTTCAGTTTAAATCATATTTTCCGCCTTATGTTCTTTCATATTTGTTTTAATATATCTTTATAGAGAACAAAGATCCTCTTCAATTATGTTATAATAATTTCATAGTACGTGAGCAACCAGTTCGAAATCCGCCGCCGTCAAGGAAATTGCAATTTTATTTTCTGAATTCTAACCCAGGTGTCTACCGACTACGATACCCTTGGCGAAAAAGGAGTTACCGCCTAGGTGCTTTGCGGTACAGGAAAACATCGTGAGAAAATGTGTGCATCCTGCACCTTGCAGCGAGGATTTGTATTAATCGTCACGCTTGGCAAGCGGATGCGATTGAAGCACCACATGGATTGTCTAATTTGTTCAAAATACATTTTGCATATGTTTCATTTGTGTACAGCTCACCAAATCTACGTGACATAAAAAATAAAAATAAAATATTCTATATTCGACATATATCGTTATCAACTGGTATTGATTAAATAATCTATTTGCTGTTAATACAAACACTACGTAGAAAACATTTTTTTTATAACTAGTCTAAGACAAAGTCATTTGTATATAATAAAGACGAGTGAAGCGAGGAGGAGCATACTGATGACCACAACATGCGAACTGAGTTAGCGATTAGATTCTGGGAGCCTTGCTGCAGCTATGTTATTGTTGCAGCACGAATGGATTGGTTCATCCAGGAAATGACCACGCTATCGCAGCATAACAACGTAAAAGAGCAGCTAATAGGTTGAAATTCTCATAGTGAATAAAGAGAACCAGCGACCCTTTTTATTGGAAAAATTTTCACATAATAAACTTCTGAAATTATAACTTCAAGTAAAAATTATTTTTTTATTTTTAGTTTACAAAAGGAGGTTCCGCTTTCCGAACAAGGAAAGGGCGGCGAAAAGAACTTGTTGGGAAAGAAACCTGAATTCTTTTTCTTGTCGTTTTTAAGACAATCACAAAATATTATAAATCAAAGTCGAAAAGCAATATAACAAAATAGGTAGTCAAAGTACGTTCTACAATGATATTATATCAAAAAATTTTAAAAAACGTATGAAAATGAATCTACACTAGAGACGTTACTAAAATTGAGGTATGCTGGCTCTGCTATTAGAACTGAAAGAGCAGGTATCTAAATCTAGGTCTGATATCAGGCCGCCATCAACTTGAAAAGTGCATGCGACCTCATTAACAACTGGATTAAAGGCGAAGGGATATGTGTTATATCTAAAAAAATATTCTGGTCATGTGTCACCAAAGACATTTAAGTAGTTTTAAATCTCTTTGTGTGTCACGTATGCTAGTTAACGTTACGTTGTTACGTGTAACGTAAGTCTAAATTCGTACATTGGAACATTAGGTACAAATGTCATTGCATGCGGTTATATTATATCTTTGCTTGGAGTATCGTTTAAATTTTGTAATGCTAGTCCTACCTCATGAAAATTGATTTTTATGTCTTTACCAGTGTCATATATTAGTATTACCAGTGTCATTTATTATTATTATTGCCATTTCTATAGGATTCTATGAATAATATTTCGTTCAAGTTCCAGTAGTGCTTGGTTTTAAAAGAAACTTAAAAAAGTATATATATACATATTGTTACGCCGCGCTCAAATCAGCGCACTAGCGCCATCTAGTGTCAGGAACGAGAGCGAGGGGAGCTTTGCAGTAAATGGCATCACAAATCTTTCGACCGACAGCGCCACCCGAAGAACTAAGTTTCTGGAAAATCTACACTCGAATACTCGTTGCCTGGCGCGCATTTACCTGAATGTTCGGGACGCTTCTTTGCTAATTATATAAATAGGCGCTGCAAGATGCGATCGAGACAGAGTTGAACTCGGCGACACAAGCGAAGCTTCGGAGCGGAATTAAGTGAATTAGTGTGTTTAATTACTAGTGTTTTAACTTTAATTTGTGTAAAGTAAATTAAAGTGTTAATTTAGGTAATTTTATCGGCAATTTTTATTGTCACGAACCTCAAGCTCGTAACAATATTTAGTTATCGTTACGGCCCTCAGTTGCCCCGGCAGAAGTCGACTGTTTATTTTTCAGCCAGTTCAACCAGTATATTAGTATTTAATTGCACAATAAGAGATTAGTCTAATTAAAATCAAGTATAAGTAACACTTCTCCTTATTAACACTTACCACATTACACCTGTGTCCCGTAGTTGGACGCTACACAATAGCACAGCATCTACGAGTACTTACCGTCCGGTGGACCATGTGCTCATTTGTCATGCTTTAATACACGCTTCTAAAATTTATAAAGAAAACTTTTCTCTTGCTGCGATTGAAATGATATTAAAAGTTATATGTTGAGAGTGATGACATCACATTTCATGTTTTGAAATGTCGTGTGAATTTTTAACTCGACTTGAAAAATCAAAAGTCCACATGAATACAATTCAGTTGAAATTAACTTTATCAAAGATAACAAATTTCCACAAAGTATAAGCGAGTATTTCATACTCAGTGTGACATATTTTCTCTCACACGAGTAGAATTCAGTGCATTCATAATGCACAAGAGAACTAAATATACAACGACTATAGTTTAACTTGATTCGGAATATTAGCACAAAGTATTTTAGTTTTCCTTTTTAACACCCACATGAATTTAACACCCGCATTAATTCCTCACGAAGTTGTAGTTTCAACGACTGCATGTTTAAAAATTAAAGTGACTATATAGTACCCACTAATTTACTCGAAATAATAATATATAACCGTTGACTTCACAGAGTCAGTTTTTAATAATGGTGAAATGTATACTTGTTTTTACAACGAAGTGACAAAGACTGAACTAAAACTTACTTTCTTTATATAATATCTATGTTGAATAAAACTATGCTTTGTTGCTCATTGTTAGTCGCAGTAAGTTTGAAGTAAGCTCAAAGTCGGAATCCTACATATAATAAATAATTCTACAAAAAATCCGGTTATGTTATGTCGTGAATTTTCCCGTGCTTTTGATACATGCCTGTAGCACGTAATTATATAGTATTCATTAGCGTCTCAATCTACCTAAGGTGCATATTTTAATTGAAAAAAAATTAAAATTGATCAACACTTATTAAAAAAGTAAAACAAGAACAGTGCTGCTTAATGATTTCTTATATTTACGCGAACACTGTACATTGAATAAAACTACTTTTACGGACTTTTTCGCGTTTTATTTATTTTATTTTTAATACCCGACGTTTCGGGTGCTTTCCAGCACCCATGGTCACGGGGGACTGAGGTGACTGACGTCCCGATGTCAAAGTTAACCCGGAGTACCTTCAGCTTTTTTAATTATTGTCTTTGGTCCGATCTACGCAGAATGAACTAACTGTGGTTTGAAGTCTTGCAGTGGTATGCTTGGGTTTAGTTTTAATTTTATTAATTATAGGATCCCAAGCAGGTGGTAATACCAAGCCTCCTTCTCTATTGAAATTAGGATGTTTTTTAATTTCAATAGCCTCACGTATCATCCTTGGTAGGAATCGGTGTTCTTTCGCGAGGATTTGTGGTCTATCAAATCTGATGTAATGGTTGGGGCCGTCTAGGATATGATCGCAAACTGCAGACTTCCCGGAACGTTGATGCTTCACATCAGCTATGTGTTCTTTTACGCGGGTTCTAATTGATCTCTTTGTTTGCCCTATATATGAGAGACCACAATCACAATCAAGCTTGTACACTCCTGCATCTTGTAGAGGAATATGACACTTGACGGATGGTAAGAACTGACTAATCTTCTTCGGCGGCTTGTAGAATGTTCTAATAGAAGCTCGCTTCAAGATGTAGCCAATCTTGTCTGTGACACCTCTGACGTAAGGTAGTACAGCAGGCACACGCTCGACTGTGGCCCGGCTTCACTCGGTCACTGTGACGGAGGCGCGCGACCCGAAGCTTGTTGTCGTGCAGAACCTGCTTGACGTGCTGAAGCTCGGCGGCCAGGTGTTTGCTGTCACAGATTCCTCGTGCTCAAAATCTTTGTTACAGAGAGCATTCTACAAGCCGCCGAAGAAGATTAGTCAGTTCTTACCATCCGTCAAGTGTCATATTCCTCTACAAGATGCAGGAGTGTACAAGCTTGATTGTGATTGTGGTCTCTCATATATAGGGCAAACAAAGAGATCAATTAGAACCCGCGTAAAAGAACACATAGCTGATGTGAAGCATCAACGTTCCGGGAAGTCTGCAGTTTGCGATCATATCCTAGATGGCCCCAACCATTACATCAGATTTGATAGACCACAAATCCTCGCGAAAGAACACCGATTCCTACCAGGGATGATACGTGAGGCTATTGAAATTAAAAAACATCCTAATTTCAATAGAGAAGGAGGCTTGGTATTACCACCTGCTTGAGATCCTATAATTAATAAAATTAAAACTAAACCCAAGCATACCACTGCAAGACTTCAAACCACAGTTAGTTCATTCTGCGTAGATCGGACCAAAGACAATAATTAAAAAAGCTGAAGGTACTCCGGGTTAACTTTGACATCGGGACGTCAGTCACCTCAGTCCCCCGTGACCATGGGTGCTGGAAAGCACACGATACGTCGGGTATTAAAAATAAAATAAATAAAACGCGAAAAAATCCGTAAAAGTAGTTTTAATCAATGAACAGTGCTGCTTTTAAAAGGTCTTAACTAGGAGGATCTATATTCTATGAAGAGGATTAAGAGGATTGTGAAGTGCCGATACGCGATACGAGTAGGTATTTTCAAAAATGCTATCTGTTTCATATCGCTCGCTTTGCCTCTCTTCGGGCGTGAAAAACTCAAATATTACATATTATAAACAAATTATCACGCGCAGTACAATAGCAGCAGTAAGCGACGCTCGGGCGTATTCTGTGAATCGCTTGAACGTCGGCTATCTGCGGTTTGCATACATTTACGACAAGCAAAGATATTTCAATTCCAATATTAAAAACCAGCCAAGAGCGTGTTGGGCCACGCTCAGTGTAGGGTTCCGTAGTTTCCCGTCCGTCACAATAAGTGTACCCACTTATGAGTTTAAAGGTGGGTATCCATTATGTTCGCGCTCCAGCAGCGCTCCGCGCTCCTGCAACTGCTCCCGGTAGTGGGTACTGTTGTTTCCATCCAAGTTCAAAATGATTTTCCTAGAAAGTCCTTATAAAGTTCTACTTTTCAGATTTTTTTCATAATTACTAAACTTTGGTTCAAAAGTAAGGGGGTGGGGGGACACATTGTTTTTTACTTTTGGAGCGATTATTTCCTAAATTATTGACATTATCAAAAAATGATTTCAGTAAACCCCTATTCATTTTTAAATACCTTTCCAACAATATATCACACGTTATGGTCGAAATTAAAAAAAAATCACTTCCCACTTTACATATAGGGGGGGCTACCCTAATAACACATTTTTTTCCAATTTTTATTCTACCACTTTGTCGGTGTGATCGATACACATACTGCTACCAAATTTCAGCTTTCTAGTGCTAACGGTCACAGAGATTAAGCGAGGATGGACAGACGGACAGACAGACATGGCGAAACTATAAGGGTTACTAGTTGACTACGGAACCGTAACGAGCAATTCTTTTATTAGAATACGAAGGTAAATTTTGCTAGTGTTTCAAATATTGCTATAGGTCAAAAAATCCGCGAGAAATCGGCGGTCCCGAATCCGTGGTTCGAATCCGAATGAATTCGACCCGACTTTTTTTCAAGTTCCCTTCTTTGGTGAGAAAATCTATTATTTCGAGCATTTTTTTAGTATTTTTTTATAAATGATAAAAATTTAATTCACCGACATAATAAAAAAATCAGTTTTTTTATTATGTTGGTAAGATCGAAAAATATTATTCATACTACATCAGTATATAATTCTTATCTAAATATAATTTCCAAAAAACATGATTTCCAAAAAAAAAATACCGAGTAAAGCTCGGTCATCCAGGAACTACATACCTATACATACTGAAATGTCTTTGACGACAAGTGACATAATTATTCAATTTGTTTTTGTTTCTTTGCAATTTTATTATACTTATTGCATAGTATGTGTAGACATTTAGTAGGTACTAACTACATATACCTTATAGAAGTGAGTTGTTTTTATATGTAAGTATCTACCTATCTATATCTGCCAAAGGCAAATGCCAGCTTTTACGATGAATACTATATTCATTCAAATAAAATTAATTTGTACCTTTTAGAATGGAAGATAAAGGTAATAGACGAGGGAAAAAAACTAAACGAAAAAAAAATTCAATTTTCTTCGTAAATCGAAAGGATGGGTTACGTCAACTTCTAAAATCAACAGGTATATCACACAACATACTATTGCACGTAGGTATCATACGTAATATTATTTATTCTGTGATCATCAGTGGTCGGAGTAGGTAGAGCTGTTTGGGGTGAATGACCGCAAACATTGATGTTAACATGGATATGCCTCTAAAATCCAGGGATTTTGAAATTGTCGATTGATTTAAGTGAGTTAATATGCGCAGGTAGTAGGTGAGCACCTAAACAGTATATACTTACTTGTATACACACACAAGGATCCTGGAATGTTGTTAGAGGTAGCTTCGTGAAATATGAATTAATTAAGTAAACTGTTAGAAACAATACTAAAGATACTTTACTGCACAAGGAAATATTAAATGCCTACACAATACAGAATAAAAAAGGATGTAAAGAGTTTAATATTTTTTTATTTAAACAGAGAGAATAAATTTTAATTGATAACTTTTTTAATTACCTACACATACTATTTTTCTTGTAATTAATATTTATAAAATGTTTTCCGTCTTTTCTCTAACAAAGCAATTTATCTCTCTTTTATTTTTATATGTGGAGCACAACTCCATGTTACCAACCCGTCGTACACGCTGTTTTCGTCACTTATTTTTTGCCTCTTTTTATCTTAAAACGTCCAAAGTATTAGCTATCTCACATACACATATACAGGTACAGTACAGCGGGCTTTACTCACTCTCTTGTTTCGGCTTGTAGAGTGTGCACGTGCGATTTATTGTGTTTCTTATTTTATTTGACGTTGGCTTGTTAACTGGTTTCTGGAATCTTACTGATACGAATGCTTTGGCTTGGATTTACGGATTTTGATTTCTTTTTTGCCGACTGGATACATTTGAAACTGTTTGTTTGATTTACTTACCACTTTTTGGGTAAGTGTTTTTTATTTTTATAATATCTACTTACTACAAAAACCAAAGTAATTGTCCTCTGCTAAATACGTATTTTTCAGGCTTCCTAAGTTCCAAAGGAAGCTTAATAGTTTCGCCATGTCCGTCTGTTTGTCACAGCCCACAACCATTTTTATATACAAAAGTTTAAAGTGGAATTTTCCGTTAGTGACCTGAGTAGCAGGGAACTTGTTCACGTAAATTGTGCACTCCCGCTACCGTAAACAACGGTCAGGTGCTTGTCGGATCACCTACAATGTGATCCGACACGCACCTGATCGTTTTTTTCTAATACAACCTTATGTTAAAAGCTGACAAAGTCAATTAGAATACAAG
This sequence comes from Parnassius smintheus behrii, assembly GCA_036936625.1. Taxonomy (NCBI): domain Eukaryota; kingdom Metazoa; phylum Arthropoda; class Insecta; order Lepidoptera; family Papilionidae; genus Parnassius; species Parnassius smintheus. The sequence continues at coordinate 45,093,115 of JAUPFT010000004.1, forward strand.
ATGGACTAAGACCTCCCCCTTGCACACCCCTTCAAGCACCGCGTTTTCCTACAATAACCATTTTCATTGGCTATTGACTGCTCTTACCTATATATTTTCGGAGACGGGTTTGACAGTCTTCTATCTGATTGTCTGGATCGACGAACAAAATGCATTTGAATTATGTATGTCATACTTACTGTGGAACAATTTTTGTGAATTTTTCACACCATTTTTCGTTATTTTGACTATTTATTGGAAATATTTTAACTGTTTAGTATTATTTTAGGGCGACAAACGGAAATACTTGGCATATCTATGTTACGTCGGCAAGTAGCAAATAACCTACTCCTATAAAACTACTTAAGCAATGTTTTTTTAATTCCGTGAATTCCCGGGCTTCCGGGAAATATTTGGTATATCCATGTTATGTCCGCATGTTGCAAGTAGCAAAAACAGCTCTACCTACTCCAAACTATAGTGATCATACTTCGATTGGTAGGTAATAGACCGAAATTTATTTCACCAAAATATAAAATCATGGAATAGCTGATGTTGATTTTTAACTTCATAAAAGGACGAGGTTCTATGTTCGGCTGTATGTTTCTTCTTTTATGTTATTTTTTATGTATGTTCACTGATTTCTCCATCAATTGTGGACCGATTTTAAATACCTATTCATTTTTTATTCAATAACGTATGTCTCACATTTTTGGCCCCATATAAATGTTATAGAAATCATTTCAATCATGACATATGTTTTAATTGAGTTTTATTGAAGTCGGTTGTACAAAATTTTCAATTTTACCACTTGTCTAGTAATAAAATTTGTCCGTTAGAAATTGTTGTTCGTATTGCTAATTACTAATCTAAATATTTAACAATGAACCAAGAATTTTTCAAACGTCCGCCAACGCGCAGCATCCCCACGTCGTCCAGGAAGAGGTTCAGGTGGGCCAGAGCGCCCTTGACAACGGTGACCCGCTTCAAGGTGTCAATCACGGGCTCAAAATGCTCCACTTGGACCATACGGGTCCAATGCATCAAGGCTTCGCAACGCTCGCTAGAGAACAAAACGGAATCAGAGATTCGGTTGGACGGGTCTCTCGAATTGCGGACAAATCGACGCAACCAAGCAGTCACTCATAAGAGCTTATTGAGAGAGCTGTACCGTTCTAGCAGGCAGAAATCCCGAATGGGCTTATCCTTGCCCACTCCTACTTGGGCTCTTAGGCCAGGCAATTCAATGGCTTCAGAGTATTTATTCTGGGGCCAGAACGACTGAGACTCAGTCAACCAACTGGGCCCCCACCACAGCGGGAGATCAACCAAAGGGGGCTTCACAGCCGCGAGAAGCGCAGTCTACGGAATTCAACTCCCCTGGGATATGTCTCCAGGTTAGAGGCGTGCCAGAATTCTGGATTTGAGACACGCGGTTCGACACAAAGACCTCAAGATTGTGAGGTTATGTTATCATAGACCAGAAGATCACCAGCTAATCGATCACGGCGAAAACGTATTCGCGATCAATAACCAGCTGGTGATCCTCAAGGAACCTCATGAGCTGGCAGTTTACAATTGACTCCATTGTTTTGAAGAACAAGGAGGTGATGGCGATAGACCGGCGATAAAAAGTTAATAATGTCTAAAAACTACTGTTAGAAAATCTGCTTTTAAATAAAAAACCGCAACTAAATCGGTGCACCCTTTTAAGAAGTGCGGTGCCACAGACGGACACAGACGCATAACGGTCAAACTTATAACACCCCTCTTTTACCTCAAGGGTTAACAAAACAGTCAAGGCAAAATTTAAATAAAACCTGAACCTAAATAAATTCCAATTCAAAAGTTTTCAAAATTTCCCGCAATGTGAAAGGACGTACTGTTACACTATAATTACAGAAAATCAAATGAATTTCACAAGAAAATATTCGAAAACTTTCTTTTTAGGATCTAAAGATAAATAACAAGAAAAATAGTTTCACCATGTGCGTCCGTCTGTCTCCGTCCGGTTTTATTCGGAGACTCTAGGTGCTACAATTTTGTAATTTAGCATAGTTATAAATATTTATTACGACTAAAAAACTGTGAAATAAAATCTTGACAAAATATTTATTTTGAGTACCTACACAGGTAAAGAGAGTATGATTTTTTTACCCGTCTATTACCGCGTGTGGGGTGTCGTTGGTGGGTGTTTAAAAAAATTGCTGCTATGGAGCTAGATTTTCTGGTTTCAGGGGTCCATTTCCAAAATATTTAGCTTTAAAGTGGTATTTTTATAAGAGTCATGTGTCTCCGCTTTCAACCAACAAAACCTTTGTTTTTGAAAATGTGAAAAATGTGTACAATAGTAGTATGTATAATGAAGTTAAAGGAAAAACTATCACACTTAACAAGCTAACGAGTAACAATCGACCAACTTATAAAATGGACTTAGATTAGTAAACATTTCTTAAAAATTCCGTATAAAATGACCTAAAACTAGCTATTGCGTTCCTCTTAATTAGGCCATGAGTGTAGTTTATTTGAAAAATGAATAGTTATAGTTATAATATATAGCTGATGACGGGGCGCCGATGAGGAGCTAGCCTAGGGCACTGTTGACATTTAATCCGCCTCTGTATTACATAAGTCAACATTGTAGCCAAATTAATTAGACTATGATAATGTTTACACCGGTGAACATTTTTATTTACTATTGAGATTACTTGCCGTCAAGGAAAGTTATAAAAGAACATAAGTTTTCATGTCCCTAAAATTTATATGTAGCGGTGAAAAAAATTTTCAAAATTTAGAATCTTGCGTCATGCACCGGGGCTCGGATTAACGACATTGTGGTAACAAATAATAGATGTTCCTATGTGTGGTAGCAGCATAAGGAATTTGTTACACAATTTCAACAACGAGGGATGCCAGAAAGACCTCATAGCCTTTCCTATTAGAGGCTATGAAGTCATCATCATCCTTAGAACCCGTCACAGGTCCATTGCTGAACGTCGGCCTCTATGCATTTATGATATCCTACATCTCTTACCATCTATATATAGTTTGAAGCCGCCATATATTCCGCATGGGTACGAGGCTGCCGCTCGAAAACTTCCTTTCCCTATCAATTATCGTTCTTTGAACTGCATGGCCGGCCCATTGCCGCTTTATTTTGTTGATCGGTTGAACTATGCTGTACTATATCATAGAAGCTCTACTTCGGACACTTTCATATCGTATATGCGAAATATAAGATGCATTAATCGTTATCAGAAGCACGAAAAAAGCGTTTAAAGAAAAAAACGAAATTAAGCTTATTGAACGACTTTTTATGAAAAAATATGTCGGCATATAAAAATTAACGGCTGCATCGTTTGAAATACGTCTCATACGTTTCAAATGCATCAAATATTGATCGTTATTCATATTTTCAAATTATTATTATTATTATTGGGGTATCTATATAATTTTCTCACCTGGTTGGGTTCTATAAATATATAATTATAAATTAAAATGAAAAGATAAATGTACATAAATATCGATAAAATAAAATAAATACAAAAACTACATGAATAAATAAGATCCAACCAGATGGGACCCCTCGGCAGGGGAGACCAGACGGCCGAGGGTTAGGGGGAAAGGCAAAGAAACCGGCGGACGATGCGGGCGGTATCGAGGAGCATCGCCTTCTGCATTTGGGCCCGGAGCGGTCCGTCACGGAGTCCCAGTCGCCTCAGATGACCCGAGAGGCTGATTGGGATTAGCCCATTCGCAGAGACGACTACAGGAATAATTTCGGTCGACACACCACCCCACATGTCGGTCACCTCGTGAGCCAGGTCCAGATATTTTGTTTGTTTATCTGTTTCGGCTTTCACGAGGTTCTCGTCATACGGAATGGTAGTGTTGATCAAAAATATCCTTGACTGTGCCCGGCCCATCAGCACAATATCAGGCTTATTCGCAAGAATAGTCCTGTCTATGATGATGGCCCGGTCCCAGGAGAGCCTGGCGCGGTCATTTTCGAGCACGGCTTCCGGCAAGTACTTGTAATACGGCAATTTCCGGTCCATGTGACCGTATTTCAGAGCGAGCTCCTGGTGTAGAATTCTGGCTACTAGGTTGTGCCTGTGCAAGTACTCAGAGTTAGAAAGCGCCGAACAACCGGAGATAACATGCCTAAGTGACTCCCCGGGATGGCGACAAGCTCGACAGACGTCGACAGTGTTATCCTTTAGGATGTATCTCCGATAGTTGTTGGTCTTAATAACCTGATCCTGTATTGCACAGACAAAACCCTCGGTTTCCCCGAAGGGGTCACCGAAACGTAGCTAGTTGAGGGAGGCGGCTGTATCTACTTGAGGCTCATGTAGAGCCCTGTAGTACCTCCCATGGAGCTCCTTCTCCTTCCATACGGTCTCCCGGTCGGATATGCTCTGTACTGCCGGGTCTTGCCATTGCTCGTTGGCTAAGGATAGAGGGGTAAGTCCTTTATCACTAGAAATGACGTCATCCGATCTCGCCAGGAAGTAACGACGGAGGCTGCACACTTCACGATTATGCATGGTGAGCGCGCTCAGGAAGCCACGCCCACCATGCTTTCGCGGCAAGTACAGCCTCATTACCGACGATCTCGGATGATGCAACCTATGGGACGTCATTATAGTGCGGACTTTTCCATCCAGGGCGTTAAGTTCGGTCTGACTCCACCTGAGTATGCCAAAGGTATACATGAGGACAGGCATGACCCAAACGTTATATGCATGTGTCTTATTCACACCGGACAAAAGGCTGTTAAGCACTTTGGTCAAGCGTGCATAAAACACGTCGCAAACTGACTGTTTCATACCAGCCTCATCGATACCGATGTTCTGTGACATACCCAGGTATCGGTATGTTTCAGCCTCGGAAAGGGCCCTTAAGTTGACGGGCATAGATAAGTCAATGCGTTCAGAGTTAGCAACCCTTCCCCTTTCAGCATGGAGGACCGCACACTTATCCGTCCCCAGCTCCATTCCAATAGAATTGCTAAATTCACAAGTGATGTTTAGCAATTCCATAAGATGGGAGCGACTGGAGGCCAATAATTTGAGGTCATCCATATAGAAAAGGTGGGTCACTTTTGTACCTCCCCTCCGAAGCTGAAGTCCCCTCCCAGAGCCCTCCAGTAAAGTACTGAGAGGGTTCAAAGAGAGGCAGAACCAGATTGGACTCAGATGTCGCCCTGGAATATACCCCTTCTTATCCTTATGCGGCTTTCCGCAGCCGTCATCCGCTCACCCAGATGACAGAGGATCGTACTCCACTGCCCCATACACTGCTCGAGGAAGTCTCGAACTGTACAGTCAATCTTGTACAGCTCGAGGACCCTCTTTAGCCATAAATGGGGCACCGAGTCAAAGGCCTTTCTGTAATCTATCCAAGCGGCGGAGAGGTTCCGACGGTTGCGTTTCACCACTTTGCCAATGACCGCGTCAATGAGGAGTGGTTCCTTGGTTCGACGACTGCCGCCCCGACATCCATTTTGAGCGCGCGACATCACCTAATTTGAGCCCAGGTGACGAGCGATTTTCGCGCTCAAAATGGATATTAGTGTCTTGTATACAGTCGGTAGACACGTGATGGGGCGGTATTTGCTCGGGTCTGTGGCACCCTGATCTTTAGGAACCAAATGAGTGATCCCAGTAGTGAAGAGGCTTGGGAGCGACTTCTGGTTGAGAGCCTCTTGAAACTGTCGGGCGAGCACAGCGTGACACACCGTGAACCCCTTCAGCCAGTAGTGCTGCACCCGTCAAGCCCCGGACTTTTCCAGTTCGGGGCCCTACGGACCGCCGCTAGGTCGTCTATGCGCTCCGTCAGTTTTTGCGTTATATGCGGCTGGGACAAACTAACATTTGTCCCAGCTAACGCCATCCTGACGGTGCGCACAATCCTTGGCCTGGTATTGCCTGCTTCAGCATATCAGTCTGCCGATGCGGGCCCTAGCCCTTGCGATACGTTCCTCAATTCTTCTTCTCCATGCTGGGATAGCGCTACTTTGGCCAGTAGCGCGTCCAGCCGTGGAAACCTTGGCGCCTATGATACGGCAGACTGCCAACGCGGCGCCAAAAAGATTGAGTCCGTCTCTCAAAGGTCCCGGCTGGCTTCCAAATAGGTCACCAGCATTGGGTTCAGAGCCCTCACGACAGCCCGATTCCGCTTGCTTAGGGCTAAGCGGGGAAGTCGCGGTAGATTTTCGATAGGCATATTGCGCGTTTCCACAATCGCCTCCTCCAATGTACTCCTTATTTGCTCTAGTTCCAGTTCCTGGGTGACTGTTCCGTCATCGTTTGAATCAACCACAACTGGCCCATTCACGGCGGCATCCACATTTGCCGTTTGCTCAGCAAGTTGTGGCGCCGCATCCTCAGCCGCAGCATTTTCACCCGATGAAGGAACAGCCTCACGTCGTACCCGTTCGAGTTAGGTGACATCAAATGTATTTGAGCGCAAGATATACCGAACTCGGTCTGTTTTGCTCGGTGATGGTTACAGATGGCTCCATCTCAGCAAAAAGTCGATGCATCCTTGCCCGATACGCAAAACCTCCAGTTTCTCCCCCTTTCGCCCTAAAATACGCCCGCAATGCGTTTCTGTTCATCTGGGTTGTCCAACGCATGCGGCGTACTCCACCAGTGGCGGGTGCCAATTGTTGGGCCCACGAAGACCCTGCCGACACCAAACCAGCTGGTGGGGATGATGGATGCGAGGGGCTGCTGGGTGGTCGTGCAGCACCTCGCGCTCGGCTGACAGTTCGCATGCTGTCGCGTCCAGCGCCAGCTCCAGACGCGCCCTGGGGATCTCCAGGCAGCGGCCCTTTGCGCGTTCTTCCGTATTCCATCATCCATAGTGGTGGGCGTCATTTAGCGGGGGACACCCAGACCCGGCGCCGTTTCATGGTGAGGCCATGTGCACAAGCGGGCCTTTGCACCTTCAATTTTTGCCGAGGCACGGCACTAACACCTCTTGGCAAGGTGCTGACTGACTGCGCTGACGTACCGGTTTTGTCACATAACCGTTACGTCAGCGGGCGATGGGGTCGTCACTTCCCTACTTTTTAAATTTTGGGGCGTTAACGTTTTATTAAGTATTTTAGTCCGAAATTATTCTGCTATTTCACACTGGTCTTACTTAAAACTCAAATCTGCAAACCTGCCAAATTTCTTCATTACATTTTTTACAACTTCTTATCGAGAAATGTTATTTTCTACGTGGTAGAGCCATGCTGCAGTTATATTAGAAGTATAGTTGTAGCTCACATGGGTCGGCTCGACCGGGGAGGGACCACGCTCTCACAGAATACAAGCGTGAAATAGTAGCTTAATGCTACTGTATTTCGTATGGTGAGTGTAGAGAACCGGAGACCCTTTTTACTGGAAACGAGGCATTCCGTCTTAGTCCTCACGAGTGACAACGCATCTGCATTTTAATTCGTAATTGAGGATTGATGTAGATGACCATGGGCCACAGAAACCACTTACCATCAGGTGGACTGTGTGCTCGTTTGTCACCCTATCCTATATAAATATATATATATATATATATATATATATATATATATATATATATATATATATATATATATATATATATATATATATATATATAAATTATTTTTGCCGACACCCAGCTATAGAAGAAAGTGTGTGTGTCTAGACCTAAACTAAATATTGAAATATATTTTTCTTTATCAAGGCCGTAAACAGACAGCTTTAGCAGTAGATCAGCTTCACATGAGCTTCACCCTAATGGCGCTCTTGCTACTCTTGGAAAAGGTAGTGACCATCGTATTTTATTATTATTACCCGAAAGTTTGAGTATTGTACATCTACCATACGCATACGAGATGGCTTTGCTGCTTCTAAGGACCTTGTAATATTCCAACACTTGCCATATTTCACTTTTCGATATAGAGATACGAGAACGATTATTTCATACCGTCGCCACAAGATAAAATATTAAACAACTTATTGATGTGGAAGTATATAATACTTATCAATCAACTTCTCATCGTTTTTCCAAATTTGTGTTGAAAACTTCAACTGAATGCCCTCTAAAGTATTACTTTTCAATAAATACTATGCAAGTTTTTAAAACAAAATGTTATAACTTAAGAATGAGCATCTCTTTTAAGTAGTAATACGAACGTGCAGTGAGAGTTTTCATCGCGAATTACTTTATATGGTTTTCGCTCGGTGTAAAATACAAAATCAAAGCATCCCTTTGTGAAACTTAGTTACGTAAAGAAATGAAATTCGTGATATTTAACGATTACGTTATTAAAAATAACTTTTTGATTTAATTTTTTTTTATTTGTGGGTGTTTATTGAACGTAAACATGTTGTCTGCAAATAATTGGGGAACTTACTTACTTATAACTTTCAGGGGTAGGGATACATCGTATTTGGAAGTTCATAATAACGGTTAAAAAAATAAGCTGCGGTTACCAAGCCACCTGTCACGCATGTCAAATATGGCAAATACCCCCATATGAGGCAATCCATGGGGGAGGCCTATGTTCAGCAGTGGACCTTAATAGGCTGTAATGGTAGTGAGATATAATGTTTCTGATAAAAAATATATTTTAAACAGGCATACATATGTTATAAATTTAAATAGAAATCAATAAATATAATTTAGAGAGGATTCTGTTTAGATGTGAAGGTTGCTACTTGAATAAATGACAAAGTTTATTTGATTTGGATAAAGTATCTTGCCAAGGAACGTACGTGTAATCTCCTTTAACTTATTTCTTTCTTTGTCTGCAAAAGTTTCCTGTTTATATGACCATCAGTAAAATAGCACACGTAATCAGAATTCACACCGTGCACATACGGCTTACGGCATACGGTACAGTTTCCAAAACATAGCGATATTATTACAGTGGATCGCTATAATGTTGTAGAACATGCGTTGCATTCGCAATTATGACTATCCTATGAAATGTTGAATATAGTAATGAGTGCTCTTGAAATACAGTAATGAGTACTAACCAAACGGAGTATGAACTTCGTTTACAAATAATTCAACTATGTTGGGTATTAGTTTTCGTACCGATAAGTAAATGTTTCAATTACCATGTTAAATTCAGCTGGCAATATATTTAGTTGCTTTTAGTTCCACGTCCACGTGTAAGTAGATAATAGGACGTTTTCTGGTTATTGATATTAAAGTGAAATGATTTTACAGTACAGTGAAAATGGCTACTAAGTGCCCATAAAAGCTAAAAAAAAAACACACTAAAATAAAGTTCCTTGCCGCAATTAATTGAACTGGTCCTCTGTACACTTCAAATCACAATGCAGCAGTAGGTGTACCGTTGCTAAATTGTAGAAGTAAGCAATAATGTGGTACTTACTCGGACTCCTAGCCAGAATTAGATTTCACACATGTTAATATTTAATAGTATGTGACTGTCAAATTATTTCAAATTACGTTCCTTGTAAGCATTAGCTAAGAGCGAGATATTTTCAAGATAAATATAATTATTAATTTCTAGTAGTTCACGTCTACATAAACAATAATTATTATAATAATAATTTTGGAATATGTAACACTTTTCACTTTTTTACGTCTATCCATTCGTACCATGATTCATCTAAAGATAATTTTTGGAAAAGATATACTTTGATATCTATTGCACCATATTCATCATCATCATAACAGTTCTTTATAAGCCCACTTCTGAATATCGGGCTTTCCCAAAGAATGTCTCCAAACACCGTGCTAAATCATAATCGATATGTTAAACACTCGTTGCATCAATTAGTCAATAAATACCGCTTCATGATTTTTAGTTTGTTTCATTGACATACCTATTTAGAGCAGAAAAACTTTGAGTGAATTAACTACTTAATACAATTTCCATTACTAAAATACGAACTTTTTCCAACTTTAACACAAACCTAAATTATACCATTAACTAAAATGATTAAAAATATATATTATATATTATCAAAATTATATATATATATATATATATATATATATATATATATATATATATATATATATATATATATATCTCTGACTTATGCTTACTGGTTAGAAAAAACATCGAGTGGTTCCCCCAAAATTTAAAACCAAAAATAAAATTAACCACCGCTACATCAAAATTACCAATCGTAAACACTGGCCCTATGCAATTTCAATAATAATATACAATAAAATTCCAGAACGTACCAGAAGCATTAAAGCATAAAAAAGTAAAAAAAAGGAAGTTAATACGTATTTAACGAAATAAAGTAATTTTTTTTTTGAAAAAAATGAAAACCGACTTCAAAACTTTTCCCAGTTTATTAAAAAGTTATGACATCTTTATTCTCAGGGGTGACAACGCATCTGCATTTTGATTCTTAATCCAGGTTAAATGTTGATGTCTATGGGCCACAGCATCCACTTATTATCAGGTGGACTGTATACTCGTTTATCACCTTTATTCTTAAAAAAAAAACATAATAATATATTAAAAACAGCAAACAGCCAAGCACGCTACCTTGGGGTATTGAGTGATTTAAGAATATATTTTAAGACCTTACGAGGGCGGCACTGAAAACTTCGGGAATCAAGGAAGTGACACAACATTACTATTTAAAAATGTATTTATTGCTTTTCGAAGTATTATCCGCGAAATTTGACATATTTTTCCATACGATGGAAACAATCATTGCAGCAACCATTCCATTTGGAAGTTGGGGTCTCCAAAATGGCCGTTTTGCAGGCGTCCACAACTTCTTCAGGTGATGAAAATCTCTGTCTACGCAATTTATTCTTTATTTTAGGGAAAGTATAGAAATCATTAGGGCTTAGGTCGGGACTGTACGGCGGATGGTCTAATAATTCTTGTTTCTCTGTTTTCTTGCTCTAAAAACTCTCTTGTTCTGTGTGCGGTGTGAGAACTCGCATTGTCGTGATGGAGGATGATGCGGCGGTTGCAGTTCTCTTTACGGAGTTCAGAAACGACCTGTGGCAAACAAGTCGTAACATGGCCGGTTTTGGAGACGAACGTGGTCACCATTTTTTTGCAACACTCCGTGAACCTACAATTTTTGTTGGCTTTAACTCATTTTCGAACACCCAAACTCGTGACTGGTTTTTTGTTTCGGGTTCGTACGCATATATCCAGGATTCGTCACCTGATACGATGTTGTATACAGCATTTGAGGATCCTGCGTGGAATCTTTCGAGAGTTCTGACGCCCCAAGTAACGCGAGCAGCTTTTTGCTCTTCACAGAGGGAATGCATACCGCATTCCCTCTGGTAAACCGCATTCCATCGGGTAAACAACTTTTTACACCTAATTTTTCATGCAAGATTAAGAAGTATTAGACTCATGCCAATGTCTAAAGTTGCCTGAATTTCGCGGTATATCACATGTCGATCTTCCTCAATCAGCTTACACCCAGCATCAACGTTTTCTTGGGTGACTGCAGTTTTTGGCGACCTTGACGGGTTTCATCACTGAGCTTGACACGTTCACGTTGAAATTCAGAAAACCAGCGATAAATTGTGGTTTTGGATGGGGCTTCGTCAACAAATGCAGAAATCATCCGGTCAACACACTGTTTTTGTGTTAAACTACTTTGAAAGTCATAATAAGTCATCGCTCTTGAATTTTTAGAGTCAATTCCATTTTCTCAACGACTAAACAAGTTTGACAAAACCTTGTGATAAGACCGAGAATCTTTTTTTAAATAAATAAATGGTATTCAATTTTTAAAATCAAGGAGTTTTAAAGATTTTAATATGAGAGGAACAGTGGAAATATTCCATTCCCGATACTTTTAGTGCAGCCTATGTACAATCTGAACAGTTCCGGTTTGTGGGTCATTATATTCACGGATATATATATATATATATATATATATATATATATATATATATATGGGATTTTGGAAGAACTCTTAACAAAATCGAGAATAATCAATATTGTTTTAATTTCAATTTTAACACCTTTTTTAGTTTAAATCACGCACGCTTCCCTTCCTCGTTCCAAAAACAGAAAAAAAGGCCACCTTCCTCCCCCTCTCTCTCTCACCTCACGTCCTCCTTCTCACACACTTACGTTCCGTTTCCACTCCATTAAATTACGTTCCATTCCTACATTTCGGTCATCCTGCATCTCATATCTGCCCCAGATATGCTCTTCTCCCTCTTTCATCATTCATTCATCTTACACGATGTAAGACATTTAACATTAACGTCTCTAGTGTCTAGAATCTTAACATTACAAAATAAACTTTAACCATTGCCATGTTTATTTTCTGTTGGAGTAAACAGTTAAACTATGCATATCCTGCATTATACATCAGAATAAGTAAACATTACATCTTTCATGGCACTTTAAAAAAAATTAAACAATTACTGACACTAGTCAACAATGTAGATAGACTCTTTGCATTTCTACAACTTACTAAACACATCCAATACAAGTATGAGATAATATGGCATAAGTAACAGCATAAAATAAAAAGCTCGCACACTTGCTGAAAGTTACGAAAACTTATTTGCATCTTTACCAAAACAAAAAGAAATTATACATATTAGAATTAATATAACACTATAGTGCTCTGCGAGATCTGTTTATCTTTGACAATACAAAAAGAAATTACATAATAGTCTGAACCTTAAGATATTACATTATTACAGCTTTATGAGGTCTCGTAATACTACACTGAGGGTTCCACCTTAAAAATAATAAGTATCAAGTTTACCTAGTATTAATAATTCAGTCTCAAACTTTCACATCTTGAAAAAACCAAAAAAATTATGAACAAATATTATTACCCAATACCTGTTTTACTCGCAGTCATCTTCTTCAGGCCATCTCTTCATGAAATCTGCAGATGTCGCTGTACTGTTCGGCCCCTCTGTGCCTTGATACAACTTCACAACATCGTATCGGTCGTTGCGTTTCACCTTGACTACCTTATAGGGTCCGAAGAATTTCGCTTTCAGCTTGAGCCCTGGCCCAAACTGTGTCCTTTTAATTGCGACGAGATCTCCCACCTCATACTGAGAGCTCTGCTTCCTTTTCTTATTGTAGTTATTTCTATTTTCTTCCTGTATCTTTTGAATTTGGTCTCTGGCCTTCTGCCTTAAACTTTCTCTGCTTTCACTGTATTGCGCTATAGTTTCCTGGACTAGCAAATTTAATATCTCTACATCCTCCTTGCAGTTCATCTTGGTTCCAATGAGCAGTTGGAACGGTGTGGTGTCTATGCTTCTCTGGTAAGTACTGTTGATTGCTCTTTGCACACGTCCAACATGTTTATACCATAGCGACTGGTCTTCGATGCACAGTTTCGTCAGCATGGGTATTATTATCCGATGAACCCGCTCTACTTGGCCATTTCCTCTTGGTATGCCGGTTGTAATGGTGACATGCTGTATACCTTCATCTTCGCAGTACTTCTTAAATGCTCCACTGGTAAAAGCTGTGCCTCTGTCTGTTATGATACGTACAGGGTTTCCAAACGTCTCTTGGTGCAACTGTAGCTTACTTATTACTTCTGCACTAGTTGTTGTTTTTGTGGGGTACAGCCACACAAATTTGGTAAATCCGTCAACTACTGTGAGTATGTGATTGTACAGTTTTCGTGTCTCAGTTAGCGGTCCGACGTGGTTCAGATGCAAAGAATGCAGTGGAGTCCCTTCTTTTCCAATAGGGTTTAAATATCCCTCCTGTTTGCCTTCTTTCCGGGTTGCTAGCAGACACGGTATGCAACAGGTAATCACTTCTTCGATTTTTCTGTCCATATTCTTTATAAAATAGTCTTTGCTTATTGCTTCTTTCATTTTCTTCATAGCAAAGTGACCATTGCTATGTAATTGCTTGATTACTTCTTTTTCCATTAGCTTGGGGACCACCAGTTGTCTCTGATCACCTTTGTAAAGCACTCCTTGTTCCACATAATAGTTATTATACTGGCCATCTGTCAAAATCAGCTGTTTTATCGCCTTGAGGTCTTCATCTCTTTCTTGCGCCTGGCTAATCTTCTCGTGCAATGCTACCACTGCAGCTACATATGGGATTCTGCTGAGCGCATCTGCGTGTGGCATCCTGCATCCCGCTCGATGTTCGATATCATAGTCATACTCGCTGAGAAGTAATACCCACCTGGCCACCTTTGGTGTTAGCTCCTTCTTCTTCAAGGTAAGCTCAAATGCCTCACAGTCTGTGACAATCTTAAAGTACCTGCCAAAGAGGTAGTGGTGAAACTTTTTCACACCTTCTATTACTGCGGGTGCCTCAAGCTCATAGCTTGAATAACAACTTTCAATGTCATTCGTCCTTCTACTCCTGTAATATACAGGGTGCATTTCTCCTTTTGCATTTTTCTGCATGAGAATAGAGGCTAGAGCTATGCTAGATGCATCTGAATGAAGTTCTGTGTGCAGCTTCTGGTCAAAAATCATCAGTACTGGTTCACTCGTTAGCTTCTGCTTCAAAATGTTGAACGCTTGTCGTTCTTCAGGCCCGGAAACAAACTTCACATCTTTCCTCATCAAATCTGTTAGCGGCCTTGCTATCTGTGCACAGCCTCTTATGTACTTTCTAAAATAGGAAGTCAGCCCGACAAAACTTTGGATCTGTTTGACATTCACAGGCTCGGGGTATTGTGCGACTGCTTCAATCTTATCCGGACTGGGTTGTACCTGCCCGTCTTTGACCAAATGTCCCAAGTATTTAATCTCGTGGTGTATCAGCCTCGCCTTCTTCCAGTTGATTTCAGTTCCATACTCAGCAGCCACCTCCAGCACTCGTCTTAATTTCTGTACAGCATCTTCCTCCGTCTGCGCTGGAATAACAATATCGTCTATGAATATCATCATAACACCTTCTTGTATCAAGTCCCTAAATATGATGGTGATGAACCTCATGAATTACTTCGGCGATACGGAGAGACCAAATGGTGCTCTAAGAAATTCCCACTGCCCATGATGCGTGACAAACGATGTGAAGGGTATGGACTCCTTGCTCATTCTTAAATGGAAGAAACCATTTTTAAGATCTAGGACACTGAACACCTTAGCATCTTTCAACTTATCAATTAAGTCCTCGATCAATGGTAAGGGAAATTCATCCTTAACCATCTTCTTATTCAACTGCCTATAGTCAATGCATACTCTAGTTGAACCATCTTTTTTCTTTACAAGGACTACAGGGCTAGTATATTCAGAGAAACTCACCTGAACAATTCCTTTGCGTAACCACTCGTCTACCTGATCCTCCACTATCTTCTGTTCCATCAAGGCAAGTCTTCTTGGGCGCTGCGCCACTGGGATGTCATCTTTAAGTATAATCTTGAGTTCGATAGGCGCTTCTTTCGTCTGGACCGGGTTGTACTGCGTCACGAGCTGCTCCACCTCTGCCTTAATGCCATCGTCGTGGATGTGACCTGCAATATCAACCTCACTCACACAACAATTCACTCTCGTCAACCATTCCTCACCTTTAGGTAACAACAATACGGAACCCTCACGCATAACCATGACAACATTTTTTAGAAATTCCTGACCTAAAATCACTTTATAGGGCATACAGTCTTTAGGTACGATGTGAAAAATAACCCCGTCGTAATATCTTCCGTCGATCGAAACACTTTCGTAAAACTTTCCACACGATTTTATTTTTATATTTAATTACCCGTTATACGTAGAAATAAATCGAAAATAAATGAACCAGTTTTACAGTTTAAAGAAATTAAAATGCATTTTATTAAAGTGACATCAGACACTCAAGAATTGCAAATTCTTTCCATTATGCGTTTCTATCGGTAGCTAGATTGAACCATTTTTCCAACCATCTTCTGTATGCGCCACTAATGGTAAAATTTGAATTGTAAATACTCGCCGACGCTTTAAATTGAAAGCAGTGTAAGAATAGTTCAATTACCTATTCTTACACTGCTTTCAATTTTAATGGAGTGGAAACGGAACGTAAGTGTGTGAGAAGGAGGACGTGAGGTGAGAGAGAGAGGGGGAGGAAGGTGGCCTTTTTTTCTGTTTTTGGAACGAGGAAGGGAAGCCTGCGTGACTTAAACTAAAAAAGGTGTTAAAAGTGAAATTAAAACAATATATTGATTATTCTCGATTTTGTTAAGAGTTCTTCCAAAATCCCACACAATTTTGGTGTCAGAAGTGGGATTGTCTCAAAATAAGTGGGATTTCAAGTTACGACGGCACGTGGTCACGGCGTGGGTTTGGGTTTGCTTGGGTGGGTTGGGCTTTTTACACAATGGGTTTACACCCATTGTGTAAAAAGCGTCACCTTTGGTTTATTTTAATATTTTTTGAGACTTTTGTGTATTATTTGATTTTATTATTATGTTATTTGACTTAGATTATTATAGTACAGTATGTTAAAAAAAAAGTAAAAGAAAATAAAAAAAAAGTTTATCGAAATATGTTAATATTTCGAGATAAATATAATTTGATGATTAAGCCGGTAGTTATTCGCGTCTGTATAAATCATTTTTTTTGAGTCGCACTGCACGCCGGTACCAGCGCAAGGTGGCGACGGTGCAGCACATTAAAATAAGAAGGTGGTTCTCCGATGGGAGAAAATAACGACGTTAACGAAGTTAAGAAGTAAACTACAGCTCAAGACGCGCTGCAAGAAAAGGCTGTAAAAGATTCACAAGACGTAAAAATGGCGGCGGAAGGCTTTTCAAGCATGGTGGACAGCATCGTGAAGTTTAGCGGTGGTGATAAGACTTATTCGTCAACAAAGTGGGCTCAGGACATCGAAGACAATAAGGAGGTTTTTAGCTGGACAAATCAGCAAACATTAACAGTAGCGAGAAGATCCTTGACAGGCACGGCTGAACTGTGGCTACGATCAGAAAAAGTTTATATGACGTTCCAAGAGCTCAAAACAGCACTACAGAAAGAATTCCCTGACTCACTTAACGCAAAATAGATGCACGAGTTAATGGCGTCGCGCAAGAAACAGCGGGACGAAACTTGTTATCAGTATATGCTGATTATGAAGGAACTGGGCAAAAGAGCTAAATTCCCAGACTACGTCTCGATCCAGTACATCGTGGACGGCATCGCAGATCAAGAAATAAACAAGATGATGTTGTATGGAATTACATCATATTCAGTGTTAAAAGAAAAACTCGTTTGTTATGAAAAAATGAAGACGAAGATCGTTCCTGAAAAACAAAGAAAGTCATCCATATCATATCTATCGACTTCATCGTCGGGTTCAGTAAGTCGGCAGCAACCTAATAATAATAAAAGATGTTATAAGTGCGGCGATCCAAGTCATATTTCAACAGCGCGTACGAATGGAACTAAATGCTTCCGGTGTAATAAGTTCGGCCATATTGGTACACAGTGCACGAACGAGCAGAGCAGCGGCGTTGCAAACATGGGCGAATCGTCGGTTAAGCAGTTTCGCGAGTATCGCGTAAGCGGCCCGGTAGAGAAAGGGAGACAACAAATGTCGGTAAAGCAGAGTACGGCGGAAGCGCAATGACAATCGGCCATGTTCGGACTTTCGGCCAATAGAAGAGCGGGCACTGCGGGCCGCCATGAGAGCCGCAATATGGCGAACGAGAACGACGACTGGCGAGATGTAAACAAACACGAAAAGCAACAAAATACGCCGGTTAAATTAATTAAGTTGTGCGGAAAGGACATGGACGCGTTAATCGATACGGGCAGTCAAATTAATCTGATGGCAAGTGACGTGTATAATGAACTGAACGTGGACAAGTGCGCAGATAACACGATTTTAGCGGGACTCGGACTGTCAAAAATAAAATCGTGTGGAAAGTTTTACGAAAGTGTTTCGATCGACGGAAGATATTACGACGGGGTTATTTTTCACATTAGGGCAGGCAGACTTTAGAAATATAAATGAAGACTTTTAAATGTTAGGGAATTTCCTGTTTTAACTTACAGCGACTTAATATTAATTGCTTGTGTCACATACCAATTAAAGCAAGCTCGCTACTATTATGGTGAGCATATAAGATTTAATGGTTGCTACCGGATAGAACTCTGTTATAACCAGAGGAGCAGCATTATGGAAGGAATAAAGTTAAGCCCTAGCTGATCTTTACTTAGGGCTAGAATTGCAAGTCATCACTATTAGTCGTAAAGTGTATTTTATTATATAAATTCTATATAATATCTAATATATAAATTCTTTTTTCAATAAAGAAGGAGGCTTGGTACTACCA
The DNA here is from genome assembly GCA_036936625.1 of Parnassius smintheus behrii. Lineage (NCBI taxonomy): Eukaryota > Metazoa > Arthropoda > Insecta > Lepidoptera > Papilionidae > Parnassius > Parnassius smintheus. The sequence goes on from JAUPFT010000004.1 coordinate 45,111,315, forward strand.
CCTGCTTAGGACCCTGTAATTAATGAAATTAAAATTAAACCCAAGCATACCACTGCAAGACTTCAAGACACAGTAAGTTCATTCTGTAGATCGGACAATAAATAAAAATTAAAAATCTGAAGGTACTCCGGGTTAACACTGACATTGGGACGTCGGTCATCTCAGTCTGCCGTAACCATGGGTACTGGAAAGCACTCGAAACGTCTGGAATTAAAAATCAAAGAAATAAAACGCGACAAAGTCGATAAAAATAGTTGTTAAAAAAACTGCATTTGTGAAAATAAAAACTTCAAATATTTTCAAAACCCCGACTTTTTTTTAAAGCAATTCCTTTACCATTTCATTGTTTTAATTACATATTATCATATCTATATGCTTTTATATGTGGGCACTCATGGCCGAAGTGTCTATGAAGAGTGGGCATTCCCCTTTTGAATCATTGTTAAACTATGTTCTGCTTACTTACTTACTTACTTATCGTCACGCACAATCCCTAACGGGGTAGCCAGAGAGAACAGATCGCCAAGTGTCACGGTCCTTACATACTTCTTTCGCTTGTTTCAGGTTCATTAACTTCTTCATACATGCACGTCTAGGTATCCGAGTACTCTTGATCCTCCCCTCTTCGAGCAATTTGCTCACATGGTCTTCGAAAGTTAGTCTCGGTCTACCTCGACACCGTTTAATATTTACTTTCGCTCTATATATTTTCTTCACCATTCGGTCTTCACTCATTCGTTCAACGTGCCCAAACCATTGGAGTACGCCCCTATCAATTTTTGTGATAAGGTCATCTTTCAATCCTGCCATATTGCGAATCTCTTCGTTTCGCTTTCGGTCGGCCATGGTAACGCCGCACATTTTACGAAGAGATCGCATCTCCACTGCATTCAACTTGCTTTTATGCTTCTTCTGGCATACCCAGGTTTCGCTGCCATATAACAAAGTCGGTACCAACACTGCGTTATGTATTGCAAGGCGTGCACTCTTCACCACGCCTTGCCTTTTGACTAATGCATTCAGGGCACCATTGACTTTGTTTCCGGCAGCGACACGCCTATCCACATCTAAATCACATCTTCCATCCCGGCTGAAAGCACTCCCCAAGTATACAATTTCATTTACCTGTTCTAGACATTCCTGATTTACCCATATTTCACATTTCGTTCTCTCTTCGTCCTTTTCAAATACCAGAACCTTAGTTTTATTAGCATTCAAACGGAGACCTTTAATTTCACATTACTCTTTCATACACGTGACTAATGCCTGCAGTTCTGCTTCTGATGGTGCAATAAGCACTGCATCATCAGCATACAGCAGACAATTAACTTTTATGTCATCCAATTTCACACCCAAACAGCTATCTTTCAGCTTCTGTAAACAGCTGTCGAGATACAGTATGAACAGCCAGGAAGACATGACACAACCCTGTTTTACGCCCGCTTGGACGCTAAACATGGGCGAGATGTAAACAAACACGAAAAGCAACAAAATACGCCGGTTGTTGTGCGGAAAGGACATGGACGCGTTAATCGATACGGGCAGTCAAATTAATCTGATGGCAAGTGACATGTATAATGAACTGAACGTGGACAAGTGCGCAGATAACACGATTTTAGCGGGACTCGGACTGTCAAAAATAAAATCGTGTGGAAAGTTTTACGAAAGTGTTTCGATCGACGGAAGATATTACGACGGGGTTATTTTTCACATCGTACCTAAAGACTGTATGCCCTATAAAGTGATTTTAGGTCAGGAATTTCTAAAAAATGTTGTCATGGTTATGCGTGAGGGTTCCGTATTGTTGTTACCTAAAGGTGAGGAATGGTTGACGAGAGTGAATTGTTGTGTGAGTGAGGTTGATATTGCAGGTCACATCCACGACGATGGCATTAAGGCAGAGGTGGAGCAGCTCGTGACGCAGTACAACCCGGTCCAGACGAAAGAAGCGCCTATCGAACTCAAGATTATACTTAAAGATGACATCCCAGTGGCGCAGCGCCCAAGAAGACTTGCCTTGATGGAACAGAAGATAGTGGAGGATCAGGTAGACGAGTGGTTACGCAAAGGAATTGTTCAGGTGAGTTTCTCTGAATATACTAGCCCTGTAGTCCTTGTAAAGAAAAAAGATGGTTCAACTAGAGTATGCATTGACTATAGGCAGTTGAATAAGAAGATGGTTAAGGATGAATTTCCCTTACCATTGATCGAGGACTTAATTGATAAGTTGAAAGATGCTAAGGTGTTCAGTGTCCTAGATCTTAAAAATGGTTTCTTCCATTTAAGAATGAGCAAGGAGTCCATACCCTTCACATCGTTTGTCACGCATCATGGGCAGTGGGAATTTCTTAGAGCACCATTTGGTCTCTCCGTATCGCCGAAGTAATTCATGAGGTTCATCACCATCATATTTAGGGACTTGATACAAGAAGGTGTTATGATGATATTCATAGACGATATTGTTATTCCAGCGCAGACGGAGGAAGATGCTGTACAGAAATTAAGACGAGTGCTGGAGGTGGCTGCTGAGTATGGAACTGAAATCAACTGGAAGAAGGCGAGGCTGATACACCACGAGATTAAATACTTGGGACATTTGGTCAAAGACGGGCAGGTACAACCCAGTCCGGATAAGATTGAAGCAGTCGCACAATACCCCGAGCCTGTGAATGTCAAACAGATCCAAAGTTTTGTCGGGCTGACTTCCTATTTTAGAAAGTATATAAGAGGCTGTGCACAGATAGCAAGGCCGCTAACAGATTTGATGAGGAAAGATGTGAAGTTTGTTTCCGGGCCTGAAGAACGACAAGCGTTCAACATTTTGAAGCAGAAGCTAACGAGTGAACCAGTACTGATGATTTTTGACCAGAAGCTGCACACAGAACTTCATTCAGATGCATCTAGCATAGCTCTAGCCTCTATTCTCATGCAGAAAAATGCAAAAGGAGAAATGCACCCTGTATATTACAGGAGTAGAAGGACGAATGACATTGAAAGTTGTTATTCAAGCTATGAGCTTGAGGCACCCGCAGTAATAGAAGGTGTGAAAAAGTTTCACCACTACCTCTTTGGCAGGTACTTTAAGATTGTCACAGACTGTGAGGCATTTGAGCTTACCTTGAAGAAGAAGGAGCTAACACCAAAGGTGGCCAGGTGGGTATTACTTCTCAGCGAGTATGACTATGATATCGAACATCGAGCGGGATGCAGGATGCCACACGCAGATGCGCTCAGCAGAATCCCATATGTAGCTGCAGTGGTAGCATTGCACGAGAAGATTAGCCAGGCGCAAGAAAGAGATGAAGACCTCAAGGCGATAAAACAGCTGATTTTGACAGATGGCCAGTATAATAACTATTATGTGGAACAAGGAGTGCTTTACAAAGGTGATCAGAGACAACTGGTGGTCCCCAAGCTAATGGAAAAAGAAGTAATCAAGCAATTACATAGCAATGGTCATTTTGCTATGAAGAAAATGAAAGAAGCAATAAGCAAAGACTATTTTATAAAGAATATGGACAGAAAAATCGAAGAAGTGATTACCTGTTGCATACCGTGTCTGCTAGCAACCCGGAAAGAAGGCAAACAGGAGGGATATTTAAACCCTATTGGAAAAGAAGGGACTCCACTGCATACTTTGCATCTGAACCACGTCGGACCGCTAACTGAGACACGAAAACTGTACAATCACATACTCACAGTAGTTGACGGATTTACCAAATTTGTGTGGCTGTACCCCACAAAAACAACAACTAGTGCAGAAGTAATAAGTAAGCTACAGTTGCACCAAGAGACGTTTGGAAACCCTGTACGTATCATAACAGACAGAGGCACAGCTTTTACCAGTGGAGCATTTAAGAAGTACTGCGAAGATGAAGGTATACAGCATGTCACCATTACAACCGGCATACCAAGAGGAAATGGCCAAGTAGAGCGGGTTCATCGGATAATAATACCCATGCTGACGAAACTGTGCATCGAAGACCAGTCGCTATGGTATAAACATGTTGGACGTGTGCAAAGAGCAATCAACAGTACTTACCAGAGAAGCATAGACACCACACCGTTCCAACTGCTCATTGGAACCAAGATGAACTGCAAGGATGATGTAGAGATATTAAATTTGCTAGTCCAGGAAACTATAGCGCAATACAGTGAAAGCAGAGAAAGTTTAAGGCAGAAGGCCAGAGACCAAATTCAAAAGATACAGGAAGAAAATAGAAATAACTACAATAAGAAAAAGAAGCAGAGCTCTCAGTATGAGGTGGGAGATCTCGTCGCAATTAAAAGGACACAGTTTGGGCCAGGGCTCAAGCTGAAAGCGAAATTCTTCGGACCCTATAAGGTAGTCAAGGTGAAACGCAACGACCGATACGATGTTGTGAAGTTGTATCAAGGCACAGAGGGGCCGAACAGTACAGCGACATCTGCAGATTTCATGAAGAGATGGCCTGAAGAAGATGACTGCGAGTAAAACAGGTATTGGGTAATAATATTTGTTCATAATTTTTTTGGTTTTTTCAAGGTGTGAAAGTTTGAGACTGAATTATTAATACTAGGTAAACTTGATACTTATTATTTTTAAGGTGGAACCCTCAGTGTAGTATTACGAGACCTCATAAAGCTGTAATAATGTAATATCTTAAGGTTCAGACTATTATGTAATTTGTTTTTGTATTGTCAAAGATAAACAGATCTCGCAGAGCACTATAGTGTTATAGTAATTCTAAGATGTATAATTTCTTTTTGTTTTGGTAAAGATGCAAATAAGTTTTCGTAACTTTCAGCAAGTGTGCGAGCTTTTTATTTTACGCTGTTACTTATGTCATATTATCTCATACTTGTATTGGATGTGTTTAGTAAGTTTTAGAAATGCAAAGAGTCTATCTACATTGTTGACTAGTGTCAGTAATTGTTTAATTTTTTTTAAAGTGCCATGAAAGATGTAATGTTTACTTATTCTGATGTATAATGCAGGATATGCATAGTTTAACTGTTTAATCCAACAGAAAATAAACATGGCAATGGTTAAAGTTTATTTTGTAATGTTAAGATTCTAGTCACTAGAGACGTTAATGTTAAATGTCTTACATCGTGTAAGATGAATGAATGATGAAAGAGGGAGAAGAGCATATCTGGGGCAGATATGAGATGCAGGATGACCGAAATGTAGGAATGGAACGTAAGAGTGGAAACGGAACGTAAGTGTGTGAGAAGGAGGACGTGAGGTGAGAGAGAGAGGGGGAGGAAGGTGGCCTTTTTTTCTGTTTTTGGAACGAGGAAGGGAAGCGTGCGTGATTTAAACTAAAAAAGGTGTTAAAATTGAAATTAAAACAATATTGATTATTCTCGATTTTGTTAAGAGTTCTTCCAAAATCCCATATATATATATATATATATATATCCGTGAATATAATGACCCACAAACCGGAACTGTTCAGATTGTACATAGGCTGCACTAAAAGTATCGGGAATGGAATATTTCCACTGTTCCTCTCATATTAAAATCTTTAAAACTCCTTGATTTTAAAAATTGAATACCATTTATTTATTTAAAAAAAGATTCTCGGTCTTATCACAAGGTTTTGTCAAACTTGTTTAGTCGTTGAGAAAATGGAATTGACTCTAAAAATTCAAGAGCGATGACTTATTATGACTTTCAAAGTAGTTTAACACAAAAACAGTGTGTTGACCGGATGATTTCTGCATTTGTTGACGAAGCCCCATCCAAAACCACAATTTATCGCTGGTTTTCTGAATTTCAACGTGAACGTGTCAAGCTCAGTGATGAAACCCGTCAAGGTCGCCAAAAACTGCAGTCACCCAAGAAAACGTTGATGCTGGGTGTAAATGATTGAGGAAGATCGACATGTGATATACCGCGGAATTCAGGCAACTTTAGACATTGGCATGAGTCTAATACTTCTTAATCTTGCATGAAAAATTAGGTGTAAAAAGTTGTTTACCCGATGGAATGCGGTTTACCAGAGGGAATGCGGTATGCATTCCCTCTGTGAAGAGCAAAAAGCTGCTCGCGTTACTTGGGGCGTCAGAACTCTCGAAAGATTCCACGCAGGATCCTCAAATGCTGTATACAACATCGTATCAGGTGACGAATCCTGGATATATGCGTACGAACCAGAAACAAAAAACCAGTCACGAGTTTGGGTGTTCGAAAATGAGTTAAAGCCAACAAAAATTGTAGGTTCACGGAGTGTTGCAAAAAAATGGTGACCACGTTCGTCTCCAAAACCGGCCATGTTACGACTTGTTTGCCACAGGTCGTTTCTGAACTCCGTAAAGAGAACTGCAACCGCCGCATCATCCTCCATCACGACAATGCGAGTTCTCACACCGCACACAGAACAAAAGAGTTTTTAGAGCAAGAAAACAGAGAAACAAGAATTATTAGACCATCCGCCGTACAGTCCCGACCTAAGCCCTAATGATTTCTATACTTTCCCTAAAATAAAGAATAAATTGCGTAGACAGAGATTTTCATCACCTGAAGAAGTTGTGGACGCCTGCAAAACGGCCATTTTGGAGACCCCAACTTCCAAATGGAATGGTTGCTGCAATGATTGTTTCCATCGTATGGAAAAATATGTCAAATTTCGCGGATAATACTTCGAAAAGCAATAAATACATTTTTAAATAGTAATGTTGTGTCACTTCCTTGATTCCCGAAGTTTTCAGTGCCGCCCTCGTAAGGTCTTAAAATATATTCTTAAATCACTCAATACCCCAAGGTAGCGTGCTTGGCTGTTTGCTGTTTTTAATATATTATTATGTTTTTTTTTTTAAGAATAAAGGTGATAAACGAGTATACAGTCCACCTGATAATAAGTGGATGCTGTGGCCCATAGACATCAACATTTAACCTGGATTAAGAATCAAAATGAAGATGCGTTGTCACCCCTGAGAATAAAGATGTCATAACTTTTTAATAAACTGGGAAAAGTTTTGAAGTCGGTTTTCATTTTTTCAAAAAAAAAATTACTTTATTTCGTTAAATACGTATTAACTTCCTTTTTTTACTTTTTTATGCTTTAATGCTTCTGGTACGTTCTGGAAATTTATTGTATATTATTATTGACATTGCATAGGGCCAGTGTTTACGATTGGTAATTTTGATGTAGCGATGGTTAATTTTATTTTTGGTTTTAAATTTTTAAGGCGGTAATATTTGGGGAACCACTCGATGTTATTTCTAACCAGTAAGCATAAGTCAGATATATATATATATATATATATATATATATATATATATATATATATATATATATATATATATATATATATATATATATATAATTTTGATAATATATAATATATATTTTTAATCATTTTAGTTAATGGTATAATTTAGGTTTGTGTTAAAGTTGGAAAAAGTTCGTATTTTAGTAATGGAAATTGTATTAAGTAGTTAATTCACTCAAAGTTTTTCTGCTCTAAATAGGTATGTCAATGAAACAAACTAAAAATCATGAAGCGGTATTTATTGACTAATTGATGCAACAAGTGTTTAACATATCGATTATGATTTAGCACGGTGTTTGGAGACATTCTTTGGGAAAGCCCGATATTCAGAAGTGGGCTTATAAAGAACTGTTATGATGATGATGAATATGGTGCAATAGATATCAAAGTATATCTTTTCCACAAATTATCTTTAGATGAATCATGGTACGAATGGATAGACGTAAAAAAGTGAAAAGTGTTACATATTCCAAAATTATTATTATAATAATTATTGTTTATGTAGACGTGAACTACTAGAAATTAATAATTATATTTGTCTTGAAAATATCTCGCTCTTAGCTAATGCTTACAAGGAACGTAATTTGAAATAATTTGACAGTCACATACTATTAAATATTAACATGTGTGAAATCTAATTCTGGCTATGAGTCCGAGTAAGTACCACATTATTGCTTACTTCTACAATTTAGCAACGGTACACCTACTGCTGCATTGTGATTTGAAGTGTACAGAGGACCAGTTCAATTAATTGCGGCAAGGAACTTTATTTTAGTGTGTTTTTTTTTAGCTTTTATGGGCACTTAGTAGCCATTTTCACTGTACTGTAAAATCATTTCACTTTAATATCAATAACCAGAAAACGTCCTATTATCTACTTACACGTGGACGTGGAACTAAAAGCAACTAAATATATTGCCAGCTGAATTCAACATGGTAATTGAAACATTTACTTATCGGTACGAAAACTAATACCCAACATAGTTGAATTATTTGTAAACGAAGTTCATACTCCGTTTGGTTAGTACTCATTACTGTATTTCAAGAGCACTCATTACTATATTCAACATTTCATAGGATAGTCATAATTGCGAATGCAACGCATGTTCTACAACATTATAGCGATCCACTGTAATAATATCGCTATGTTTTGGAAACTGTACGGTATGCCGTAAGCCGTATGTGCACGGTGTGAATTCTGATTACGTGTGCTATTTTACTGATGGTCATATAAACAGGAAACTTTTGCAGAGAAAGAAAGAAATAGGTTAAAGGAGATTACACGTACGTGCCTTGGCAAGATACTTTATCCAAATCAAATAAACTTTGTCATTTATTCAAGTAGCAACCTTCACATCTAAACAGAATCCTCTCTAAATTATATTTATTGACTTCTATTTAAACTTATAACGTATGTATGCCTGTTTAAAATATATTTTTTATCAGAAACATTATATCTCACTACCATTACAGCCTATTAAGGTCCACTGCTGAACATAGGCCTCCCCCATGGATTGCCTCATATGGGGGTATTTGCCATATTTGACATGCGTGACAGGTGGCTTGGTAACCGCAGCTAATTTTTTTAACCGTTATTATGAACTTCCAAATACGATGTATCCCTACCCCTGAAAGTTATAAGTAAGTAAGTACCCAAATTATTTGCAGACAACATGTTTACGTTCAATAAACACCCACAAATAAAAATAATTAAATCAAAAAGTTATTTTTAATAACGTAATCGTTAAATATCACGAATTTCGTTTCTTTACGTAACTAATTTTCACAAAGGGATGCTTTGATTTTGTATTTTACACCGAGCGAAAACCATATACAGTAATTCGCGATGAAAACTCTCACTGCACGTTCGTATTACTACTTAAAAGAGATGCTCATTCTTAAGTTATAACATTTTATTTTAAAAACTTGCATAGTTTTATTGCAAAATAATACTTTAGAGGGCATTCAGTTGAAGTTTTCAACACAAATTTGGAAAAACGATGAGAAGTTGATTGATAAGTATTATATACTTCCTCATCAATAAGTTGTTTAATATTTTATCTTGTGGCGACGGTATGAAATAATCGTTCTCGTATCTCTATATCGAAAAGTGAAATATGGCAAGTGTTGGAATATTACAAGGTCCTTAGAAGCAGCAAAGCCATCTCGTATGCGTATGGTAGATGTACAATACTCAAACTTTCGGGTAATAATAATAAAATACGATGGTCACTACCTTTTCCAAGAGTAGCAAGAGCGCCATTAGGGTGAAGCTCATGTGAAGCTGATCTACTGCTAAAGCTGTCTGTTTACGGCCTTGATAAAGAAAAATATATTTCAATATTTAGTTTAGGTCTAGACACACACACTTTCTTCTATAGCTGGGTGTCGGCAAAAATAATTTATATATATATATATATATATATATATATATATATATATATATATATATATATATATATATATATATATATATATATATATATATATATATATATATATATATTTATATAGGATAGGGTGACAAACGAACACACAGTCCACCTGATGGTAAGTGGTTTCTGTGGCCCATGGTCATCTACATCAATCCTCAATTACGAATTAAAATGCAGATGCGTTGTCACTCGTGAGGACTAAGACGGAATGCCTCGTTTCCAGTAAAAAGGGTCTCCGGTTCTCTACACTCACCATACGAAATACAGTAGCATTAAGCTACTATTTCACGCTTGTATTCTGTGAGAGCGTGGTCCCTCCCCGGTCGAGCCGACCCATGTGATCTACAACTATACTTCTAATATAACTGCAGCATGGCTCTACCACGTAGAAAATAACATTTCTCGATAAGAAGTTGTAAAAAATGTAATGAAGAAAGTTGGCAGGTTTGCAGATTTGAGTTTTAAGTAAGACCAGTGTGAAATAGCAGAATAATTTCGGACTAAAATACTTAATAAAACGTTAACACCCCAAAATTTAAAAAGTAGGGAAGTGACGACCCCATCGCCCGCTGACGTAACGGTTATGTGACAAAACCGGTACGTCAGCGCAGTCAGTCAGCACCTTGCCAAGAGGTGTTAGTGCCGTGCCTCGGCAAAAATTGAAGGTGCAAAGGCCCGCTTGTGCACATGGCCTCACCATGAAACGGCGCCGGGTCTGGGTGTCCCCCGCTAAATGACGCCCACCACTATGGATGATGGAATACGGAAGAACGCGCAAAGGGCCGCTGCCTGGAGATCCCCAGGGCGCGTCTGGAGCTGGCGCTGGACGCGACAGCATGCGAACTGTCAGCCGAGCGCGAGGTGCTGCACGACCACCCAGCAGCCCCTCGCATCCATCATCCCCACCAGCTGGTTTGGTGTCGGCAGGGTCTTCGTGGGCCCAACAATTGGCACCCGCCACTGGTGGAGTACGCCGCATGCGTTGGACAACAAAGATGAACAGAAACGCATTGCGGGCAAATTTTAGGGCGAAAGGGGGAGAAACTGGAGGTTTTGCGTATCGGGCAAGGATGCATCGACTTTTTGCTGAGATGGAGCCATCTGTAACCATCACCGAGCAAAACAGACCGAGTTCGGTATATCTTGCGCTCAAATACATTTGATGTCACCTAACTCGAACGGGTACGACGTGAGGCTGTTCCTTCATCGGGTGAAAATGCTGCGGCTGAGGATGCGGCGCCACAACTTGCTGAGCAAACGGCAAATGTGGATGCCGCCGTGAATGGGCCAGTTGTGGTTGATTCAAACGATGACGGAACAGTCACCCAGGAACTGGAACTAGAGCAAATGAGGAGTACATTGGAGGAGGCGATTGTGGAAACGCGCAATATGCCTCTCGAAAATCTACCGCGACTTCCCCGCTTAGCCCTAAGCAAGCAGAATCGGGCTGTCGTGAGGGCTCTGAACCCAATGCTGGTGACCTATTTGGAAGCCAGCCGGGACCTTTGAGAGACGGACTCAATCTTTTTGGCGCCGCGTTGGCAGTCTGCCGTATCATAGGTGCCAAGGTTTCCACGGCTGGACGCGCTACTGGCCAAAGTAGCGCTATCCCAGCATGGAGAAGAAGAATTGAGGAACGTATCGCAAGGGCTAGGGCCCGCATCGGCAGACTGATATGCTGAAGCAGGCAATACCAGGCCAAGGATTGTGCGCACCGTCAGGATGGCGTTAGCTGGGACAAATGTTAGTTTGTCCCAGCCGGATATAACGCAAAAACTGACGGAGCGCATAGACGACCTAGCGGCGGTCCGTAGGGCCCCGAACTGGAAAAGTCCGGGGCTTGACGGGTGCAGCACTACTGGCTGAAGGGGTTCACGGTGTGTCACGCTGTGCTCGCCCGACAGTTTCAAGAGGCTCTCAACCAGAAGTCGCTCCCAAGCCTCTTCACTACTGGGATCACTCATTTGGTTCCTAAAGATCAGGGTGCCACAGACCCGAGCAAATACCGCCCCATCACGTGTCTACCGACTGTATACAAGACACTAATATCCATTTTGAGCGCGAAAATCGCTCGTCACCTGGGCTCAAATTAGGTGATGTCGCGCGCTCAAAATGGATGTCGGGGCGGCAGTCGTCGAACCAAGGAACCACTCCTCATTGACGCGGACATTGGCAAAGTGGTGAAACGCAACCGTCGGAACCTCTCCGCCGCTTGGATAGATTACAGAAAGGCCTTTGACTCGGTGCCCCATTTATGGCTAAAGAGGGTCCTCGAGCTGTACAAGATTGACTGTACAGTTCGAGACTTCCTCGAGCAGTGTATGGGGCAGTGGATTACGATCCTCTGTCATCTGGGTGAGCGGATGACGGCTGCGGAAAGCCGCATAAGGATAAGAAGGGGTATATTCCAGGGCGACATTTGAGTCCAATCTGGTTCTGCCTCTCTTTGAACCCTCTCAGTACTTTACTGGAGGGCTCTGGGAGGGGACTTCAGCTTCGGAGGGGAGGTACAAAAGTGACCCACCTTTTCTATATGGATGACCTCAAATTATTGGCCTCCAGTCGCTCCCATCTTATGGAATTGCTAAACATCACTTGTGAATTTAGCAATTCTATTGGAATGGAGCTGGGGACGGATAAGTGTGCGGTCCTCCATGCTGAAAGGGGAAGGGTTGCTAACTCTGAACGCATAGACTTATCTATGCCCGTCAACTTAAGGGCCCTTTCCGAGGCTGAAACATACCGATACCTGGGTATGTCACAGAACATCGGTATCGATGAGGCTGGTATGAAACAATCAGTTTGCGACGTGTTTTATGCACGCTTGACCAAAGTGCTTAACAGCCTTTTGTCCGGTGTGAATAAGACACATGCATATAACGTTTGGGTCATGCCTGTACTCATGTATACCTTTGGCATACTCAGGTGGAGTCAGACCGAACTTAACGCCCTGGATGGAAAAGAAAAAGAAACGACCTGTGGCAAACAAGTCGTAACATGGCCGGTTTTGGAGACGAACGTGGTCACCATTTTTTTGCAACACTCCGTGAACCTACAATTTTTGTTGGCTTTAACTCATTTTCGAACACCCAAACTCGTGACTGGTTTTTTGTTTCGGGTTCGTACGCATATATCCAGGATTCGTCACCTGATACGATGTTGTATACAGCATTTGAGGATCCTGCGTGGAATCTTTCGAGAGTTCTGACGCCCCAAGTAACGCGAGCAGCTTTTTGCTCTTCACAGAGGGAATACATACCGCATTCCCTCTGGTAAACCGCATTCCATCGGGTAAACAACTTTTTACACCTAATTTTTCATGCAAGATTAAGAAGTATTAGACTCATGCCAATGTCTAAAGTTGCCTGAATTTTGCGGTATATCACATGTCGATCTTCCTCAATCAGCTTACACCCAGCATCAACGTTTTCTTGGGTGACTGCAGTTTTTGGCGACCTTGACGGGTTTCATCACTGAGCTTGACACGTTCACGTTGAAATTCAGAAAACCAGCGATAAATTGTGGTTTTGGATGGGGCTTCGTCAACAAATGCAGAAATCATCCGGTCAACACACTGTTTTTGTGTTAAACTACTTTGAAAGTCATAATAAGTCATCGCTCTTGAATTTTTAGAGTCAATTCCATTTTCTCAACGACTAAACAAGTTTGACAAAACCTTGTGATAAGACCGAGAATCTTTTTTTAAATAAATAAATGGTATTCAATTTTTAAAATCAAGGAGTTTTAAAGATTTTAATATGAGAGGAACAGTGGAAATATTCCATTCCCGATACTTTTAGTGCAGCCTATGTACAATCTGAACAGTTCCGGTTTGTGGGTCATTATATTCACGGATATATATATATATATATATATATATATATATATATATATATATATATATATATATATATATATATATGTGGGATTTTGGAAGAACTCTTAACAAAATCGAGAATAATCAATATTGTTTTAATTTCAATTTTAACACCTTTTTTAGTTTAAATCACGCACGCTTCCCTTCCTCGTTCCAAAAACAGAAAAAAAGGCCACCTTCCTCCCCCTCTCTCTCTCACCTCACGTCCTCATTCTCACACACTTACGTTCCGTTTCCACTCCATTAAATTACGTTCCATTCCTACATTTCGGTCATCCTGCATCTCATATCTGCCCCAGATATGCTCTTCTCCCTCTTTCATCATTCATTCATCTTACACGATGTAAGACATTTAACATTAACGTCTCTAGTGTCTAGAATCTTAACATTACAAAATAAACTTTAACCATTGCCATGTTTATTTTCTGTTGGAGTAAACAGTTAAACTATGCATATCCTGCATTATACATCAGAATAAGTAAACATTACATCTTTCATGGCACTTTAAAAAAAATTAAACAATTACTGACACTAGTCAACAATGTAGATAGACTCTTTGCATTTCTACAACTTACTAAACACATCCAATACAAGTATGAGATAATATGACATAAGTAACAGCATAAAATAAAAAGCTCGCACACTTGCTGAAAGTTACGAAAACTTATTTGCATCTTTACCAAAACAAAAAGAAATTATACATCTTAGAATTAATATAACACTATAGTGCTCTGCGAGATCTGTTTATTTTTGACAATACAAAAAGAAATTACATAATAGTCTGAACCTTAAGATATTACATTATTACAGCTTTATGAGGTCTTGTAATACTACACTGAGGGTTCCACCTTAAAAATAATAAGTATCAAGTTTACCTAGTATTAATAATTCAGTCTAAAACTTTCAAACCTTGAAAAAACCAAAAAAATTATGAACAAATATTATTACCCAATACCTGTTTTACTCGCAGTCATCTTCTTCAGGCCATCTCTTCATGAAATCTGCAGATGTCGCTGTACTGTTCGGCCCCTCTGTGCCTTGATACAACTTCACAACATCGTATCGGTCGTTGCGTTTCACCTTGACTACCTTATAGGGTCCGAAGAATTTCGCTTTCAGCTTGAGCCCTGGCCCAAACTGTGTCCTTTTAATTGCGACGAGATCTCCCACCTCATACTGAGAGCTCTGCTTCCTTTTCTTATTGTAGTTATTTCTATTTTCTTCCTGTATCTTTTGAATTTGGTCTCTGGCCTTCTGCCTTAAACTTTCTCTGCTTTCACTGTATTGCGCTATAGTTTCCTGGACTAGCAAATTTAATATCTCTACATCCTCCTTGCAGTTCATCTTGGTTCCAATGAGCAGTTGGAACGGTGTGGTGTCTATGCTTCTCTGGTAAGTACTGTTGATTGCTCTTTGCACACGTCCAACATGTTTATACCATAGCGACTGGTCTTCGATGCACAGTTTCGTCAGCATGGGTATTATTATCCGATGAACCCGCTCTACTTGGCCATTTCCTCTTGGTATGCCGGTTGTAATGGTGACATGCTGTATACCTTCATCTACGCAGTACTTCTTAAATGCTCCGCTGGTAAAAGCTGTGCCTCTGTCTGTTATGATACGTACAGGGTTTCCAAACGTCTCTTGGTGCAACTGTAGCTTACTTATTACTTCTGCACTAGTTGTTGTTTTTGTGGGGTACAGCCACACAAATTTGGTAAATCCGTCAACTACTGTGAGTATGTGATTGTACAGTTTTCGTGTCTCAGTTAGCGGTCCGACGTGGTTCAGATGCAAAGTATGCAGTGGAGTCCCTTCTTTTCCAATAGGGTTTAAATATCCCTCCTGTTTGCCTTTTTTTCCGGGTTGCTAGCAGACACGGTATGCAACAGGTAATCACTTCTTCGATTTTTCTGTCCATATTCTTTATAAAATAGTCTTTGCTTATTGCTTCTTTCATTTTCTTCATAGCAAAGTGACCATTGCTATGTAATTGCTTGATTACTTCTTTTTCCATTAGCTTGGGGACCACCAGTTGTCTCTGATCACCTTTGTAAAGCACTCCTTGTTCCACATAATATTTATTATACTGGCCATCTGTCAAAATCAGCTGTTTTATCGCCTTGAGGTCTTCATCTCTTTCTTGCGCCTGGCTAATCTTCTCGTGCAATGCTACCACTGCAGCTACATATGGGATTCTGCTGAGCGCATCTGCGTGTGGCATCCTGCATCCCGCTCGATGTTCGATATCATAGTCATACTCGCTGAGAAGTAATACCCACCTGGCCACCTTTGGTGTTAGCTCCTTCTTCTTCAAGGTAAGCTCAAATGCCTCACAGTCTGTGACAATCTTAAAGTACCTGCCAAAGAGGTAGTGGTGAAACTTTTTCACACCTTCTATTACTGCGGGTGCCTCAAGCTCATAGCTTGAATAACAACTTTCAATGTCATTCGTCCTTCTACTCCTGTAATATACAGGGTGCATTTCTCCTTTTGCGTTTTTCTGCATGAGAATAGAGGCTAGAGCTATGCTAGATGCATCTGAATGAAGTTCTGTGTGCAGCTTCTGGTCAAAAATCATCAGTACTGGTTCACTCGTTAGCTTCTGCTTCAAAATGTTGAACGCTTGTCGTTCTTCAGGCCCGGAAACAAACTTCACATCTTTCCTCATCAAATCTGTTAGCGGCCTTGCTATCTGTGCACAGCCTCTTATGTACTTTCTAAAATAGGAAGTCAGCCCGACAAAACTTTGGATCTGTTTGACATTCACAGGCTCGGGGTATTGTGCGACTGCTTCAATCTTATCCGGACTGGGTTGTACCTGCCCGTCTTTGACCAAATGTCCCAAGTATTTAATCTCGTGGTGTATCAGCCTCGCCTTCTTCCAGTTGATTTCAGTTCCATACTCAGCAGCCACCTCCAGCACTCGTCTTAATTTCTGTACAGCATCTTCCTCCGTCTGCGCTGGAATAACAATATCGTCTATGAATATCATCATAACACCTTCTTGTATCAAGTCCCTAAATATGATGGTGATGAACCTCATGAATTACTTCGGCGATACGGAGAGACCAAATGGTGCTCTAAGAAATTCCCACTGCCCATGATGCGTGACAAACGATGTGAAGGGTATGGACTCCTTGCTCATTCTTAAATGGAAGAAACCATTTTTAAGATCTAGGACACTGAACACCTTAGCATCTTTCAACTTATCAATTAAGTCCTCGATCAATGGTAAGGGAAATTCATCCTTAACCATCTTCTTATTCAACTGCCTATAGTCAATGCATACTCTAGTTGAACCATCTTTTTTCTTTACAAGGACTACAGGGCTAGTATATTCAGAGAAACTCACCTGAACAATTCCTTTGCGTAACCACTCGTCTACCTGATCCTCCACTATCTTCTGTTCCATCAAGGCAAGTCTTCTTGGGCGCTGCGCCACTGGGATGTCATCTTTAAGTATAATCTTGAGTTCGATAGGCGCTTCTTTCGTCTGGACCGGGTTGTACTGCGTCACGAGCTGCTCCACCTCTGCCTTAATGCCATCGTCGTGGATGTGACCTGCAATATCAACCTCACTCACACAACAATTCACTCTCGTCAACCATTCCTCACCTTTAGGTAACAACAATACGGAACCCTCACGCATAACCATGACAACATTTTTTAGAAATTCCTGACCTAAAATCACTTTATAGGGCATACAGTCTTTAGGTACGATGTGAAAAATAACCCCGTCGTAATATCTTCCGTCGATCGAAACAATTTCGTAAAACTTTCCACACGATTTTATTTTTGACAGTCCGAGTCCCGCTAAAATCGTGTTATCTGCGCACTTGTCCACGTTCAGTTCATTATACACGTCACTTGCCATCAGATTAATTTGACTGCCCGTATCGATTAACGCGTCCATGTCCTTTCCGCACAACTTAATTAATTTAACCGGCGTATTTTGTTGCTTTTCGTGTTTGTTTACATCTCGCCAGTCGTCGTTCTCGTTCGCCATATTGCGGCTGTCATGGCGGCCCGCAGTGCCCGCTCTTCTATTGGCCGAAAGTCCGAACATGGCCGATTGTCATTGCGCTTCCGCCGTACTCTGCTTTACCGACATTTGTTGTCTCCCTTTCTCTACCGGGCCGCTTACGCGATACTCGCGAAACTGCTTAACCGACGATTCGCCCATGTTTGCAACGCCGCTGCTCTGCTCGTTCGTGCACTGTGTACCAATATGGCCGAACTTATTACACCGGAAGCATTTCGTTCCATTCGTACACGCTGTTGAAATATGACTTGGATCGCCGCACTTATAACATCTTTTATTATTATTAGGTTGCTGCCGACTTACTGAACCCGACGATGAAGTCGATAGATATGATATGGATGACTTTCTTTGTTTTTCAGGAACGATCTTCGTCTTCATTTTTTCATAACAAACGAGTTTTTCTTTTAACACTGAATATGATGTAATTCCATACAACATCATCTTGTTTATTTCTTGATCTGCGATGCCGTCCACGATGTACTGGATCGAGACGTAGTCTGGGAATTTAGCTCTTTTGCCCAGTTCCTTCATAATCAGCATATACTGATAACAAGTTTCGTCCCGCTGTTTCTTGCGCGACGCCATTAACTCGTGCATCTCTTTTGCGTTAAGTGAGTCAGGGAATTCTTTCTGTAGTGCTGTTTTGAGCTCTTGGAACGTCATATAAACTTTTTCTGATCGTAGCCACAGTTCAGCCGTGCCTGTCAAGGATCTTCTCGCTACTATTAATGTTTGCTGATTTGTCCAGCTAAAAACCTCCTTATTGTCTTCGATGTCCTGAGCCCACTTTGTTGACGAATAAGTCTTATCACCACCGCTAAACTTCACGATGCTGTCCACCATGCTTGAAAAGCCTTCCGCCGCCATTTTTACGTCTTGTGAATCTTTTACAGCCTTTTCTTGCAGCGCGTCTTGAGCTGTAGTTTACTTCTTAACTTCGTTAACGTCGTTATTTTCTCCCATCGGAGAACCACCTTCTTATTTTAATGTGCTGCACCGTCGCCACCTTGCGCTGGTACCGCTGCACGCCGTGACCACGTGCCGTCGTAACTTGAAATCCCACTTATTTTGAGACAATCCCACTTCTGACACCAAAATTGTGTGGGATTTTGGAAGAACTCTTAACAAAATCGAGAATAATCAATATATTGTTTTAATTTCACTTTTAACACCTTTTTTAGTTTAAGTCACGCAGGCTTCCCTTCCTCGTTCCAAAAACAGAAAAAAAGGCCACCTTCCTCCCCCTCTCTCTCTCACCTCACGTCCTCCTTCTCACACACTTACGTTCCGTTTCCACTCCATTAACTTACGTTCCATTCCTACATATATATATATATATATATATATATATATATATATATATGTATATTAGAGAAATATATCAATAATAAAATCATATACATAGATAATTGAACTATTCTTACACTGCTTTCAATTTAAAGCGTCGGCGAGTATTTACAATTCAAATTTTACCATTAGTGGCGCATACAGAAGATGGTTGGAAAAATGGTTCAATCTAGCTACCGATAGAAACGCATAATGGAAAGAATTTGCAATTCTTGAGTGTCTGATGTCACTTTAATAAAATGCATTTTAATTTCTTTAAACTGTAAAACTGGTTCATTTATTTTCGATTTATTTCTACGTATAACGGGTAATTGCTTTTACTGTTTTATGTTTAAATTTGTAATTTTTGACTACCATTTTGTTAGTTAGTTGGTAGTCCAGTGGTCATAAGTGCGACTGCCAAATTATTAGTTATTACGTTTTTGGGTCAAAAATACCCAATACAATGCCGGAGTCAGCAATTTTACGGTGCTTTCCAAGGCACGAAATGCGATGTTTCTGCGCCTGAAGGAATAGGGAGAGCAACTGTGTTAGTGCATAATCTCTTGCACTATAATCCTGTTCAGTGCAAGTAGCTAGTTCTCGTTGCGTAGATTTTCTGGTATCGTTGATCATCAGACACTTACGATGGTCAGCACAATTCAACACGTGCAAGTGAGACTGCCGTTTTAAGGTATTGAAATGAACTGGAATATTTTAATTTCATCTACGACTAATTTGTTAAAATTAATATATCGTTTGACTATAGTTATTTCAGCTTACTATGTTCTATGTAAGGTACATCTGATAGAAGATTTGTAGAAACTGCACGACTATTTTTCTTATGGTATTTTCTTAAATGTCAAATACAATATTGGCAACAGCAACTACGCATCAATTTTTATTTCGGCATATTTCTAAAAGATAAATACAATATTGAAAACTGAAACTGTGCACCTATTTTTCTTATGACAATTTTTGTCAAACAATAGATACTAGGTGCATCAATTATTTATTAATAAGTAATTGAAGTATGCTTACTCTTTAAAACGACGCATAAAAATATTAAAGTTTACAAGCGCATATCAAACTCGGGCGGATCGGAAGCATATTCTCCCCACAGTTACAGTATATCACCTAATGCTGGGCACAAGCTTCTTTTTATTTCTGTAATGTGTTTGCGAACTTTACATGTCTTCAACATATCGCACATACACACATAAAATTGTAATTGACAATTTCTTTGATACTGGCGGGGACCTAAAACAAGCATGTTTGTTTACGACAGGTGAAATCCGCTTTGAAATGTTTGTGAATTACCTAATGCTAACCTGACCGTAATGTTTATGCATTATTATTAGGTTCCTAGATCTACACAAAAGAAAAACGATCAAATTATTTTATTTTTTACTCAAATATTGTTCAATGTATAAATAAATTTTATCGCCACTTATTTTAATATATAAAACTAAAACGAAAAACATCATTATACTTGGTAGGGCCATTCTGAAATCATATTATGGTTGTAGCACCAATGGGTCGGCTTGACCGGGAAAGACCACGCTCTCACAAAGTACCAACTTAAAATAGCAGCTCTGTAAAAAATTAGAAGTCTTAGGTGTTGTAACAACTAGATTAGTTTTATTTTAGTTATTTCCATAGAAAAAATTCATATGATATCTTGCTATGGTGCAACTGATATAGACGCCATCTCAGTTTTGCAAAAAAAAATTTAAAAAACTGTGATGTCCATTCTGTAAATACTATTAACAAGCACATGTTAGTAATACAACTAAGTTACTCGACTCAAAAGAATCAGTAATTCCCAGTACGTCCCACAAACTATGCAGGCCTTATCTATCAAAAAGTTAAAAAAAAATTGATAAAGCAAACATTGTTTAGTGATGATTATTATACTACTAAAGAGTACAAGATTGATAGTTCCTCATTCTCAGGAGGTGATCAAAAATATTCTAAATGTTTTCAAACTATTTGTATAAAATAATAAATACCTATAAAATACCGTTCTGCGGTACTTGCCATTTCAAATCAAAATAATTTTTGTTTGGCTAAGAATTCTAATTTCAAATTAATTGTATTCTAAAAATATTGAATTACTTTTTCAAAATTATTCATCATGGATACATTAAAAATTCTAATAATTATGGAATATGAGTACTCTCGTGGCAGAAACACAGTACAAGCGGCACGCAAAACCAACTACGTTTACGGAGCAAATACTAAAAACGAACGCACCACCTGTGTTTTTTTATTGCCTACTTTCGTTCTGGAAAAATCGATCTGAAAAATGAACCCCGTGGTCGTCCGAAAACTGTAGTTGGCAATGACGAATTAAAAGTGATTTTAAAAGCTGATTATACTCTATCTGCGGCTGAATTAGCAACAGCTTTCGACGTTAGCATCAAAAACAATATTAAGTTAAAAAAAAGTTGACAAATGAGTGCCCCACGAACTCAATATTCTCTAGCGCAAAGTACTCGTCGAGACGTCGAGTACGCCTAGCACTATTGAACAGGCACACACACAAAGGAGGAATTTTGAATTGCATTTTTACTTGCTACGAAAAATTGCTTCTGGTTAGCAATCTCAAATACTCTGCAGGTTGGTTAGTTCCTAAATCAGCACCTAAACAATGCTATAAACGAAACCAAAACCCTAGAAAATGATGGTAACTTGTTTGGTGGTCTAGCGCTGGAGTCATCGCAGCTTCTTGCCAAACGGGATAGCAGATGTGCACTGAGAATAACTATACATAATGATGAAGAAGCTCACTCATCTCCAACCAACGTTGGTCAATTGCTCCTCCCGCTGCACCTACACGAAAACGTGTGACTTTAAGACTGCTGGTGTTTGCATTCCGAGATGTTGATGCGCGAGCGCAGGCCTGGTAGCACTCTTGCTTATGACGTGGTGCAATTTTGCAGGAGCGACCAAACGAGGGCTGGGTTCTGTCTCCGAAAGGTACCACAGATGATGAAATAAAAAGTTCCATTCCCTGCTGCACCACATCGGTGACAGAATCAGCAACAACACTGGGATTATCCGGCGAGAATCAAACCAAAGGTAGAATGAAAAAAAAACCGAAATACTGAACACTGAAATTTGTAAGACATTAAATGAAACTAATTTTACGGATTTTATCGCGTTTAATTAAAATTTTCAATTTCCGACATTTCGGATGTTTTACAGCCCGCATGGTTAAAGTTTTGCAAAAGATCCATAAAATTTGTTTTTTAATTAAAAGTGTAGTAGTACGCGTAAACATAATAAATAATTACTGTAACATATTAATTTTTTATATATAAACTTAAGACTTTTCACAGCATTGCACAAGCAATGGGCTTTTCACGGGCAATAGACATGAAGGGACAGGCGCACATTTTTATAGAATAAAGTAAGTAAAGTAAGGTTACAGTTTACATACCGTACCACAGCTGGGTACAACCCACCTCTCATTACTGAGAGAGGGTTATAAGGCAAGGATCACCGCGCTTTCTCAATGCATGTTAGTGGACATTTTATTTCTTCTTTTTATTAATTTCTCAGTCATGCAATTTTTCTCATGATGTATTTCTGAGAAAGCAGCACATTTCTTGCAGTTCTGTCGAAACTATGCCGTAAGATCAGTTTGAAGCTAGTCAATTTCATCGGTTGATTAAAGGACACTTACTTTGCAGAGGTAATTTTATTAACTAACTTAAATGTGTTTAGCGCGGAAAAAATGGATGTAGTTTTTGAAGTACAAAATGAAACCTGTTACTTATTAATACCTTTTAAAATGAAAGAGACAAACGATTTTACAGTTCATCTGTTGGTAAGCGACTACTGCAGACCATACATTTGGTACTAACTTCAAACAAAGAAAGCTTTGATGCATATTGAAACACAAACAGAAACAGAAACTTTTTTATTCAATGTAGATTATAACAATACTTCCTAAAAGTCACTTTTTCATTCACAACTGGTTCGCAAAAAAAACCTGTTTTCTGGGAAGAACCAGTAAGAAACCCAGCGGGACTATTTTTTTCCAATAATAGCTTTTAATAACATTTTTGAACTTTGTGTATGGCAAATTTTGTATATTTTCTGAGATTTTGTTGTAAAAGCGTATACATCGCCACAAAAATGAATTACTGAGTCGGTGGAGTCAAGTAACTGGTACTACTAGCTTGTGTCTGTTCCTAGTATTTGCAGAATGAATATCACTTATTTTTGCTAAACTGCTTTTATTTTTGTGTACGTACATTACATTTTAATAAATGTATTGAGAGGTTAGAATTAATATACTAATATATTAATTTTCTTAAATTTTTGTCTCAGTAACTCTTTTGGTTTTAAATTATATATTGCTCTAAGGGCCCTATTCTGTAAAATAAATATAATTTCAGTGTCAGTCGCGTATCCCCACAGCAAAATACAATACGACATAATGCTATGGAAATAACTAAAGTAAACTATTCTAGCTGTTTCAACACTGGTAAGAGTTCTAATCTTTTTTACAGCATATGCTGCAGAACTAAGTCTGCTACCTAGTTTTGACATATGGGGGTCATTGAACCTTTGCGTTTAGTGTGATTCCAAGAAAAATGGTAGTATCAACAAGACTCAGTTCCCTCCCCTTTAAAATTACATTAGTATTAACATGTGTGGTGTTTGACATTAGGAGTTACGAATTTCATACATTTAGTTTTAGTTCCATTTAAATGCAAATTATTAACATTAAACATAATCACTAACTTAGCTATAGCATTATTTACTTCGTCGTAATTTAATAACTGTCGTTTTAATTTGTAAATTAATGGAGCATCATCAGCAAATAATACTATATTATGGTTATCCCCTGCTATGGTATAAGGTAAGTCATTAAGAAACAAAAAGGGGCCGAGAATTGAGCCCTGAGGCACGCCCATTTGTACAACAGGACCCGAAAGAACTGTTAATGACAACTTTTTGCGTTCTGTCACTTAAATATGAAATAATTAATTTAAGAGCATCACTTCTTACACCGTAGGGTTGAAGTTTCCTGATTCCTTACCTGTATTCACCCCTGATATCTAAGATAGAATACCTGCAAAGGATGCAAATAACAATTTCGTTGGTGCCGGGGGAAATCGAATCCGAATTGTTCGCGTATTGTTAAATTTATGGTATAGATCGTCTAAGCTAAAATGACGCGCCCCACTATCGCATTAACGCACACAAGCAAATTTAAAATATGGACGCAATACATATACAAATGCCATTGTAATTGGTCATTCGGTTGTCGGTGAGACTCAAGCGTAGGAGCACGCGTCGGTTTCGGATTTTTTGTCCAACTTGTCATAATTGCCTGAAGGTGGCAGAGAGCGGACGTTTTGTTTCATACAATGCCCCAACGCTGCTCCCTAAGGAGAGCGTTGTCGGATTTATCACGCGACTAGTCGACCGTCACGTAGGCATACAGATCATAGTTCGCGGAGCAGTCGACGCTCAAACACAGATGAAGCGTCGTTATTAATATTTACACTCACACATCGAAATCAACTAATTAAGTAGTGGGGCGCGTCATTTCAGTTTAGACAAGCTCTAAGCGCTTATCCACCAAGCTACTACGGCTTTTATAGAATAACAGAGTAAAGAAGCTAAGAACAGCGAGAACGGAGTTTTTTTTAAGGGCACGTACACTCTATCTTAGTTCCCATCATTCATTCATTCATTCATTACAGCCCTTCACAAGTCCACTGCTGAACATAGGCCTCCCCCAAGTAATGCCACAAAGCACGGTCCTGAGCCACCTGCATCCATCGACTTCCTGCATATCTTACCAGGTCGTCACTCCATCTAGTGAGGGGTCACCCTACACTACGCCTACCGGTACGAGGCTGCCACTCGAGAACCTTTCTTTCCCATCGGTTATCGGTTCTTCGAGCTATATGGCCGGCCCATTGCCACTTCAGCTTACTAATCCGTTGGGCTAAGTCGGTCACTCTGGTTTTACTGCGGATATCCTCATTTCTGAGTCTATCACGCAGAGAAACTCCGAGCATAGCCCTCTCCATAGCTCGCTGAGCGACCTTGAGCGTCCTCATACGGCCAGCAGTGAAGGACCACGTCTCAGATCCGTAAGTCATCACTGGCAACACGCACTGGTTGTACAATCTAGTTTTTAGAGATTGAGGTATACCTGACGAGAAGATATGTCGTAATTTCCCGAACGCTGCCCAGCCGAGTTGAATCCGTCGATTGACCTCTCGGTCGAAGTTGGACTTACCTAGTCGGACTATTTGTCCTAGGTAAACGTACTCGTCAACAACTTCGAGCATAGTGCTCCCAACAACTACCGGCATAGGTGTGACATGGACATTAAACATGATCTTTGTTTTGTCCATGTTCATCTTAAGACCTATCCGTTGGGAGGCACTATTGAGGTCATTGAGCATAGTGCTTAAGTCCTCCAGCGATTCTGCCATAAGGACTATATCGTCGGCAAATCGAAGGTGAGTGATGTACTCGCCATTGATGTTAATACCGTATCCTTTCCAGTCCAGTAGCTTGAAAACGTCTTCCAAAGCAGCGGTGAAGAGTTTCGGGGATATAACGTCACCCTGTCTTACACCTCTCTGCAGTTGGATAGGTTTCGAGCTCTGGTTCTGTACTCGGATAGCCATCGTAGCCCTACTGTACAAACACTTCAGCACTTCGATATACCGACAGTCAACTTGGCACCGCTGAAGGGACTGCAGCACCGCCCAAATTTCGACGGAATCAAAGGCTTTCTCATAGTCCACATACGCCAGGCAAAGCGGCAAATTGTACTCTTCAGTCTTCTGTACAATCTGCCGCAGGGTATGTATGTGGTCTATGGTACTGAAGCCTTTTCGGAAACCGGCTTGTTCGGGAGGCTGGAAGTCGTCGAGTCTGCGTGCGAGACGATTCGTAATGACTCTCGAAAACAGCACGTAGACGCGGCTCAGAAGGGAAATCGGTCTGTAGTTCTTCAAGAGAGCGGTGTCGCCTATCTTAAAGAACAAGACCACCGCACTTCTGCTCCACGCCTCTGGAGTAGTGCCACCATGGAGGACGGAATTGAAGAGCCTCTGAAGGACTTCAAGTACCGGTGTTCCACCCGCTTTCAGAAGCTCCGCTGTAATTCCATCCTCGCCTGGGGCCCTGCCGTTTTTAAGGTGCTGGAGAGCCGTTCTAATCTCGCTTAGACTGACGTCCGGGATATCATCGGAATAGTGTCGGATAAGACTTGCTCTTGGATCGTTACTCACACTTACGTGTGGCTCCAACGATGATGTGTACAGCTGCCCATAGAACCTCTCAATCTCACTCAAAATCTCAGGTGTCCCGGAAACGATGCTGCCACACTCAGTCTTCAGCTTTGACAGTTGGCTCTTACGGGCAGACAGATCTCTGGCAAAGACTTTGGAGCCCTGTTTCCGCTCGATCGCTTCTTTAATACGAGCAGTATTAAAGTTGCGTAAGTCTCGCCGCATGCATTTGGAGATCTGTCTGTTCAGTTGCCTGTATGCTGTCAAGTCTGTTGACGATTGCAGCCTCATCTCCCGTCTAACAGCCATGAGATTAAGAGTGTGATCGGAGAGTTTTTGTGTTCTTCTGCGGCGGGTCTTGCAGAACTTAGCTCCGACTGCATGGACAGTTTCCACGAGCTTGTCATTCATATCGTCCACTGCATTGCAATCTTGTAGGCACTGAAAGCGGTTGTGTAACTCGAGCTGAAAGTTTTCGGGATTCTGGATTAGAGCACGAGGGGGACGGAGCGTTGACTTCATTAGACGAGACTTCTCCAACTTAACGTTTAGGTTCAGTGTGCCTCTAACCATTCGGTGATCGCTGCCAGTTTTCACCCTTGCGATCACTGAGACATCACTGAACAGTTGGCGTCTGGTCGTCATAATGAAGTCAATCTCATTTTTTGTCGAACCGTCGGGGCTCGACCAGGTCCACTTCCTGTGGGGCCGCTTCTGGAAGAAAGAGTTCATCATAAAGAGTCCCTCTTTCTCCATAAAGTCGGCCAGCTGCTGGCCCCTTCGGTTCCGTTGCCCTACTCCAAATTTCCCTAACTTCAGCTCACCGCTTTCTCTTGTGCCTAGTTTTGCGTTGAAGTCTCCCATCAACACCGTGTAGTGGGTTTTGGAGGAATGCATGGCTTTGGAAATATCCTCATACATTTCCTCCACCTCCTCATCGGCATGTGCCGAGGTTGGTGCGTAAACCTGTATGACCTTCAGCGAATACCGTTTGGTGATTCTGAGTATCAGGTACGCGACCCTCGTCGACACACTCCCAATCTTTACAACGTTGTTGACGAGAGACTTGTGGACGATAAATCCGACACCTCCTTGGGACAGATGGTCGCCCTCCCCGTGATAGAACAAGTTGCCGGATTCGAGAATCACCGTGTCCTCCCCCTCTCTTCGGACCTCGGATAATCCTATAATACTCCAGTGCAAATTGTCTATCTCTTCTTCCAGCTCCAGGATCTTCTCGTCAGTCCTCAGTGTGCGTGCGTTAAATGTTGCCAGGTCGAGTCGTCGTAGGTGGCAACCGAACCTCCACCGGAGATTCTTAGCACCCCCTGCCCCGCCGTTACCATGGTCGCCACCGTAGCCAGGAATAGCGGGGCCGCCGGGGACTGGGGGCCGTCTATTTGTGTTATTGTTCATGGGGGGTATATTGCCATAGTTGCCACGCTTGGCGAGCGGGTTGGCAACCGCAGTTTTTTTTTGTGTAATTGTTGTTATCAGGAAGATGCTGCTGCCCATCTCCTGCCTGTTTCCCTCTGTCGCCTTTTACGACACCCACGGGAAGATATGGGGTAGTGGATATTCTTAACAGCCACTACACGGCATCATCATTTTCCCATCATTGGCAACGAATTTGAATTTTTATTTTTATTAGCGGATAGATGTGCCTATGGTCTACAACATTTGTTTACCATTAGGGCAAGCTCGTTTCTTAACTTTACGTGCAGGTATCAAAAGTCTGTGAAATAAGTAATAACAAAGTCATACTTAATATCTTTTATGTCATAATTCATACAGTATTAAACACATAGTCATTGAAACAATTTCATAAATACAATATCATTGCTTAACATTTTTACTGTAAATAACACGGCTTTCACAATACAGGTCTGCGTGCCAAGAGTGAGCTGCAGCTAAACATTTTGTTATGGTGCAAGCTGTTAAATAAATTATTTTTATTTTCATTTCAAAGAAAACGAAGCTGTTAGAAATGAAAATCTAAAGAGACGTAACAAACACATAAAATCAGCTATAATATCATCCTTTGTGCTTATTCTACCACTTTGAACATACTTAGGTGTAATATTGTAGAAATTTTAATCGTTTTCGGTGATTCATTTAATTTTGAAGCATTAAGATAGTTATTTTTTACAACATTAGTTATATAAATTCTAGGTTTCTTTAAAAGTTTTAAGGCATATGATAATTCTGCTACTGGTTTTAGTATGTTAGAATCATTTATCCTTAGCATAAAATAATTACGTCGTTCACAGTATATGCATTAGCTACTGAGTTACAACTATCAAAATATCATATGCTAAGTGTCTGCGCTCACAAACGGTAGGGCGGCGGCACGGCGTATCAAATGACTTTTTCGTGAACAAAATATTTTCGACGTTATGATAAGAAGCTTAGCACTGACATTCCTTTCTTTGAAAACGAATAGACCAAAATGTCTCGCGTGACGCTGCAGCATGCTGCTACACGTCACGTTATTTACCGGAATGCTGCGGCACGTAAAAGATTCCATGGAATGCCGTGGCATGTCGCTGCATAACGTGAAGCATAGGTTACGTCATGTTATTAACAGAATGTGATTGCTAAACAATTGAAAAAAGGTTGAGTTCAGCCCATTGCAGCGGTGATTTCGGTCAGCCCGGGTGCTTGCTTTTGTTACGACGTGGGTTGCTACAGGATCATAATGACTTCTTATATTTACGCGAACACTGCACATTTAAGTAAAACTGGTGTTTACGGATTTTATCACGTATATTTAACTTTTTAAATACCCGCAGTTTGGAGCACTTTACAGCACCCATAGTCACGGGGGTGACTGAGATGATCAACGTCTGGATGTCATAGTTAACCGCGGTTACCATAGATTAAAATTATTAAAATTAATTAAATTACCAAATAATTATTTAAATAACCATAAATTAAAATAATTAATTTAAATTATTAATATCGGAACAAAAATTATTAATTTTAATCTACGGTAACCGCGGTTAACTATGACATCTAGACGTTGAATATCTCAGTCTCCCCCGTGACCATGGGTGCTGTAAAGTGCTCGAACCGTCGGGTATTTAAACAGTTAAATATACGCTATAAACTCGTAAAAACTAGTTTTATTTAAATGCTACAGGATCCTTTGGCATGCCGAGAGATGCCATAGTATCGTTTGGCATGCTAAAGTGTGTATACACATACATATACAATCCTAATTGATGTATATATATATATATATATATATATATATATATATATATATATATATATATATATATATATATATATATATATATATATATATTAGGATTAGGACTTTTCTTTTTCTCCATATTTCCATCGGACGTGGTAAAAACTCAGAACTCATTAGTTGTGATCATGTGATGTTGTAAATAATGCTACGTGCATTTGTACGTGTAATAGTTAAGTGTTTAAAAACCCAAACTGCTACTTTAGGAAACATTGTTAATATTGAAACTTTGTAAAATAATCTTACACCCTTTATAGTTGTAATGCTATCAAAAGAAACCTAAATAGTAAAGATATTTTACACAACGGAACTGAATATTCCGCACGTGCACACATGTACACGTGTTCATGTGTACATGTGTACACGCGCGGAATATTTGAAATCATCATTCAAATTACATTCAACCTCACAGCACCGAAGCTGGAGTAGGATTTTTATTTCTGTTCGATATCTCCATATTTCCATCGGACGTGGTACAAAATTTTGCAATACTTAATTTAACTAAAAGTAATTTTTTTCGACATTACAAGTTAACATTCCGTTAATAGTTGCATTGAAAAACTTAAATTCAAATCAGATGATGAGATGTTTTTTATTCTTGACGGCTAAGCTCTGTATAAGTAATACCGTGGGCTAACTTACGTTAAAAATCCCTGAACTCATTAGTTGTGATCATGTATTGTTGTAAATAATGACGCCTGCCTGTTTGTTGGTAAAACCAAACCAGCACCGATTGCTACATGTATTTGTACGTTTAATAGTTAAGTATTTAAAACCCAAACTGCTACTTTATGAAATATTGTTAATATTGAAACTTCATAATATAATCTTACACCCTTTATAGTTGTAATGCTATCAAAAGAAACCTATATAGTAAAGATATTTTACACAACATAACTGAATATTCCGCGCGTGTACACATGTACACGTGTACACTTGAACGCGTGTAAGATTCAGTTCATTCTAATAAATTCCTTGTTTGTTTGCGTTTTATATCTTACAACATGATTCAAACTAATGTTTATATTATATATTTAAAGATTAACTTTAAAACGAAAAATGTTTGACTATATCATTCGTAACACAGCTAAGTTAGGAAAATAAAAAACGACACACCGGTAGTGTGTAATAGTATACGAACCGTAACTATTAGATATATGGCATTTTACTATACTTTAATAAATTCCCTGGAGTACCTGTCTCCTAAACCCTAAATTTCATGAATAAGCCTAAGATAATACATATTCAGATCCGAAACGTGCCATATATGTATAACTCACTGACTCAATCACCAAACACGCAGATACTCGTAATTGCTTCTAGGTGACTTAGAAACTCGATTTTTTTTCATTGATTTAGATATCTAGGGCTAAAAACAAAATTTTCCAGAAATAAAAGTGACAGCCTCTCAATATTCCATTGCTACAAACTGGCCTATTCTCGTTTCTGAAAGGGATTTGGGGTCCTCCTGCGAAATCTTAATAGTTCACTTTATGTTAGAAATTAAATAATCCGGTCGCATTGGTAAAATCTTGCTACTAATTCAAAACAAATATTCCTTCTCACACTTATACACAGTAATTACCTCCAACAGCATATACAATTAACACGTGAAACGCAAAGACTTTCTTTTTAATGCCGTTTAGTCACGACTTAAGACAATTCATCTACCCGTTATGTGAAACGGGTGTCGTAATAGATGGTTCAGAGAAATTCCAGAAAGATTTTACAGCCTCCGATATGCAGCATATTTATCTTGCAAAGGTAAAAATGGAATGGCGCGAAAGGTCCGCCTAATGCCGTCGCTACTGCATCATTGAAGCGCAAATGCTAATACTTTAATATTTTTTAAGTATCTAAGAAGCTCCTGAACAGTTCAAAAACTGATGTACATGATAATGGATTCAGACTTGCTAAACTACTTATGGCTTAAGTAGAATATCGGTAAAACTAATTATCTATTACTTTGCCACCTTTGTTATTAGACCCCTGATATATACTATATAAAAAAAGTTTATTTTGAGTTGTCTGAGCCGAGCAACATGGAAAAATTGGCAAAATTAATGGAGTACTTTTATCTAACCACATATGTAAGTTATAGACTGAAGCTAAATTTTACACTCTTTCTATCCACTTCCGGGTGAGCTTTACCCCCGCGTCGCACCCCAGAAAGTGTCCCAAATCACTTTTTTCCAGTTTTAAATAATACCGTACACGGTACATGAAACGGTACTTGAAAAGTACGAATTGATTCAGCCATTCAGTGAAATACAAATTAATTTTTTATAATAGAATAGCAATGTGAAATCATGGTTATTTAGGAACGTATTGTTAAAGAGCACATATTCTTTATTTATTATATTCTATTCTTTATTTATTTATACATATCTTGGTGTTTAGTTTGAATTTTCTGGTAAAACTAAGCAAAAAATCGATAAACGATAAAAAAATGTTCATATTTCGTGGTAATATTTAACTTCACACTATAACGTACATACCGATAGATAAAAGTTCTCCATTAATTTTACTTATTTTTGAGCTAAAATGGTTGAAGTAACCTCGCTCATAGAAGCGCTTACTGCTGGTTTCTCTCGATTCTCATCCGGCGGCTAGGGTCATTTGCGCGCCGAGTCGAGTATTGAATTATTGATTGTCATTACTTATCGGGTTACAACGTTCATCTTCATAAAATTGTCTCGATGATGAAGTAATTTTAGATATATTACTTACGTAGTAATATTAATGTCCTTCAGATCGAATATTGATCAGACTAGCCAACGGCGCAGGATAAGATTATAGTGCCTAAGTGTATGCGCAAGCACAGGAGCACTCTCTATTCCCTCACCCTCATAATCCGATGAAAAGTGCGGAATGTGCGCAGTACCAACGGCGTTACGTGCTTTCCGGGGCACGGGGGTGAGACACCGCCCACTTCGTGACTCCGAGCAGCTATTGAGAATTCCTTGATAGAAAAATAATCAGTAGTCGCACTACTACAACCACTAGACCATCGAAGCAGTCAAATTAACGTAATTTGATCTGTTATATTACTTTTAAGTCATTAATTTATCATAACATCGTTGATATCTTTTTGATATTTTTTTAAATTTTTAATTTTGCTAAAAGTTATAATAATCAACATCAGCAGGCTTTTTATATTATAAAACGACAAACCTGGGCCTGCCCAAAAATGTTTCATCGTTCCGAGCATTAATTACACGATTTTTCTGTACGTACCCACAACGGCGGCGGTAAACGTGTTGGTGAATGCAGGACCGTTACATTGCGCTAATTAAGATGGGTTGATTTCATTAGATTCTGCTAGAGCTTCCAGCTCACTCTACTTGATCGCATGCAGCGCACAGTGGCTCGAATCGTCTATGACTGAGTTGTCTCCGATCAGCTCGACTTACTGGTGCTAAGAAGAGATGTTGCATCTCTTTGAATTTTCTTTAGCATTTACTATAGGGAGTGTTCTCAGGATTTTTTACCAATGGTGATTTTCCGGACCGATACGACTCAGAAACTTTCAAGAAACGAGCAATTAATTTCCCTGGTGTTGCAGTTATTAACATCTGTAATAGCGGTCTACGAGAACACTTACTATCAGGTGCATTACATGCTCGTTTGTGCATTCTTATAGAAGAAAAGTTTTCTATTAGTTAATAGCAAATACATATTCTTATTCGTCAGATAACAGTTTGCGTATATTAAACTTAATTTTATGAAAAAATAATACCTAAATAATAAAAGTATATTCAATCTGAACAAGAAATAACTTTGACTGGTGATCTCATTGAGCCCGGACGTGCTTGCTTTTGTTACAACGTGGGTTGCTACAGGATCCTTTTGCATGCCGAGAGATGCCATAGTATTGTTCGACATGCTAAAGTGTGCCTAGCCACGCCGTTTACGTCAGACGACGTCAAACGCAGGCTCTTATGCGTTTGTTTTACAGTTACTTATAGATATATTTTAATACATTTTTGTGTGTCGCGATATTTTTTACTTAAGGGAAAGTTGTACACGTATGGTTGTGTACTAATTGGGAGAGTATCAATAAAACTTCAGGAGCCCGATATACGTGTGTTTATTACGATACACAAATTGATACTGATTAAATATTGATTAAACATAATGTAGGCACAGTACACCCCCCTTTATAAAAAAAATAATAGCTATATGCTATAAAATTAAATGTATTTATTTTATCCCCTTTATCAAAAAAAAACAAATATAGAAAAAAAATAGTTACATGAAAAATATTACTATCTATAATGCCATATGACGCACTATTCTTTTTTTACTTTCACCGCACTATCACTTTATCACTACACTATAACGTGCTGTGGGGGCGGCTGTCGAAGCCCGGCTCCCCCGCGCCGCCCGCGCGCAGCTCCAGCCGCGGCAGCTCCATCAGATCCCGCCACAGGTACCTGGCGTACCCCGTCTTACAGTAGCGCCACACTACGTACAGTATGGCCAGCAGGATGCATGTAATTATTATGAGGAGGTATGTCTCCTGCCGCACATGCACCAGTAAGTGAGTCTCGCTCTGCGTCGTGGCGGCGCTATTCCCGGCGCCGTTCTGCGCGATGATCACCTCTTCAACTTTTTTGCTCTGCGGTGTACCTATCTTAGCAGACTTGACTGTCACACACACGTATTTACACAGCGAAACGAACAACAGGTTTAATTACTCGTCCGAATCTCGACACTTTGCTATTACTGCTTACGTTCGGAGTTCCCTTATTAGGAGCATCTGTGCATTCTTGTGATATGATCGTATACGCTGGCTTTAGCCGATCGATGCTTACAACTTTCGGCGTATCCGATTGCATAATTTTAAAATATTTCTCTGTCTTGTTAATTACTTTGAAGGGACCCATGTATGGTTGAGTAAGTGGTTTGGACACCTTGTCAACCCGTACAAATACATGTGTGCAGTCTTTTAAGTCAGGGTGTATGAAAATTTTTCCTTGATGTAACTCTTTTCTTGGAACGGAAGCCAAATGCGATATTTTTCTACGCAGCTGTTGCACAAACAAAATATTGTCGGAGGTTTCTAGCCATAGCGGCTGAAAAAAATCTCCAGGCAATCGTAGTGCTTCTCCTAATACCATCTCTGCAGCGCTGGTTTGCGTATCGTCTCTCAGACATGCTCTTAATCCCAATAAGACTGTTGGTAACTCCGAAACCCATTGGTCAGTGTTGCCTCTGCACATAAGCGCAGCCTTCAAGGATCGATGCCATCTCTCCACGATGCCATTCGACTGGGGGTGATAAGCCGTTGTTCTAAATTTTCTGATACCCATCCTCTTGGCTAAGTGCATAAACAATTGTGATAAGAAAGTAAAGCCTTGATCTGTAGTTAAATTTAAAGGACATCCGAATCGTGATATCCACCCAGAGTACATGATATCCGCTACTGTCTCGGCTGTGATATTCTTGACTGGGTAGACTTCCGGCCATCCAGTTTTCCTATCCACCATTGTCACAACATATCGATGACCTTGACAATATGTAAGTGGTCCAACTATATCCATATGTAGATGATCAAATCGGTCGCTATTTACAAAATGTCCATGGGGTGACATCGTATGTCTTTGTATTTTTGATTTTTGGCAGCCTACACAACCTTTGACCCATTCAGTCACGTCTTTGTTCATGCCATGCCATATATATCTATCTTGCATCATTTTTCTCGTTGCACGCGTGCCCGGGTAACTGATTCCGTGCACCGCGTTGAAAGCTGATACGCGAAATTCCTTACGCAAATATGGGCGTGCTCGGTTCAAAGACACATCGCAATGAATTGCTTTGTTACAATTTGGTACTAATATTTTCTTAAAAGATAATGACTTTGATTTCATTAGATTATGCAGCTCAAAATCATTATTCTGTGCTTCGGCTAACTTTTCATAATCTAGCGGTGATGGCATGTCAATTTCTGATATTCTTGATAAACAGTCAGCAACAGTATTTTCCAAGCCTGAAATATGCCTTATTTCTGTACAAAATTGCATTATGAAGTCAAGTTGCCGTATTCTGCGTGGTGTGTCATTTTTACTAACTGTGTTTTTACGTAACGAGTAAACTATTGGTTTGTGATCGGTGTATACTGTAAGAGGTCTGCCTTCAATAAAAGGTCGAAAATGCTTAATAGCAATATAAATGGCCAACAACTCTCTATCATACGTTGAGTAACGTTGTTGTGTTACACTCAATTTCGATGAAAAAAATCCTAATGGTTTCCATGCCTCGCCTTCTTTTTGCTGCAACACAGCACCTGCACATGTGCTGGAGCAGTCCGTCATGAGAGCAATCGGTGCATCCGGCGACGGGAATGACAGTGTAACTGCGCTTTTAAGGTTTTGTGTAAGTATTGAGGCGTTTGAACAGTGTAATGTTCAAACGCCTCAATACTTTCATCCGTCCATGGAATCGAACTCTTGTCTTTCTTTTTATAATTATGGAGAAATACGTTTAATTTCGCTTGGATTCCGGCGGCCTTCGGTAAATGTCTTCTATAAAAGTTGATCATTCCGAGAAAACGACGAAGTTCTTCCACTGTCTTTGGCCTTGGATATTCAGAAATGACCTTGACTTGATCGTCCAATGGCTTCATGCCTTCCTTTGACATCCGGAATCCCAAAAAATCTATTTTAGTCTTGCCAAATTCGCACTTTGCTAAATTTATTGTAATACCATATTTATCCAATCTCTGTAATACCTCTCTTATGTGTTGCCTATGCTCATTTTTCGTTGATGACGCTATAATAACGTCGTCAATATATATAAATACAAGGTTAAGATTTCGTAACATTTCGTCTTGCATGAAACGTTGAAATGTTTGCGCCGCCGTACGGAACCCGAAACCAAGGCGTAAAAATTCAAACAAACCGAATGGCGTTGTTATAGCCGTCTTCGGAATGTCGTCCTTATGTATAGGAATGTTATGGTAGGCCCGTTGAATATCAATTTTCGTAAATATACTTTTCCCGTGCAATAAATAACTACAATCTTGGATGCGCGGTATCGGATATCGATCCGGCTTGCTGATCGCGTTCAATGCTCGATAATCGCCGCACGGTCTTAGCTCGCCGTTCTTTTTCGTAACGACATGAAGAGGACTCGCCCAGTTGCTCTTAGAGGGTCTACATATTCCCACCTCTTGCATGCGTTAGAACTCAGCTTTAACCTTATAGTATTTATCGAGTGGTAAAGGCTTTGGACGTGCGAATACAGCGGGGCCCGAAATCTCTATACGATGTACCACCGAGTGACAAGGAAGCTCCTTAAAAAACATTGGCTTCGTTACGTTGGGAAATTCGCCTAATATATCGCTATATTCATTCATACAGTCAATTGTTCTCACGGACGGTTCATTTTGCACAGTCACAGACGCAATAGTTTTTAGACTAGTCACTGAGTCGATAAGTTTTTTATTGTTCACATCCACTAATAGTTTATAATGGGCTAAGAAATCAGCACCGAGTATTGGTTGCTTGACGTCTGCCACCACAAATGACCAACGCAATGGTCGTCGTAACTTAAGGTCTAAGTCCAATGTTTTAACACCAAAAGTCTTAATTTCACTCCCGTTCGCAGCGTATAGTTTATAGTCTTCACATTTTGCACTTGATACGCGATTTTTATTCACCGGCAGCACTGAAGTGTTCGCACCAGTGTCCACTAAAAATCGGAGTCCACTGCTATTGTCCGTGATACATAATCGGGGAACAGGAGCTATGGTGCAAATCTCCACCTGCGATTGCACCAGATCTAGTTTTCCTTCTTGTCTGTTTTAGGCCAGGCGCACGGTTCTACACATTTCGTAGCTCTATGGTGATATTTATAATGATAACTACACAGCCAGTCCGGACTATCAGGTGAGCGCCGTGTCGTATTACGAGTACGGCCGCGTGAGTTAGATCGCGATCTGGAGCGATATTGATAATTATTTCTACGATAATCACGATGTCTATCTCTCTCCAAATCCCTGATTTTTAGACTTAATTTGGCAATGTCCGCCAGAATTTATGCAGTCTCTGTGTTCGTACTACTTTGTGTAGCTTGCACTTCTGTCACTTGTAAGGGTCGCGCAGTCTCCACAACCTTGTCCGCGATTGCTGATAAATGCTCCAGGTCTTTTACTTCACACACTGCTAATACACTTCTCACAGACGATGGCAGATGACCTTGCCACATTATCCGAAGTGTTTCGTCGGGTATCTTTTCTCGAGCCAATTCCCTCATCCGCCTAAGGAGTTGAGAGGGTTTTTGATCTCCCAACTCCATCTCACTCAAAAGTTTTTGAAACTGTCGAATCTCGGACTCTTCGTAGACCTTTAACAATCGCTCTTTCAAGGTATCGAATTTCCTTCC
Source organism: Parnassius smintheus behrii (assembly GCA_036936625.1). Lineage (NCBI taxonomy): Eukaryota > Metazoa > Arthropoda > Insecta > Lepidoptera > Papilionidae > Parnassius > Parnassius smintheus. Next base: position 45,149,179 of record JAUPFT010000004.1, read on the forward strand.
CTCGGGCGGCTTGATAAGGATGTCGCTGACTTGCTGGATTACATCCTTCCCCAATTTAGTGACTACCATGTTGTATCTCGCTTCATCGCTCATCTTCTGCGGTGCAAGGACAGCTTCGCACTGGATGAACCAGAGCCGCGGCTGATCGGCCCAAAATTCGGGTATTCTCGAGGAAACACTAACAACTGCTACTTCTGCTGACCCGATCGTACTTGCTTTATTTTGGCCGTCTTGCTGCGAAGTCATTGTAGTTCTTCTTTCCTTTGTCAGGTTAGTGAAACGCACTTTGATTCTCGAACGTGTTCGCGTAACTTGAGATCGGGGTCACCACTGTACACGTATGGTTGTGTACTAATTGGTAGAGTATCAATAAAACTTCAGGAGCCCGATATACGTGCGTTTATTACGATACACAAATTGATACTGATTAAATATTGATTAAACATAATGTAGGCACAAAGTCCTAATGCTAATTGGTCACAATATAAGTCGTATGGCTTGTCTCACAGACAGGTTTACCGAAGCTCCGTAGAGGTACAAACCGGCTTGCGCCGGCGCAGTCAGATTATCCATGAAAGGGCTGTTATTTTTGTGCATTGAAATAAATAGACCAACAATATTTCGAAATTTTATTTATTAATTAATTTATTAAGTTTTATGTAATTAGTAAATAATTAGATTTTATTAATTAAAATAGTTAGAGTTAAATTATTATAAATAATCATAGGTAAATAATAAGTGTTCTATTTAAGCAAAAATGCCTAATAGTCATACAATATGCATGAATAATTCTAGAGAAAATAAGGATATTTCCTTTTTTTTTAGAATTGTTACATTAATATAAGTTATAATTAACACTCACGTTGTTTTATACTATATAATATTTTAATATTTTTTTAATTTTTTTGAATGCATCTTCTGATAACCCTATCAGAATAGGTAGTGAAGGAATTTAATATGGTAATAAATAAAAAACGGCACGTTTTCTTGTAACGTTTCACTGCCGGGGTTGCATGAGCATCAGTATACTATTATTTAACCTCCTTATATAAAATATAAAATAAAAGAAGAACAATATGTCGTTAAGAAGTTTCATTTCGTATATATGTACACAATTACACGCACATATTTTGAATATAAAATTCTCATTTAATCTTAATATTATAAAGTCCGCTTAGTGTAGAAGCTGAGTGAGAAGCCTGCTGTGGAACAATGCCTTCGCGTACATAATAAAAATAAACCCTTGGAGTGCAGCATTCTAAGTGATGGTTGTTTGAAATATAGGCAGAACGCACCGCTTCGTCAAATGGTTTGTCTAACACTTTCGAGATATCAGGTATTAAACCGGATTAGGTTACCCTGCGTAATCGCTCGCTACAAGCGTCTCGCGTGGGGCCGTGTTCGATCCACACACAAGTTCTTCGGTTATAGATAGTGTTCTGGGTGGCAATTACTCAAAATTTATTAGTAGGATTAGGCCTAAGTTTAGTAACTGAAACACTCTATAAAACTAATCATGTTATGTATAGTGATTGCTTGCCAGTCGCCTTATATTGACCCGGTTGAATATCAGCGCAGCAGTAACTCTGTTGCTGCAGAATTATGATGAGTCGGTAGCCTATTTGTTGCTGCAGTGTTATTAGTATGTGTATTTGTAGTAACTCTATAATAAATATGATTTTTTTAAAACCACCTCCAGCCACAAATTGAAACAGGAGATGGGCAACATAGTTTTTCTGATAACATTACAACTACAATAAAAATTGCGGTTGCCAACCCGCTTGCCAGGCGTGGCAACTATGTCTAACAACCTTGAGACATCCCTTGGGGTGGCCTATGTTCAGAATAGACTTAATAAATAATGACTATGATTTTGAATACATATTTCATACAATCCGTAAATGAATAGTGAGTATCCTGTAAATGTTTACCTTGATGGTTGACAAAGTAGGGTCTAGCGACCGAATGATAGAAACGATCCATCCAAATTAGTGCGATGTATCGGATCCGCACTTACCAACCCGTTCATCGTGATATTGACGCGGCACTTAACATCCACAAACTGTAACATTAAATCATGCCATTGAGCTATTGATACTCAATAGCAAAATCGTTAAGGGGTGGATTATTCTGCAAGACTTATCTGCAAGGTTGTACGATCTTGATCCAGGATGACAAAAGTCTTACGGGGCCACCTGTAAGACTATTGTGGCAAATATTTCTAGCACCAGCCTTACGCTTATTTCTCGGCGAAAGGAGAATGTTAGATACATATAATACTAAAATTCTTGATTTAAAACTAAAACCTAGATTATTAAAATTGAACATTTATTGTAGACCGCCGTTTTCTTGTACTGACCCGAATCGGGAATGGTGGGCTAATTATATAAACATGGGTGCAGTCGATAGCCCCAGGACTATCTGGCAGACCAACGGACCATGCTCTGCTAGAAATCCTTTAGCTACATTTTGCCTTGCATGTTGTTCGACCGTAAATGATATCCGCTTCGGTGTTAGTCAAAAATAAAATGAAAAAAGTGGATGTAATGAAACTTGTATTTGCCTACACAAGGGGCTAATTAAAGTTTGTTGTTGCTCACATTCTCACGATAGTCTCAATAACTTATGTCAAGTATTTGATGATTATTTGTTGTTTGAGCAACAATCATTCCATGGTTTTGACTCGTACCTCTCCGGTAATTACCATCTGCTAAGAGACTGGTAGATGTATAGTACCTAGATAAAAATATTAGGATAAGTGAGTCACCTGTACTAATCGCAAACATACGATGTTTTTGCACAAGGTGGTTGTAATAAATACTTACTTTAATATGCATTGGTAGCCTCATGAAGTTCTTTACACAAATACAAAACACGATCTTTGAGCATCAGAAGCCGGCGTAGAAGTTAGTTGTCGTTGAATTCCAAAGGGTTAAGTACTCTGATCACTTCTCTCTCTCTCTCTCTCTCTCTCTCTCTCTCTCTCTCTCTGTCTCCTATCCGTGCTAGCCCCGCTGATAGGGTTTAAGAGACAAAAATAGTCCATAGGCCTAATCTTTTTTCATGCTTACATCTATTTTGACGGCTCCTTGGTGCAGTGACTAAACAATGAGTTGAAGCGATACGCATACACACACAAATATGCTGAGTATGAGGACGATAGAATTACATACCATAATTTATACACTCCAGCTTGGTGTGATAGGACCACGAATTATCATCATATACTGATACCGTTTTACTACAATTTTATTACCTTAGTGTTTTATTATAATCTGTGCAACCTTTCGCTTTGTAAATAAAAATATTTTAAATTTTATTTACATTTTACATAATGTAAAAGAGATAAATATATCTTAACGATGAATTCTTAAATTTTTACATGAATTTACAACATTCAGTTCAAAGAGTTCAGCGATGGAGCGCAATACTATGTTTGTAAAAGCACTAAGATATTTGGCAATCTGGTATAACTGAACGAGGCTTTCGGAACTTAGTTCAGATTGAATATATCAATGGAAATGCTTCAGTAAAAATAGATTCTTTCAGTAATTCCCCCCACCCGTTCAAGTCCCGATATCACTGCTGATTTTTTCTTAAGGAGTTTCGCGATATGAAGAAGCTAGTTACTGCAGGTTCAAGCCTTATTGCGGACATGTTTTTCAGTCATCAGTCTTGTGAGTGCAACAGTAGTACACTAAAATCTTTTCAAGACCAAGTCTCTAATTTAAGTCGTGGTGTATCTCAGATAAAAAAGGTACAGATTTCTATCGCTATGGCCAACGAGGAGATAGATAATCCTAAAAATTTAATTGAGACAAAGGAACAATGTTCACGGCTTAGTAATGTTGAGGTAAAGGGCATCTCCCTAAATCCCAATGAAAACATATTCGATATAGCGGAGTCTAGTCATAGAGAATTCTGAAAATCTAAAATCAACTACATATCCTGAAACATGGGTTTAATACCAAAGAGAAGGCCAATGTTATTAATTTTCACATTCATGATCATTTGTCTCCAGAGCACAAAAAGCTTCTAACCAAAATTTAAATTTTCTAACAAAACTTTAGCAAAAGACCTAGGTTATTTTTACATCTGGAGCAAATACGGATAATACTTTACCAGTTTCAATAATTGCAAAAGAGGCTGATTTAAACAAAATAGCTTAATTTATTGAAGTTTTCATTGTATTTCACGTCTTATATAAATATTCGGTCGCAAGCTCTTGTCGTAACGTTCCATGCGGGGCACCACTGGACTCACTGCTGGGCCCGTCATTATTTGTTATTTTTATCAATGACAATAGCCATTATCCAAACAAAGCTCACTTATTTTGTTTTGATGACGATATGAAGCTCTTTTTAAAAATGACATCAATTGATGTTCTTTAGCCGCAAGTATAAACCGGTAGTCTTTAACTACAAAATAAAAATGAAAATTTTGAAAAGGATTATATTCTTAGAGATCTTGGTGTTCTTTATGATACTAAGTCGATATTTAACACTCACTTAGATAACATTATAGCCTAATCTTCAAAAGCAATCGGATTTTTGATGCGTAACTCCAAGAACTTCATTCAGCCTAAAACTTTTGAGATCCTGTATAGTTCTCTTGTTAGAAGTATTTTTGAGTTTCACAAATCTGGAATCCCAGGCATGTAATATTATACATAACTGGACTTGAAAATATTTAAAAAAATTATCTGTTGCTTCGATTATTGAATCAAAGGTTATCGCTGTACTTCTGATAATTATGTTACTAGCTGTAAAAAAATTACCTTCTTCTTCTGGCTAAGGGACGTCAGATTGCTGATCACTTTTTTGTTAAAGATAGCTTTTAGTGCCATTGACAGTATTGAGTTTTTATCTGAATTACATTTTAGAAGTCTTAGTAATCAGTTAAGCCCACATTCGGTATAAGTATAGATGTTATACGATACTTTTGAGTATTGAATTGCTTTAATCACTGTTATAAATTTACATTTGCATCTATTAGTGAGGTTCTTTAATTGGATTGCTGTATTACTATTACTTATGCTAATTATAGTAGCTGTTGGTCTTGTAAATAAAAAAAATCTTCTAAGTAAGTACAAATCAAATGTATCTAAGAAAAAAATGGTTATGCAATACTTGGCTACCATTACACATATTACACTTACAGATTTTCTTATGATTAATTCCTTTACTTTAATAAGTACTTGAAATTGCAAATAAAAATTTCTGGTCGCGCGCTTATGACCAGAAATGTTTTCGGCGATAGGCAGTTCTTCTGTGGTGCGACTGCCACAGAGGTACAATCACAACTAGCCGTTCTCTTCGACTACGACTCAAGAAGAAGGGAGCCGAGGTAGCGGGCGTCCTTATATGGGCAGGCCACTTTTACCATTTCTATCCGACGGAGCGTGCTTCTTATTGGCGACCAAAATCACGTCACATAATTTAGCTTCCCCTCTTGCAGTGCGTGTGGAATAAAATGCGTTGATAAGGAGGAAAAACAGGACACTGGCAAACAATAACCAACCATTGAATAAAACTAAATTTACGAATTCTATCGCGTTTAATTGACTACTTTTACTTATTTTATTAATTCCCGACGTTTCGGGTGCTTTCCAGTACCCATGGTCACGGGGGGGGGGGGAGGAACTGAGATGTTTGACATCCCAATGCCATTGCTAGCCCGGCTACCTCCAGTTTTTTTAATATTCATTTTTCGATCCGATCTACGCAAAATGAGCTTACAGTATCTTGAAGTCTTGAAGTGGTACGCTTGAGTTGGGTTTAATTTTGTTAATTATAGGATCCCAAACAGATGACATCACCCATCCATCTTCTCTATTGAAATTAGGATTTTTTTAATTTCAGTAGCCTCGCGTATCGTCTTTGGTAGGAATCGGTGTTCTTTTCCGAGGATTTGTGGTATGTATGTGGGGACTATCCTGAGCATGTTCACAGACTGCAGACTTCCTGGAGCGTCGGTGCTTCACGTCAGCTATATGTTCTTTCACGCGGGTTTTTTTTGGTTATTTTTGTTTGATCTATGTAAGACCGTGCGTTGCGTGACCAGCAAAGTCTGACCCGGTGTCCATAAAAGGCTTTGCAGATTGTGTTACACGACAAGACTTAAGGTCCGCCATTTCCGGAAATGCCGGCTTAGAACGTACTCAAAAGCAAGCTATAGTACCCGAAATAGCAATAAATAGCACCCGATTACGAATTAAATTACGTGTAGAAAAATCCAGTAATTCTGGCACAAAATGGACATTAATAATTAGAGGCTAGCGTGACAATTCAATTTATGGTGGTAATCAACTAATAAATTCAAAATATGATTTTTGCGTTTTATGCGGTAAAACTATATGGTGGGTTGATCGAAACTCAAATGTGAGTTAGACAAGCGCCCCCCTACTCTAACAATTCCATCCTGCAAAAATGGCTCGAGGCGTTGTAAAGCGCGACTGCAAGTATATTTTTTGATTTTTGATTGTAGTATTGTAATTTCATCGGAAAAGTGCACACGTTGAAGCTCATGCTATATTAACAACTCGTCATAAATTAAATCGAACGCAACTATATACGGTTGTCTTGGTCAAAGCTTCGCAAATCGACAAACGTAAACTACGCCACGCAAAATAAAGTACATATAAACAATCGATAATACAAACACGAAAAAACCCTACTTAGTCACTGCTAGAACTACAAAGGCTATATTGTAACGACAAAAAATTATTTAAATATACCACAGCGTCAGCATACTGCTGTGGCGTAGTACTGGCGTCAGCAGTCAGTCAGTGTGGGGCAACTGTCCTCAGCTTGGGCTGATGTGGATGCTGGTGTGCCGCAAGACGGTATTCTTTCTCCTATAATGTTTTCAATTTTTATAAACTTTATTACCTCCATCGTACCATTCGTACCATTTATATGCCGATGACCAAATGAGTTTGCTTTATGTGCAAACTGAGATTGGGGATATCCAAAACCTTAACGGCAACTTAGCAGCTATCAATGATTGGTCTACTCGTAATGGAGTTTCGGTCAATCCTTTGAAATGCTAAGCTATACTGGGTAGTTCAAGGATGCTGGCTAAGATTAATCTGACAGACTTACCTCCTATTTACTATGATAATACTACAATTCCATTCAGTAATAACTATATTTTTATATGGAACAGTAAAAAGCTTAATAAACACTAATAAGCCAAATATTAATTTATAATTTTACTAGAGATAAAACCTTATATTCAAATCACACATATATAATCGTAAGTATGCAAAGTCTAAAGCGAATTGAAACTTAATATTAATAATTATATGCGGTGAAGCTATGTGAAAAATGCTTCGGAACAAAATTGCTTATACCTTATTGCTTGTGAAGCCCCACTTCTTTCCGCCAAGTAAGATTGGCCTCAGCTGGTTCATCTTGTAGTCTCCATTGAGGCACGCTTTCTGCTGCAGTGGCTCGACGTCTCCATGCGCCGTGACCGCGAACTAGCTCCGCGCCGCTCGCGCATCCGATAACGACATCGATTCGAGTCCTGGGTCGCGAAACACGTGAATCGAATATGTCACTTGACGGGTCGCGGGGTGACCTAACCTTGCCAATCCGGGCCTTCTTCACAGTCTCTATAAACCTGGCTCCAGGGCTATCTTTATTCGGCGTTACCTTTGGCTGCGATGATACCACTACAGGTTCTATTCATACTGTCGTACTAGTAGACTCTAACGTCTTGCTTTTCAACTCATCGCATAATCTTTTATCTAAACTAAGTATAGGCGAGACGTTCCCCTCTTCTATTTCCCGATAGTTGCGAGTCAATAATTCGGAAAGTTCAACAGCGGCGTTGCAGCAATAAGAGGTTGCCGAAATATTATCCGTGACAGGAGCGGGACAACAATAACGTAACCGAAAACGTTCTCTAATGCGTAAGGTGTGGTACACCGGGAGTTACCCCTTACCTTATTGTGTAACAAAAGGTGAGGGAAGACAGATGCTCCGATGAGCATGTTAATGTCTCCAGGGACGGAGTAAGTGTCGTCCGCCAAAGTTAAATTATCAAAATTACTCATTGCTGGTTGCTGGAGAGTTGACCGAAACGGTTGGCAGGCGCTCGGTGAACTTATCTACTACTAACGAATTTATATTAAAATGAATACTATGATCTAGACGAGAATAAAATTTTAAATTTTTCGAACCTTGGACCGTTTTATTGAAATCTCCAATTCCCTTTACTACGGGGCATGAAGGCGTCCTACTCACTAACAATTCTAAACGAACGCTCTGTTCGTTTCCATCCGAATCTCTAACTATATTACACACTGTAACCAGTTACACAGTGGAAGGAGCGCAGCCTGCCCTTCCCACGTTCGACAGTGAACACAGGGCGACGTCACCCGGTCGACGGTAGAAGCGTTGACCTTAGCAGGTGGAGTTTCACTGTCAGATTTGTTTAACGCGGATATGTTACCACTCTTAAAATGCAACAATGTATGGTGTCTGTTGTGGCATTTGTTATATATACTGAACTAGAGTTACAATTAGTGACGCGATGCCTATTGCTTAAGCAATTCAAACACAAGTTGTTAGTCTTTGCTATTTTATAACGTTCGCTCGGTGAACGCTTACGGAAAGTCACACAATTATAGAAATTACCGTGTTGGTTATTTTTACTTAAAACACAAGCGTTACGAGGCAATGAAGGCGCGGTGTTTACATACGTCAGGGATCTAACTTTCTGTGATGACAAGACCGGTCGACGGTCGGCGCATTTCTTCGCTTCCGGTTTGGAACTCGATGAAGGTTGCATTACTTTAATTTGATCTCGATCGAAAAGTGCCAAAGATTCAAACGATGGTAATTCAGAGCCACGATTCTCCATTTCAAAGGAACGCACGGTGTACGGACTTAGCTTTTTTAATGCAATATGTAGAAACAAAAAGTTCATGAGGTCAAAAAATTTAAGATTTTTGAGCGCAGCTACTGATGTTAGGAATTTTTCCAAAAACTGCTTGAGACCAGTGATAATCGCGGATGACATAACTTTACGTTCGAATATTTGGTCTAAATGTGAAGAGGCTAACATTCGCTTAACTTCATATATATATATATATATATATATATATATATATATATATATATATATATATATATATATATATATATATATATATCATCATCATCATTACAGCCCTTCACAAGTCCACTGCTGAACATAGGCCTCCCCCAAGTAACGCCACAAAGCACGGTCCTGAGCCACCTGCATCCATCGACTACCTGCATGTCTTACCAGGTCGTCACTCCATCTAGTGGGGGGTCGCCCTACACTACGCCTACCGGTACGAGGCCGCCACTCGAGACCCTTTCTTCCCCATCAGTTATCGGTTCTTCGAGCTATATGGCCGGCCCATTGCCACTTCAGCTTACTAATCCGTTGGGCTATGTCGGTCACTCTGGTTTTACAGCGGATATCCTCATTTCTGAGTCTATCACGCAGTGAAACTCCGAGCATAGCCCTTTCCATAGCTCGCTGAGCGACCTTGAGCGTCCTCATACACGGTTCACGCCAGTAGGCGAATGGCGGATTCGAACCCACGACTTGTGTGAGTTCGCGGTACGCGCCCTGTCGATTGACCGTTTACTTATATTATTAATTATTATGTAGATAAAAATATTTAAAATATTAATTCGTTTCTTCTAAAACATGAAAGAGCAGGCTAAAATTAAATTAATAAGCTCCTAACATGAGATTCCTCAGAAGTACAAAAATTGGAGGTTATCTTTGAATAAAAATTTTCAGCGAGTTTTAAAAAATGTACACAATAAACTGATATCTGCTATATAATATTATTTGGATTAATTTACTGTAAAATAGGATTTCTTAATTCATAATAGTTGATTAATAAATTATTAAACTTCAATATAAAATTATAATTTCATGTGTCTGTATTAGACTTGCTTGATTAACAATTCAAATGCAAATCTCTTTGTTATTTATGTGAAGCTCGCAGAAAATAACATTTCTTGAAATGATTTTTGCCACTATAGTTTCACGATAATGCGAGACTACGTCAAAGAACATATATTATTAGCTTTGTACTCACAAAATATTCAACTTAAAGAATTGTTACTGAAAGACATTCCTTATTCTTCTTATTTCCCATTAACTTTTTCAATCTACTATTACTACTTTATGGAATTCTGAGAAATTTCTGCAAAGGAAAAGAGTAGATTTTATTGAAGTAATAGAAAATACCTTTGATGGTTTTATAAAATCGTGCACCCCGACCTAAGCAACTAAATATATCAAGAATATAAAAAAGTATTTAATTGGAATACGTAATTAGTTTTCATGGTAATTGGTTAATTTATATTTGATTGTGATCCCCAATGCCAGCTCAAATGTAATTGCTAATAGCAATTTCAGGTGGCTCGGGGGCAAAATAATGTTTTCCTTAAGGTACTGATCAGATACTGATGAGTCTTTTAAATTAAATTTTCGCAGTTCATAAAAATCAAAAATATCTATAAAAGTATGTCTGTACCGTTCATAAACTGAATCGAGGACTTTCTTACGTTTTTAATCCACATTTAATGCAAGAAAAAGTGGCAGATTGTATTTTTCAGTCTCCTATACAATTTTCCTAAGGATATATATGCATGTATAAAGAGATTTAACGCTATAGACCTACAGCATTAAAACTCTTTCGGAAAGCGGTTTGTTAGAAGTTGGAAGTTATCAAGTCTGCATGAGGGACGAATCATAATGGCTATTGAAAACAGCACGTAGATGTGCCTCAAACGGGCAATTGGTCTGTAACTTTTTCATAACAGTCGCCATTTTGAAGAACAAGGTCACAGCACTTCTGCTTCCCGCCTTTGTTGTATCGCCACTTTGGAGTTGGTTGTTGTGTATCAGCGGTGTTAGCAAACCCATATCAACCCGTGGATACCATAAAAACCGTCAAAGGAAAAATAAGCAAGGAGATGGTTATCAGCACACTCCCGATAACTAAATAATAATAAGATGAAGTTGCCAACCCGCCCGCTAAGCACGTTATCTAAGACAAATACCATTTCATGAGCTTCATTGCTGTAAGCAAATTCCCGTCCGATTCTCAAGAAAGAAGCATATTAAAAATAAAAATATTAAAAATATTGTTGTTCCATTTATAAACTTTATTGACAGATGCCTAGTATTTGTAAACGCTACTATTATAATTGATTTACTTTATGTTTATACACGCCTGAAAATAGTTTACAAAATCTTGTAAAAATATAAATAGTGCCAAATTTTGTTTTATTGACGACAGAACAAAGCCATCAGTGTTTAGTTATTTTTTTTTTTAAATTTAATAACATTTCTCCAGACCCAGGGTTAACTAGAAGACAAGGCCTCCCTTTGCAATGTTTTTTTTTTTGGAATTGAAGATAATACCAATAAAGTGTAAACAAATAAATAATGAAGTAATACCTAATAGAATAAACTTGTTATAAACAGGAGTTTGGTATTCATTTCCTTTTCTCCAGTCGTTTAATACAGAACGCAAATAACAATCACAAATGCAAATTCTTTAAGTTAATTAAAATGAAAGGGGTGAGTGATATTAATACAATATAATCAACTGTATTATAAAGAAGAACTTTGAAAATATGATGCATTTGTTACTGACTCTCCATTAATTAATTCATGTATGTCTTTGTCTTAAATAAAGTAAAAGGGTTAGTTTAATTTGGTGAATCTTTATATGGTTATCATTAATTCATTTGTTAAATATAATTCAACAAATAAATTATTCCGTATATTAGGTTTCAATAAACGAATATTCGAGAAATAATTGTTACGCGAATATTTGTGTTTAATAACATAAAAAATCACTTTCGGTTCACAACTAAGCAATGCATATGATTTAACCTCTCAAACATCAAGCGGCCTAATTTGACAGCGGTCAAATATGAGCGCACCCACCCACAGCAATTTAACACATAAAAGCTTATATTTAGAGACTACTTTTCTGTGAAGAAGTTTGGCATTAAAGAATAAATATGAAATTTTCTATCCTCCAGTGGAATACGTGGAAACGTTCATTACGTACGCCATTTTCATTTGGATGTTGTTGTGTAGATTTTTGGATTTTTCTAGTGTTTTATTAGTATTTTACTATAGTGTTTTATTATAAATTGTTATAAAATTTTTCGTGTGAATATAATTTATTTTTTCGAGTAAATATAGAAATAATTGTGATTTTCACGCTGCCGACATCCGCTTGGTATATTTTTTTTGTTATAATACAATAGAATATTTTTGTAATGAAGTAATACCTGACTTTTGTTTAGACGACTGGATAGAGAATTATGTACAGATTTCAGACTTAACTAATGTCAAACTTGTTCCTAAAATAGTAGTCTCTAAATATAAGTTTTATTGGTTTTAAGTGTTGTGAGTGGGTGCGCTTGCATGCGACCGCTCGGGATTTGCCTGCCTGCAAGCCTACTGCATTAGAATTTTATGAGGATTGAAGGGTTAAGAAGGGGAGAAGCTGGATGCAAGTCTCCTCCTATTTTCTGAGATAGAAAGGAACTATGTTGTTTCACCAACGAACACAAATGAAGTTGTAATTTACCGTGAGGAAATTACTGACCCCATCTATCTGTGGACATGTAGTAATCAAAAATATTTGACGACACATGAACCCAGGAACTATTAGCGTCACCACTTACCAAAGTATTCCTTTTTTTTTTTTTTTTTTTTATAGAAGAGGGGGCAAACGAGCATGCGGCTCACCTGACGTTAAGTGACTACCGCCGCCCATGATCAACCGCAACACCAGGAGAATTGCGGGTGCGTTGCCGGCCCTTTAGAAAGGAGTAAGCTCTTTTCTTGAAGGTCCCCAGGTCGTATCGGTCCGGAAAAATCGCCGGTGGTAAACTATTCCACAGAGAGGTTGTACGTGGAAGAAAACTCCTTGTGAAACGTACAGTGGTGGACCGCCAAGCATCCAGATGGTGTGGATGGTATCGGGACGTTTGCCGTGTCGTGCGTTCACGAAATTTGGCGGCTGGGATTAATCCGAACAATCCTGTAAACAGTGTAGAAATTATAAGGAATTGTGATATTATAAGGGATGCATAAAACTTATTTATGCAATAGTAGTCGATAGCCGTATATTTTAATTCAATAATCAAATACTGTCGTAAATTGGTTCCAACACTATCATTCGAAGCTTACTTGAGGTAGTTAACAGGAATATTAGTTACGTAAATATCGTTATTAGTATTCTTTAAAAATATTTTAATTGTTATTATGGCAATAACCTTTGTTAAAGATTTATCGCCTCTCATTACTTTTATAAGAGGTGAAAATCTGTATAACACACAGAATAAAAATGAAATTGAAATTATCTTCTGGTTATTAACATTTATAGCGTAATCGTTTTTAAATATATTGAATTATAAATATAATTCTCGATAAGACATCTCAGTATAAAGAAGTAAATTGGGATTAATTGGATCAACAAACTTTTGATGGCGTTAGCTTCATTTATTAATTCAATGGCCAATTTATTTCGTCTATATAATGAATTGTATTTGAGTAACTGAAGGCAGGGTAATAATGAACTTTTATTGCTATTGTAAGGTATTTTAATTAATATAAAATTATTAAAACAATATACGCTAAACAAAGATGAAATTAACTCAAACAATGGGCGAGAGACGACTTTATATAATAATCTTTCGTCCTTTTAGTGCCATAAAGTTACTTAACGGAAATGCCAGTTAAATAAGTATGGCTTTAAATAGGTAACCATTTGAAATACATGGGACCTGAATTACCCTTCTCGTTGCGTTAGTTTTGTCATTTTCCTCGTTGTCCTAGAGTTTACTTAGAGAACTTGTGAGGTCCGTGGTGCAGATGTAAACGGAGGCCGTGAGAAGAGGTGTTACTAATGGTCAAGCGCGCTAAGTCCCACTCTGAGGAGGGGTCGCGTAGGGGCGCTTTTCAGCGCTGATGGGACTGAAGATGTGTGCAAAAACTTTCACATGGCTCTGCTTCCATGCAGAGATTTTGTCACATTATGGGGCTTAAGATGGGTTAGTTTACCTGCAAGCAATGAATATAGCCAGCTTAGCAGCTCTACAATGATGATGATGATAATGAAAAATAATCTTCAAGAAATTTTTATCGATGCGTTTGGGCTTATACTTTATATAACATCAATTACTGCAGCAACATACTTTGTTTAAAGTTTTAGGGGCTTAAGATTTTTAACTTATAGATTTTTACAAGTATGGATACTAGTACTCGTAGTAAGATCATATTCTTTGTTCGTTAATTATTAAAATTAATTATTCTTCATTTCCTTAAAATTTTATATTCAGAATAACAATAATATTAATTACCTCGTTGGACTTATCATCAATAAGTATTCGATGTTCCACCACTAATCTTGTTGTGAACTATGAAGTCGACGATGAACTTAACGAAATTTGGGTGGTGCTAAAGTTTCTTCAGCGGTACCAGATTGTTCGGTGAAATTGTATATCAATGTGCTGAAGTATTTGTACATTAAAACTGCGATAGCTCTGATCTGAGTACGAAATGTATCCAACTGCAGAAAAGACAGGGTGGGTTTATATAACCATACCTCTTCATTGCCAACTGAATACCTTGTCAAGTTACAGGATTGAAAAAAGATACGTCATCAAGATTAAGGGCGAGTACATCACTCACCATCTATTTGCCATCTATATAGTCTATGGCAGAATCGCTAAAGAGAGAGAGAAAACCTAAGCTACATGCTCAATGGCCTCAATAGTATTCACGAACAAACTTAAAGTTTCATAAATTATATTCATGTGACACTTAAGCCGATAATTGTTAGGAATACTACGCTCAAAATTAATCACGAATATGTTTACTTAGAACGAATTGGAATGAAATCTAAGGTAAATAGGTGGAGCCAATTCTCACCAGTCATGTGTTGCTAGTGGTGATATATTATGGGTCTAAAACATGGTCCTTGACTGCTAGCTTTTAAGCCGTAATGAGGATACTTAAAGTTAATAAGTGAGCTATAGCTGTGATCGTAGTTTCTCTATGTGATAGAATCCGTAACCATCATACCCGAAAACAGTTTGAAAAGAGAGATTCCTGAGTAGCAGCCTTGTACCGGTAAATTATTTACTAAATTAATTATTTTTATATTTAGTCACAGATTAAGGTAATTTTTGTATTTAGTATATTAATATATTGGTAAACGACAAAGAATCTCATTAGAAGGTAATCTGTGGTAAACGACCATTTTTTGTTAATTTGACCGTAGTTTGTTTTTAAGCTCTTCTTTATTTATTTGTTTTGACCATGGTTTGAGTTTGTTATCATGCGTATTTAATAAAAATACTTGACCTAAGCGATACTCAAATTACAATACCTTAAGATCTGAATCAAAGTAATGTGTGTATTTGCACAATACCTTTTGTATTTGGGCTAAAATTACAGCCAGTTTGTAGGTTACTTGATGTATAAGTGTTTTAATAAAGTGTAGTTTTGGATAATTTTCTTACTCAAGTAGTCCTCTTAAATTAATATAGGTTTTAGGTAGACTGTTTGCTTAACCGCACGAAGTTAGATATAAGAATAAAGTGAGCATAAGATTTTTGAATGCTATCACAAGACCACAATTATTACCATTATTATTGAAACTTTCTTATTTCATGGTTATTTTCTTAATTTTTATCTGCCGATAAAGGTCATTTCTAAATCTATATTTCATATAAATAAAAACAGAAATTTTGAGATGATACAACCCTACACTACTTATTTGAATAGAACAATAATTTTTCTGGGGTTTCTCTTAGCAGGAATATAGATTAGGAGAGGAAACACGTTCTCACAGAATACCAGAGTAAAGTAACAGCTTAGCGCGGCTTTGCTTGGTATGGTGAGTGTAAAAACCAGCGAACCCTCTTACAGGTAACAAAGCAAATGATTTTAGTCTGCAAGATCACGAATCTGCATTTTGATTTTTAATCAAAGACAAATGTACCAGCAGGTGCATTGTGTGTTCGTTATTCACCATTACCCTATTTTAAAAAAAGATTAAAAGTTAGAAATTCGCGATGGCTCCAATTGCGTTCTTGCTTAGCTAAACATTTGTTTCTACGTGGTAGAGCCATGCTGCAGTTATATTAATAGTATAGTTGTAGCACGAATGGGTCGGCTCGACCGGGGAAGGACCACGCTCTCACAGAATACCAGCGTGAAATAGTAGCTTAATGCTGCTGTATTTCGTATGGTGAGTGTAGAGAACCGGAGACCCTTTTTGCTGGAAACGAGGCATTCCATCTTAGTCCTCACGGGTGACAACGCATCTGCATTTTGATTCGTAATCGAGGATAGATGTAGATGTCTATGGGCCACAGCAACCACTTACCATCAGGTGGACTGTGTGCTCGTTTGTCACCCTATCCTATAAATAAAATAATAAATAAAATAAATACATTTAACGATCGTAATCAAGACTGAAGATTGTAACATTTATTTGTACATCAAATTCTTTAGAATTATAGTTAAAGTGCGTTATCATTGAATACTTAATCTCTAACTGCAAATAATAACCAAACAACAAATAAAACGAGATAACTATCCCTATCATTGTATATCAACCAGGATCGTGTCAAATGAAAGTCCATAGTCTCCGTCTACCCCTCTAGGTGACAGGCGTGAGTGTTTATTTAATTATGTATGTATGTATCATTGTATATAAAATTAAGATTGAATTGGATTAAATAACCGACAACCGATGGGGAAAAAACGTTTTCAAGTAACAGTCTCGTACCTATTGTGCAATTAAGCGAAGTGAAGAGCGGCCCCCATTAGATGGAGTGAGGATCTGGTAAGTGGTGTAGTAAGTTGATGCATGCTGGTGGTCAAGGACCGAGCTTAGTCATATTTCTCTGCGTCGGCCTATGTACAGCAGTGGTCTTCTGAAAGGTCGTTATGATAATGAGGATGAAGAAATATCGAAATGAAAAAATGCAATAAACATTTTACTATAGAAATCATTTTATGTGTATTTATTTCACAAAGTAAATTACATAAGACAAAATGTTTTAGTAGAAACTCTGCTACAAGCTTTCAAGTTGATATAAATCTTTCAGGAACCTAATATTTTATTTATAAGCTTTGAAAATATTTTATTTCGGTTCCATCCTACCGTTGTTTTGAAATATTATGACCAGGATTAAGAAAGGAATGCTTCGGTGGTTTGGTCATGTAGAAAGAATGAATGAAGAAAGACTGACAAAGCAAATATATGTTGCAGAAGTGAATGGTAGAGTCAGAAAGGGACGTCCTAGGCGAAAGCTTGTCGACCAAATTGGCGATATACTAAAAATGGGCCAATTTAAGAGTACCCTTACCGACGAGCATATATGCGTAGGTAGGTATATGGATGTGGAAGAGGCGAGAGAGGTATGTCAGGATCGTGCTAAATGGAAGTCTGTAGTCTCTGCCTACCCCTCTGGGTGACAGGCGTGAGTGTTTATGTTAAATATTATGTATAACACCACAATAGAGCAATGGTTCAGCATTTGGCTGAACGCTGCGGGTTCGAACAACAATTTTTAAGGCCAACAAAAATTATTCAGAGAATTTATATGGGTATAAACACATACATACTTACACACGCAAATATATATATATATATATATATATATATATATATATATATATATATATATATAAGCACACAGTATTTCTGTGTTATACCGTGCTGTTTCTCTTTTGGCAAAATCTAATTAAAAACCACAGCTATAAAAAATTAAATAAATATAATGTAAGCACTTCTGTATGTAACACTCTCCATCAATAAGCACATCAGAAGCACTAGCATCGTGAGCTTATTTACAGCGTTTACAATAAATGAAAATACTAACAATTATTGTAAATTTAGTAAAAGAAAAAAGAGAACAACAAAATACAAGCATAAATTGTCTAAATGGTAGTTATGATTACAAAGAACCATAAAAATGTAGCTTCATTCGTTTTCTGGGCAATAAAACGATCTGCTACCTGTACTATAAGCTATATGGTAGGTTTGCAAGACTAAGCTAGCAGTACAAATAAACATTTTCGTATTTAATAATATATTTTAATTTAATATAATTTAATAAAAGAGAACAACAAAATACAAGCATAAATTGTCTAAATGGTAGTTATGATTACAAAGAACCATAAAATTTTAGCTTCATTCGTTTTCTGGGCAATAAAACGATCTGCTATCTGTACTATAAGCGATAAGGTAGGTTTGCAAGACTAAGGTAGCAGTAAAATAAACATTTTCATATTTTAGTCATTGTGTCACCGATCCATTAATTATTAAAATGAGCCTGGACGATATATACAGAGAGAAGCATATATACAGAGAGAAATCTAGTAGAAGTATATCAAATATATACTTCTACTAGACTCCTCTCTGTCTATACATACGATCTTTTAAGACCATTGCCAAAATGTAGCTTCATCCAAGAAGTCTTAGGGTTCAATCTTTTGTTGGACATATTCGTGTTTTGAAGTCATGTGGGAGAGATTGACTAGAGATTTTCGTATCAAAACAATGAAATAAATGAAAATAAAACGGGAAATAGGCGTTATTGTTGTCTGAAAAAACATAGTGTTCAAATTTTCAGACGATGATATACGGCGCTATTAAAATTTTTAATTTATTCCGCTGATTCACATGTACGAGTGGTGTAGGAATATACACTACTTCATATCGTCTCGTAGGTGATGACATATGGATGACTGATGGTCCACAACTGCGATTTAAAGGAAGAAGAGGTTTTCGTCCTCGCACAACTTTCTTGTAGAATCGACTAATATTAGAGATTTTGCCGCACCGATACGACTTAGGGACTTCCAAAAAAGAGCATATTTGTTTTAAAAGGCCGGAAACACATCTGCGATTCCCATGGTATTGCAGTTGTTCATTGGCGGCGATAATCAAATAAATCAGGTGAGCCGTAGGCTCATTTGCCCCCGCTCATATATAAAAAAAATTCCACCGCTGCTGAAACGCAGGCCTGTCTGTTCGCCGTAAAACGTCCATTTGATCTAACTCCTATTTTTCCGAGGTACATCTGCAGAGGTTACTAATCATCTCAAGCTTCTCGGCATACATTTGAGTGCTAATCTGACCTTTGGCGCTAACATTGAGTCAAAAGCACAAAAAACTAGATACCCAAAACAAGGTGAAGCGATACTTCACGCCTTAACAGCTTCTAACATTATACAAAGCTCAAGTCCGAACATGCGTGGAGTATTCTAGTAACTTTTGCGGTGACTTAGCAAAATATCAACAACCACCGCCAGGTTGCTTGTTTGTCGATCTTCTACAGTTTGTACTTCGGAGATTGTGCCTATAAGCTTCGTTGGTTCAAACCGCCATCTTCATTCTCCTATCCAAGTACCAAGCTTATTGCAGGATACCATCCACACTTGTTTCATCTTTTATAATACACACAGCCCAGGAGTGAAATACACTTTCAGCCTTTATATTTTCGGGTGCGTATAACTTGAACTTCTTTATGGTGCCTGTGAACAGGTTTCTCCTGTCCAAGCTCGCTCCATTGTAGTCTTCATTTTTACCCTCGAGCTAGATGAATGTCTAAAGTGAGTTTTGTAACGCTCAGATAGTACGTTTTACCATCTAGGGCTTCATTACCACATACTACAACGTGAGATTGTAGTCAGTTACTTGGTTAAAATAAGAAAAAAAAAGTACCGATTTATTTTCCAGTAAACGTAGATGATTCTGAATAGCACGTTTCCAATTCAGACGTATTAATAAAACGCTTTTGAAAACTATTTATAAAATCGTATTCGTTTTAACTTATATACGTTTACATACCTAAAGAAATTTATCTTGTTTTATTATTACTGTATTTTCGTGGCAGCCACGGTAGTATGGTAGAATACATGTATTAATATGGGGTTGCGCCATTTACTTTGCCCCCTACCCCTACCCTAGTCCAGAAAGGCTGTCATTTCTGCTCGATCGTTTTCATTACTTGCGTGGTTTCCGTTGCGCAGATGAAGATAGAACTTGCCTTCGGTTTTCTCTTACGAGAAGGTGCTGCGCACGAAGCTTTACAGTAGCGGTGTGCTAATAGTGTTATTTAAGATTAGCCAAAAATTCTATGAAACCTACTTGTTGTATACTGTTACTTGACTATACATATATAGGTTATTATTAAATATTCTGTTAACATTATTTTTAGGGTATGAGAATTTGTAGTGAATATCAATATGCGAAATCATCAAATAAAGAGAAAATGAACCAATAGTTTTCTTGTTACATTATGGGATTTTAAATTTGTATTTATTAATTTAATTATTACGTTTCTCAAAACATTACACATTTATTTATTTTAACTAAAAATAACTGCATCATTATTATCGCTAAAATATTAGTAATACAAATAAAATATACAATTCAAATAGTAATAAAACATTAACATTTCTGCATTTAAATCAAAATAATTTCAAATATCTATATGCGGATACTACTCTTTTTTAAACAATATCGATTTCTACAGAAGATCATAATGAAAACTTATTATTATAGATGAGTAAATAAAGAAATATAGTGATATAATTATTTCTAAAATAATATGCATGTTAACGATTGCAACTGCAAGATTTTATTGTTTATTCAGGAAAATACTGCAGCCTCTTTCATGTTTCATATTTCTCTGTAGCCTTTAAGATATTGCACTATTGGTACGGAGTCTTAGTTGTGGAAAAAGATATTGTATCGAAAGCCTCATCTAAGTGGTTTTACTCATACTTATCAAATAGAAGTCAATCTGTTGAAATTAACACAGACCAAGGAAAGTAATGCAATCAAGTAAAAGAAGAACGTTGAGAGGCACTCCGCAAGTATACATCTTAATTTCTATTCTGTTTATGAGTGCGTGCGACCAAAATATACCCAAAACATACAACAATAGACAACTGAGCATGATGCTGCTGAAGACAGAGCCTGTTCCCATTGCCTCTTTTTAAACTCGAATGCTTAGTAATAGCAGTTAATTTGTCAATTGTAAATATTCATTTTTTATTGATTTTTATGTCCATATTTATGTGTATACTTACTTTGTTTTTATTTGTAACCTTAATATTGTATTGCAATAAATATTTTTTATTGTTATTAGAGCTTCTCATATCAATGTCTTAGTGGATTCTCTTACGCCGTAGCTATACGGTATCTTTTATCATCGTTTATCATGCCTTCACTTCAAGATTTTGAAATATTTTCATCCAAACAGGTAAATCTCTGTCAGTAGTAAAACCACTTTCCGTTAACCAATAAATATATCGGAATTGCAAATGGAATTCAACCCGTTTGTTTACAGGGTGACTGTTAAGTCTTAGTATTCGTACCTTACTAACTATTATAGTCAACCAAATCTAAGAAATACTTTTTGACGTTTCACATTAATCATTCTGCAATAACTTTGCACAAGCGTACGCACATGATTTAAAATAACCTTTTACTTAAATCCGAAGAATTATGAAGTTATCTGTATTTCAATACAACGTGTATAATTTTTTATAATTAATTTAAATTCGAACATTTCAAACAAATCAAAATATTAAAAAAATAACCAGTATCAACTTTTTTACTTGACGTCGTTACAATGATATGTCGCTACTCGCTATGTACCTTACCTTACTCGCTATGGATAATTAAAATTCGTTATTATGCGAATAATCGGCAAAAATAAAAAATAATCGGTAAAAATATTAAAATAATCGATCATTAATGTTTTCAATGAATTATTTGTTTCATTAAATTTTTATTTTTAAAATTTCTTAAATTACATGAATCATGAATAAAACAAGTTTAATTTTTTTACTTTGTCAACGTTGTGCAGGCAAAAAACTCATATACAAGGCCGCACTGAAAAAACGTTTTTATAAGGGGTAAAGCCATGCTGCAGTTATATTAGAAGTATAGTTGTAGCAGGAAGGAGGAGGAGCAGGTTCGACCGGGGAAGGACCACGCTCTCACAGAATACCAGCGTCAAATAGTAGCTTAATGCTGCTATGTTTCGTATGGTGAGTGTAGAGAACCGGAGACCCTTTTTACTGGAAATGAGGCATTCCATCTTAGTCCTCACGGGTGAAAACGCATCTGCATTTTGATTCGTAATCGAGGATAGATGTAGATGTCTATGGGCCACACCAACCACTTACCATCAGATGGACTGTGTGCTCGTTTGTCACCCCATACTATAAAAAAAAACCACTACGTAATTTCAATCTCCCGACTGTGCGTAATTTTGTGATTTTGTGTTTGTCTTCTTATTATGTGACTCGCATTTAATTTTTTGGACTGTTTCTTCTATATTCGTTGAAGCATTTGCTCATGTCACAAAGGATGATTGGGCAAAAGTGGTAGAAAAAAACAAAAAAAATGATTATCGATGACTTTTAAACAGACTTTTTTTTAATTTTGACTGCATTATTTAAATCAAATAATAATTGATCTAAAAACGACAGCTCAAAAAATTGATTAAATAAATTTATTTTTAATCTAGTTTCAATCTTAAAATTTTATAACTTTGCCCTTAGGAATAAGCAGTAACAACAAATACGGAGAAACTGATAAATCTTGTGTTTTAAATTATCTATTTCTAATGTATTCTTGTATTATTCAAACCAAACTGTAAATGATTACCAACTCTGAATAATCAGTATCGATTTTTTAAGAATCTAATATCGTACGTTCCAATTTTTTGTTGGCCTGCTTGGTGCAATAAGTCTGACAGCTGTCAAAATGTATTTCTTAGATTTGGTTGACTATAGTTTTCAATATCTGCGCCACAGCTATTTGCAATATAATATAATCATCATTAATTTATTTCGAAAACTGATTATTTAATTAATATATTTAAAATAATGGTGTCACATTTTCTAATCAACAAACTCTAATGTTAGTAGGACTAAAACATGAATATGATACGTTTGTTTGTTTCACATAATAATGTTTTACAAGAAGTGCCTTTTAAATAAAATATAAAACGAGCGTTTTCCCTTTTAAGGAATGTCTTTGGTTGGTTTTTAAATGGCAATAACAAAAACTAGTAGGGCTGGCGCACGCATTTTACGTGACATTTACAGATTGCTATCGTTTCTCATGCAAATTTTATCTAAGATCTGCAATACGGGTAATGGATGTTTCTTTCAAAGGGATTCGAAAAAAGTCAAAAAGTATTGTGTATTCTCTAAATTGTGTTTTACGAGTTTCCGATAAAATAAGTTTTATAAGCATACTCGATGTCTTTCGATTATCACAAGCAAATCTCTCTCTATCGTAGTAGAGACAACGTAATGTAGCAGAATTGGGTCCACTGGATCGGAGAAGAACTCCAACTTCATGGCGTAACAGCGAAAAATAACAGCTTTCTTGCTTCTGGGTTTTATGATTGTAGAGAACCGGGAACCCTTTTTTACTTTTTTAATACACATCCAAGAATTTATTTTATGGGCCATAAAATTTATTTATCATGAGATGAACTATGTGATTGTTTGTCGCCTTTATTTTATAAAAAAGTAGAGTGAGAGTATAAACATGTTTCGCAAAATTTAAAATGCCGTGTATTGGAGTACGACATCCAGCTGTATTTGCAAGGCACTCTGATATATTTCTTATATTATTTGTCGCGGTTAATAAGATTGGAAGTATTATTAATGACTATAACAAAACGACGTTACATTTTAGTAGTCGCATGACGATGTTGCCTCAAGTTTTTATTTTATATCTTCAGAAACCTGTAACTACATTTATAATTGTGTATAGGTCGAATTTCAGTAATTGAAAGAGGAAAGTAACAAAGTGTATTCTAAATCACTTTTAATTACTAATTGTTTTCGTTAATAATTTGCCCCGCAGAAATTTTGTTGCAGAGTATAAAAATACCAAACAGTTTTTTAATAATTATTTAAAATAATCATGTCGGTGATAATAAAAATGCCTAAAAAGGACTTCAATAAAGTAACCGTTAGTACATTAGTAAAATCTTCCTTCATATTATGCTCTCAATCCCTAACGGTCTCATGAGACCGCGGCCATATTCCGTCAAATCTACAGTGTAAATATAGATTCAAAATTATAGTTTTTATTAAGGAGGAATTACATAATAAATTCAAAATGTTTTGTATACATTTACCCATAAGAGATGGTTAGACACACATAATATATTAATTTGCCTATTATATTAGCAAATGTCCTTTATAATTGTATGTAGTTGGTTGTAATTAAATAATCGACTTTTCATTCATGTGTAATATTTGTATTTCACTTCAGGTAGCTAATCTGATAATTTAATAAGTTAAGACCAAGTAATTAAAATGTGTTTTTAAGGTATTGATTTTTTTTTTATTTCGAATTCACTTTACATGCCAATTTACAGCAATTCTAGACCTTTCCATACTTTTTTCTGATTATCGTGATCTTTGTAGTTATATCATGGCATTTACCAAAAAGTAAAAAAATAATACTAGTCTTGTTTTAATTAATTTTACAGTTGTATTAAATAATGTTGCGCGCCTAAGTTGAAGTCAGGTACCTGGCACTAGCGCCGTCTAGTGTCGGGGACGAGAGTGAGGAGGGCTTCCTAGAAAACGTCAATCTTGACTTTCAACCAACAGCCCCATCTAGTATCGAACAGAAGAATGAAGCTTTCTAGAAGCCCCACATTCGAACTTTCTGCATCTGGTCGGTCGGCACCCGTATCTACTGGAATATTCTGGATGTTTCGGTGTAAAAGGTGTATTTAAAGCCGCTGCATGCCGCAATCGGGGCAGTATTTAATTTGGCGAGACAAGCGAAGGTTCGGAGCGAAATAAAGTGAATCAGTGTGATTAATTACTAGTATCTTTTAAGTTTTAATTGGCGTTGAAATAATACTAGTTTTTAAGGAATTTATCGCGTATATTCAACTTTTCAAATACCCGACGTTTCGAGAGCTTTACAGCACCCATGGTCAAGGGAAGCTTTACAGCACCCATGGTCCTTCCCGTGACCATGGGTGATGTAAAGCTCTCGAAACGTCGGGTTTTTGAAAAGTTAAATATACGCGATAAATTCCGTAAAAACTAGTATTATTTCAATGTGTAGTGTTCGCGTAAATATTAGAAATAATTATTTTAATTGACGTTTAGTAATAATATTGTAAATTTTGGTAATTCAATCGACAGCTTTTATTGTCACGAACCTGAAGCTCGTAACAATAATATTTTCTCATACACTATACCCAATATATGTGGGAGAACATGCTTAGCTCACACTCTAACGAACTGGTGTCGACCAACTATGAGAGAGTTTTTTTTTTGTTTATCATATTTTAGACCACTTGAATAAAGTAAAGTCATGTCTTTAGCTGTGTTTACCCCTATTCTATTTTCATCGATAGTTGGGCTTGGCGCCTACCACATATTGCTTGATAATATCTCCTCTGCTGGTATAGAGCTACTGCCTACTTGGCTAGTAAGTTATTATTTAAAGTAACAGTTTAAAGTCCTTTGTATTTTTGTTTTAGATTTATGAAAAAAAAAACAGAATCTTTATCTTCTTAATCACTTGAGCAAATAATGCGTCTCCTCTTTTGTACCGAAAGTTAGTAAGATCAGTTGTGAAGAAAGCCTCGTGTACCCAATCGTGACACCGCAAGGCAGATATGTAATGTGTATACACTCGTTCTGTGTCAAACACAGATTTTAAATAGCATTTTCACGAAATTGTGAGCAATAATATTATATAAATTTTAATAATAAATTTTATGTTGCGATTTTATTACGCTGCAAGCAATGATATGATTTTCGTTTAGTTGTTAATATCATTCTGTTTTAAATTGTTTTAAATTGATTTGACTCGTTTTGTTTCATACATAGATTTCATATTTTTCGTTTTATAAATCTTCGCCACAGGTTATTTAATATATATATATATATATATATATATATATATATATATATATATATATATATATATATATATATATATATATATACGTATTCAATATATAAATATCATATGCATATTATCATCATATATCAATATGGTATTAACTTATAAAATTATGCATATTAAATTTATTGAAAAAATTATTTATTTACAGACGCTCGTCCTGTCTCATATATAGATATCACATTTCACCCACAAATTACTTGAATGCACAAATTACATACAATGCAATCGTCCAAAACATTTATGAGTGTTTTGATAAGTGTTCACATTTTGATAATAATAAAATCTAGAACTTTCACTTAAAAAATCAGTTATAAATATTGTTACGAGCTTAGGGTTCGTGACAATAAAAATTGCCGATAAAATTACCTAAATTAACACTTTAATTTACTTTATACAAATTAAAGTTAAAAAACACTAATAATTAAACACACTAAATCACTTAATTTCGCTCCGAAGCTTCGCTTGTGTCGCCGAGTTAAACTCTCTCTCTATCGCATCTTGCGCCATCTATTTATTCAAATCAGCAAAACATCCGGAATGTTCAAGTAAACACGCGCAAGGTACCGAGAAATCGAGTATAGATTTTCTAGAAACTTAGTTCTTCGGGCGGCGATGTCATTCTCTGCAAAGCCGCCCCCCGCTCTCGCTCCTGACACTAGATGGCGCTAGTTGACTTATTCACATAACACTGCCCCCTCCTAAGACATGCTCGTCCCGAGCATTATCGGTCCCATAATAACGCGCCAAGCGATCCACATGGACGATCTTAGGAGTCCCTCTTGCGCCTTTCTGTATCCGGTAGGTCACATCGTTGATCCTGGTTACAATCCGGTACGGGCCGTCCCATTTAGCTTGAAGCTTAGGAGATTTCCCTTTGCTGCGGACTGGATTGTGCAACCACACTAATGAACCTTCGTTGAACCCTTTATTGTTCATTTTGCGGTCATACCGGGTTTTCATTTTCTCAGACATTTGCTGGCCCGATTGTCTGACGTGCTCATAAATGTCATTCATTTTGTTCCGCAAGTCATATGCATAATCGGTTATACTGCGTGGGGCATCAGGTGGTATCCCAGTGATCAGGTCTGCAGGCAGCCGTAATTCTCTTCCAAAGTTTGCGAAAGCTGGTGTCACTGCTGTACTTTCGTGAACAGAACTTCGATATGACAACAAAAACGGTTGTATGTGCTTGTCCCAATCTCGTTGCCGATTGTCTACAACTTTTGCTAGGTACCTCTCCAATGTCTGATTAAATCGTTCCACCATTCCATCAGATTGCGGGTGATAAGAAGTCGTTCTTGTTTTATGAGTACCCATAACTCGGCAAGTTTCCTGGAATATTTGAGACTCAAAATTCCTTCCTTGATCGCTGTGAATCTCTAAAGGTACTCCAAAACGACAGAAGACTTCATGAACTAGTTTATCTGCAACTGTTGAAGCTTCTTGATTTGGAATGGCGAAAACTTCTGGCCACTTAGTGAAGTAATCCATCACAACCATGAAATACTTGTTACCGCTTTCGCTCTCCGGAAACGGCCCCGCCACGTCAATGGCTATTCTCTCCCATGGTGGACCAACATTGTACAACTTCAATGCACCTCTACTACGAGTCTGAGGTCCCTTTACAGCCGCACAACTTGTACATTTGCGACACCAGTCCTCGACATCGTTTCGACAGTGGACCCAGTAAAACCGTTCTCGGATCTTCAGTAGAGTTCGTTTAACTCCCAGATGGCCTCCTGAATAATCATTATGGTACAGCTGTAGAACATCCGGTACTTTAGCTTTAGGGACAACCATTTGTAAATGACAGCTGTCTCCCCGAACATTTTCCCATTTACGGCACAGAACTCCATCCTGAAGCAGCAAGCTATCCCACTGGGCCCAATAGCTTTTCGTGGTTGAACTCATCGCTGAGACGTCCCTCCACTTAGGCTTGGTAGCACGGGCCTTCATCCATCCCAGAATCGGCTTGATGTCTGGATCTTCCTGCTGTGCACGTCGTAGGCTGTCCTTCCACCCGTTACTGAGGTGGTCTGTCCTGAGCATCCTCACGGATACCACTTCCTTACCTTGCCTACTACAATGGTTACCATCTTCAGGACAAGGTCTTCTTGACAATGCATCTGCGTTGCCATGAGATTTCTCGCTGCGATGTTCAATCTCAAAGTCGTATTCCTGCTGCTGCTGGGTGGTGCTGTTAGCCGCACTTCCTTTCTGAGACCGTTCACCTTCCCTTCCTAGGGTGTGCTTAGGGCAGCTGGACCGAAGATGGCCCCTTTCCCCACAGCCATAGCACCTAGGGCTGTATCCTTTATTGTGGTCGCGAACCGTAACTGCTGCAACCTCCCTAGCGTGAGGTGAACGATGATCCTGTCGCCGCCAGGCAGTGCCGTTAGCTGCACTACCCTCTTGATATCGTTCACCTTCCCTTTCTAGGGTTCGCTTAGGGCAGCTGGATCGAAGATGGCCCTTTTCCCCACAGCCATAGCACCTAGGGCTGTATCCTTTGTTGCGGTCGCGAACTGTAGCTGCTGCAACCTCCCTGACGCGATGGGAACGATGATCCTGCCGCACGGCTTCTACCTCCAGTGCATGGGCCAAGGCGTCCTTAAGCGTCTCGGGGTGCCCGAGCCTCACAGCAGCTCTGACTTCCAGGTCACGGATGCCGTCGATGAATGTTTGCACCAGGTTCCCTCTAATTAGCGCAGGTACAGACTGGTATGCTTTACGAACCATCTTCTCCACCTCAAGGGCCCACTGCTGCAGGTTTTCATTGCTGCGTTGCACGCGATCTTTAAGCTGCGCGCGAAAGACGTGTTTGAGGTGAGCGTCACCATATCTCGCCTCCAAGGCCTCAAGAAGCTGCTCATAGGTCACTTTCTTACCGAGAGCTTCCAACACAGTTAAGGCTTGGTCGCGCAGGCCTAGGGTGAGTGCAGTCATGGCTTGGCTTTTATTCCAGCCGTTCGCCTCCATGACGGCCTCGAACTGGATTTTGTAGGCCGACCAGGAAGAGGTCCCGTCGAACGGTGGCACCTTGAACCCACGTAGCGAAGGTGCTGAAGCTACTACGGGAGCTGTAGTTCCATCCCCAAGTTTGAGTTCATCCAGCGTTTTCTTAACTTGGTTGATTTGGGTCTCCGCTTCCGACAACCGGTTATCATGTTGAGCAACCTTATCCTTCATTTCCCTTATCTCTTTCCCGAAGGTAGCGTGAAGGTCCTTCATGAGAAGCATCTGCTCCTCCCTATCGCGTTTGAGCTGCTCTTCTAAGCGACGGGCCTGTTCCGCCTGCTGATCTTCCAACCGACGGGCCTGTTCCTCCTGTCGGCGGGCCTGTTCCTCTTGTCCACCCCGCAGCTGCTGCAGCATCACCATCAGAGCACCTAAGTCAGGTGCCACAGACGTAGAAGCTGCTGACGGACCGGCTTTCGTGGCCGGCGGCTGGCCCTCAGACATCTGCGGCGTTGCACCACCAAATCTCCTCTGGTCCGTCTCCTGCTGGCGTTGACTTCGGGTACGGACACCCTCCGTTTCCTCCTTAGGTAAAATTGGCATTATTTTATCCCACTTCTGACACCAATTGTTACGAGCTTGAGGTTCGTGACAATAAAAATTGCCGATAAAATTACCTAAATTAACACTTTAATTTACTTTATACAAATTAAAGTTAAAAAACACTAATAATTAAACACACTTAATTTCGCTCCGAAGCTTCGCTTGTGTCGCCGAGTTAAACTCTCTCTCTATCGCATCTTGCGCCATCTATTTATTCAAATCAGCAAAACATCCGGAATGTTCAAGTAAACACGCGCAAGGTACCGAGAAATCGAGTATAGATTTTCTAGAAACTTAGTTCTTCGGGCGGCGCTGTCGGTCGAGAGATCCGCGATGTCATTCTCTGCAAAGCCGCCCCCCGCTCTCGCTCCTGACACTAGATGGCGCTAGTTGACTTATTCACATAACAATATTTTAATTTGAAGATGCAACTCGCTGGTTCGGCACGGAAAATTTACAACGACATGAGGTGTATAGTGATACCAGTGGGAGCTCATATAGGTTGGAATACCAGTAAAAATCTAATTTTTCCCTGGTACGTGTTTATGTAATACATAGTACATAAACACAGAGGAGGCGTCAACGAATATAATAGTCATTTGATTGTACATATAATTTTGATATATAAAAATATGCTCCGCAGTGTTTTTAAGACACCACATTAAACAACATGTTTTAATAAGCCGAACCAAGTACAATTTAATAATCTGACTAAAGGCGAGCAGTACTAGTTTTTCGTTCAACAGTACTCTTACTTTGTGTTTTAAACTGCTCACTTAAACTTTTTCATTGACGGTCTAGTTTCAGCTCGTATATGCTATGCAGGCCAATGAATTCTGTATTTATAGGACTAATCTTTTTCGTTCTAAATCTTTCACTTATTTAATTTGAAACATGTTAACTATGACGAAAACGTCGACTGAATAATAAACAAGACTAAGATGTATTTTTTTATTAATGAATGACAATCAATCAGGTAATATTATTAGAATATCTAATTTGCAGGAGATTACTTTTTACACACACGCTTAGATTTTAATTTCAAAAACACATATTATGTTCAATTACACCAAACGCTTTTAAATAATTGTCAGTATTGTTTTAATGACAAAACCAAATACGAGAATAAACGAGATCGTAATAACTCACTTAAATTAACAGGTTGGCCTCAAAAATTTTCCTAAAATTATATCTGCCTTCTGCAGTTGAGCCCGGAGCAATCCGTTACGGAGTCCCAGTCACCTCAGATGACCCAGGAGGATGAACAGGATTAGCCCATTCGCAGAGACGACTACAAGGATAATTTCGGTCGGCAGATCACCTCACATGTCGGTCACTTTGTGAGCCAGGTCCAGATATTTAGTTTTCTGAAGCTGAAATCCCCTCCCGGAGCCCCTTAGTAAAGTACTGAGAGGGTTCAAAGAGAGGGCATGGTTCAGGACCATTTCTTAGAATTATCGTCATCAGTTAAAGATATAGGTTGAAAGTGACAACCCTTGGTTGTGACAAAACATGGCAAAGTTACCATCACATCATGGCATCACTAGTATGGTAACTTTGCCAAGTATGTTTTATAGACAAAATGTTAAGATCGCCATGTTAAAAATGAAATATTACATTTCCTAACCAATATTATTAGGTTACTAAAAAGATGTAGATAGTTTAGTATTTCAAACAAAATCAACAAAAGTTCTAGAGCACTGAATAAGGAGGTTACATATGGTATACAAATGGCATATCGCAAAATACGTTACGATGTCCTTATTAATCTTAAATTTGGTACCAGTACATCGCTAATGGCAAATTTAACTTCCATTGGTAAAGTTCTCAGACTTGACTGTAGTAAAAGAATGCGAAAAGTAAAAAGAATGCGGTTTTGAAAAAATAAACTTAAATAAGAATAATATATAGGTGAAACGAATTTATTTCTTATTAAAAGATCCTTAGATTATCCTTTACCTATTGCTGGTATTTACCATTAAAATAAATATTAGTTGTCGTACAGGCGTAGCCACAGGTTTTTACTAAAATATCATTTAAACGCAGCCCTGTCTCTTAGTAAAAATGACTTTTCCAAACCAATGTCAGTTTTCTCTAGTGTACATCCCTGAAACTTACGAATAGTAACATTTCAAGACCGTATTATTGGTTAACATATGCGCCAAATTTTTCCCGTTCTTCCGTCAAATGCGATGACAGGTCTATTTCAGCAAGTCCATCTACGTCTCGTTTATATCGTCTCCGTTTACAAGGAGTTCAGTAGTAACCGAAAAATTATGATCCTCAGATTTCAATTTAAACAAGACTTTTATTAAATATTGCGATTGACCTTATTATCGTAACGTAAAGCCTGGTACAATTTGGAGGTAAAAAGAATCTAATAAAAGTTTGAAATTTTAAAATATTTAAACTTGTGGTCAATTGAAACAGGTACACGTACGTACAAACATAGAAACATACGTCCATCTGACATTCCTCTGAGGTACGCGTGTAAAAAAGGTTATTTAGAATGAAAAGTTGAAAAGCAGTGTTTACCTCTCTGATATTTGTTTTGAAATATAATTTTATTTAAACCTTGATTCGAACGAATAAAATAAAATTGCTAAAATGATTTTTAACACTTCTAACTGGTGACGGAAGTGATGAAATTATTCACATCATTAGACTTCGATTAAGAACTTTTTTATCGAAATAATTAGCATAGAATTTGGAAAATAAATGTAAATAATATATTTCTAGAAAATGTTCAATCTGGAAATAAATATTTCATAGTATCCACCATGTATGGATATGTCACGATACATATATGTCACTTTTACAGTCGTGCTTTCCGTTCTATTAGGGAACCTATATCTATGCTTATGTCTAGCAGTATACTCAGTCAGTGCCTAAGCTCTGTCAAAAACTTAGAAATTATGTATGAAATGAAAGATAATATAATTTAGAATACAATTTTATTTACATTATTCAAAATGATCTTCCCTTTATTGAATACATGCCATTAATCGACGAGGCCAATCATCAATCGCAGCACGCACCACACTCATATTGATTTCTGCCGCTGCTTTAGCTAAAGATGAAAAATTTTTCATCTAAAACAAAATTTTTTTCAAACCCCTAATTTTAATTTTTTTCAAATGTTCGTTCAAAAAATGTCCGGTCTTCTTACGATAAGCTCGTTGTCCTAGGTCTTCATTGATCACGCTTTTGACCGTGGTTCTGCTAGGCCCATCTGAAGAGCTAAGATTTTTTTTGTTTACGATAGGGATTTCGTTGGATTTGCGCCTTCACTGCATTGATAAACGCGGGTGTCCTAACTGTAAGAGGTCTACCGGTTGTCTTACGATTTTCGAACCTTGAATCTTCAGTAAATTGTTTGATAGTGCGATAAACAGATCGTAGGGTTATTTTCAGCTTTTGTAGAATATTGAAAATCTCTTTTGGCGCGTAAGCACATCGGTGCAACGCGATAACCGCTACTCTTCGACCACTCCATATTTGAAAACTAATGAAAATTAATATCTTTTTTATTTACGGCAAGCATAAACGTTATAGTTTCTAAATTGGTGAAGTTTATCTAAAGTAAAAAAATTAAAGTTACAGCCTATATACGTCGCACTGCTGGGCACAGGTCTCCCTCATTTCTGAGAGGGTTTTAGGGCAAGGAACGGTCCGCCGCGGTGCCCCAATGCGTGTTGGCGAACTTTACATGTCCTCGAAATATTTTTTTCTTATTCCTCAGACATGCAGGTTTTCTCACGGTGTATTCCTTCACCGCCAAGCACGTGGTAAATCAGCACTTAGAATTGCAACTAACAATTTCATTGGCGCCGGCGGGGATCGAACCCGGGTTACTCGCGTTCTGTTTACTGTTACCGCGAGCGTTAATCATCTGAGATACCACGGCGCTATGAAGTATATCTCGCCAATATTAATTTTTTAAAAAATAAGCTTTTGACAGAGCTTATGACCTGACTAAGTAATAATCAACTATTTTGTTTGACGTTTGGTGGATTCGTGAAAGAAACCATCACCCTATTTTATCCAATGGGTTTCTTAAAAATCAACTACAGGAAAAGTGAGAAAATTCGTATGGTCTTCGCTAAATGCTTGTAAAAAAATTAAATAATAACACAACAAAACAAAAGACCAACAAAGTAGCTTGAGGTTAACTCGTAATTTAAGACACTCGGGACGTTACGCATACTTGTATCTTCTGTAACCGATATTTGTAACAGTTACTGCCAGTCATTTATGTCCCATCTGACCGACCGATGTAACATTGCACGAGCGTCCATTGTTTTCAGTATTTCTATTTAAATCTTACTTTGAAATAATAAAAACCACTAAGATTTTCGGAAAATGCTTCAAAAAATCTTAAATAATTTTGTATTGTGTGTCTATTTTTTTTTAAATTTTTAACAAATTTTTAAAATAAGAAAATACAGTGAAACCTCGATATAACAAATTGTAAGTGAACAAGTTAATATTCGTTATATTAAGTAATATGTTGAATTGATTTTGTTATGTTGAGTATACTTAGTGTAGTTGTTCCGCGCGGGATTCCAACCTGTAGCCCCCAGCGCTGCAACGCACTGCTAAACCACTATGCCACGGAGCCTTAAAAGTAGATATTAACATAAAAAATATTTGAACATCGGGCTTTTCCCTACTTCTAAATCCCAGAAATCAAAAGAGAATTTAAATGGTGCCGACACAGTTGAAATTGTTTAGTGCAATTATAAGTGCTAATTTACCACGTCCTCGATAGTAAAGAAAAACAACCTGAGGGAGCCTGCGTGTGTGAGAGAAAAAAGTATTTTGAAGATATTTGATGACCACCAGCACGCACTGGAGCCTTGCAATAAACTTATTACTCCATATCCCCTTAAAATTACAAGAGGGCTGTGCCCAGCAGTGGTACTTATATAGGCTCTAGTTATGTAAGCAATGAAAAAATCCCACCAAAATAGTAAAATCTTGATACTAATTCAAAACATTTATTTAGTCTCACACGTTAGACAAAGTAATTCCATCCTGCGGCATGTACAGTATACATACATGTGAAACGCGATAACGTTCCCTTTATTGCCGTGCAGTTGCGGCTTAAGACAATTCATCTAAACTTAATGTTAAATGGTTGTCGTAATAGTCGGCTAAGAGATATTCCCGAAAGACTATACAGCCTCCGATACGCAGCGTTGTTATCTTACAAAGGTAAAATATGAAAATGGCGCGATAGGTCCGACTAATGACATCGTTAATGCGTCATCGAGGCATTAATTCGAATACCTTAATATTTCTTAAATACCTAAGAAGCCCGTGAACTGTTTCCATGCCAAAGTGGATGATAATAAAATCACTGTTTAAGTAATTACGGTTTAAATAGACTATTGATAAAACTAGTTATCGCTAAAGTCGTTCAAGAAAAAAGTTGGTTTTTATGTTTTTAGCAGCATTTTATTCAAACATAATAGTATATACTTTGAACTCAAGCTTTAATAAACTGTAATATTATTGGTTACTAAATGTATCAATAACATACCAACAAACATCAACAAACCATCATCTCTAGGCCGGGGCTCCCCGGTGGCAGTTCCATCCATTTGATAGGCTTCTAGCGTTGACGACCGTGTCTAGTGTTGCCAAAGATCAGTCTTCGTCTTGCAGTCTTGGTCTATTTCTTGCATTTTTGCAAGATCAAGACCAAGATCAAGATCGCGTTATTTTAGCAAGACCAATAACAAGGCCGACTGTGCAAGATTTGAGCAACAACAAGACTAAGCCTGCGAGACTCTTGCGTCTTGCAGGTTTAGTTAGGACTGAGTGTCATTTCAGGGAGTATAGGAGTTCGGGTATACGCTAAGGCACTTTATGAGACGCAAAAAATTACATAAAAATGTGGAAAATTGAACTTATGTGCATTACGAACAACACTATAAACATACGCAAGGAATGAAAATATCGTAGTTTGGATAAATTGTGATTCCGACATGAAATGCGACGTACTAAAAATTGTAAAGAACGTCTCGGACAGAGAGCTTCACTTAAGGTAAGTTCGTTTAACCATGTAATTATTTCCACCTTATGAAACACCGTATACTGCTACATAAGATACATATTAACATAATTGAAAAAATTTATTTAACTAAATATATCAACAATATCGTATTCATTACAAATATGTAACATTTGATTCAGCAGTAACTGCAATTTAGCTTGACCCTCCATTAACTTACGCATCCTAAGCATTCTGCTCAATGAACTGAAAGGAATGTGTTTCATTTAGCGTAATTATGTGTTTTATTTCCCGGACCAATTGTGTCTTTCAAAATGTTGAACATACGTTTTTCTTTTTTTAAACTATAGAATCAATTTATTTCTTATTTCAGAGAGTAAATAAACAAACAGAACTTCAATTCCACGAATGAAATTAACATACTAAGAGGATGAAGGCAAACACGTACGGATATCTGAATTAATGGGATGTCATATTAAGGCGTCCCCAATTTTTTTATGTTAAAGTTTTATTTACTGCTATGAAATTTCGCTGCTGGACATGGAACTCTATCTTTGTTGATTTGCCTTAATGAGGCCTTTCACAGCACAACACAATTCACGACTTTTTCTGCCACCAAAACGGCGCCACTTAGAACAGACGTGAATATTTGACATAATTCATAGCGAGGGAAGATAATTTGTTATAAAAGTGTAAAAATGAAGGTTTATTTTTGAAATGTTAAATATATTTACTATTATTTACATCAGAATTGAACGAACCAAAAAAAAAATTGGTCTAATATTGTGACAATGTTTTTGTAAGTCACAACCTTTCAGTGGTCCGAAGGGGAGTAATCATAGCGTTTATCCCCGATACAGAATTGTTTGTAATTTTTTGCGGGGGGCTGAGAGTAGTAGTTACAAGCATAGAGGGAATTCTAAAGTAGGAACAAATTCTTGTAGTTGAATACTTTACTCATACCACGTTTACGTGGTACAAAATAGAATAGTTATATTATTATGATTTTCTTTCTTTTACGAAATTGCTGCCATGTACCACTAACGAAACAAAAAGCGCTGTAGATAAATATGTAATATAATGAATATATAGATCATTTAGTATTACTATGACTTAGTAAATTACGGATTTTGATTTGTCCGGTTCTTGGTACTTATTTATATTAATGAACGTCAATAGAAGCTTTATCTGACATCTTACAACAAAAATGTAGTCGAATAATGTGAAATTCGCACTATAGTGGTAATCTCCATAGTAAAAAACCAAGACACTTACCGCGGTCTGTAGGCTTAGATCTTTTAAACTACGTAATGGATTTTGATGCGGTTGTCGCCAGTAGAGAGAATGATTCAAGAGGAAGGTTTATGTGTATAAAAAATGCATAATATTACAGTAGATTATTAAATTGCTATATACTAATGTGATGAGAAGTGTACCTAAATTTTGACTCTAATCCATAGTTTCATTTCCTCAAATAACTGAATAACAAAAACTTATTATAAATTTAAATGAAAACATGGTTTGAGTCTCAACAATATTCTATTTTGTTATACAGCGCATTTTCATCTTAACGAGTTCATCAAATAACAGAACTGTCGGTACCAGAACACAAAACCCATATTTAATACATTATATTTTATAATTAAAGTATATGAAAGCAAACGAGGAACCTGAGTACTATGAAAGAGAACATCGGCAGGCCATAAGATCAATCGCTCGGCAGACTTCAACACGCTGTTCTTAAGATGAGAGCCAGATATGTGAAAAAAATGGCAATTTTTCAGTAGTTAGCAAGAAAAGTTCTATTAGGATAGCTGCATACTACAAAGCGCAATGCACTGAAACGCTGCATCGAGTAAAACGATTGTCAGATAAGGGTATTTAGGTCGTAAGGCAAGAAAGTTATGTCAGGTTACATAGATATGTACCATGCTTATTGACAGTTTTTGATGGAGGCATATTTAGAAAATGTAAAGTTGAAAAAAGGCATAATTTAAAAGATGATATTAAAAGAGGAACATAATTTAAGCGCCAGTAGCCGAAAGCCGTATAATTTAATTCATCATTTGATTACAGTCGTAAATTGGTTCCAGTATTCTATGTTTAGTTGAGGTAGTAAAGGCGAATAATATTAATATGAAAAGCCTTATGCGTATTCCTTAAAAAATAATTTTACCCTTAAAAAAGGTAAAAACTATAATAATATGAGCTACTAAACACACAATAAAAATAAAATTTATTTTATAAAATTTTGAAATTGAAAATATCTTTGTAGACGCTCGTGTGTGAGAATATTAATAAATGGAGCGGGTTTGGTGGCGGGATGTTAACTGGAGAGCATACAGTAGCAGTTAGATGAGCAATAAATAACACTTCTTGAGAGTTTCTTCTTATTTATTTTCTTGCTTCCTTATTATTACATTGCCGGATTTGGAATGTTTTACCACAAAAAACGCCCCTTTTTTATAGGCAGCTGTGACCAATCAGAATTGAGAAAATTTGCACGTGGCACTAATGAACTTGCACATGACCCATCGACCAATCAGAGCACAGAACAACCTTTTCTAAGAGAAATTTACAATTTTCTTTAATAAGTGTGGTAAAACATACCTTACAATATTTTTATTTATTCCTGACAATAGATATGACTTATCTCTATTATTTCGAATATAAAACATTTATAAAACCTTTAATTTATACTTATAAAAAATTAAAATAGTTTCGCGGTCTCCTCACGGTTTAGTTCCGGAGTAGCTAAGCGTTTTTTCGCTCAACATACAAGATCTATCGAGTCTCGTCCGGAACGCGCCAACGAGCGGTCACGTCCGCCGGTCGTCGACTCCCGCCCGGGTGGGAGAAGTACAGCGCGTCGCTTCGCTGTGGGTGCGCGCGCTGTGGGGCCAACTCGGCTTGCGTCGAGCCTTGAGGACGCCCCTGACCCCACCCGGGATGAAGATCACCCAACACTGCGCTTAACCTACACGCTGGGAAGCGAACTACGAAGGCCCGGCGCACCCAAGTGCGCGCGCCAGTTGGTGACTTCGGCTCTCTTCTCCGCGGAACCTTGAGGTTGCTGAGCCTTCGGCAGATTCCCTTCCCAGAGGCGCGAGACACGCCAATTCCAGCCTAGGGATACCAGGCCATCAGCTAGAACCAGGAAGGAGCACTGGAGGCCCGGAGCAGCTGCTGTTGGAGCGCCCTCCTGTCGGCAAGATTGGCCCTGCGTCGACTCCCATCCTCAGGACTCCGCGGGGCTTCGAGACGGCCGACCCTCCGGTAGCACCGACCCGGTGGCGCGCAATACGCCAACCAAGATTGCCAACAATGCCGTACTGGTACGGCTCCCAAGACCGGCTCATTGTTATGAGCCGTGAGGATTACCCGGGTAATGGGGGACTCCCCGAGGCCCGAAACCTGCATGGGATGAACAAAAGTAGTCCCATAGCAGACGACAATCAACGTTCTAACATACAAGTAGCGCCGCCAGGCGGCAGGAATGCGCAACGCTTATCACGATAACATTATGCTTAAGTCTTTACATAGAACATATTTAAACTTTTATTAAATTAAAATCTATTTCTATAATAAGTAATTAGATTACATAAGAGATTATTTGACACATTATTGTGTTAAATTACTATAAGAGAAAGAGAATTAAACAAATCATTAAATTTACACTTAAATGTTAATATCTCTAATGCAACTCTTTAAAATCGTAATAAGAGAAGGTTCTAATAAGTAACTAGTCTCATATCTTATTTTAAACATTCTAATTAAACCTAAATAAGCGATTAGATTTATATTTTCGTTATGTAGTTTTTAAAATAAGAATTTGAAGCTAATATAAGTTATTATTTCACTCTCTTGGTATTAATGCTATTAGTTTTCATACTTAGTTTAAATCACAGATCAGAAACAATTAAGATTAAATGTTTAAATTCATTTTTCACTTCTAACACTTAGTTTTATATCACAAATAAGAAACAATTAAGATTAAATGTTTTTAGATTCACTTGTCGTCGCTAACATTCTCCCCCACGGTGCGTAGCACTGCATCTTCTGGAGGCGATGACTCCGCTGGCACCAGCACGATGACACGTCGAGTTGGACGGCGAAGTATTCCACCTGATGTCCGCACGTCCAGCACTCTGGTGGCACTCCAGCTTTCTCCCTTCTCGAGTTTCCTTGGCACCAGGAGCGTTAAATATTTCTTAATCCATCTTTTCCAGAAGTGATCCGCAAGTCTTTGAGTGTTTCTCCAGTTTGCTTTTCCGATGAGCTCCGTGTCACTGAACTCTAGAAAGTGATTCGGTGTTAGGCTCTCCTCGTCTTCTGGGTCCATGCTGATCCGGGTGAGAGGTCTCGAATTGACGATATGTTCAACCTCGGTCATTAGCGTATGGAGTACCTCCTCGGGCGGGCTCTTTTCGTTGAGAACTACTGCTAGCGCCATCTTGACTGTTCGTACGAGTCTCTCCCAGGCGCCTCCCATGTTCGGTGCACCCGGGGGGATGAACTTCCACTTGATGCCTTTTTCTTGCGCGGCTTCTTCTAATTCCCTTTTTGCCCCGACGAAGTTGGTACCGTTGTCGCTGAATATAGTTTTCGGGGTCCCTCTTCTGGCTGCCATTCGTCGGAGTGCCATGATCATTGAGCTAGTGCTGAGAGAAGGTGCTAGCTCTAGATGTACTACTCTGGTAGTGAGGCAAGTGAATAAGGCTCCCCAGCGCTTCTCAGTTCTTCTTCCGACGGTGACTTGCATCGGCCCGAAGTAGTCTACTCCTGTGCAGGAGAACGGGAACTGATGATGCTGTAGTCTCTCGCTCGGTGGATCTCCCGTCGGGGGATCTCTGGTGAACTCTTCTTTGTCTTGCACCATTGACAGCTGTGTGCGACCGCTTTTAAAGTTGCTCTTAAACCCAAGATACAGAATTTTTGACGAATTTCGTTCATTACTGTAGCAGTGTTTCCGTGAAGGAATTTCTTGTATAATATTGTATTATTAAACGGGTTATTTGTGTAATTGTTCAGGTCAATCGACGGATTCAACTCGGCTGGGCAGCGTTCGGGAAATTACGACACATATTCTTGTCAGGTATACCTCAATCTCTAAAAACTAGATTGTACAACCAGTGCGTGTTGCCAGTGATAACTTACGGATCTGAGACGTGGTCCTTCACTGCTGGCCGTATGAGGACGCTCAAGGTCGCTCAGCAAGCTATGGAGAGGGCTATGCTCGGAGTTTCTCTGCGTGATAGACTCAGAAATGAGGATATCCGCAGTAAAACCAGAGTGACCGACATAGCCCAACGGATTAGTAAGCTGAAGTGGCAATGGGCCGGCCATATAGCTCGAAGAACCGATAACCGATGGGGAAGAAAGGTTCTCGAGTGGCAGCCTCGTACCGGTAGGCGTAGTGTAGGGCGACCCCCCACTAGATGGAGTGACGACCTGGTAAGATATGCAGGAAGTCGATGGATGCAGGTGGCTCAGGACCGTGCTTTGTGGCATTACTTGGGGGAGGCCTATGTTCAGCAGTGGACTTGTGAAGGGCTGTAATGATGATGATGATGATGAAACGGGTTATTTTTTGTTTCCCATCTAATACGATGGGATTCATCCCTCTTTCGTTATGGTCGTGGAATTTCATTGTCCTACTCCTTAATTTGATGATTCTATCGCCTCTAATGTAAACGTCGATTTTCTTAAGTTGACTTGAGTTTTCTAGAGATTTTTCTGTCTTCAATCTTCTTATGTGTGACGCAAAACTGTCGCTCTGGCTTATTTTCATTAATAATCCTTCGGCCTTCTTTAGGTGCTCTTCTTCTAGGAGTAGGTATAGGCGCTTATTTTCGTTTTTGTTGGTCGACGGGTTTGAGGCTTGTGCTTCTTTTTTTCTTAGTTTTTTGTTGTGGTTTCCAAGGCTCATCTTTCTGGCGCGTGGCAGTAGTGGTCGCTTTACGGCTCTTCTTTAATAGGTAGTGTGTAAAGGCAACCACTCGGGCTGTAGTGTGCAGCAGTCGTTCCCAACTCGAGAACCTTTCTGGGTTTAAAAGGGTGTCTTTTGCTGCCATCGTTGCCAGCACCTTTTGTTTGTTTTTCTCTTCTGGCATAGTACTTTCTGGTTTGAAGTCGTGAAATGGCCATTCTTCTTCTGGTTGACGGAGAAATGACGGGCCTTTGAACCATCTGGCGTTATGGTCGAATTCAACTGGGGTTCCCCTTGTGGCCTCGTCCACTGGGTTCTCCCTAGTTGGTACCTATCTCCAGTCTTCTGGTTTGGACTTCTCTTCGATCTCGGCGAGTCGGTTGGCCACGAAAGTTTTGAATTTTCTCGGTTCTGACTTTATCCACTGCAGTACTGTGCTGGAGTCGGTCCAGTAAATCTTTTTCGATATTTCGAGCTCTGACTCTTCTCCAATTGTAGCGGCTAGCCTGCTTCCGAGTAAAGCTGCTTGTAGCTCCAGCCTCGGAATCGATACTGGTTTTGTCGGCGTTACTCTTGCTTTGCCGGCGATCATGGAGACATGGACTTTTCCTCCGGGCTCGACTATTCTCCAGTAGATTACTGCTGCATAGGCCTCTTCGATCGCGTCGGTGAATATGTATAACTGTCCTTTTCTGCCTTTGGGCGAGACGCATCTTGGGATCTTCAGCCTTGTTAATGTTGATACTTCCTCTCAGTATTTCATCCAGGCTTCCTTTTGTTGTTCGTTAATTGGTTTATCCCAGTCTATTTTCTTTCGCCAGATGTCTTGGATTAGTTTCTTTCCTTGTATTAGAACCGGCGTTGCAAAACCCATTGGATCGAAGGTGGACATCACTGCACTTGTGACTTCTCTCTTCGTTGGAGTTCTTCTGCCATCTTGCAGGTCCTCCGGCGTGTTGCGTAACCCGACGTTGAAGGCTAATGCATCTTCTTTTACCAGCCATCTTAGTCCCAGAGTCTTCTCTTCTTTGGTCAGTTGTATAGAGTTTTCTTTATTGGTGTCTTCTACTTCTGATATTTCCCCTGAATTGTTACTGGCCCAACCCTTCAGATGAAAGTTTGCTCTCGCGTGGATGTCTTTCACTTCTTTGGATATCTTCTTTGCTTCGGTTGTAGACGCGAAGCTCTGCAAAGAGTCGTCCATGTAATGGTTTCTCTTAATTGCTTTCACTGCTTCCGGATGAGTGTTCTTAAATTCTTCTGCGTTCTTATTCATTACGTATATCGCTGTTGCTGGTGATGACGCTGCTCCGAAGATGATTGAAGACATTCTATACTTTTCAGGCTTGCCGGTTCTTCGGCTTCCGCGTCACAGGAACCTGAGACTGTCTCGGTCGTCCTCTCTAACTTTGACTCGGTGGAACATGTCTTGTATGTCGGCCATGACGGCTACCGGTCCCTCTCTGAAGCGCAACAGTACTCCAAATAGCGATTGTAACAGGTCTGGGCCCGAGAGCAAGGCGTCGTTGAGGCTCTTTCCTTCATACTTGGCAGCTGCATCGAACACTATTCTCAGCTTCTTCTTTACTGGATGCACAAT
The DNA here is from genome assembly GCA_036936625.1 of Parnassius smintheus behrii. NCBI lineage: Eukaryota > Metazoa > Arthropoda > Insecta > Lepidoptera > Papilionidae > Parnassius > Parnassius smintheus. Next base: position 45,192,317 of record JAUPFT010000004.1, read on the forward strand.
AGCGAAGTGGGGTAAGTAGAACGTTCTTCCTTTGTTGGAGGTTTCTGGAGCTATCTCTGCGTATCCTTTTTCGATTAGACTTAGGATCTGTTCCTCGTAGTGCTTTCTTGCTTCTTGGCCTTGATCTAGTTTCTTTTCGATACTAACCAGGCGTCGGACTGCCTGATTGTAATTGTTGGGTAGGGTTTCGTCTTCTTTTTTCCACAGGAGTCCCGTTTCATATTGACCGCTTGGAAGTTTCTTCGTAGTTTTCTCGAGGGTTTCTAATGCTCTTCTATCGCTGTAGTTGGATGGCGATCGATTCTGGATCCCGAGAGACTCTAGTTGAAAGTGTTCTCGGACGATATCTTCTATGTCTTCTTCGCCAGTGGTCGCTCTGCCATAATGAGTGAAGTTTACTGTGGCAGTTGCTCCTGTTTCACATCCGTGTAACACCCACACTAAGTTCGTGAGGGAGGCTACAGGATCTGATGGTTTACCCTTCTTCAGCTTTCTTGTCACTATCAGTCCCCAATTGTCTTGGCCTATCAGTAGCTTGGGTCTCTCGGTGACGTAGAGGAGTTGATTTTCGATTGCTTTCAGGTGCTCGCAGTTTCTCACGGTATCCTTGTTTATGCATTGTTCAGACAGCTTCAAGTCGTCGATGGTTCTCGCCACGATAGTCCTTTTTTCTTTTCTATGAGCCCCTTTTATTTTGAAATCGATCTTCTGTGAACTATCTTTTCTTAACACTTTCCCGCCGACGGTTTCGATCGTGAGTTTTTCTTTCTTTCCTTCGACTCCGATTTTCTCAGCAATTGATGCGTCTAAGAGTGTGATCATTGACCCTTCGTCTAGTAGTGCTAACACGCGAACTTGTCCTTTTGGGCCATAGAGGTTCACGGGAATCATCTTTAGGTAGGCCTTTTCTTCTCCTTTGGCGTTATGAATTGAGGCGACCTTTTCTTCTGAGGTGCTACTGATGTCTTTTGCTTCTTTTTCTATCGGTGCCGGTGGTTTTTCAGAATGTAAGACGCTATGATGCCATCTTTTACACAGCTTGCAGACTGGTGCTTTACAGTTGATCCTTGAGTGCCTGAATCGAAGGCACTTGAAGCATATCTTTGCCTTCTTGGTCATATCCCATTTTCCATTCAGATTGGCTTCTTTGAACTTTTTGCATTCTAGTGCGAAGTGTTCTTCCTCACAGAACGGACATGACTTCTTATATTTTTCTTTTAACGCTTCTTGTATCAAATGAACGGGTTTCCTTATTCCTCTTCTTTGTTCTGAGGACGCTTCAGGCGGAGCGAAGTCTCCGCACATGTCGGCTTCTGTTTCTAGGAACGCTTCAATAAGTAATAGCTCCTGAATTTCCTCATCTCTTCTGCTTCTGTGGTAGGTGAACCAACGGAACTTCATTGCCGTCGGCATCTTGTCTACTATAACTCTCAGCGTTTCAGGTGAACTGAGATACTGCGGTTTCTTTAGGGCTTTGATTGTCTCAACTGCGTTCTTTACTTTGCTCGCAAATATGCATATGTCGCTCGGGTTCTCGCCGACTCTTGGGAGGTTCTTCATTTTTTCTAGTTCTGCTAATGCTAGTGCTCCAGGTCTTCCGAATCTTGCTTCTAGTCCCTTGATCACTTCGAGTGGGTCTTCGGCGGTGAACAGCAGGCTTTGGACGGCTTCTCTAGCTTTTCCTTGGATTGCTATTCTAAGGCGCGCTAGGTTCTGATTGTTACTGAAAGAAGCAGCCGTATCCTCGTATGATCTTTTGAAGGCTAACCATTCTTCACAGGCCCCGTTGAAGTGAGGGAGTTCGAGGTGCTTCGGTGAAACGGTGTCACGTGATTTTTCCGATAGCTTTAGTATGACTGAAGCTAGTTCCTGGATGCCACTTTTCTTTTCTTCTGCCTCTATTGGTTTGTGGTTCTTATTGGGCATGTCTCCGGTCTGGATGAACCAGGTTCGACTTCTCGAGTTCGTTCGAACAGTTCTTCTCCGGCACCATCTTCTTCTTCTGACTCCGCGGTGAGAAGTTCTAATTCCGCTTGAGCAACTTTCGACCGAGCTTCTGCCAATTCTAGTTCCCTTAATGCCATTGTCATTTTTGCTTGCGCTCCTGCTCTCTTCCTATGCGGCGAGCAAACGGAAAGCGTGTCTGGATCGCGGGTCGTCTTCTTAGGGTGAGGCTGCTGCAGAGTCTTCATTGCGACACTTCTTTCTTGAATTTTCGGCGTTGGATGACTCTCTTCTTGGTGAGGAACTGACGCTTCGATGGTGCGGGTCGGGGAGTGGTATGGGTTACGTCCCCCGATGTTGATTATTTTCCAGCAATGTTCTTATTAAGAAGTACGGGTTGTCTGTGTACGCTGCTGGGCGATGCTCTTGTAAGCGTCGATCGATCTGAAGTTGACGCGTTAGTAGCCGTCGTGTTTGTAGAATCACTCGGCGTGTTCATGCTCCAATCCGTCGTACTGGTACCCGTAGTAGCGTTACTTTCACTCGTAGTCTTCGACTGCACTGATTTTGATCTTGTATTTGAAGGCATCTTCATAGTTTTCCTTAAACCCGATCCGGCTTCTCGAAGGACCAATGTAGATGCTCGTGTGTGAGAATGTTAATAAATGGAGCGGGTTTGCTGGCGGGATGTTAACTGGAGAGCATACAGTAGCAGTTAGATGAGCAATAAATAACACTTCTTGAGAGTTTCTTCTTATTTATTTTCTTGATTCATTATTATTGCCGGGTTTGGAATGTTTTACCACAAAAAACACCCCTTTTTTATGGGCAGCTGTGAAAAATCAGAATTGAGAAAATTTGCACATGACCCATCGACCAATCAGAGCACAGTATAACCTTTTCTAAGAGAAATTTACAATTTTCTTTAATAAGTGTGGTAAAACATACCTTACAATATTTTTATTTATTCCTGACAATAGATATGACTTATCTCTATTATTTCGAATATAAAACATTCATAAAACCTGTAATTTATACTTATAAAAAATTAAAATAGTTTCGCGGTCTCCTCACGGTTTAGTTCTGGAGTAGCTAAGCGTTTTTTCGCTCAACATACAAGTAGCGCCGCCAGGCGGCAGGAATGCGCAACGCTTATCATGATAACATTATGCTTAAGACTTCACACAGAACATATTTAAATTTTTATTAAATTAAAATCTATTTCTATAATAAGTAATTAGATTACATAAGAGATTATTTGACACATTATTGTGTTAAATTACTATAAGAGAAAGAGAATTAAACAAATCATTAAATTTACACTTAAATGTTAATATCTCTAATGCAACTCTTTAAAATCGTAATAAGAGAAGGTTCTAATAAGTAACTAGTCTCATATCTTATTTTAAACATTCTAATTAAACCCAAATAAGCGATTAGATTTATATTTTCGTTATGTAGTTTTTAAAATAAGAATTTGAAGCTATATATATATATATATATATATATATATATATATATATATATATATATATATATATATATATATATATATATATATATAAGTTATTATTTCACTCTCTTGGTATTAATGCTATTAGTTTTCGTACTTAATTTAAATCACAGATAAGAAACAATTAAGATTAAATGTTTAAATTCACTTTTCACTTCTAACACTTAGTTTTATATCACAAATAAGAAACAATTAAGATTAAATGTTTTTAGATTCACTTGTCGTCGCTAACAATCTTTTGGTTAATAACGTTAAAGCGTAACCGTTTTTTAATAATACATTTAATTCTCATTGTAACATCTCAGAATAATGAAATAAATTGGGATTAATTTGATCAGCAAACTTTTCTTTGTAAGGGAGTTAGCTTCCTTTATTAACTCAAAGACTTCAATTTATTTTGTTTACATAATGAATCGCACTTAAATAACTAAATGCAGAGTCTAATATTGGTAATAAAAGTATTACTGGTGTAAATATTTGTGATAGATATAATCCTTTTAAAATGACGTACGACAAAGGAAGGTGAAACTAACTTAAGTAATGGGTAAGAGACTGTTTCATATAATAATCTGACGTTCTATTAGTGACATAAAGCTACTTAACGTTAAATTTAAAGTTAAAATGCCGGTTAAATAAACATGGCCTCCAACAATTAACCATTTTAAATATATCGGACCTGACTTACCCTTCTTACTATGGTAGTTTTGTGATTTCCCTTGTTTTTTTTTGTTTATGAAAACCGTACTTATATTCTTCATGGTGCCCACATAGCTGAACCGAGGTGAATGGCCAGCAAAAGCAGGCTGATCCAAATTAGTTTAACTAGCTTACCCCGGATACGTGTTGGTGGACTGCGACGGAAGGGCCATACCACTCATCTTGCTTTCTGGGATGGCGAAACGCCACAACCCTATTCTCCGCTTCTCTAGCAGAGCTACACCGCTCATGCGGTGGTGGTGGTCGAGCCATTGACTGGATTCGCCGCTTCCGTGAAGGGTCGTGTTTCTTACGGGTAATAATTTTAACTTGCCTCATGACCTCTACTTAAAGGACTTGCTGAGAACCCAATGTCCTCCTACTCAGATCAAGGGCCGGTAAGGGACGACCGGAAGTAAAAGGACTGAAGATGTATGCGGAAATATTTACATGATGCCGCATATATCCAGTGACAATGTAACACTATGGGATTTAAGCCAGTCCGAGTCCGGCATAACTGTCCTTACCCCCGCAAATATGCGGGTATGCATAGGTATTTTACCATAAATAAAATTACAATATGTATATAAATATAGGGTCCAAAAAGGTCACAAAGATGAATTGACTACCGGAGTCAAACTTACCTGTAAGCACTGAATATAGTTAGCTAGCTTTACAAAAATGATGATAGTAATAAAAAGCAATCTGCAAGAAATGTGTATCTAAATGCTTGAGTTACAAACTTTGCAGCAATGTATGTTACATTGTTCAAAGTAAGTTTCAGGAGCGTAAGATTTCTAACTTATAAATTATTACAAGTTAAGATACTATTCGTTGTAAGAACATATTCTTATGTTCGTTTATTATAAAGGTTTAAATAATGTTTATTTGCTTTTAATTTTATATTAAAAACCACAAACAATATTGATCACTTGATTGAGTTAAGTATCGATAATCTATTGACATAAATATCGATGTTGATCATTATCTCATGGTGATCACCGCGTATACGTGACTTCATATTTTGTAGTATTCGTATAGAAATAAAAGTTCTAAGTACAAAAGTTAAACTATAAATAGTGATGCTAGGATTAGGAGGTTACGCTTAAGTGCACGTAATTGAGAGTGGGAGGTGCTCTTCAGACTAGGTATGACATATCATTTTATATTATTATTTGGATATTACCTAATTACGATTTATTTACTTGCATTTATGCGGATACTGGTCATTTAATAAATCTAATTTTACGGAGTTTACCGGGTTTAATTTTAACTATACTTAATAAAATAATATTTTCTAACAACATATAGTTAATGAAAAAAATGTTCAAAACAAAGGTCATGAGTAACGTCCATGTCGCGCCTTTGTAGACAGTTTCACTTGTGGCCATGAGTACTGTTAAGTAAAGTAAAAAGTAAAGTTACAGCCTATATACACGTCCCACTGATGGGCACTCAAGAAAAAAAGAATAGAATTGAATGAATGTAATTTTACCCTATGATCCTTGTTGATTGAAATAAATAAATAAATAAAATACATTACTGAAATAAGGTAGCATATATTTTTTATCCAGGTAACATCATGTTGCTTCAGGTACAATACCGCTTATATTCCAGGAATTTTAATCCATTAAATTAACTTTCATTGCTCTCTCCACTTTGGCATGTTGTTAACACACACAAATATTAACAGTAATATGTTCCAAAATTTCCTTCTTGCCATTAGTTTACAGCTCATTTGTTAGTTCCAAACAGAAAAACAATAAAAATGTGTATTTTTTTTCTTATAATTGAAGTAGATGTTTACTATCAAAAGAAAACCCTTTTGGAATTATTTCGTTGCCACCTCTGACGACTACGCAAGAATATTATGTATATAAGTCACACTGCTGGGTAAAGGCTGCTACTTATTAGTAGAGTGAGTAGTTTTGGAGTATGGAATAGTTCGCTGTGCTGTCCCAATGCTCATTGATACTATCCTACTCACGATATGGTTGGTAAAAAACAATTTCAATGGAGCTCGTAATTGAAAAAAAAAACGAAAGTAACTAGCTGTGGGACGTATAGAACCTGTAAATTTACTTTTTTTTCTAAAAGGTATGTGATGGTTATGCCCAGCTGTGAACTAAAGTGATTGTTGATGTTATTTAAGATTAACATTGGCAAAACAATAATTTCTCCAATATTCATTTAATTAAAACTCATATACAGACATAAATTATTTCATTGTTAAACTGGATAAACTTTTACTAAATAAATCTTTTTTTATAGGAAAGGGGGCGAACGAGCATACGGCTCTCCTGATGGTAAGTGATTACCGCCGCCCATGAACAACTGATATACCAGGCGAATAGCAGATGCGTTGCCGGAAACCTAACCCTTTAACTTTCATTGAATACGAAGATTTACATGACTTCCTTAATGGAAACGCAAAGTAACAGTTGCATGACGTGCTGACAATTCCTATTTATTACACATACTATTACTATGGGGTCGATAATGCTCAGAACAAGCATGTCTTAGGAGGGGACAGTGTTACGCGCCATAATCAGTGCCAAGTACACTAGTTATCACTAGCGCCTTCTAGTATCGAGTAGCAGAACTAAGAGAGTCAAGATCCTTCTAGAAATTTCCGTGGATAAACTTTCTAGAACTATCGACACCTAGTCATTCAGGACCAGTATATACCCGAACATTCTAGATGTTTCTGCATTAGAAGGTTCTGCAGTTATCTGAGGCCCTATATAAGGCTGGTATTGACCGCAACCCTAATCAGTGTTAAATTGGCTTTACAAGCGAATACTTCGAAGTGATACAACTGCGAACTAAAGTAATCAGTAGTATAATTGAGTTTTGATATTAGTGTGGTTTTAAGTAGTAATTAGTGTTCTTTAATTAAAGTGTCAATTTTGGTAATTCACTCGGCAATTTTTAATTTTCTCGAACCCCAAGCTCGTAACAATACAATTGATTGTAGAGTATTATTGTAACTAACACTTTCATTTTATTAAATTAAGAAAATTGCATTTACGATTGTTCGGTATTGAATAATGGGAGGAGCCCAAGTACAGACATGGAGTTTTATGGACTAAAGGATAAGAAAGGAAATAAATGAATATATTCTCTATATAGCCAATTCGTTATATCTATTTTTTATTATTTATTGCCGTTTACTGCAATTAAAAACATCCGAATTTCAATAGAGAAGACGGCTGTGTGCTACGATCTGCCTCGGATCCCATAATTAATAAAATAAAATCCAAACCAAAGCATACTTAAACATACTGTAAGTATCTCTAATCAAAAATTAATATCTAAAATTTGAAGGCAGCCTTCTTTAACTATGACATCGGGACGTTAAACGCCTCAGTGCCCTCCGTGACCATGGACACTGGAAAGTGCCCGAAACATCGGGAATCAAAAAAAAGTCAAAATTAAATGCTGTAAAATCCGTAAAATTAGTTTTGTCCCAAGTGATAAAATATTAATATTAAACACTAGTTATTTAACATTAACTTTCACTTTAAAACCTAACATTTTGCAAATAAAAGCGGGATTCGTTTTGTTCACGAATGAGGATGGACCGATACAGGCCGATAGCGTGAACGTGAATGGTTTCGCCTATCTTTCTCGCTCTAACATACGCGTACACTACTGCCATTTTCTTTTGCATTTCCAATCCATTCCAACGTCAGTTTGTACTAAATCTACGGAGGGAATCTACAATTTAACATAATTTGAGTCAATATACTTGCCTCGCTTTTTCTTAATCAGTTTTCGAATATGGCAAAGACAAAATCGTATTGAGAGATTTTACGTGTTATTTATGCATAGTGCTTTAATGACAAATAGTAAATATAAAAAAAGTAAGTAAGTACATTCGTATTTTCTGATTTACTAGAAAAATTACATCCTTATACATCTATTTAGACATCAATTTACTACTATTATTATTTTTGTAGTTATTATGTGTGACGTTAGTTCAAAAGACATGACGTTTTTAACATATTATAGTGATTTCGTTATAAATGTTAGCAACAAGGGACATCGATGTACTCGTTTTTTATTATTTTAATTTATGTCTAAATAAAGTAGTACTAGACATATTATCATTCGAGCGATCAAGTGAATAGTTTTCTAAATTAAGTGGCAATGATTATATTACACTGAAAATATTCGTATTGAAACTAAAATTTAATGAGGTATTACTACTAAGTGAGGTGTGCCTACTTGTAGGGGACAATCATAATGTATAGTATTACTTGCTGATGATACCTCATTAATTTTCAAACTCAATCGACAGTCAATTAATTTTGAAAAAGTAAATAATGCTCTATCAAAACTAGTACACTGGTTTAATGTTAATAATTTTCTCTTAAATGGCAATAAGACAAAATGTATATTAAATTTAAAAAACCTAATGTTAAACATTCAAATACCAATGTGCTCTTAAAATGGGATAGTGTTGATTCTACTATATACCACCGTTTTTTTTTTTTTGGTATTTCTACTGACGCTAAACTTCAATGGGGCCCCCATATATCTAAATTAGCAGGCAGACTTAGTTCAGAAGCATATTCTATAAGAAAAATAATAGATATAGAAATTCTATAAGATTAGTTTAATTTAGTTACTTCCATAGAGTAATGTGTTATGGAATCTTACTATGGGTAATGCGACTCGTGTTTGTTTTGCAAAAGAGAACCGTACGGGCGATTTATTTAAATTGTATAGTCTCTTAGAGAAAGATTTAAGGAAGTAAACATATTAACTTTGGCATCGCGATATATTTATGAAAATCAAATGTATGTACATAAAAACATTAGCTATCATAAGCTTTCATAAGAATAAAGATGTTTATACTTTAAACACTAGAAACAAACTTATGCTTGTAATACCAGTTACTAGACTCCACATAATTAGTAATTAATTTATGGGGCAATGTATACGCTTTAACAACAAAATCCCAGAAATGTACAAAATTTGTCATTTAAACAAGTTTAAATGTTTTATTAAAGAAAATTGTACAAAAAGGTTTATTATAATGTAAATTAATACATAAATGAAAAAACCCCAGGCAATAAGGTGATCTCCACCATGCTGGTTCTATAAAAAATGTACAAAATAATTGAAATAATACTAGTTTTAACGGAATTTATCGCGTATATTTAACTTTTAATCTATGGTAACCGCGGTTAACTATGACAGCTGGACGTTGAACATCTCAGTCCTTCCCGTGACCACTGGTGCTGTAAAGCTCTCGAAACGTCGGGTAAAAAAGTTAAATATACGCGATAAATTCCGTTAAAACTAGTATTATTTCAATGTGTAGTGTTCGCGTAAATATAAGAAATCATTATGTACAAAATAAATTTATTCTAAAATGAAATATATTTAAAAAAAAGTACTGCTAGGTTTCTTGCTGGTTCTTCCCAGGACAGAGGTTTTTCTGAGAACCAGTGGTTAATAAAAAATGTTTTTTTAATAAGTATTATACAATAATCTATATTGAATAAAATTCATTAATTTCATTTCAAGTCTTGACAGTCACGCGATTCATAAGCGAGTTGGATTCCATTTATAATCCCAATTTTCAATACTAGTCATTACTCTGAGCACTCCTAACTCATTTCCTGACACTGGCAATTTAGTAACATCATTGTAATTGCTGGATATTTTCTGAAAATTTTATGTGGATTATCTATAATTTAAATAATTTTATTTGTAAAATGATTTTTTCATGAGAATCTGACGAAAATTTGCACACAGCAAAGAGACTAATGAGTGGATTTTGGCATAGTTAATATGCTTGGCACCCTGGTTAGTAACCGTATTGTTTATTATTAATCAGTTATTACATGCTGTTATGTGCTACAGAAATTATCTTATAGATTTTAAAAATGTTTATGAACTTTGAATAATAAAAGTTAATAAAGATTAATGTATAATACGTAGGCAGGCCTCTCTATATGTATAATTATCTCATAGGTATTTGCAGACCTCTAAAGAAAATATTCTTTTGCTGCAAAGCGGATGATAAATAAACACCTGAAATTCCAATTAACAATTACAGTTGGGCTGGCATTGAGGATAAAATTCGAATAGAAATTAATCAATTAAGATGAAATATTTTTGTAAAATCTTGCACCCAAATCATATTAAAAATACTTTTTAATATGATTTGGGTGCAAGATTTTACAAAAATGTTAAAGAAATATTCAACTACTTCTAGAAAGTCACCTCATTTCCTTTGCAGAATTTTGTCTGAATTCTGTAAAGTTGTAGTAGTTGACTGCAAGAGTTACTGGAAAGTAAGAAGAATAATGAATGGCTTTCAGTAACAATTCTTGTCCTTTATGGTTTTGTAAATAGTACATTCTTAATAATTTATATTCTTATACGTAGTTTTGCATTATTGTGAAACAAAGCTGTTAAAAATCTTTTTTGTAAATCGAAATTTTCTGCCAGCTTTAAATTAATAAGACATTTGCATTTTGATTGTTAAACAAGCAGGCCTAGTACAAACGCATGAAATTATAACTTTACATTAAATTTTAACAAATATAAATTATATTTAAAGAAATACTATTTTAAAAATAAATTAATCCATAAAACATAGCAGGTACTTGTTTATTATGAATTTTTTTATCGTACTCAAAACTTCTTTTAATAGTTAGCATCAATTCTAATATTATTGTCAATAGTTTCCGCAGCGTACTCGATATAAGGTATTTTTTTGGTATTTTTTTCACACCTTGGGTTACATTAACGAAGTTTTCATACGGATCCCTAATTTTTTTGAAAACGTTCTATCGCCTATGTTCATCAGGAATAATGTAGGATTCTAATGGTGAAAGAATTTTTCAAATTGGTTTAGTACTTTCAAAGCCTATTCTATTCAAACAAACAAACAAATCTTTCCGCTTAGTAATATTATTATATTAGTGTAGATAAACGTGATAGAATTACGCTAGGGTCGGCAAGACCAGGGAAAGACCATGCTCACATAGAATACCTGTGTTACTAGGCTGCACTAAAAGTAACGGGAATGGAATATTTCCACTGTTCCTGTCATATTAAAATCTTTTTAGTTGAAAACTCCTTGGTTTTATAAATCAAATACCATTTATTTATTTAAAAAAAGATTCGCGGTCTTGTAACAAGGTTTTGTCAAACTTGTTTAGTCGTTGAGAAAATGGAATTGACTCGAGAAAATTCAAGAGCGATGATTTGTTAGGACTTTCGAAGTGGTTTAACACAAAAACAGTGTGTTGACCGGATGATTTCTGCATTTGGTAATGAAGCCCCATCCAAAACCACAATTTATCGCTGGTTTGCTGAATTTCAACGTCGACGTGTCAAGCTCAGTGATGATCCCCGTCAAGGTCGTCCAAAAATTGCAGTCACCCAAGAAAACGTTGATGCTGTGCGTAAGCTGATTGAGGAAGATCGACATGTGACATACCGCGAAATTCAGACAACTTTAGACATTGGCATGAGTCAAATACAAATAATCTTGCTTGAACAATTAATTGTAAAAAAGTTGTTTTCCCGATGGATACCGCATTCGCTCTGTGAAGAGCAAAAAGCGGCTTGCGTTACTTGGTGCGTCAGAACTCTCGAAAGATTCCACGCAGGATCCTCAAATGCTGTATACAATATCGTATCAGGTGAAGAATCCTGGATACATGCGTACGAACCCGAAACAAAAAACCAGCCACGAGTTTGGGTGTTCGAAAATGAGTTAAAGCCAACAAAAATTGTTCGTTCACGGAGTGTTGCAAAAAAAATGGTGGCCACGTTTGTCTCCAAAACCGGCCACATTATGACTATTCCTCTTGAGGGACAAAGAACGGTTAATGCAGAATAGTATGCTAGCAATTGTTCGCCACAGGTCGTTTCTGAACTCCGTAAAGAGAACTGCAACCGCCGCATCATCCTCCATCACGACAATGCGAGTTCTCACACCGCACAAAGAACAAAAGAGTTTTTAGAGCAAGAAAACATAGAATTATTAGACCATCCACCGTACAGCCCTGACCTAAGCCCGAATGATTTCTATACTTTCCCTAAAATAAAGAATAAGTTGCACAGAGATTTTCATCACCTGAAGAAGCTGTGGACGCCTACAAAACGGCCATTTTGGAGACCCCAACTTCCAAATGGAATGGTTGCTTCAATGATTGGTTCCATCGTATGGAAAAATGTGTCAAATTTCGTGGAGAATACTTCAAAAAGCAATAAATACATTTTTAAATAGTAATGTTGTGTCACTTCCTTGATTCCCGAAATTTTCAGTGCCGCCCTCGTAAACAGCAGTATAATGCTACTGTGTTGCATGTTTATGGTTAGTGTAGAAACCTAAAGACTCTCTGTATTAGTTAGCAAGGCATTATACAAACAAAGTATACGAGTGACAACCCGTTCGCATTTTAATTTTTAATCGAGGAACTTACATCTTAAAACCAAGGTATGGTTTACAGGATTTACATGCCATCAGGTGATCTGTGTGCTCGTTTGTCACCCTTAATCTTTAAAAAAATATATAAATAAAATGAATGAATCGCCATAAAAGAATCATAGCTTTCCAACAAACCGATTTTGATCGGAAACAATGGAATCTTTAATTGCAATTTTAAGTACTTATTATACAAGTGCGTGACGGTAATGAAAATAATCATAATGAAGTCCATGAGTATGCTAACGAAATGATGTAAAAATGTATACAATATAACAGTTTCTTACATATAAAATTGGCATTTTGTACGGGAGGAATATAAAGTCAATTTTTTTTGTAAATATATTTAATTAATCAAAATATGCACCGTTGTAATCCATGCACTTTTGTCATCTCATAGATAGTGCATTGATCCCTTTAACAAACCATGGGGGCTAGAATCAAAAAATTCTTTGAAGGTGGTTTCAACTGGCGCATCGGAGTTGAATTTTTTGCCTTGTAAGAAGTTGTCCAAATTCCGGAAAAAATGGTAATCTGTTGGAGCAAGGTCCGGGGAGTACGTTGGATGTCGCAGACATTCCAATTGTAGCTCATCTAACTTAGTGGTTGTTTGTTGTGCAGTGTGTGGTCTTGCGTTAAGTACATATTCTAAAAAGACACTAAGACAATAAAATAGTATTATTTCTCAGAATATATATACCTGAGATACATATATACGTATATATATATATATATATATATGTATATATATATATATATATATATATATATATATATATATATATATATATATATATATATGATAATAATTCGTGGACCTATTCAGCTGGGAATATAAACTACTGTATGTAATATTGTGGTCCGCATACTTCGCATACTTGTGTCGTAAGTGCCGGCTGAGAATTTCTTTCTTATAGAAGATTCATTCGTTCACAAAAACATATTAACATTCACCGTGCGTTTTCTTTATAGATTTCATAACTCATCCAGCATTTATATCGCCTCCTAGCTTGAATTGTCCGGTATAGCACTGAACGTGTTAACATCTTTATTTTTATTTAAAAAACGTTTTTTGACTCTGAGATTTTCTCCTGTACCTTGATGAAGTTTATATATATAAATTTCACAAGGACAAGCATCCAGACCCAGGACAGTTATTTATTGACAAAACAAATATTTGTTCAGTGCGGGTTCGAACCCGCGTCCCTCAGAGCTCCAATTCATTGCTAAGTTACTGCCCCATGAAGCCATCAAAGTAGATATTAAGCATAAAACATTTGGACCGCTAACTTTTCCTTCCTTTTAAATCTTATCAGGAATGAAAAAGGCCTGGGTGCAGTGAGAAAGTACGATACCACTGAAATTGTTTAGCGTAGTTTTAGTGCTAATTTACGTACTCGGCAGTGAAGGAAAATAATATGAGGAAGCTGGCATGTGTAAGAAGTAAAAATATTTCAAGATAAGACATTTTTTGATATCCACCAACACACGCGCAGAGGTGCGGCGGACTAATTTATCTATATCCCACTTAGAAATGAAAGAAAGGCTGTGCCCGGCAGTGAGACGTATATAGGCTTTAGTTACTCGTATGTAAGCAACGAATAATACAGTTGGGTTGGTAAATTCTTGGTACTAATTCAAAACATTTATACAGCAGCGCTTACAGTATACATGTGAGAGGCGATAACATTATATTTGATGCCATGTAGTGGTGGCATAAGACATCTCATTTACCTTTAGTGTCAAATGTGTATCGTTATAGATGGCTAAGAGAAATTCCAGAAATATTTTACAGCCCCCGACATGAAGCATTGTTAACATACAAAGGTAAAATAAGAAAAAGGCGCGACAGATCCGATAATTTAATATTTTTAAATACGTAAGAAGACAGTGAACTTTCAAACTTTTATTTCTTTCTTGGGTACACGAGATACTTTAATAAAGTATGTAAGTAAATAAGATTCTTAACGAAGCCAAACCTTCCAAACACGTTGTGCTCCACCGTTTTTAGTACACCATAGTGTCTAGTGTAGTCAGCAGTCACAGCGTATTCTAAGGCGTCAGTGTCTATGATCCATAGCCACAGTCAATTACACTCGTCTCTGAGTTGATACAAACAATATATGATTCATTATACAAACAATATATGTTATTACTCTAAGGTGAGGATTCCGTCAAAAACTGGGCAGTACTGCAGTCCCTTCAGGGGTGCCAAGTCGACTGTGGGTATATCAAAATCCTGAAGTGGTTGTACATTAGGGCAGCGATGTCTATCCGAGTATAGAACCGGAGTGCGAAACCTATCCAACTGCAGTCAGGTCCAAGACAGGATGACGTTATGTCACCGAAACTCTTCACCGCTACATTGGAAGACGCTTTTAAGTTACTGGACCGGAAAGATAAGGTATAAACATCAACGGCGTGTACATCAATCACCTTCGATTTGCCGATTATATAGTTAGTCCTTATGGCAGAATCGCTGGAAGATCTACGTCTTCGGATGCGATGCGGTGAGGCGCACCATACTCCGCAGGTGCGATACGGTATTTCCGGCTCCTTTGGTAGTCTTGTTAGTGGTATCACTCAGTCTAGCATATGTGAAAGTTCTATAAGTTCTTATAACGTTTCTTTTAACACACGTGGGGTGCGGCAACGGAAAAGGTAGTGCATCGATATGCAGATTGGCTGATGATATTTCACGAATTCATCACCGTGCGTTGCGCGTACCTGTAGACGGCATAAGCGGTGCGGGCGTACTGAGCGGCGCCGTGTACTGCACGCGTGACTCGCAAGCGGTGGGCGGCAAAGCATGTAATCTCGCCCAGAGTTTCACGACCACTGGTCACACGCAAGGTCACTCGAATACGCAAAAGTAGTTTTACTTACTTTTATTAGTGGTTAAGTGATTAGTAAAACTTGCTTTACAGTACAATAACTTTATTTCCGGCATCAAGGGCTTAAAAATTATGAACGTTGGCCCGTAGCAAAACAAGATTGTACAACCAGTGCGAGTTGTCAGTGATGATTTATGGATTTGAGACGTGGTCCTTCACTGCTGACCGTATGAGGAAACTTAAAGTTGCCCAGCCAGCTATGAAGATGGCTATGCTCGGGCTTTCTGCGTGATAGACTTAAAAACGAGGATATCCACAGTAGAACCAGAGTGACCGACATAGACCAATGGATAAGTTACCTGAAGTGGCAATGGGCTGGCCATATAGCTCAAAGAACCTACAACCGATGGGGAATAAAAGTTCTCGAGTGGCAGTCTCGTACTGGTAAGCGAAGTGTAGGGCGTCCCCCAAATAGATATAGTGACAACCTGGTGCAGGAAGTCGATCGATGCAGATGGCTCAGCACCGTGTTTTTTGACATTTTTTGGGGGAGGCCTACATTCAACAGTGGATTTGTAAATGGCTGTAATGATGATAATGTTTATGAATGATAATGACAGTGACTTAATCATAGCTACGTGATGTATTGTTTGATGTGGCCTTCTTTGGAGGAGGCCTATGTTTATCAGTGGACATTACACCTTAAGCGAAAAATATTTAATTAAAAACACAAATATGACATTATTTAGGGAAATTTCTTCTATAGCGCATCCTGTATCGATGAAACACTACTCTAGAGAGCCAGGGATCGGGAGCGAGGAATGTTTCTTTATATTTTGCAGGAACCTGGAGTACTAGATACAAGTGAGACTAGTAGAGTAGGATTTGTATTTCGTTGACCTGCTAGAATCTAGACGCTGCAAATGTAGAGATCAGATCCTATATGTGGCATCGACTTCGTTCTTCCACGAAACGCAGGACGTCTTCTCACGACGTACTTTTGTTCAAACGGGAAATGTAACGCTGTATGGTAGAGTAGTACTTGCGTTTATTTTGGCGGACTCACGCTGGTTACAGGTTACATCTTATTTCGAGTCAGCACAGGAACTGATTTTGTGTCCATATTATTTCGTTTTTGATCACAAGAGGGTACTCGACTTAAAGATTTTGGGTAACATTTAGTACGACTCAGTGTTTGATTCACGCTTTTGTAATAAAATGAAACCGAATCTCCTTTTATTTTTGTTTCAAAATCGAGTACTGAGATCATGAAAATCTGCCGTAGGTTTATATACTTCAGCTCGGATGAAACGGCCGCCAAGCGGTAAAACTGCCTCTCTGGTTGTTTCAAATTTGTTAAAATAGAAAGGAAGTATATGAAGTAGTAGGAAAAGGTGTTTTTAGCAAATTTAAACTCCTGAATGGGATTCATCTTTATCTGTAGCCTCCCATGCCGAATGCTAGGGCTTCTCTGTATTCGCTTACACTTGTAGTAATATAATATCTACTGTATCGTTATCGGCGTTCAGTAGGGAACCAATGTAAATAAATTTAAAAGAAAATTTTAATTTATAGAGAAATGGTTATTTTATATTGAAATAATGTAGTACCATCTTTTTCTAGAAAGCGATAATTTCATAGATGATCTCTGTACGCTAAAGATTAATAGTTGCCTTAAATTATAGTGTCTAAATCAAGAGGCACTCTTCTTAGCTACGTGTATGTGATAGGTGTGAGGCGTGACATGTCTAATTAATTTTAAGGCTTTACACCGAATTATTTTTGAGACAAAATGAACCAAATCGGTACATTTTATATAGCTTGATACAACCAATTCAAAAATTATAAACATAGTTTAAAGTTTCCGTAGCGTAGAGACATAGCATTGAGTTACTGCGCTTGGAGCCGCAGCCTCGAATCTCGCATGGAACATGTATTTGTATGGCCTACAAATAATTGTTCCTGGAGTAAATGCAATTTATGTTTGTAAACTGCCTCCATAATGCAAGAGAAAAATTTGTGTGGAGGTTTAAAACATAGAAAAAAAGTAGTAAAATTATTAGAGTTGTTAAATTTAATTAGCTAAGATGCGTGTGTAATATAAAAATAATGTGCCTTACGTAGATTGAAGAGCACCTCCCTCAGTACCTCAATTGCGTGAACTATCACCGTTACCACTTCTTTCAACACCACTACAATAGGAAAAATATACCACCATCGATAATGAGACACGTGTTTCGCTTTTATACGAAGCTACATCAGAAAAAGGTGTCATATTTTTTTTAAAGAAGAGGGGGAAATCGAGCATGCGGTTCACCTGATGGTAAGTAGGCCGCACATAAAAAAAAACTGCAACACCAGGGGAATTGTAGGCACGTTGTGAAACTTTTTAGTAGGTATTTCGTTTATCTGGGCCATTATTTTTATAACCTGGCTTTATAAAATCTTCATGATTGCATGGGTGACGTAAAACGTACTGTGATGAATTTTGAGAACATATCACGAAGTATAGTAAAATTTTTCCTTACCCGACGCTGGCAAATTTTTCAATCTTCCAAGCCCTTAACTAAACAAAAAAAAAACAGTTTTAGAAAAAACGCTAAAAAGTATTACTACCCTTTCGTTATAAATTAAAATATTGTCCAAACAATCATTAATGTTTTTAATCGCGCAATTAAATAGAAACATCACCCTCATACAAAGTATTTCTCCAATATGTCGTAGAGGTGTTGTGCATAACTAAATTGTGCACGAACAAATACACAAATGTAATTAATTCCAGGCAAACAAGTACTCGTATATTAGTCTCATATTGGAATACAGGGTACAGAAAGCAGTAATGGAATTTGTCACGTACTAGAATAGACTCACCGCATAGTGGCAGTGTGAGAATATCCACTATCGCATCCCTGGGTGTTTTAAGAGGCGAAAGAGAGAACCAAATAAGGAAATGGACATTAGTTTATTTCGAATAACAAACATCAATAAATAACTTGCAGGTTTAAAGGTTGCCAAACTGTGGCAAACATAGCAATTATCCACTCTTTGATGCAATATATTCAGAAGTGGACTATTAATAGGCTGTAACGGTAACTGTAACGGTGTGGGAATAGAATCCGTGACCTGGAGCAATGGAATGAAGCACTTAGTAATAGTGCTACCGAGATGTTAGAGTTATTACGTTTGTTTCATTTACATTAGGAAATATTTTTAATAAAGTTTAAAACGCTTAAACTTTGGCCAGAACTACGTACTGCAGCAGATGTTACTCATGAATTTGAACTGTGTTGAACATTTTGCAACAGAATAAAATTATAAATGCTTTCAAAAGCTGGACATTTACGTTTTTATTGCAACTTTTTAAAAATTGTCATAGTCGTTCATTATATGAAACACCGCTTTGCCTACTTCGGATTTGCCTGGTTAGGTTATATATGGATAGGCTGTTGTTATGGCGTTATTTAGAAGAGCTCTTTTTTATAGCACTGGGTGACAAACGAGCACATAGTCCACCTGATTGGTAAGAGGATGTTATGGCCCATAGACACCCACATTTATCCTCAATTAAGAATCAAAATCCAAATGCGTTGTCACCCCTGAGGACTAAGATGGAATGCCTCAATTCCAGTAAAAGGGGTTTCCGGTTCTCTACACTCACCATATGAAACACAGCAACATTTCACTGATATTTTACGCTGGTGTTCTGTGAGACAGTGGTCCTGCCCCGGTCGAGCCAACCCATTCATGCTACAACTATAATGAAAACCTTTAAACCCTTTGTCAAAGTATATATCCAATTGGTTCTGTGCATACAAATAAATTAGATGCTGCCGCATCATTCACTTGACTAAATCTATTTTTGCGGCTAAATCGAAGTCCTACAAAACTGCCGACTTTTTCAGTCTATTGCTGCAAAAAGAGATCTGCCACGACAAATTCTCAAAAAGACTTCACATATGTCAGATACTTACTTCTATTTAAATATAAAAATTACAATAGTAACGGTAGTTTTGTTTCGGATATGTTTACCAACACAGGCCGCTCGCTCTCAGGAACAGACAGAAACAGAATAACAGTAGAAGGAAATTAAGAAAATGTATAAAAATTTATAAATTGTAAGAATGAAAAATTAATTAAAACCAAAATTAATACCAAAAATCATATAAATGTAAGTATGGAAAAGCAAGAATTACTTAACAAACTTAAACTGTATTCAGTTGACTGTGTTCGTCATAAGAATATTCAGGAAGCTACATCATTATAGTGTATAAACATAGCGCTTAAACTTATTACATCGTATCTAAATAATAGAACTTCTTAAATAATAGAAGTTCTTCAGGATCGGTAGTACTATGGGTGTTTATCGGGGCTCAATTCTTGGCCCCTTTTTGTCTTCGTTTATATTAATGTCTTACCTTACTTGGTAGAGAAAAACCGTTATATAGTTTTATTTGCTGACGGTAGTTCGTCGGTTTTCTGTCTTAAAAGGCATTTATTGAAATATGACAAAGTGAACAATGCTATACCAAAGGTAGTAAATATATTTAACGTCGATAATTTTCTTTTGAACAGTAATAAAACGAAATGTATTAAATTTACCTCACCTAATGTTAAACAAGTGAATACCCATGTGTTTTAAATAGGGAGGAGCTGGGCCACTAGAATCCACAATTTTTCTCGGAATCACAGTTCACGTGAAGCTTCAATGAGGCCCTCATATATCTAAACTAGCTATCAAAATTAGTTCTGCAGCATATGCCGTGCCTTAAATGTGTTGAAACAGCGAGATTAGTTTATTTTAGTTATTTCCATAGCATAATGTATATGACGTTGTAAATTGTACATTGGACATGTTAAGGTTTTGCTATGGCGTAATGTGACTAACATTGAAACTATCTGTTTTGCTTATGAGAGTCATAAGAGCAATATATAACATAGGTCCGAAGGACCACCATTTACTCGACTCCAAAGAGCCAGTAATTCCTTCACGGGGTAATGAATACGCTTTTACAACAAAGTCCTAGAAAATATGTAGACCGTATCTATCAAAAGTTTTTATATATTTATTAAGCAAGAATTGCTTATTAAGGGTTTTTACATTACTAAAGAGTACATAATTAAGAATAACTTTGAGAATGAGGTGATCGCTACCATGCTGTTATTTTAATGTTTTCATAACAATGGTAAAAATTATTATACTTTAAATAATTATGCTTTTAATAAAGTTCCGCTGGGTTTCATGCAGGTTCTTCCCACGACAGAGATTTTTTGCGAACCAGTGGAAAAAGTAATAATAATTTCAATAGGTATTACATATGATCTATATTGAATAAAAATGATTGTATTATTTATTATTCTAATCTCATTCAATATACAGATCGGTCAAGCGACTAATCTGAGTCTGTATACAAGCTGTCACTTTGACTGAGCGATGCTTAGTGTGTGTGTGTGAATTGTTACTTTATTGTTTTAATCGTTATATGTGAGTTTTTCACAGACAGACGATTGTTTTTTGTACGTAGATATTTCCCCGAAACAGACAGACGGTTCTGTATCGGGAAAAACCGCTATGGCTACATCCCTCCGGTCCGCCGGTGGCCCGTGTTGCTATACGAAGATAATAATCAAAGACCATTTATTTTATCGACTTTTTAATTACAAAAGTAAACATTAAGTTTTTTTTGATACAATATGTACACCTTCAATTCCATTTTTTATTGCTTTCTATCTGTTCGTAAGGTTTCATAACAACGGCTTCAGCTATTTCGAAGATATGCCCGGATAGACAAACATATATACATTTTTCTTAAATATGATTATTTATATCTTAAAAGCATATACATAATCCCCTTGAGCTTAACAGAAGCCAGTTATTTCAATATTACAGACTTCAGTTTTATTTACATATGTATAGATTTAAAACTATTGAAATTTTTTAATTCAAAAATGCTCAACCATAAAGCATATTTACGAGACTGCCAGTTTTTTTAATCACTCATCTCAAAAAATCTCCCTTATTTAAGTCAAAAAAATTATGAAATAAGAATTAATACTGTCCGCCCCTTAAAAATATCACTTATTGAACCCGAGATTTAAAACGTAATTTTTTTGAGATTTTTCGAAAGAGCTGTTTTCGACAAATTGAAGAACCTAGACCTAGACCTAGAACTTACTTCGATTTTATTGCGAATTACAATAAGTAAAAAGCATAGTTTGTATTCAACATTGATATTATTTAAAGAAAGTCAGCTTTAGTTTAGTCTTTGTCACGTCGTTGTAAAAAAAGTATACATTATCAATTCAGAAACTGACCGAGGAGTCAAATAATATATATTACTAGCTTGCCAGGCAGACGTTGTTCTGCCCTTTTCGACGACCCTTTGTCATGTCCTATTAAAAAATCCTTAAATTTGTAGAAAAAAATGTGGGTCACCCATGGGCCAAATAACTATTCGATCTCTCAAGTTAGGCCAAACTGCACACGGTGTGCGAATTTGATTCAAATCTGTTAAGTAGTTTAAGGGTCCATCGCGGACAAATCTCGTGACACGTAATTTATATATATTAACATTACGTGGGTCGAGTAAATTAGTAGGTACTTTAAAGTTACTTTGATTTTAAAACACGCTGTCGTCAAAACAACAACTTCACGAAGAATAATAGCAAGAAAGAAGAATAGAAAAAGAATAACATACTAATAAGGTCATTTATTTAAGGTGGGTGTTAAAAAGGAAAAATCACACACTCTGTACTAATATTCGGTATCAAAATTAACAATGGTCGTATATTTAGTTCTCTTTTGTAATATAATGCACTGCATTCAATTCGTG
This sequence comes from Parnassius smintheus behrii, assembly GCA_036936625.1. Lineage (NCBI taxonomy): Eukaryota > Metazoa > Arthropoda > Insecta > Lepidoptera > Papilionidae > Parnassius > Parnassius smintheus. Next base: position 45,214,592 of record JAUPFT010000004.1, read on the forward strand.
TGAGAGAAAATTATTGACACTTTGCGCGTGAAGTACTAACTTACGTTTTATGCAAATTTGTTGCCTTTGATAAGGTTGATTTCAACTGAATTGTATTTGTATACATATTTTACTTTCAAGTCGAGTTAAAAATTTCGTTATAAAATCTCATCATTCCTAATATTTAATTTTTGGTATCATTTTAATCCTAACGATAGAAAAGTTTTCCTTTATAACAGCTATATAGCGTTCATCGGATGATAACTAGATTTTGTGTAACGGTCTAGCGTCAAACTGCTCGGCACAGGAATAATGTGGGAAGGTGTTAATAAGGAGACGTGATACTTATACTAGGTTTTTAATTAGACTAACCTCTTATTCACTTAAAAAACTAATAAATATTTTGACTTAGGGGCTACACTACACGGGCTTCTAATTATTTCTAAGAAGCGCAAATTTATTAACGTAAAATTAATTTAAGTGACAGTAGCCTAATGTCAGGGTTCAGATCCACTATTTCACTAGTGTCGTAAACCACAGGAAATATAAGTAAGGTGAATAGCAATGATAGTTTTTTCTTAAAAAAAATGCGATTTACCACTTGCTAAGCCAAATATATGTAAGGTCTGTCAAACTGTATTGGCACTGCATGACTTCCCTGCTTCAAAATCCGTCCTAGAGATCAGACTAAACCTATGCTCAGCAAAGGAATGTAGATAGTTATTACTTTCAATTACGATATGAGTTTTTAATACATTAAAATGAGTTTATAGTAACTTATTAGGATGTAAATTTAGACTTTGAAACAATCTTTCATTAATACTAAATAATACTAGTATAACTATATAATATAGTATATATAAAAAGTTTCTTGACTTTTTAGAAAATATATTTAAAGGCATATATTTCAATAAAACTATATTTATCGTTCTAAAAGGATAAATATTTTCAAGATTGTGAGTAACTCTATTATTACGTTGCTCAGTTTTGCAGTAGCACAACTCAATTACATTCTCAGCCAGATGCTAGGTAATAAATCTAGTTGAATATTTCATAGTTTATGTTGTTGAGAAAATTATTGGAATATCTTAAATAATGACGTACATAATTATAAAAATAAAGGTGCTTCACCACTTCAAAGTCGCTTTGTGTGGAAAGTTCATGGAAAGAGTTATGCTTGGATTTGTTGTTTGTGGTGGATAAAATTCGTAAGGTAGAAATCTGCTAAAGAACTCAGAATACCGATATAGACTATATCACTTTTCTGGGTTCTCCGTGTTTGTAAAATTAACTGGCAATCGGTTGGCAATTGGCAATCTGTCGTAGAAGTGTCGAAGTGACAACTTTTTTGCATTTTGATTCATAATCGAGGATAAATGTAAATGTCTATTCGCAACGGCATTCACGTATCATCTGGTGTTCTTTACTCGCATTACCTTTGTTAAAAATGTTGTAGAAGTTAACTATTACGGACTTTTAAGGAAAATCCAAAACAAATTTAGAACACATAAACTTGCTTTTACTATTGAAGAGTTTATACTAATTAGATAATTTTTTTTCTAAAATGACAAACCCAATTTTTTATTATACTATATTTATAAATAAAACCTCTGTAATTAATTTTTCCTCGTTTAATATTACTTATTTTTAATTTCCGCTCGCGGAAGAAAGGTGACTGAGGTGTTTAACGTCGCGATGTCATAGTTAATTAACCCGGGGTACTTTTAGCTTTTAAATAACCAGTTGTATAAATCTAATGGTACTAATTAGTTTTAGTCCGATCTATGTAGAAGGAGCTTATTGTATCTTACATTCTTACAGAGGTATGCTTGGTTTTGATTTCATAGTGAATAAATTAAAATATAAGTGAAACAAGTACATGCGTCCATCTAAATCACAATTATTTTTATTTTTTGCCCTTTCCGTTTAATAAATATATAGGTCTTAAAACTTTTAAACACTCATTTCTACAGCTTTATTTTTTATAAGATGGGGTGATAAAAGAGCACCCAGTCCACCTGATGGTAAGTGGTTGCTGTGGCCCATAGACATCTACATCTATCCTCGACTACGAATCAAAATGCAGATACGTTGTCACTCGTGAGGACTTAGATGTAATGCCACGTTTCCAGTAAAAAGCGTCTCCAGTTCTCTACATTCACCATACAAAACACAGCAGCATTAAGCTACTGTTTGACGCTGGTATTCAGTGAGAGCGTGGTCTTTCCCCGGCCGAGCCGACCCATTCGTGCTACAACTATACTACTAATATAACTGCAGCAAGACTCTAGCACGTAAAAATATACTAATTTAGTAGTAATTTGTTATTTTCACTATCCCATTTATGAAAACTTTTAGTTAGTTTTAGCTTGAATTGGCGCCGTCCGGAGCCGCTAGAACAAAAATTAGTCCGAAGCCGCTGTAAAGGCAGATGAAGCTTTAAAAGCCAACTCTGTGTAAGAGCGCTGATATCACAAAAATAGAGAAAGCAAAAAATGCTACAACTGACCTCCCCTTTATTTTTGCTAGTATCTTAAAAATATAACATATTGTTACGAGCTTGAGGTTCGTGGCAATAAAAATTGCCGATAGAATTACCTAAATTAACACTTTAATTTACTTTGTACAAATTAAAGTTAAAAACACTAATAATTAAACACACTAATTCACTTAATTCCGCTCCGAAGCTTCGCTTGTGTCGCCGAGTTCAACTCTGCCACCATCGCATCTTGCAGCGCCTATTTATTTAAATTAGCAAAGAAACATCCCGAATATTCAGGTAAATGCGCGCAAAGGGACGAGTGTGCGAGTATAGACTTTCCAGAAACTTAGTTCTTCGGATGGCGCTGTCGGTTGAGAGATCTGTGATGTCATTTTCTGCAACGCTCTACTCGCTCTCGTTCCTGACACTAGATGGCGCTAGTATATCGTCGACTTGAGCGCGTAACACTGCCCCCTCCTAAGACATGCTCGTCCCGAGCATTATCGGCCCCATAATAACGCGCCAAGCGATCCACGTGGACGATCTTAGGAGTCCCTCTTGCGCCTTTCTGTAACGGCTCCGCAATGTCAAGGGCTGTCCTATCCCGTGGTGCACCAACATTGTACAATTTCGGTGCTCCTCTACTACGTGTCTGAGGTCCCCGCACGGCTGCACAACTTGTACATGTCAATCCTCGACATCGTTACGATAATGGACCCAGTAAAACTGTTCTCGGACCTTCAGTAGAGTTCGTTTAACTCCCAGATGGACTCTTGAACGACCATTATGGCACAGCTGTAGAACATTCGGCACTTTAGCTTTAGGGACAACCATTTGCAAACGACAGCTGTCTCTTCGACCATTGTCTCATTTACGGCACAGGACTCCATCCTGAAGCAGCAAGCTGTCCCATTGGGCCCAATAGCTTTTCGTGGTTGAACTCATCGCTGAGACGTCCCTCCACTTAGGCTTGGTATCACGGGCCTTCATCCATCCCAGAATCGGCTTGATGTCTGGATCTTCCTGCTGTGCATGACGTAGGCTCTCCTTCCACCCGTTGCTGAGGTGGTCTGTCCTGAGCATCCTCACGGATACCACTTCCTTACTCTCTTGCCTACTACAATGGTTGCAATCTTCAGGACAAGGTCTTCTTGACAATGCATCTGCGTTGCCATGAGATTTCCCGCTGCAGTGTCTGATAGTAAAGGCGTATTCCTGTTGCTGCTGGGCGGTGCTGTTAGCCGCACTTCTCTGAGACCGTTCAGCTTCCCTTCCTAGGGTGTGCTTAGGGCAGCTTGACCGAAGATGGCCCCTTTCCCCACAGCCATAGCACCTAGGGCTGTATCTTTTATTGTGGTCGCGAACCGTAACCGCTGTAACCTCCCTAGCGTGAGGTGAACGATGATCCTGTCGCCGCCAGGCAGTGCCGTTAGCTGCACTACCCTCTCGAGATCGATCAACTTCCCTTTCTTCAGTTCGCTTAGGGCAGCTGGATCGTAGATGGCCCTTTTCCCCACAGCCATAGCACCTAGGGCTGAATCCTTTGTTGCGGTCGCGAACTGTAGTTGCTGCGATCTCCCTGACGCGATGGGAACGATGATCCTGTCGCACGGCTTCCACCTCCAGTGCATGGGCCAAGGCGTCCTTAAGCGTCTCATGGTGCCCGAGCCTCACAGCAGCTCTGACTTCTAGGTCACGGATGCCGTCGATGAATGTCTGCACCAGGTTCCCTTCAATGAGCGCAGGTACAGACCGGTATGCTTTTCGCACCAGCTTCTCCACCTCTAGAGCCCACTGCTGCAGGTTTTCGTTGATGCGCTGCACACGATCTTTAAGCTGCGCACGAAAGACGTGTTCCAGGTGAGCGTCGCCATATCTCGCCTGCAATGCCCCAAGGAGTTGCTCATAAGTCACTTCCTCACCGAGAGCTTCCAGAACTGTTAAGGCCTGGTCGCGCAGGCCTAGTGTGAGAGCAGTCATGACCTGACTTTTATTCCAGCCGTTCGCCTTCATAACAGCCTCGAACTGGATTTTGTAGGCTGACCAAGAAGAGGTACCGTCGAACGGTGGCACCTTGAACCCACATAGCGAAGGCGTTGTAGCTACTACGGGAGCTGTAGCTCCATCTCCAAGTTTGAGTTCGTCCAGTGATTTCTTCATGTCAGCCATTACGTTGTCAACCCTATAGTTTACTTGGTCGATTCGGGTTTCAGCTTTCTCGATTCGGTTTTCAGCTTTTGCGACTTGGGTTTCAGCTTCCGACAAGCGGTTGTCATGCTGAGCAACCCTATCCTTCACCTCCTTTATCTCCTTCCCGATGGTAGCGTGAAGGTCCTACATGAGGAGCATCTGCTCTTCCAACCGACGGGCCTGTTCCTCTTGTCCGCCCCGCAGCTGCTCTTCCAAACGACGGACCTGTTCCTCTTGTCCGCCCCGCAGCTGATCTTCCAACCGACGGGCCTGTTCCTCCTGTCGGCGAGCCTGTTCCTCCTGTCGGCGAGCCTGCTCCTGCAGCATCACCATCAGAGCACCTAAGTCAGGTGCTTCAGATGTAGGAGCTAGTGACGGGCCTGCAGCCGGCGGCTGGCCCTCCGTAGTCTGCGGCGTTGCACCACCAAATCTTCGTTGGTCCGTCTCCTGCTGGCGTTGACTTCGGGTACGGACACCCTCCGTTTCCTCCTTAGGTAAAATCGGCATGATTTTATCCCACTTCTGACACCAATTGTTACGAGCTTGAGGTTCGTGACAATAAAAATTGCCGATAGAATTACCTAAATTAACACTTTAATTTACTTTATACAAATTATAGTTAAAAACACTAATAATTAAACACACTAATTCACTTAATTCCGCTCCGAAGCTTCGCTTGTGTCGCCGAGTTCAACTCTGCCCCCATCGCATCTTGCGGCGCCTATTTATTTAAATTAGCAAAGAAACATCCCGAATATTCAGGTAAATGCGCGCAAAGGGACGAGTGTGCGAGTATAGACTTTCCAGAAACTTAGTTCTTCGGATGGCGCTGTCGATTGAGAGATCTGTGATGTCATTTTCTGCAACGCTCTACTCGCTCTCGTTCCTGACACTAGATGGCTCTAGTATATCGTAGACTTGAGCGCGTAACAATATGTAAAAAAATCTACCAATCTCTTACACAGACTGTGTTTGTTATTGTAATATGGTATAAAAATCGGACATATATCCTATAGGAAAAGTTACAGACGACAATTTTGTTACTGATGTCCGGTCTATTACTACTACCTATTTAAATATTTTTGTGTTGAAAAGAATCGCGATTGTAATTTTAAGTTACGCGACGTTTTCACTGACTTGTCAAAAAAAAATGAAGCAAGAACCATCTTGTTTCTTAGGATCGATCTAAATGGACATTTATTTAACCTCTCAATTCCATAGCAGTTTTAGGAGACCGCGGCCATATTCCGTCAAATCCGTCAAAGCGGTCTCATGAGACAGCACCCACCCACACCATTTTAACCCAAAAAACTTATATATAGAGATTACTTTTTATGAAGAAACTCTAATGCAATAAAAAAACCGTAATACTATGGATATTTATTTATAATCTACGTTCATTACGTACGCCATTTTCGCGTGAATGTTATTGTGTTCATTTTTGAATTTTTCTGGCGTTTTATTAGTGTTTTAGAACAGTTTTTTTTTTATAAAATTGTAACGAAAGTGTTTGTGTGAATATAATTTATCTTTTACGTAAATAATTTTGAGTAATATATATTGTAATAATTGTGATTTTCACGCTGCCGACATTCGCTAGGTATGTTTTATTCTTGTTATTAAAATACAGCAGTCTTTTTGTAATGAAGTAAAACCTGACGTTCATATAGAGAATTTTGTACAGATTTTATAATTCTAAACTTCTTCATAGAAAAGTAGTCTCTAAATATAATAAAACTTATATGTTTTAAGTGCTGTGGGTAGGTGCGGTCGTATGCGACCGCTCTGGATTAATCCGGGCGCAAGCGACTGCATGGGATTTTTATTGCGATTGAAGGGTATGAGACTCAAAAAAAATTACCTTTTTATTATTTTCTTTAACAGCGCTATTTACTAACATATTTTAGTTACTTTTATTTTTGTAATTTTTATTAATATATTATTATTTTATTTTAAGATCGGAGACAATTTTATAGTATTTATGTAATACCTTAGAATTTTCCATAATGAGCTAAAATTTTTTTTCTAAATTTAGTAAATCACTTCACTTTTTGAATGACTTCTGGATATACAATTTAAATTAGAAACGTTAAGTTCCATCTGTATTGGATATAAATTTGATATATGTAGTAATTATTTGCATTTTTATAGTGCATATATTGGTAAAAAATGTAACTAATAACATTTTTTATCAAAATGCCGTGGTAGTTGTTGTGTGGCTTACGGTATCCACTAATGTAACACCTATTATAAACTTAAGACAGTATTAAACAGGATTTGGAATAAAAAGGTTGTCCCATTTAATAAAGTTATTACACGTTAATAATTACAAATACGAAGAGATTGATAATTTAAAATATGAAGACTTTAGTGTGTATAAAGTGTATATATCTGTTCCTTGTTACTATTAAAAATGTTTAATTGCAACTGATCAAACACCGTACACTCTACATGTAGCATATCATGTATGAGATACGAAATATAAATATGATTAAAACAATTTCATTTAACTTAATGTACTAAAATATATCGTATGAATTACAAATAGATAACATTTGATTTAGCAGTAACCGCAATTTAGCTTGACCCTCCATTATCTACGAATTCTGAACATTGTGCTCAATGAACTGAAATAATGAGTTTCATTTAGCACCTGTACTTTATTTTCCGACTTAGTAGTGAATTTCAAAACAATGAACGTTTGCTTATTTCTTTATTTAAATAACATAATTGATTTATTTTTCATTTTAAAAAGATAAATAAACAAACAGAAATTAAACTACATAAATGAAAATAACATACTGAGAGGATGAAAGCAAACACGAAGGGAGAACTGAATTATTTTGGCACCGTATTAAGTAGTTACCAATGTTCTATGAAAAAAATTACAGTTAATTTCTTCATTTTTCATGTGCCAATAAAAAGTCAAAAGTGTTTCCCGTTTATGCCTTAATGAGGGCATTCATGATTTCACTTTTCCGTGCACCAGGATGGCGTTACCTAATAATAACCAGAAATATTTGACAGAATTTATAACTATTGAAAGTTAATTTGTTAGAAAAGTGCAAAGATTTATGTTTCTTTCTGAAATATTTGTTATATTTTATGTTAATTACATTAGAAATGCAAATAAACTTAACTTTGAAAGATGAAGAATGTGGGTTAAGAATGGGCGAGTTAACCGTCAAATGCCTTTTGTATGCCGATGAGCAAGTCATATTTGCGTCATCGGCGGCTGAGTTGCAAATGATGGTTACATTAATGAACTGGGAATTAAAAGAAAGGGGAATGAAAGTGAACGCATGTAAGACGAAAGTGATGGTTTTTGAAAGAGAAGAAAGCAAAACGGTATGTGAAATAAGAATAGGAGAGTTAATTGAGCAAGTGGATGAGTTTGTGTATTTGGGATGTGTATTTAGCAGGGATGGTAGATATGATAGGGATATAGAACGATGAGTAAATGCAGGGAATAGAGTGAATGTGGCACTACACTTTATTATGAAGAACCAGAATGTGTCAAAACAGGCACGTATGGTAATTCATAATGCTGTGTTAGTCCCTACTTTAATGTATGGTAGTGAAAGCTGGGTGTGGCAGAAGAAGCAAGAAAGTAGAATAAATGCTGTAGAAATGCGGTCTTTAAGGAATATGCTAGGGTTGAATCTGAATGACAGGGTGAGAAATTGCGTGATAAGAGATAAATGTGGTATGCAAGATGATGTTGTGACCAGGATTAAGAAAGGAATGCTTCGGTGGTTTGGTCATGTGGAAAGAATGAATGAGGAAAGAGTGACAAAGCAAATTTATATGGCAGATGTGAACGGCGGAGTCGAGAAGGGACGCCCTAGGAAAAAGTTTATCGACCAAATTAGCGATATTTTGAAAATGGGCCACGTTAGAAGTACCCTTAACCGACGAGCATGTATGCGTAGATATATGGATGTAAAAGAGGCGAAAGAGGTATGTCAGGATCGTGCCAAATGGAAGTCCGTAGTCTCTGCCTACCCCTCTGGGTGACAGGCGTGAGTGTTTATGTAGAAATGCAAAACTACAAACAACGAACATTTTAATTTTTTTTAAAGATTATAAAAAAGTTAAAAAATTATAAATATGAAAAAATTTAAAAATATAAAACTGTGATATTTTTTGTGTATATACATAAACTATAAACCATTTTAATGATGATGATACTCCGTGATCATCGGCCTAACATTGACAACTTGACGACCAGCGGATTGGTGATCGTAGTACCAGTTGTTACGCACCCTTGTCGCTGCTCCCGTTCTCCAGTCTAGGTATTCTACATCCAGCGTAAATGAGACGGTTCTAGTACCATTCGCCACAAGTGATGAATCCACACCCACACCCACCCACGGCTTGAAATGGGATTATGTGTCCTATAGCGGCGTACGCTACCACAAGGCAAATATCTGTGTATATTGATCAGAAATTGTAATTATTTCTCACTTTTATAGGTGTTGGCATTATTGCGTGCTCTATTTTATAGTGTACGCATAGATGTAGTAAGTTATAAAAAATAATATCCTCCTGACCGAAATTTGGTCACGGCGGCCGGTATTAACGGAAACTAGCCATGTGCACAAGATTATGTGCCTGACTGTAAGCGCAAACATAGGAGCAATCTCTACTCCCTCACTCTCATATTCCGATGGTACGGTAATCCAACACGATATCCTGCTATGATATTATTGTTTTTTTTTTTTTTATTTTAAAATATCATACATGTTTTGCTCTTTTCTTTTCATTTTGAATTTAAAATTTATCAACAAATGCTAACAATAATACTTTGAAATATAATTACACTTACATAAAATATGCTGCAACAATTACTTAACGTTATACTCCGCATGCATATAAATTTAATTTAACCCGGCGAGAATGTGGAGGGGTCAATTTGACCCTAACAAATTTAAATCGGCTAGATTTTATATTTCGCGCGGACGCACGTTTTCGAATGTCTCAGTAGCTGTCACGAATAGACCACAGCGCACCCCGCACGCCTCTATTTAGTCGGCCGTCGCCTGCGATGGGAGTTGGACGTGCGCAAAGCGAATAAGGGTGAATATGACCCCGCGACAATCGCGACGTAACATTTTTTTTACGATTTTTTATTTTTGTTTTATTTGAATATTGTTGTGTTTCTAGGTATTTTTGATTAAAATGAGTCGGCAAGAAAATCGAGATGAGTGGATACGTCAAAAATTGATGGAATCAGACAGCGAAAATGAGTTCCTGTTAGAAAGCAGTGAAAATGAAGATCATTTGAGTGTACGCAGTTGCGGTAGTGATACTGAGCAGAACATAAGCAGTGAATATGACAGCGAAGATGACGTTCCGATATCGAGCTTGCGAAGCCAGAATCAAATTCTGCTTGAAGAAGAGGAATTAGATGCCCAGGTGATGGATTCGTTTTATATTGGTAAAGATGGCTCCAAGTGGTTCAAAAATCCGCCTTTACGGCAAGTTCGGACGCGCTCAGAAAATATTATCAGACAAACACCTGGTGTGAGCCCAGAAGCAAGATTAGCACAGTCAGAACTTGAATGCTGGAGCTTGTTTTGTCCCGAAAATATGATTTCCATTATCCTGACTCACACAAATCTACAAATTCGAGAAAGAAATGCTAGTCGTGAAAACATTCCTCACTTCATGATAGAATTAGAAATGAGTGAATTGAGGGCTTTCATCGGTTTATTGTATATTGCCGGATTTTATCGCTCTGGAAGGCAAAATACTGCAGATCTGTGGGCTTCCGATGGTACAGGAGTCGAAATATTTCGGTTGACAATGTCACGTCAACGATTTCATTTTATTCAGAGCTGTCTCCGTTTCGATGATAGATCTACGCGTGAAGAAAGAAAACTATTGGACAATTTAGCTCATATACGTGAAATATTCGAGCTGTTCGTTGAGAACTGTAAGAAATCATACGTCTTGGGCGAATATGTCACCATTGACGAAATGTTGCTGGCATTTAGAGGAAGGTGCAAATTTAGACAATACATACCATCCAAGCCTGCAAAATATGGCATAAAGGTCTTAGCAATGGTTGACGCACAAAATTTTTACATTTTCAACCTCGAAATTTATGCAGGAAAGCAGCCAGAAGGACCATTTTCCGTAAGCAATAAACCTTTTGACGTGGTGAATCGTCTAGTGCTGCCCATTTCAAAAACTGGGCGGAATGTTACTTTTGACAATTGGTTTACCAGTTATGAACTTGTGTCACATCTACTCAACGAGCACAAGCTGACTTCCGTGGGCACACTGCGGAAAAACAAGAGAGTACTCCCGAACAAGTTCTTGAAAACGAGCGATCGTGATGCAGATGTTTATTCATCGAAGTTCGGCTTTCAAAAAGATATAACTCTGGTATCCTACATACCAAAGAAGAAAAAAGTTGTTCTACTCATGTCAAGTCTCCATCACGACGCTGATATTGACGAAACTACTGGAGAGAGAAAAAAACCAGAAATAAACACATTCTATAACTCCACTAAAGGAGGAGTAGATGTTGCAGATGAGTTGTCCGCAACTTATGATGTAAGCCGCAACTCCAAAAAATGGCCTCTGACTGTGTTCTATGCAATTTTGAACATGGCAGGGATCAATGCAAATATTGTATTCAAATGTAATACAAATTCAACCCAAAAACGCCGTAATTTTATCAAAACTTTGGGCCGTATGATGGTAGCCGAACATATGAGTGCTCGAAAAGAAATACCCCAGTTGTCAAGCCGGCTACGTAAAAGAATGAGAGAATTTGGAGGAGAATCTGCTCAGGAGACGCCTGTAAGGGTCCCAGGTGTACGAAAAAGGTGCCAAGTGTGTCCTTATGCCAGACATCGAAAGACGAGCAATGTCTGCGAAGATTGTCATAAGTACATTTGTCCAGAACACACAGTTACTTTTTGCCAAGAATGTGCTGCAATAACTGACAATAATATTGAGTAACTATAAGTTTTTTTTATCTTATTTTATGTGAAACTGATTGATCTTATTGTTGATTACCAAATTATCTTAGTTAGTTTGTTTTTTTACTTCTATTTTATGTTACGTTGTTTTATGTACGTAAGTGTTGAAAAAACTTGTTTGATTTTTAAGTATTATAAAAGTGTGAATAATAACAAAGTTTTGTACCAATATTGATGTTTATTTTTATTTACATGTTAAAAGAAATGTCTATTTCCTTTCATTATTATGTAAAAGTCACAAAAAAGTCAAACAATTTCGATAACAATGGAATTAAAATACAGGGTCATAGATACCCTCCGCAACCTCCATGTAATTATTTTCACCACATTCTCGCCGGGTTAAAAAAATATTGTGCTACGGTAAGAAAAATTAAAAGATTCTTGGAAAGAAAAGCAACAGTGTAATTTACACATCTAAAAATTTAACCGTCTACATACATTTTGCTAATACGCCAATTCATTTATTCAGGGGTCGCGTTTTACAAACCTTATCTGCACGAGGTAGTTACTCGATAACATTTTACATTCTTTTATCACTGTATCTGACCCACTTATATAATTTGCATCTTCAGTTGTTCAGATTTTACTGCTTTTTTATAATTAGCAACTCCAATATAAATATCTCCACAATTTTTTAAAGAACCCTAATTTCTTTATTGGTCCAAAAATAGTCCGTCGTTTCAATCTATACTTTTTTCTTAACAGCCCCAGAAAGTGGTTAATGTATTTCCAGTGTTCGTGTGTATGTCTATTTGTTTAGCATGCTTCGAAGCCTAAATGGCTTAATGTATTAAAACCTATGGTGGTTATGGTGGTGGTCAATACGCGAGCAAACCGGGTTCGATCCCCGCCGGCACCAATGAAATTGTTAATTGCAATTTTAAGTGCTGATTTATCACGTGCTCGTCGGTGAAGGAAAACACCGTGAGGAAACCTGCATGTCTGAGAAAGAAGAAAAAAATATTTTCGAAGACATGTGAAGTTCGCCAACACGCATTGGGGCAGCGCGGCGAACATTTCCTTGCCCTAAAACCCTCTCAGAAATGAGAGGAGGCCTGTGCCCAGCAGTGGGACGTATATAGGCTTTAACTTTACTTTAATTTTTTATGGTGAACCATTAGAACTTAGAGTACAGAACATAAATATGCGTTAGATTCGTCTTTTGTAAGTAGCATAAGGTACAATAAACGAGTTTTTCTCCTTAAAATTTACTTTTTTACGATGACATGTTTTTAAACCTGTTTTGACGATTGTACTTGCTAATTATTCTATAAATTAAAAAATATTAGCTGTAAATGAAATTTGAATTAAAGACCCGTTCACAGTCACAATCTTTAAAATTATAATGAATATTTGTCTTACAATAGCTTACATAACATTTACTGATTACTTTGAGATAGTTTAAGAAGAGTAACCTAAATATATACTTTTCTCATCATTAATTGTTATGTCAAATCATATTGTTCAGTCCTAGAAAATAAATAATTATTCGATAAGAAGAAACGGCTTTTTAATCGGGCCATAAAATTTTACTTAAATATAACAGCGTAAAGTTTTGAAACTCGAGTTACTAAAGTCGTCTACAAAGGAGTGCCTGCACTTATACGTTTCAATATACGACATAAAGTTGAATTTCAAAGCATTTGGTTCTAAATGAATAACACAACATCTGAGCACATGCTTTATTGTATGGTGGCTCCAAATGTTCGCTATATTGCTGTTTATGATTATTTATCCGTAAGTTTTATAAGATTAGTAAGCAGAAAGTACTATATTATAAAGCGATATATTTTTTCAATTTATAGAACGAACTAACAAGAATACTGCTCACTTGAAAAATTAACAACTACCATATAAAAATAAATGCAACAATAGAATTAATGCGCAACTGCATTTCCTGAAGTTTCCGGCCTTTTAAAATGAAGTATTCGCTTTTCTTAAAAGTTCCAAGTCCCATCGTTCCAGAAAAATCGTAAATAATTGAAAATTTCACGAAGAAGTCGTGGGACGAAGAAAACTTTAAAAAATGGGCTGAAATGGAAATTAAGTATAAATAATACATAACATAATACGTGTACATAAATACTCAAGCGTGTCACCCAGAGGGGTAGGCAGAGACTACGGACTTCTATATGGCACGATTCTGACAAACCTCTCATGCCTTCTTTACATCCATATACGAGTATTTATGCATACACGCTCGTCGGTTAAGGATACTTCCTGATCTGGCCCATTTTGAATATATCGCCAATTTGGTCGATAAATATTCGTCTAAGGCTCTAAGGCGTCTCTTCCAGAT